>OZ004712.1:51616513-52274080 GCA_963924515.1 Vespertilio murinus | reverse complement strand
TGTCGTGTCCAAGATTGACAGCAGACTGGAGCAATACACCAGTGCCATTGAGGTGAGCGATGTCCACAGGGTTATGCTCAAACAGAAATCAGCTCTGATGGTGTAAATGATCATAGAAACGCTTGGGACAATAAGCAAGTCTAATAAACACATTAGTGTTAAAACATTAATAATGATTTATTATACTTTGAGCTATTTAGAGAGAAGAACAGTAATAAAGGTAGATTATAAAAGGTAGATTAATAAATTATTGTTTACTACCTTCAGCCTGAGTATTCTTTAATGAAGGTGTTATTCTTTTAAGGAATAGGTTTGTTAATATTCAACTATGTTATTTATATGTTAGTAAGTATATCTCCTAATAATAAAACCTTATAAAACATGTTCCTATATGTAAACAGGTCCCATATAACCTTGGTTAATCCTTATTTGCCTATAAAGACTTTTATGATCAAACAATAATAGTGATAGTATAAGTTAATGTAAAGATGATTGCCAGCAAGAGTTTAATCACCATGAATTTTAAATTTAAATATTTTATGCTTAAAGGACCATAGTTATATGATCCTGTCTATTCCAACTTTTTCCCACAAAATTGACCTAGAGTTTCTACCCCATTTAGAAATAATTTATATTTCCAAGTGCCAAAGCTCTAAGAAGGTAGGGTATCATTAATCAACGTGTGATCCTAGGTTTTTCTCCTTTGTGTAGACTAAGTCAATGATTTTAACCACCTTCTATGTCAGAACATCTATGAAGGAATTGTTAAGCTTGATTTGATTTTCTCCTCTCCTTTGTACTGCAGAGTGGACATAAGTATAAAATATTCACAATCAAATAAATTATGAAGGAATTAAATGAGATCTAAATGATTTACCAAATGAATAACCAAGTCTTAATACTCAGGAATTGATTTTCACCAGATTAAATGTGCACTAAAATATAAGACAAATTGCAAATAGTTACTTTCTGTGGTTACATTTATTATAACTGTAATAGGGTTGGTGAAGCCAAAACTATGGCTTCAGCTTTTTCATGGTCCAGTGATGGTGCCACTCACCATGACTGACCACCTTGACACACAGGCCACAGGGTACAAAGCAGGACCAGGCGGGAAATTGCATCATTCTGGGCATGCCCATCACTACTGCGGAAAAGTATCTCAAATGTACACTTTTCTTCCTTACATCCATTCTTTCCTCCTCCCCGTATATTCTCCATGCAGTGGCCTCTCACTCTTTATCATGTCCCTGTCTCCAGTCCTTTGCATATGCTGTTCCCTCTGCATGGAATGGTGTTTGTGCCTCCTTTTACCTAGCCACTTCCAACTCTTCCATCAATCTGGGTTTAAATGTCATTTCCTCAGAGTAGCCTTCTTTGCTCCCTATTATATTATCATTATTATTATTATTATTATTATTCCCCTACTGTGTGCTCCTTTGGCATGCTTTATGGCACTACATTTATCTTTCGTAACACACCGAAATGTGAAATAAATACTTATATCATCAATTACTATCTTCCTGTCCTATTAAAATGTAAGTCCGCTTCAGCTGACAGAGCAGACGGTCTTGTTTTGGGTACCACTATAACACCAGAGCCTAGAATGCAGTTTTACAATAGAAATGACTCATTTTTGGGGAAGGCATTTAGACAATTACTCTTTTAAATGATACTGTCAAGGAAGAAAGTACTTGACAAGAACAAACTTAGACTTATATGCATGCCTATAAGCACAACCAACAGACACAAGACACTGTTGGCGGTAGGGGGCGGGGTGTGAGGACAAGTGTGCAAGAGGGGGTAGACATATGTATTACTACTTGTAATACCTTAAACAATAAAATTAAATTAAAATTAAAAAAAAAACTTATCACCAATCCTAAAAATAATCCACACACTTCAGGGGACAAAAGCTGCAAAACCTACGAAGCCAGCAGCCTCAGATCTTCCCGTTGCCGCTGAGGGTGTTCGCAATATCAAGAGCATGTGGGAGAAAGGGAATGTGTTTTCATCCCCCACCGCCTCAGGCACGCCAAACAAGGTGAGCGCCCGGAGTCCTGTCTTCGTTTTGGAGGGTGGTTTCTTGTCCTTTTCTTTCTAGCAAACTGCATCAGCTTGTTATAAAAGCAGCGGAGAAGGTGTAATTCCTTCTTTTGCAACAACCATAGAAGCAAGCTCACAGATACTACACAGTAGCCACTCGCTCTGCCACTCTCCTCTAAATTGAGTTCTTGAAATTAATCATCAACCTTGGGTTGGGGTGGGATGGGGTGGGGTGAGGTGTGTGGCAAGCAAACCAAATAATGTTCTTTAAATATCAAGTTTCAGGTTCATTTTACTCAAAATATGGATTATAACAACAATCATTAATTGGCATTATGGGATGGTTATGTGAAATAACATGCGATAGTATTATTTGAGGTTTCTTTGAAGATTTCTTTCCAGGTAAAGTTTGTCTTTTTCTTTAATATGGGATGGTTGACTCCTTGCAGGAGACTGCTGGCTTGAAGGTGGGGGTTTCCAGCCGCATCAATGAATGGCTAACTAAAACCCCAGATGGAAACAGGTCAGCTGCTCCCAAACCTTCGGTAAGTAGCTCCCGGTTTTCTGTGTTTCCTTGATCCCTCAGCTCCCAGCAGCAGGAGAAGACAGGCTGTGGGTCCGTTTGCCTAGGGAAGGCAGAGCTCCTGTTCTCTGTGCCCAGGCTGAGAAACAGGCAAGGAGGGGTGCAGATTTAGAGAAAACAGCCCCAAGCAGCTGCCCCCCCAAGCAGCTGCCCCACAATGCCCAGAGGCAGTAGCTAACCAGAACTCCGAAGCCATTCAAATGTACACTCTTTACCAGTCTGTGTGTTCAGCTCCTATTCTATAAATTACGGCTAGGAATTTGAAAATGAAATTGTCAAATTATCTTGGCCACTTCTCTGCCAATGGCACCCCTAAACTTATTCCCCAAAGGAACTGTATGTTGGCTATTTTGAACCCATGGTTTCTAATTTGCCTAATTTATGTAACTTTATACCATATATATATATATATATATATATATATATATATACACACACACACACACACACACACACACACACACACACACACCATTTTTAGGTAGTTGTTGAAGTAATTGCCATAATTTTTTTTTTGTCAACGCCTCCAAAGAAAAACCATTTTGAAAAACACCATAAAACTGGAAACTATAAAAGCTTGTTATTTTTGGAAATCTAAATTTTTCTTAATATTTATTAAGTGTGACTATTTTACTATAAAAATGTTCTTTTAACCTTTTCATTGGATGTATATGATAATTGCCTTGCATTTATCATTATGATAAAGAGCCTTATTAAGCGCCTACGGTACACTGGTGAGTTTTCTCTGTTAAGTTGGCTTTTATATATTTCTTGGGGCCCTAAGGAGCTGAGACTCAACTGTCCTAACTATCCCATCGCAGAGGCAGAATAATGCTTTCCAAATCCTAGACCTCTGTGCCACTGAGCAGGTAATTGTATCCAGTGGCTCCAATTTAATCTCCAGAGTCACTAGAGGTTATCAATTCCAATTTAAAAAGAAAAAAATGAGACTGATGAACAAGAACAGACCCAGAGATAAGGGGCATGGGTCAGACTGTTGGACCTCAAAGGGAGGGTGGGATAAAAGGGAGAGATCAACCAAAGGACTTATGTGCATACATATGAGCCTAACCAGTGGTCAAGGACAATAGGGGGGTGGGGGCATAAGTGGGGGGGGGGTTGGAATAGGGAGGTTGAGGACAAATATGTAATACCTTAATCAAGAAAGAAATTAATTAAGCCGGGAAGAAAAAGAAGAAGAAAAAATTAGAACTATTGTCTATACTTCTTGGATGCAACCCCTTTTGGTCACCTAATTAATAGTCAGGATTTTTTGCATAAGGGTTCACGTGAGGCCTATCTACCAGGAGAAGGGAAATTATATACTTTTCAATATATAAAGACTTTCCTGTTGTAAATTGGGTTTACATTAGTTTTATGCCCCATGTGAGCCCTTATGCAAAAAAATCCTATTAATTAGGTGACTCTAAAGGGTTGCATCCAAGAAGTGCAGACAGTATTTCCATTTTTTCTTCTTAAATTGGAATTGATAACCTCCAGTGACTTTGGAGATTCAGTATGGACAGAGAGGTATGACAGGGAAATTAAAAAAGCATCGCCTGCTTTACCTGCTAGTCAGTCGGTGCTTTGTTAGACCATCCCCTAGAGGGCAGAAGAGAAGGAAAGAGAGTGGCAGTTCACACAGGTTGTGGTGATCTCTTTTCCTATGACCCATTGGGGTTTGCAGACTAGGGTAACTTCCTGTGTGAAGGCCAGATCGGAAGAAAGCGGTACGTGGTGGTGGTTGTAAAGGAAAAGCTAGTAGGGGTAGACTGAACCAGCAGCGTTCGGCTTTGTGCCCCGTTCATGGGAGACAAAGCCAGCTCTTGTCAGGATCTGAAGAGCAGCAAGGCAGTCTCCCTGGGAAAGGATGAGACCTGGACGCAGGAAGACGAGAGGGTAGCCCACAGACACTATGGATCCAGCAGAAAAAGGGGACATTTCCCAGCTGCAGACGGGCCTAAAAGATGCATAAAACTTGGCTGGCCAAAGGTTAAGTCTAGGAATGCAGCTTAAAAAAAAAAAAAAAAAAAAAGCAAAGTCTTTTCAGGGTCTCACACGGGTGGCCTGCAGCTAAGATGTGTGTAATTTGGCCCACACCATTGTACTTTATTTTCCTTTTATTTATTTTTTTACTTTTAATATATTTTATTGATTTTTTTATTACAGAGAGGAAGAGAGAGGGATAGAGAGTTAGAAACATCCATGAGAGAGAATCATCGATCAGCTGCCTCTTTCGCATCCCCTACGGGGGATGTGCCCGCAACCAAGGTACAAGCCCTTGACCGGAATCAAACCCGGGACCTTTCAGTCTGCAGGCCGATGCTCTATCCACTGAGCCAAACCGGTTTTGGCTGTTTTCCTTTTTTAAGAATTGTCATTTGAATACATTTTTGAAGGGTGAAGGCACGCCCTCCAGAATTGGTTGATTCCCACCTTTCCTTCTTTGCAACAAGCCTTTTCAGGCCTTTGAGCTTCCAGCCTGGCCTTTCATGGCAGGCCTCTGAGTTTGACACCTTTGGGTCCCCAGCCAAACTGATCCTGAGCTCTGAGCCCAGGATGCTAGAGGGTTACCTAAAGGCAACAGCAAACAGAGGCCCCCGAAGGTGCCATCTGAGTGTGGACGCAGGTGATTTACTATTCTCTGTCCCTCGCTTGTATTCCTTGGTGTATGTGGCGAGAGAGGAAAGCTTTGTGTTTGAAGAAAAACAGAGAGAGGTTCTCTCACTGAAGTGGTCCTCACCCAGTGAAACTTCCAGGAGAAGGAAGTTAGTGTTTCCTTTGAAATTAGTGTTTAGTTCCAAAACTCACTGAACAGAACAACCACCCTTTACCAAGTGGTAGAATAATTTCCAAATATGCTAGGAAGTCAACGTGCCCAAAATAGTTTGTCAAACCAATTATTATTTGGGGGCCCCTGAAAATTAACTCATTTAAAAGCGAACATTGGTCTCCATCTGCTCCCTTCCTGGGGCATCAATTTGCTATTTGTGGGCAGAATTTATGGGATTTCGGTGTAACTTTGTAACCAGAATTCAATTCTGAGCATGCCTGTGTTAGCGGGTTTGTCTGTTCTTTGTGTCTAAACTACATGTTACATGCAGCTAAATTAAAATGCTAATTTGTCTTTCTTTTTGTTTAAAAAACAACACAACAACCACCACCATGTCTTTCTCAGCTGAATTCTCTTCTTCCTTCTTTGATCTCTGGTTGACTGGAAACCTGCTTCTCCTGCCTTCATTTCTCCCTCTTCTTCCAGACTGGGTCTTTGTCTAAAATGTAGCCTGGTCAGGTAATTGCGTTTCTATTTCCCCCTTTTAATTTAAAATGCCAACTTACCACTTGGATGTTCCTATTTTCTTAAAACAGGCTCTTTCATTGATCTCAAAAGATTCATGGGTAAGATTTAAGGGGAACTACAGTCCGTTTTTTCTTCTGTAGGACATTCATGTGAAAGAAAAATATTTGTCTTCTGTGAATCAAATAAATAAAGTAATAATAGCCACTTTCCAGAGCTTCCATCAGCGTGTGCCTAATTATAGTTTCCAAAACTTTCAAACGGTCTTCCAGACAATTTGGCAGCTTCTCCCTACATTGGCAAATGCAGTGGAACCCTTCAAAAACCATCTGATTTGTTGCTTACTGGTTCCAAGTTAAATAGGTGTAGCTCTCTAATAGGATATCAGGAATTCATGCCACAGTGGAACTCCAGAAACTCGGTAGGATTAAGGCAAATCTGAAATGCAAAAATAATAATAATAATAATAATTTAAAAATAATTAAAAATTAAAAAATCTGAAATGCTTCACATGGTACATTTAACTAGTGCCCTTCCGGCGTTGAGCCCTCCATACTACCTGTCAAATGCGCCCACTTAGACTGGTGTCCACGGATAGATGCCATTGCTGTTCGCTTTGCCTTCCTAATGAGAAAAGGATGTGCCAGAGTAAACATGACTATTTCAGTTAAAACACATTTATTTTCTACAAACTGCCCTTTGCCAAGTACTAATAGAAGCACACGCTGGAAGAAAAGTAAATGGGACCAGAAATGTGGATCCTTGTCCAAACCAAATTAATTTCGGGGTAGCAAATAAAGAATCAAAGCTATAGAACTGTTTTCTCCCCAAGATTTCCACATGTTCTCACATATGTTATTCAGTGTCAGCTTCTCTTGTGGGTACAAGTTGTGGTCAGTGTTAACTTCGATGGGGCTAGGCCCTAACGATGCACTTCTGAATGATCCACTCACTCCGCAGGAAACACAAAATGACTTGCGTCTGAGGAAAGTGCCAGTAGAAGTTTGATGCACAATTCCTACTGCACAGAGGTGTGGGGGGGAGGGGGTTGATGCCCCTAACCCCACATTGTTCAAGAGTCGATTGTATTTAAAACGGAATTCACTTCTAAGAGCATGGAAAGTTAAAAAAAAATAGGCTATATTATTTTAAATATGCTTGTATTCCAATTTTACTGATCTATAAGCAGTAAGTCCTTAGTGAAGAACAGGACCTAAATGCTGGATAGTTCCAGTCCATTCTCATATCATAACGCAGGTCCAGGTCTATTATAAAAACAATGGCTAATGATCCTTTCAATGCCATCCATTTCTGATCACTAGGATAAAGTGTATTCATAAGAAATCAATTCAAACAAACAAGCACAGATGTAGTGGTTTATTTAGACCTGGCAGAAAATATACATGGCCATGTGTTAATTTTTTTTCTGCTTTCTCTTCATTAGGATTTGAGGCCAGGAGACGTATCTGGCAAGCGGAACCTCTGGGAAAAGCAATCCGTGGATAAGGTCACAAGCCCTGCCAAGGTAATGTCAGTCCAAATGTTTATATAGCCCCCTTTTGGAGTAGAGAATGTCAGCTGTTCACTGTGCATCATCATAGGTATAATGGGGCCCCTCTGGATAACATTCCCCTGAGCCAGGGTTCTGGGACGTGGAGTAAAGATATGATCTGGAATGGTAGGACTCAGAGAATACCACTCACATATGACACAGCAGGAATGGTGGCACTCCCTGGAATTGTGCAGCATGGTGGCACAAGGTGGGAGGGTAACAGGGTGAGTCTTCACACGCACTGCCCCCTCCTTCTTGAACTAGCCCAGAAACTCTTCCTACAGTAATCTATACCAATAAAAGCCTACGTGATCCTCACACCCTTGTGTGATGCCCTCACATCATCACAAGATGGCCGCCATAAGATGGCCACCACAAGATGGCCGGAAGGGGAGGACAGTTGTGAGTGACCAGGCCGGCAAGGGAGGACAGTTGGGGGCCATCAGGCCAGCAAGGGAGGGCAGTTGGGGGCGGTTGGGCCAGCAGGGGAGCAGTTAGGCATCAATCAGGCCAACAGGAGGGAGTGATTAGGGGGCGATCAGGCTGGCAGGCAGAAGCAGTTAGAAGCCAGCAGTCCTAGGTTGTGAGAGGGATGTCCGAGGGGTCCTAAATTGGAGAGGGTGCAGCCCAGCCCTCTGAGGGACACCAGCTCCCTTTCCCCCAGTGCATAAATTTTGTGGACCCTGCCTCTAGTAATTCTATAATCACTAGGACCGCAGCTGAGGTTATGAGGTAGCAGAGTAGGTAGCTCCTTTGTTTCAAAACGTCATGCAGTGATTCATTTGAAATGAAAACACACAACACATTTGAAAATGCAGATTCACAGTACTACATTCGGCCATCTGTGTCCTCTGGTTCTGCATCTGCGGATTCAACCAACCTTGGACCAAAAATATTTGAAAAACATTACATTGTTGCTAATGTATACTGTGCAGTTAGACCTATAATTGTTGCTTCTGTATTGAACATGTACAGACTTTTTCTTATCATTATTCCCTAAACAATACAGTATAACAACTATTTATATAGCATTGACATTGTACTAGGTACTTTAAGTAATCAAGAGATGTCTTAAGGTATTTGGCTTATATGCAATTAATATACCATCCTAGCTGAGACTGGTTTGGCTCAGTGGTAGAGCGTCGGTCTGCGGACTGAAAGGTCCCGGGTTCGATTATGGTCAAGGGCATGTACATTGGTTGCGGGCACATCCCCAGTAGGGGGTGTGCAGGAGGCACCTGGTCGATGTTTCTCTCTCATCGACGTTTCTAACTCTCTATCTCTCTCCCTCTCTGTAAAATATCAATAAAATATATTTTTTAAAATATATATATACCATCCTACAGAATAACAAAGTAATATGCAAATTAACCATCACCGCTATACCCACCAGCCATGCCCACCAGCCAATCAGAGTGAGTATGCAAATTAACACAACAAAGTTGGCAGTTAATTTGCATACACAGAAGGAGGAAGGGAGGAGTGAAGACTGAAGACAGCATAGAAGGAAGAGGGAGGGAAAGTGGAAAGAAAGCAAGGCGGCTGCAACTGCTGGAGGAAAAGCACTGGCAGCTCGTGTGGAGCAGGGCAGAGCGAGGAGTGCAGAGGTGGCAGGAGGCAGCGGGGGCAGCGGTGGTGGTGGGTTGGGCATGTGGGGCGAAGTGCATAGCGATGGTGGCAGCAATGGCCAGGGGTGCAGTAGGAGGGCAGGGGAGGCGGCGGTGGCGGGAGGGAAGTCTTGTAGAAATAATCCTGCAACAGGTCACTAGTTTTCTATAAAGCACTTGAGTGTCCACAGATTTTGGTGTCCATGGGGACCTGGAACCAATCCCCCTAAGATACTGAGGGATGATTGTACTTTAATATTTTTGAACACCTCAACAAGGATCCTTAGCAGCTAACTGGGGAAAAGAAATGATAGACATATAAGACTATGAGTCAAATGTCAGATAAGTCTCAAGAGTAGGGCTAGAAGTACAGGAGGGAGGCAATAAAGAACAGAAGAAACCTAAAGGTAAGCATAGTCCACTCCACCCTCCTGGCTTGTTGCGTCGAGACTGTCATTCCTCCGTGTGTGCCTGTTCTGGAATGCACACTACAGATTCCTGGCCCTTAGAGTGGATGGTGAAAATAAAACTGCCTCTAAATGCCCTGAGCAAGGCTAAAGATCAAGACAGAGAAAAGGTAATACAAAGAAGAGAGGAAGGAAGGAAGGAAGGAAGGAAGGAAGGAAGGAAGGAAGGAAGGAAGGAAGGAAGGAAGGAGAGGAGAGGAGGGAGGAAAAAAATGAAGGAAGGAAGGAGGGGAGGGAGAAAAGGGGAAGGGGAAAGAGAGGGGAGTGGAGAGGATGGGAGGGTGAAAAAATCAACAGGAGAAGGACTAAGAGGAGCATATTTGAATAGAATGCCAACAATAATCCTCCCTTTCATAAATATTTATTCCTACCATATTATAATTCTTTTTTTTTTTTCTTCTGACATAAACATCTGGCTGAAACACTGTGGCCTGCCGATTTAGAGCTCTCTTCTCTTAACAGGTTTGAGACAGTTCAAGAAAGAAGCCAGAGTAGCCACTCATGATGCTGGACCAGCTCAACGGAAGAGGGCTAATGTGCTCTGTTTTATATTTATGTTGATTTACTAAATTGGGTTAATCTCCTTTTGTTTTATTTCTCATTATCCCAGTAAACCCATGTATATTATCACTATATTTAATAATCACAGTCTAGAGAAGTTCATGGTAAAAGTACTGCCTTTGCACAGGAGCCTGTTTCTAAAGAAACCCATGCTGTGAAATAGAGACTTTCTACTGATCATCATAGCTCTGCCTGAACGGTGACACCAGCCACGTCGGAAGTCGAGCAGAAGTAGGTTCAAGCTGGAAATTTGCCTGAGGAATGTGTGCAGTGTCCAGAAAAACAAATCATAGTGGGGTTTGGGTTTTTTTTGGGGGGGGGTTGTTTTAAATACAAAAGAAGTCATATTGTTTCTGCACTTTAGAATAAAGCATGGAAGAAATGATCTTAGTAGGCAATTGTAACACTTTCTGAAAGTCACACATTTCAGATTTGAGATTCTGCAATGATGATAGTCTTTTTTAAAAACGTACTGTTAAGGTATTACTTTTTTCATGCTGATGATTATCTACATTGGATAATGATGTTAGAAGACAGTGGTACTGATTTCTTTAGGTTGGTGGATTTCTCCGGTAGTGATAGTGAACCACACTTTAGATGACCTGATCATGTATGTATGTGCATACACGAATACAAACACACTAATGGTAGGAAGCTTCTTTTATGTGCTAGACTATTGTATTTAGCAAGTATGTCCTTATAACTAGCCAATATCACAGCTTTTCAAAAATTAAAAATCACATTATATTAATATTCATATTTGCCAATAGAGAAATGGCAGAATAGGTATCAATATATCTTCAATGTCCAATAAATAAACTGTAAAAAAAAAAAGATTTGAAATGTCAAAATGAATTGACATTTCCTATAAAACATAGTATTTAGCTTATAATGAAAAGCAATCTTGAAGTCCAATGTGAATTTTACTAAATCTACCATCTGAATCAAACTCAAAGCTTGCTGAGAACTCTATTTTGTTAGCAATCAAACTCACAATAGGTTGGCCTAGAGGATATCTGAGGTCTCTTCTTTGTCTAAAAATGTAAAGACGAGAATTTTACTGACAAGATCGTCCAGATTGAAATTCCATGTATGGGTATGCACAGACCAGCTTTGGCTAATGTCTGGAAGCAGGAAAGAGAAGTAAGCCAATTCCAGTATTTAAGAGTCACGATAGTCCTTCCATCTTTATTATACTAAGCCATTTTTTAAATGAAAGGTTTCTACTTCTATTAGTCATTGGCACTTGTCATAAGTTGACAAGGTATTGAACTTCCAAAAAATATGTGTAACTTTTAGTAGTTTTACTATGTTTCCCAAGTCTTTACCAAATCATCTTTTTTATACACATACCCTAGACATCAGATCTTACTTTAGCTTGTAAGTGTTCATCTATTCTTCACGATAGATGATAAAAGAGTACTCCCCTGTCTTGGCAATATGTTTTAGCATAGAGATATATAGGATAGTTCTATAAACTTATACCTCATTTGACTTAACCAAAAGTGTCCTACTCTCGATTCCTACCACAATGAGGGAGCCTCACAAACGACTATTTTTCTAACCTACAGTATTTCCCTGGACGAGCTAGCCAGGGCAGGCTGACCTGAGCAGTGACTACTACCTTGCAGAGTCTTTTTTTCAAAAATCAGTAAAGAGTAGCTGAATTCTCTAGCTTTCAGCACACCTGGGCCAAAAGAAGGACAATCACCAAGATAGCATCCACCTGTGACAGAATAGATATGAGTCTATGATAAGATAGCCTAGAACCCACAGGTGGTGTCTGATGTAGCATCGACTCCCATCACTGGAGTGAAATGGATCGAAGTTTGAACTAAGGCCCATGGCAATACAACATTACTTTGTTGTACTTTTGAACAAGAGCTTCTCCTGATCACTAGTATATATATATTATTTTTTTTTCTAGAAAGTCTAAAGTTGAGAAGAGAATATATCGATCCTGACTTTTATTCCGGTATTTGGATGGAATAAGTTTTAGGGTAGAATTTTGTTCCGTTTGGATGAAATCTTTTGGAAAAAAATAAATGCCATGTTTACTTGTTTGATTACAATTCTCTGCGTTATCTTTAGGAGGTAAAACTGCAAGGTGACTAGCATGTTCTGTGAATCTGCCATTCCTAAAAATTTTATATAAACACTTGATGTTTTTCACTGATAACTGATCGCTGCAATAAGTATATATTGTGAAAATGCATCCACAATAAATGGAATTCCTCCAAACGCCATCGCCTCGCTTGTTTCTTATGTGCCATATTGGTCATAGGCGTTATGTTGGTTGTAATAAAGATGACAGCAGAGCAAAATGTATTCTCCAGGTTGAATTTTGGTTTCGCCCTTTAAAGAAGAAAAGCCATTTCGTGTTTTGTAAAAACTTATTATGGGCATTTTTCTTCTAACAGCTCGCCAAATATGTATGGAAAAGGTTGAAAAGAGAGATTTTAAAAATTCTTCTTCAAAAGAAATTATCAAATGTTCCTCCACCCTCCTTCCCAATCCCAGTATTGTCACACACCACGTTTCTTGCTCCTAAAATGGCAGGACTGTTTCCCCAAAGGCAGATTCTTTTATAGTAGAAATACCCATTAAATATATACCCTTTGTTCGCAGAATATTACTATTAGCAAGGCAATAGCAATTACATTTAAATCCAAAGGTGTTTCCACCTAGTAATTTTGCGTATTTATATAGCAATACTTGGTCTGAAGTCTGAGGTTTTTCTCATACAGGTTTTAAATAGCGAGTCGAGAGCTCCTGCCCACAAGAGTGACAGAATTAACTAAGTTACTGTGATTTTTAAAATATTTAGCACCTTTTTACTTCTATGTCCTAACAACATGGGCGACGGAAATAGCTTTAGACAATAAGATAGTTGTCATCCAAGGTAATTCACAAAATTAAGCAATGTAAAGAATACAACCTGTAATACTAATACCAAGATGATGGAAATAAAGGTGGATGAAAATTAATTTTACAATGTGCATATAATCTAGTCTCTTGTGTGATGTAGAAACAGGTATATTGCAGGCTTTTTCAGATCTTTATTTGCATGGAGGAATGGATAGAGGAGAAAAAGAATATGTATTCTTCCACAAAAGAAAAATGACTTAATCAGGTTTTAATTTGAATGCAGTCAAGCTTCTTATTCGAGTTGTCCGAACATTCTATATTCTTACTGATATCTTTTGTTCCTTTGTTCCTATTACTGAGAAAAAATATCCCACTATGATTATGGATTTGCCTAGTTCTTCTTATAATTTTATTAATATTGTTTTCCATATTTTAAGGTCATGTTTTAAGTACACATACAAACCTAGGATTATTATATCTTTCTAGCGAACAAAATATTTTATCTTTGTGAAATGAATTTATGGCTAGCAAAGATTTTTGCCTCTTTATTTTTTTCTGTTCTTAATATTGCTACAGGGGCTTTCTTTTGGTTAGCACTTGCACAATATAACTTTTCCACCCCTTTACTTTCACCCATTGTATATCCTTTAGTTTCAGATGGATGTCCTTGAAAATTATATGGTTTGAGTTTGGGTTTTAATCCAGTCTGATCATCTTTGAGCTTTAACTGGAGTATTTAACCCTTTTATATTTAATGTAATGTCTGATAATTTTTGCACTTAACTAGCATCCTAGTTATGTGCCACCTGTTGCTTTCTCTCTCTTGCCTTTGTGCCTGGATTTCTTCTGCTTCCAAGCGTGTGCTAACCTACAAGAGTCAGCTGAGAGGGTGAGCTAGACTTCTGGCAAACCAATGGGGCTAGAGGGCAAAAGAATCACCATCTGTCAAGGATAAGGGTTTGTTAAACTAATTCCAGATTATGAGTTTCCAAAGAGCTGCTTCCTGAATGTAAGGATGAGCTTGAAGGAATCTAGTTTTCATAAAGATTGCTGCCTGCCTTCACTCTGGGGAGCAGTTATAGTACTCTAGTGAGAAGGTCAATTATAAATAACAGACATAAAAAGTTACAAAATACTGAGTAACAATTCAAGAATTTAAGAGATAAAATATCACAAGGTTAGTACATAAGTGTCAAAGAATTATGTAATACATAATTCAGTGTTTAGAGGGAGGAGAGAATACTTCACCCTGGGATAATCAGATTAAAAAATAAAAGTAGTTGCCTTAGTTCTTTTGTGCCCTCAGATGTATACCCAGTGCTCTACACACAAACAGAGGTGCTTGGTAAGTGATAAGATGATGTTTTCCTAAGCACCCCAATTTATACATTGCTATATGTACTGCTATCAATTTTTGTACAGTTCTTAAAGATCTGAGGGTTAATTTGTTTTATGACATTTTTATTCCCAGATTTATAATTCCTGTATCCACTCAGCCCTGCATCTCAGCTCCATAAAGAATGTTGACCTCTCCCTGTAATACAGATTTCATAGCAGAGTTTTGCCAAAGCATGCTTCTAGTGATGTCAGCTTTTGTTATCTTGAAGTTTTTTCCCCAAAAAAGTTTCATTAAATTGGGTTTTAGAAATCCCAACTGATCTTTTCTACCAAGATTTTAAAAAAACCACACACCCTTTGTTCAATAATCTCCTGCTGAAGGTACTAATATAAAAACTATGCAAAAGGGCTACAATCATATAGAGCACGAGATTAGTTCCTTAGCTGGTTTTCAACCTGATCAGTGGTGGCACCATTGTTATAAAGGGATCAGTGCAGCAAGGTAAGTAAATGCCCGCGTACTAGAGGGATGTGGTGTCATTGTCATCAAGTGGAGGTCAGCTAGTCAAATAGTATTGACAGCTAATATTAATTGGGTCCTTACCAAGCCCCAGGCAGTGTTATTCACTCATGCAATCCTTACATGATAGTTATTTCCACTTTACATGTAAACAAAATGGAAGCACTGAAAAGTTAAAAAGGTTGCTCAAGCCGAAACCAGTTTGGCTCAGTGGATAGAGCGTTGGCCTGGGGACTGAAAGGTCCCAGGTTCGATTCCGGTCAAGGGCATGTACCTTGGTTGTGGGCACATCCCCAGTAGGGGGTGTGCAAGAGGCAGCTAATCGATGATTCTCTCTCATCGATGTTTCTAACTCTCTATCCCTCTCTCTTCCTCTCTGTAAAAATATCAATAAAATATATATATTTTTAAAAAGGTTGCTCAAGGTTATACAGCTACTAGAAGCACGGTGCATGAAAAATGTACACTCAGAGGGCCCTCAGCCTAGCCTGCACCCTCTCACAGACCAGCAGCCCTCAGGGGATGTCTGACTGGTGGCTTAGGCCTGCTCCCCGGGAGCGGGCTTAAGCCGGCAGTGGGACATCCTTAGCGCTGCCACAGAGGCAGGCGGGAGAGGCTCCTGTGACCACCACTATGCTCGCCAGCCCAGCTTCTGGCTGAGCAGTGCTCCCCCCATGAATGGTCATTCTGCCATTCAGTCAATTTGAGTATTAGCCTTCTATTATATATGGTTAAGTGGCAGAATAGTTGACCCCAGGTAACTGGCTCCTGAGCCCACACTCCATAATCTCTCACAAGAGATTGTTATTGTGTACGAGCGTGCCTAGAAGAGAGCCCCTCCTTGGGCAGGTTGGAGCCCACGCTCTCCTCATGAAGCCCACAGATGCGGAGCAAGAACAGCACTCGAGACCAATATTGTAGACTTCAACTGGGCCCTTTTCCTCCCCAGCCCCTGCTCATCCTAAGACAACAGGAACTGGAACCTACAAAAAAGAGGAGATGAGTGTAAATAGCAAAACACCAACTCCCTTCCACTCCCCAAGCCACCAGAGCTGGGGACAGATCTAGGTTGCCTGAGGGATGAGGAGGAAGAGGAAGGTTGGTTGACTTTGAAATTGAAGTTTAAAATGTACTTAATACCAAATCCCTGAATGAAATCTTAAAGTGGCCAAAATGAAACTTTTAGTAGCTGAAAGTGGCTAAAAAAGGTATGGAATCTGACCATGTCCTTTGTAAAAAAAAAAAAAAAAGGGGGGGGGTGGATTTCACCATTGCAGTTCTAGGGCGGTTATTGGGGGAGGAGGGAGAGACCATGTTTTTGTCATGAGACTTCGCACTGACCCTGGGAACTATTCTTTCTCCTTTGAGGTGATTCATTCCATCCATTTTTTGTAGAGTAGGCAGGGGGCATTGTTACTATCCCATTTCCAAGTGTTTAGGAGAATGATGCCTCCCTGTGGTCCCCAAATTTAGACATAGTCTACTAACTAATTCTACCGGTGACTGAGGATTAGGAAAGGCTTCTCTGTGGGGATGAGCCTTGAACTGAGTCTTGGTTAGTTGACTAGCTGGGACAGATTTCACAATTTGAGCTTGGAAACATTTTGAGAGGTTTGGCCTTGTACTAGGTCATCCTAGACCCAGATAGTCTGAAAAAGGCCAAAAATGGGTAATAGAAGGGTGACCACAGGGTTCCCAGGGCCTACTATGTCTTCCTCAACCAAACTGGGACACGACTTGTAAGGCCACATAACCACTAACTTGTGTGATGTCATAAATAACTCTGTCCTAGTCACTTCACATTCTCATTCAAGTCTCTGCTCAATTAATTCAAAATAATATAAGTACATAAAATAAATTATAGTCCTAACTCAACTTACCTTTGGCCATGTTGCCAAAGTGAAGTTTCCTCCTGATTCCCACACTAATAATTGTGCCTTTTGGAGTCTTGTTTTGGATTTTCTTTTCCTCCTTTCATACTCTACTTTTTATTATATTTCTTTTATTCTTTAGGCTTGGAGTCAATAAATTCACCAAAACTTAGAGGAAACATTGCTCTAGGGGTGAGTCTGTCCAGTAATCTTCTCTGGTAAGATTATGGGGAAGGGAAACAACAATTTAGACTAACAGAAAGTCCTTGGTAGAAATTTACTGCAAGCCTCACCTCCACTTTACCCTAACTGTAAAGTATTCCATCTCCACTACATATTACTATCTATAATAGGAGAGTAATTTATTTTTTTAAATAAATGTTTTATTGATTTCAGAGAGGAAGAGAGAGAGACCTCCATGATGAGAAAGAATCATTGATCAGCTTCCTCCTGCATGCCCCACACTGGGAATTGAGCCCTCAACCCAGGCATGTGCCCTGACCTAGAATTGAACCGTGAGCTCCTGGTTCATAGGTGGACACTCAACCACTGCTAGGCAGGAGAGTAAATTTTTTTCTTAAGTTAAAAAAAACAAGAAGCGGCTGCTTAAAAAAAAAAAAAAAGGTTAATTTATTTGGGACAGAAAAAAAAAAAAGTCCTTAAAAAAAAAATCTCCTTCCTTAAAATGATACTGCCCTCGCTGGTTTGACCCAGTGGGACACTCTTGTAGGCCTACAGACTAAAGGGTCCCAGGTTTGATTCCAGTCAGGGACACATGCCCTGTTTGCAGGTTCAATCCCCAGTAGGGGGCATGCAGGAGGCAGTAGATCAATGATTCTCATCATTGATGTTTCTATCTCCCTCTCCCTTCTTCTCTCAAATCAATAAAAGTATATTTTTTAAAAATAAAATGATAATGACTTTAGCCAAGCTTTGGCTAAACAGTGCTGCCTAGTATAATTCATAACACTGGTCTTCTCTTGGAACCTTTGTATTTTCTGCTTCCCCTGCCTGGCTAGGTCTTCCCCTACACATCCACCCTTTTACTTGCTTCAGGTCTCTGCTCAAATGCCCCTGGTCAGAGAATCTTCTCTGCACACCCCATCAAAAGAACTACCCCTACACCAAGGCCCACCACTCAGCTCACTCCCCATGCTCAATTTTCCCCCTCTCCATAGCAGTTATCATCATCTGGGTGTTTGTTTTCAATCGGTTTGTCTGTCTTCTCCCAATAGAATATAACCTTGTGCAATCACCTGACACTAGGAACAATCCCTGAAAGTAGTAGGTATTCAATAAATATTTGTTGAATTAATGAAAGAATTATGATTTTTCAAAGTTTGTTAAATTCCCAAGTACTTTTATGCACTAAAATGTTTTTTCTCTGTAGGATTACTTAAAATATGACCATGTAACTATTTGGGCTAAAAATCATGAGGCTTAAATCCCAGCTCAGCTATTAATTTCTTGAGTAACTAGGTTAGATAATTTCTTGGAGCGTCACCCTTATACATCTGACATCTTATGGCTCACAACCACAACTCTAAAATCCAACAGAAAAATAGGTTCCATATAAAAATTATCTGTGCATGTCATTTTTAGTAACATGTATGGCATAAAACAAGGTACAATTATAACTGGTATTTTTCAAGAGAGCTTTATCTAATCTATTTCTTTTTCTGGAAGATCCAAACTTCTAAATTGCTGACCTCAAAAAAACCCTATCATTTTCCAGAAACTTACAAAATCTAAAGATATGGACCATTTCCATGCTTAAGCCAAAGTGCTTTGACCTTTATTCTACTTTCAAACTTGCTATAATCCATTATCTCAAATGCTATAATCCATTTCTACAATATTACAAGTCTCATGAAATGTAATACCCCAGGTAGGAACCAAACATCTAAAGACTTTTTTCCCCCCCTAGCCATACTACTTTGAAAACTGTTCCAAATACATTCAATTATCCACCAGAGCTAAAGATCAGGTGAAAATCAAGATGGGATATACAGGAATCATGTCTAAAACTGTAATGGGAAGTTCATATTTAATTAGATGAGGCAATGCATGTGGTTTGCATAGTGCCCTGCCAGATAACATGTTCAAAGTGTTAACTAACGATTTTTATAAAGAATCTATGAGCTGATAAGAACCTTGAGAGCTCACCCTAGTGTATCTATGACTCCTCTATCAAGTATTTAGTGAGGACATTTTCATTTCCGAATCAAATACAGATCATTAGTCACACAGTTGTGCAGAACACAACTCGGTGCAGGGTACAAATAAAGACCAACAAAGTACTAGTCTTGACCAGCAAGCTCTACAGCCTCTCGGGGGTGGAGAACCCAGGAGCACATCACAGTCCCGACTGCCTCCTCTCCTAAATTTCCTGCCAGTCCCACCCCATCACCCGCACTCCTTTCCACCCAGAACCTGACTCCCTCTGCCCCTAGTTCCCATCATCCTTCGGGGTCTCCCTTCCTCCGGCCCAAATCCCTCCCAGGCTCCTTTCCTCCCCCACCCAGTACTCGCTAGTAGGTGATTCCGCGGGGCTTTCTGAAGTCTCGCGAGGGTGGTCCCGTTGCCCTTGGTAACGAGTGGCCTTGCCGGCGGGCGAGGGGCGTGGCCAGAGCCGCTAAACTGGACCGGGATTGTTTTGGGCTGTTACCCGCGGGGGCGGGACGGGGACACGCGGTTCCGAAGGAAAAGGACATCTCCGGCGCGGCGCCCCCTGCAGGACGCGAGCACACGCGGACACCACCCGCCGGCGGGAAAATGAGCTGCCACCCAGCCCGCCGATTCCCGATGTGAGCGTGGGAGGGCCCGGCCGACCACGGGATTGTGGCTCAACCGTCCTCCCCGCCGGGGAAGTCGCCGGGCCGGCCCGCAGGCCTGGCGCGGCGGGACGTGGCGGCGCCGCGGTTGGCCTCTTCTGCCTCGGCCGGCGAGGGAGCGCGCGCGGCGGGCCCCCCAGGCGACCGGTGTGTCCCGGAAGCGCAGGTTTTGCCCTGTAGCAGGTGAGCGCCGGGGTCCCTGTTCCCCTCCTCGAGGGCTTGGCTGCTGGGGGCGTCCCGTGGGGGGCCGAGAAGAGGTGGCTGCCGCTAGTTTTATTTGGAGCGAGCGAAGGGAACTCGCCCCCCAAAGCCCTGCTCCCCTGCAGGCAGGCTGAGCTCCTGTGTGTGTACACCATTTGGTTAACCACGTGTGCATTTCTTCTTTGCGCCTGGGTCTACTCACCTGGGTGAGTTCCAGTCAGACTCATCAGTTACACCTACATGTGCAAAACGTTGTACCTCTACATTTTTTAACATTTAGCAAGAGTAGCATTTAGGGCCTAAAATGTAGGTACAACGTTTTGCACATGTAGGTGTGACCTAAATTTTAGGCCCGGACTGGTTTGGCTCAGTGGATAGAGTGTCAGCCTGCGGACTGAAGGGTCCCAGGTTGGATTCTGGTCAGGGGCACGCACCTTAGTTGCTAGCACATCCCCAGTAGGGGGCGTGCAAGAAGCAGCTGATTGATGTTTCTCTCTCATCCATGTTTCTAACTCTATTCCTCTCCCTTCTCTGTAAAAAAATCAATAAGATATATTTTTATAATAATAATAATAATAGTAATAATAAGAAGAGTAGCATTTGGTAGGAACCACCCAGACAATAAGACCCTTGCCCTGGCTTACATTGGGTTGCCTCCTATGCTCACGTAAGGACATAGAATCAGATTTATGCCAATCCAGTTTCCCAAACTGGGGACCGTGGTGATCCCCGGGCTGAAACCTCAGTCTCTTCGGGTTGCAGGTCTGAATAAGCAGACTTCTCTGTTGCATTTGTAGCAATTTGCTGTGGAGGTTGGCGTTTTATTCTATGTAATCTTGTTCCAAAACACTCTTTGTAGAGCGGAGCTTAAACAAATAGACTGGGAATTGGTAAAGTCTTTTCGGTCTAAAAAAACAATAACAACAAAGAATTTTGACAAGGAACTTCTATTATTTCATTGTCTCATTAATGGGAGGATAACTGCACAGCAGGGAGAATGATCATCGCCAGTACCACCTTCCGATAGCTTATGGAGATTTCAGTGAAGACCAATATAATTGAATATTAGAACAGAGACAGTATCTATGGAATAGTAACCAAAATATAGAGAGGCTGTGGTAGGCATTTGAACTGCTGGTCAATTGAAAATTAAGTAGAAATTAAAATTTCTCTATTGCTACATTTCACTACCTGAGTAAGTAACTATAATTAAAAAGATTGGTGATCTTTTTAATGTCTCAGATTATTCTGAACTTGCTATTGCTCTCGTATTTAATTGTAAATACAGGGTGTAAATGATTTGTCTGTGTACCCTATAAATTCTTTTTTAAATTAAATTATTTACTTGATTTATCTTTTATTGTGATTTGGACTCTTTCTCGTAGAAATGAAAAATTTCTTCAAACCTTTGAAACTGAAGGTTTATTTAACTGTGTCCTAATCAATTAGTTTTTAAAAGAAGCCTGTTGTCAATTAAATACAATAGAATATATTTTGGATATTCATACAGTTCAATAAACACTTTCATTCAAAAACTGTCGGTAAAGTCCTTAGAAATTGTCTTACATTTACAGCCCACCTACTAAAAAGAAGAAATACCATCCCAAATACTGAAGAGATGTCAGAAGATTCAGAAGAAGACTATTCAGATAGATCAATCAGTGATGAAGATGAATCAGTATGTTTTCCTCAACCTTATCTTATTTACTTTGAGATAAAAACTTGTGTTATGTCGATTCCCAGTAAAAGTATTATAAAATCAATTGAATATAAGAATCGCTTGGATGTTTAAATCACTTGTCATTGAAGTTGGGAAGTAATTTGATTGAAAGCCAAGATATTACTGTGTACATTATGCCCCATCTGGAAAGAGAACCTACTACTATATTGGTTGTCTTTTTCTGAGAAGAAAAAAAAAATTGGATAAGATTCTTCTGCATTTTATTAAAATGTGTATATTAAATCATTTTTAGGGGTTTTTATACTCCCTGTCCACTTTCTTATATGTACTGAGTCTACTGTATTCATTATAATATGTATCATAGATTGGAACCTTCTGTGTTTCAAACCTATTCTGTAGCTCCGTAATAGGTTTACTGCTGCTCTGATGTAACAAAGGAAAGGAGATGGAGGAAGAAAAAGGAGGGAAAAACAAAATGCAGTATTTAAAAACATTTTGTCTAATTCTAGTAATATTTGTGAGATGTTTTCATCACATTTTAGTAAAGTATAAGTTATCATGTATATAAGGTCTCCAAATAAGCTCCCCAAATGATATATAACCCTTTAAGTCTCTGGCCTTCTGCATTTATTTTCTTTTTTTAAGAATAATACTGCCATAACTAGTTTGGCTCAATGGATAGAGCGTCGGCCTGTGGACTGAACGGTCCCAGGTTCAAGTCCAGTCAAGGGCATGTACCCTGGGTGCAGACACATCCCCAGTAAGGGGTGTGCAGGAGGCAGCAGATCGATGTTTCTCATAGATATTTCTAACTCTCTCACCCTCTCCCTTCCTCTCTGTAAAAAAATCAATAAAATATACTTAAAAATAATAATAGTACTTTTATTTTTAGAGCTAGAGGAAGGGAGAGGGAGAGAGAAAGAGAAGTATCCATGTGAGAGTGGAACATGGATCGGCTCCCTCCTGTACACCCCCTACAGGAGAATCGGGCCTACAACCCAGGCATGTGCCCTGACCTGGAATTGAGCCCACAACCTTTTTTAAAAATATATATATATATATTTTATTGATTTTTTTACAGAGAGGAAGGAAGAGGGGTAGAGAGCTAGAAATGCTGATGAGAGAGAAACATCGACCAGCTGCCTCCTGCACACCCCACACTGGGGATGTGCCCGCAATTAAGGTACATGCCCTTGACCAGAATCGAACCTGGGACCTTTCAGTCCACAGACCGATGCTCTATCCACTGAGCCAAACCGGTTTCAGCGAACCCACAACCTTTTGATGCATGGGATTGATGCCCAACGAACTAAGCCACACAGGCCAGGGTTGTGTTTCTTTTCTTTTTCTGTTACTTTTTCTTAATTTAGATTGTTTTTGCTAAGCTTACCATGAATCTTTAAACTTTATTTCTTCCCTACAATTATTAATATGATCTTACCCTGTGGAAGAAGAGGAATGAAAGATGAAAATTTTAAGGTTTCAGGATATTTGAAGTGTGTGCTTTGAGACCTGTAGCCTATAACAATCCTTTACTTTTTTTCATTAAAAATTAGACACATACACTTAATTTTAAGTACAAACAAGTTGTAAAAAATTTCTGGCTTTCTAAGCTGTTGGTTTTTAAAAGAGAAATGTTTTTAAACTCTCTTGTTTTAGGATGAGGATGCCTTCATGAAATTTGAAGAACTCCACCAATGTGCATTTTTAACAGGTTTGAATTTATCCATATATTCTCCCTTCTTTTTATGATATGATATGAGTGGAGGAAAAATAGTAAGATGAGGAAACTAGGGAAAAAGTCAGCTTGAATAATAGAGGGAATTATTATTCTGTTATTGGATAAGGAGAGAGAAATGTATTCACTTTTATAAGAATCTTTTGGAGTTAAAACTTTTTTTAAAAAATATATTTTATTGATTTTTTACAGAGAGGAAGGGAGACAGACAGAGAGCTAGAAACATCGACCAGCTGCCTCCTGCACCCCCCGCCCATCCCACTGGGATGTGCCTGCAACCAATGTACATGCCCTTGACCGGAATCGAACCCGGGACCTTTCAGTCCGCAGAACGACACTCTATCCACTGAGCCAAACCAGTTTTGGCTGGAGTTAAAACTTTTAAGATTTGTTTTAGGTAAACCTAATTTTAATGAAACTAAATGAAAATGGTCAGTAGTTTATAAAGAACTTAATACTGCCGAAACCGGTTTGGCTCAGTGGATAGAGCGTCGGCCTGCAGACTGAAGGGTCCCAGGTTCGATTCCGGTCAAGGGCATGTACCTTGGTTGCGGGCACATCTCCGGTGGGGGGTGTGCAAGAGGCAGCTGATGGATGACTCTCTCTCATTGATGTTTCTAACTCTCTCTTCCTCTCTGTAAAAAAATCAATAAAATATATTTATTAAAAAAAAAAAAGAACTTAATACAAGAATTTACCTTGACATTTCTTTAATCAATTCTTTAAATGCATTTTCAGAATAACGAGTTATAATGGACACAATGTTTGGAACTGCATCTTTATTTAAATGAAGTATGCCTTTAGAGAGTTTCCTTAAAGTCATTCATTAGCAAATTTACATGTGCATATGGGCATCTTGATGTATACTTGATTTTTTAGAATTTATACATTTAGAATTGTGCTTTCAAATACACATTAAAATATTTTTTCCGGCCGAGACTGGTTTGGCTCAGTGGCTAGAGCATTGGCCTGTGAACTGAAGGGTCCCAGGTTTGATTCCGGTCAGGGGCATGTACCTTGGTTGCGGGCACATCCCCAGTGGGGGCTGTGTAGGAGGCAGCTGATCAATGTTTCTCTCTCATTGATGTTTCTAGCTTTCTATCCCTCTCTCTTCTTCTCTGTAAAAAAATCAATAACAAATTTTTTTAATATATTTTTTCCAAATATTCATATATCTATCACAGATATTTTGAAATTGAAATTGAAAACAAGGCCTTTATTATTTTGATTATTGTCTTTTTCACTGCCATCCTAAAGCAAATATTCACTTTTGAGATAACCACTATTCTCAGTTTGGTGTTTACCCTTCTAGAATTTTTCCTTGTAATTGTACACATATCTATACCAATAGTCATAGAAAATTTGTGACTAAGTTTAAGAAGTTTAAGAACACTCAAAAGTAAATAGTTTGCTTAAAAAATTGTAGTACTATTTTGTGGGCTTCCTGATGCCCTTCTTCTTTTTTTTAATTTTAAAAAGTCTGTTTTAAAATTTTTAAAAAGGGGGAAAGTCACTGTCTTAACTAACATTTCCTTGGTTGCTAAGAAATTGAAAATTAGCCAAAACCGGTTTGGCTCAATGGATAGAGCTTCGGCCTGCGGATGGAAAGGTCCCAGGTTCGATTTCGGTCAAGGGCATGTGCCTAGCTTGCAGGCACATCTCCAGTAGGGGGTGTGCAGGAGGCAGCTGATGGATGATTCTCTCTCATCAACCAGCTGCCTCCTGCACACCCCCTACTAGGGATTTGCCCGCAACCAAGGTACATGCCCTTGATCGGAATTGAACCCGGGACCCTTCAGTCCGCAGGCCGACGCTCTATCCACTGAGCCAAACCGGTTTCAGCAGAGTTTTGCTTCTTAACACTCATAATTGTGTTTGAATTTTTTTTCCAGCTGACTCCATCACTGACCCATTTTTCCCCCGGACTACACAGATACTATTGGAATACCAGCTAGGGAGATGGGTGCCACGCCTTCGTGAGCCACGAGATTTATATGGCGTCTCTTCTTCTGGTGAACTGAGCCCAACACGGTGGCCGTACCACTGTGAGGTCATTGATGAAAAAGTCCAGCATATTGGTAGGTTCTTAGCAGTTTTGGGGATTTAAACATTAGCAAATTTACTTTGCCAACTTAATTTTAATGAGAACACTCCCAGTGTTAGAATAATCATTCCAACAGAAGTATTATATGAGCCATACAGGGGTGGGGAAAAAAAGTAGGTTTGTATGGAAAATAATATAATCCTATATAATAAAAGGCTAATATGCAAATTGTCCCCCCAGGTGGGAGTTCCACTGTCTGGGAGCTTGACCTGTCACTATGACTGCACTGCAGCTGCCAACTGGCCTGATCTGGGCCTGATCGGCTCCCCCCAACCCCTGGCCAGCCCCACCCCCGATCGGGCCACCCCACCCCAATTGGGGCAGGGCTGGCCAGCTACCACCCACAGCCCCTCCCCCTGGCCAGCCAGCTGCCCAATAGGCCTCGATCACTGGCCAGGCTGTGGGATTCCACCCGTGCACGAATTCATGCACCGGTCCTCTAGTCCTAAATAAAAGGCTAATATGCAAATCCAAATGGTGGAACAACCGGTCACTATGACGCACACTGACCACCAGGGGACAGACACTCAATGCAGGAACTGGGCTCATGGCTGGTGAGCACAGCAACAGTGGTGGGAGCAGGCCTAAGCTGAGGGATCTTGGACTGCGAGAGGGCACAGGCTGGGCTGAGGAATCCTCAGTGTACAGAATACAGTGTAAGAATGCCATGCACTGGGCCTCTAGTAATTAATAAATAATGAACTGTAAACCTACTTTGCCCACCACTTATATGTAATTTTAAATTTTCTAGTAGCCACATTTAAAAAGATTAAAAAGAAACAAGCCACACTTAAAAAGATTAAAAAGAAACAAGTGGAATTGATTTCAAAATTTGGGTTAAATTTTTTATTTAACCCAAATATATCCTAAATATTTTATACTCTTTTTTTATATGGAATCTTTGAAAACTCGTGTGCATTCATACTTATATTTCAATTCAATCCAATTTGTTCACATCCTTGCCAGCACTTATTTTGTTTATTTTTAAATAGCCATCTAGCCCTAGCTGGTTTGGTTCAGTGGATTCAGAGTTGGCCTGTGGACCAAAGGGTTCTAGGTTTGATTCCGATCAAGGGCATGTACCACAGCTGCAGGCTCCTCCCTGACCTGGGCCCTTGTCAAGCTTGTGCAGGAGGCAACCAATGGATATGTTTCTCTCACATATGATATTTTTGTCTTTCTCTCTCTCTTCCACTCTAAAAAATCAGTGGAAAGATATGCTCAGGTGATGATTAAAAAAATAAAATGTTTAATAAATAGCCATCCTAACGTGTGAGATGATATCTCACTGTGGTGTTGATTTACATTTCCCTGAGTATCAGTGATGTTGACAGTGCAATCCCTATCAAAATCTCAGTGCCACTTTTTCATAGGAATAGAAAAACAACTATAAAATTTATATAAAGCCACAAAAGCTTCCAAACAGCCAAATCAATCTTGAGAAAGAAGAGCAAAGCTGAAAGTGAAGTCATGACACTTTCTGATTTCAAAGTATATTACAAAACCACAGTGATCAAAACGGTATGGTACTGGTATGAAGACAGACATACAGACCAATCAACGGAATAGAGAGTCCAAAAATAAATCCACGTATATATGTTCAACTGATCTTTGACAAGACTCAAAAATACACAATGGGGAAAGGATAGTCTCTTCAACAAATGTGGAGAAAATTTAATACCCACATGCAAAATATGAAATTGGACCCTTGTCTTATGCCATACAAAGAAACTCAAACTAGAAGTATATTGAAGATTTAAACATAAGACCTGAAACTGTAAAACTACAAGAAAATAGGGGGAAAGCTTCATAAAATTGTTCTCGGCAATGATATCATGGATATGACACCAAAAGCACAAGTAACAAAAGCAAAACTAAACAAGTGGAACAACAAGAAGCTTCTGCACAACAAAAGAATAATACAGTGAAAAGGCAACCGGTGTATTAGGAAAATTACTTGCAAACTATATTCCTGATGAGTTAATCTCTAAAATATATAAGGAATTTCTACAACTCAATAGCAAACTCATAACCAGATTTTAAAAATGGACTTGAATGGATGTCTTTTCAAAGAAGACACAAATGACCAACAAATACATTTTATTGACTTTTTATGTAAACTGATAAAATTCTTTGCCATTTAGTTGTTGGTTGAATTTTTTGTTTTCTTGATCTCTAAATGCTCTCTATATATTCATGAGATTAGCTTAATGTTATGTATGTTGTATACTTTTTCTCAGTTTGTCATTTGCCTTTTCTTTTTCTCATGCAGAAAATTTTATTTTTTATGTAATCATTTTGTCTATCATTTTTCTGTCTTCTGGATTTTGAAAGTCTCATGTTTCTGTTAGCACATTTCAAGTTGTATTTTTTGTGATTAAAATTTTTTATCATCAGAAATCATTTCAATGCAAAAAGTGAATAACTCCCATTCCAATTCTGTTATCTATCCTGTTACTCCAACAAAATTATTAAATAATTTTTTCTCTACTGATTGGCAATGCCACAATTATTATATATTCAATTCCTAGTCCTGATCTTGAATTACATTCTATTCCACTAACCTGTCTACTCATATGGTGGCTCAAAACATTTAATGCTTAATTTTTAAAACTATACATTTTGTTAGGTGGCAAACTTAGTTCCCCATCATTCTTTTTATTCTTTTTAAAAATTTTCCAACTTCTTGGCTTATTATATTTCGCCTTATTGTATGTATTTCTATACGAAACTTAAAATAAGCTTTCCTAGTTGTCCCAAAATTAATCCTGGTAACTTTATTGTGATCACATTACATTTGTAGATTAAGCAAGAGCGACATCTTTACAATATTGCATCTTCCTAACCAAGAACAAGGTATGTTTCATGATTTACCCTAGTTTTCCTTTAACTTCCTTAGTATAATTTTAAAAAATTTTCTTGTACTATTTCTAAGTTTTATTGTTAAGTATTTTTTTTGCATATTATTTTTATTGCATATTATTTTCTAATTTGTTTTATAGAGGAAAGTTAAGTTTTGTATATTAATTTTGAAACCACCCAACTCATATTTCTAGTTTTTAAGTTATTGTAGATGTGCTTTTATACAATTGTATCATCAAGTAGAAATGTAATTAAATCTCATTTTCAGTTTGTATATCATACTTCTTTTTCTTGACTGAATGCATTGACTGGTATTTTCAAAAAAACATTTAAAGTTTTATATTCATCTTGTTCTTCATTTTCATGGGAATGCTTTTAGTGTTTTCTCTCTAAGCAAAATATTGGCTCATGGGTTGAATTAAATTTGATTTTATTAAAGAAGCATCCATTTATTCTTTATTATTAAGAAAATTTACCCAGAAATAATTACTAAATTTTATTAAATGCCTTTCAATATTTACAGAGAGAGTGTCATAAGGTTCTCATTATGAAACATTAAAATATATGTATTTTAACCCTCACAGGAGGATGTTTTCATTAATTTTAGAGATAGAGGAAGAGGGAAAGGGATGGGGGGGAGGGAGAGAAAAGAGAGGGGAGAGAGACAGAGAGAGAGACAGAGAGAAAGAGAAACATTGTTTGGCTGTCCCAACCAGCGATCGAGCCAGTAACCTAGGTATGTTGCTATGCGCCCTGACCATTTGATGCATTGGACAATGCTCCAACCAACTGAGCCATCTGGCCATGGAATGAGCTGCGCTTAGTCATTGTGTGTTATTGTGTGTTGCTAAAATCTGTTTGCTAATATTTTATAAAGGATTTTTGCTTTAATACTCAGAAGTAAGATAATTTATGTTTTTCTAGCTTTTGTACCTTTTTAGATTTTAGTATAAATATTATTCAAAATTCTTCCTTGTAGAAGAATTTCTCCTCTTCTAGAACAGTTTGAATAATACTGTAACTAACTGTTTTTTGAAAGTTTGATAGAATTCACCTAAAACAGTCTGGACATATTTGTTATTGTTATTTTAGATATACAGAGAATTTTTTTTTGTAAAACTTCTCTTCTTTGTTAGTTTTATTTAAATGTTCTATTTATTTCAGGAACAGTTTTGATTATTTGTATTTTCCTAGAAAAATAATGCTTTTATGCAGAACTTTTCATTCATTTACAAATATTTGGTCAAAGTATTCTCTTGTAATTGTTATAATATCCTTTGACTTTTTTGGGATTTTCCCCCTCTGTTGTTATGTTTTTGTTAAGTATTTGTACATTCTTATTTTCCTCTCCCCTGAATATATTAGTGGGATGTAATTATCTTGTTAGTTTTTTAAAGAATCCATGTTTAATTATATTAGTTCTATTGTACTTTTTTCTTATTCATTAATTTATAATTTTTATGTATCTGACTCATTTAGGTTTTTTAACCTTATTCTGTATTTAACTTATTGTTTCCTAATATTTTATTATGAAAAAGTTTAAACAGAGAGAGAATTTGAAAGGATTTTACAGGAACACGCACACTCACCAGCTAGATTCCTATTATTAACTAGAAGCCCGATGCATGAAATTCATGCAAGAGTAGGCCTTTCTTCCCCCAGCTAACGGCACTGGCTTCCCTCTGGCACCCAGAACTGGGCTTCCCTCTGGCCGCCAGCAAGCACCTGGGCCTCAGGCTTCCCTTGCAGCCCCAGCTTTGTCTGGAAACTGGTCTGGAAGAACGTCCAGTCTAATTAACATATAATGCTTTTATTATTATAGATTAGTTGCCATAATTTTTACCACATATATAGCCAACTATCTACCCTTCTATCCATCAGACCATCTTAATTTTTATTTATTTCAAAGTAAATTGCAGGCATCCTTATAGCCCAACTTTAAATGTTTTAGCATGTATATTATTAACTAGAATTTAATCCTGTTTTATTATGTTTTTAGGTAAATTTTACATTCAATGAAATGCATGAATCTAAGTGTACCAGTCAATGAATTTTAGGAAATTCATACATCTGTAGAGTACAAACCCCTACTACAATATAGAACATTATCATTATAATCACTTAAACATTTTAAATATTACTTGTATGCTTAAAACTATATAATGCTAATAAAAGAAATCAAAGAATATTTGAGTAAATCAAGAAATCTACCATGTTCATGGATTGGAAAACTCAATTTAGAAAAGGTGTCAGTTCTCCTGAAATGGATAGGTTCTAGGCAATTTCTATCAAGATTTGTTTTATAGATGTAGAGAAGATTGGTCTAAAATTTATATGGAAAAGTGAAGGAAATGAGAGTAACTAAAACAATTTTGAAAAGCAACATAAAATTGGAGGAATCAGCCTATGTGATTTCAAGGCATTTTATATAACTACTGTATTGTCAAGGCCCTGTTGTATTGGTGGAGAGATATGCATAGATCAGTGGAAGAAGAAAACCCAGAAACAGAACCACACAAATATGTCCAACTGATTTTTTGCAAAAAAATGTCAGAATCAACATATGTGTCAAAATCAGCAGGTGTGTCAGAATCAAAATGTGTCAAGATCTGTATATACTAAAATAGAAACATGCCAACATGTGTCAGAATAAACGTGTCAATTGGTTATTGTGTATCAATTGACATGTGTGTTAGAGTGGCGGATGTGTCAGAATTGACCTGTCAGAATGAACAGATGTGTTATAATTAACATGTATCAGAATTGGTGTGTGTCGGTTATAATATGTGTATCAGTGAATGTGTGTCAGAATCACCACACATGTCAAAATTGTTGTGCATGTTGGAGGGGTCAGTGTGTCAGAATAAACACATGCCTCAAAATTGACACATGTCTGTCAAAATCAACACACCTGTCAAAAGCAACATGTCAAAATTGATGTCAGATGGTGAAACTGGTGTGGTAAAACTGACATGTATCACAATCAACATTTTAATGTTGATATGTCTCACAAGTGATATTTCTATAGTAACATGCATGTCATAAGTAACATGTCTTACAGTGGCTTATGTATTATCAGTGACATATGTCACAGTTGACATGTATGTGGCTAACATCTGTAGAGCATTTCACTGTTTATAACGTTTTTTCAGAAGTCATAATTTTAGGTGTGGATATGGTTCTGAAGAACGTTATTATTCAATAAGCTGCTTTCAACTTTTTTTTAATTGAGGTAAAATATACATCACATAAAATTAATCATTTTAAAGTGAACAATTCAGCAGCATTTAGTACTATTTTTGTGTTGTGTAACTATCACCTCTCTCTAAATCCAAAACATTTTCATGTCCCCCCAGAGAGACCCTATACCTATTAACCACAGTAAAATTATTAATCTTCTTTTTGTCTCTATGGATTTGTCTATTCTGGATATTTTCAATTATACAATCAGATTATATATATATATATATATATATATATATATATATATATAATAAAATCCAGTATTTTTCATGTCAAAAAAAAAATTAGGAAGAGAATGGGAAGTCTTTGTAATGATAAAGAGCATCTATGAAATCTCACAACTAATATTATACTTAAGGCTGAAAGAATGGATGCTTTCCCTATGAGGTAAAAAATAAGACAAGGTTATCCACTTTGCCACTTCTATACAACATGGTAATGGAACTTCTAGTCACAGTGATTAAGCAAGAAAAAAATAAAAAGCATCCTGTGAGAGAGGAAGAAGTGAAACTATTTCTGTTCACCAATGGCATAATCTTATATATAGAAAACCCTCAGCAACCCATTGAAAAAAAATTATAAGAACTTGCAAATGAGTTTGGCAAGGTTGAAAGATATAAAATAAATATTTTTAAAGTCAATTATGTTTCTGTCTCCACTAATAAAAGAGGAAAATGCAAATTGACTACCTTCGTGATGACCACCAGCCAATCAGGAGTGAGGGTTAATTTGCATACACAGGTGCCAGAGCAAAGGTGGAAAGGCAGCTCCGGCCAGAGCAAAGGTGGTGACAGCAGCCAAGCAGCTGGGGGTGGAATGCTTGTGTCATTGCCGTGGCGACAGTGCAGGTGTTCTGCACTGCCCCAGCTGCTCTGGGCCTCTGGGCAGTGTGGGAAGGTGGAAAGGCAGCTCCGGCCAGAACAAAGGTAGTGACAGCAGCCAGGGGAAGGAAGGCCCATTCTTGCATGAATCTTCATGCATCGGGTCTCTAGTACATTTATAATGAATAATACTAAAATGAACTTAAAGAAACAATTTCATTTACAATAGCATCAAAAGAATAATATGAGAATAAATTTAAGAAAAGTGTAAAACTTATGCTCTGAAAATTACAAAATATTATTGAAAGAAAATTTTAAGAATCTAAATAAATGGCCAAAACCGGTTTGGCTCAGTGGATAGAGCATCAGCCTGCGGAATGAAAGGTCCCGGGTTTGATTCCGGTCAAGGGCATTGGTTGCAGGCACATCCCCATTAGGAGGTGTGCTAGAGGCAGCAGATCGATGATCCTCTCATCGATGTTTCTAACTTGCTATTCCTTTCTCTTCCTCGCTGTAAAAAAAAAAAATCAATAAAATGTATTTTTAAAATAAAATAAAATAAAAAAATCTAAATAAAGGAAAAGACACCCATGTTTGTGGACAGAAAAATTACAATTGCTATGATGGCAATTCTCCCCAAATTAATATGCCAATCCAATATCATTTTCATCAGGATACTCTCTGCTTTGTAGAAATTGACAAACTGATCCTAAAATTGATATGGAAACTCAGGTAATTTAGAATAGAAAAAAAATTGTGAAAAAAACAATTTGAGATTCACAATTTTCAATTTCAAAACTATAACAATAACCAAGACAGTGTTGTACTATCATGAAGACAGGAATATAGATCAATAACCTAATTGAAATCCAGAAATAAACAATGTTTGTGGCCAACTGATTTTCAACAAGGGTGGCAAAGCCTATTCAATAGAAAAAATAGTCTTTTAAACAAATGGCACTGGAACAACTGGATAAATAACACAGCATATGAAAAAATTAACTTAAAATGGGTCAAGAATTAATGGGTCAAACTTTTAGAAGAAAATGGAAGTAAATCTTCCATTGAATCTGACAATGGATTTGTAGTTATAACACCAAAAGCACAAGTAACAAAAACAACAAAAATGGCTCAATTAGATTTCATCAAAAACTTTTGTGCTTCAAATAAAACTATCAAGAAAGTGGAAATAGAACCCACAGAATGGGATAAAATAATTGCAAGCTCTCTGATGAAGGACTTATAAAGACCTCTTACAACTTACACTAAAAAAGACAACTCAACTTAGGAGAACATCCAAGATGGCGGCCTAGGCAGTCTCCTAAGCTGCCGCCTCATCAACAATTTAATTAATAAAACAACTAAAATCAAAAAGGACTTCACCAAAACGTCAGGAAAGCTGGCGGAGTGGAATAGCTACAACTAGAAAGAAAGAGAGAGGCTCACGGATCGGACTGGGAGCCGAAAAGCACTGAGGTAGGGAGACGCTCGCGCACGCGGCCGCTGAATACCTGCCTGGCGGTGGGAGGGGAGGAATCCCCGATTGCACGGAACCCTTTCGGACTGTACTGAACCCCAGCCCTGGCTGAAATTCCGTGGTCCCAGGCTCATACGGGTGGTCTGGACTGTAGAGAAAGGCACCCAGAGACTCAGAGACTCAGAGACTGGGAGACCGGGGACCGGGAGCCGCAGTCGCAGCCGGCAGGGTCTACAGTCGCGCGCGTGAGCAAGTACGTGCTGAGGTCTGACCGCCGCCCCTCCGGAGCGGAAGGAGTCAGAAGCTCCAGGTCTGACCGCGGAGGCTGCCGCCGCCTCTCTGTACAAGGTGGCGGCCTCTCTGTAGCGGAAGGAGTCAGAAGCTCCAGTCTGACCACGGAGGCTGCCGCTGCCTCTATGTACAAGATGGCGGCCTCTCTGTAGCGGAAGGAGTCAGAAGCTCCAGACTACAGAGACCAGCCCAAGTCCGGGTGAGCCCCTGCGGCACCCACGCTCTTGCTTGGGGAAATTGGGCCGCTCTTGCTGGGGAAACTGGGCCGGTCAGGCGGAAACTCAGGCGAGTGCACAAGGGCAGGGCAGAAGCCAAAACTGTCAGTTCAGCCCTGAGACTCCGCCCCATCCAAGCTGAGCAGAGGCTTCTGCAGTTTTTCAAGTCTGATCCTATAAGACTGTCTCCAATATAGAAGTTAACCCAGAGTAGACACAGCTGATACCCACATCCAATTGGCCTGAGGGTCAATTCACAACAATAGAGACTTAGCTACAACAAGGCTGTGCACGCAGTCCACAAAGGGGATCACAAAGAGTGTCTACCTCAGGTAACTGAGGAGGCTGACCCACTGTGCTATATAGGACACCAAACACACAAAGCCATCCTACCAACTCTGAAAAATAGTGATAATGCCGAGACAAGGAAATAGATCTCAAACAAAAGAGATGGAGGATATAGAGTTCAGAACTACGGTTCTAAGGTTATGCAACAATATTCTAGAAAAGCTCGATAAACTTCATGAGACCCAACTAAAAAGTATAGATAAACTGACTAAATTGGAAAATATTATGCAGAGATCCAACAGCAGAATGGAAGAACACAAGAATCAGGTCAAAGAGCCAAAAGACACTCCGCTGGAGAAGGAAGAAGAAAAGAGGATCCAGAAAGTTGAAGATAGTGTAAGGAGCCTCTGGGACAACTGCAAGCGCACCAACATCAGAATTATGGGGGTGCCAGAAGAAGAGGGAGTGCAAAATACTGAAAACATATTTGAAGAAATAATATCAGAAAACTTCCCTCACCTGGTGAAAGAAATAGACTTACAAGTACAGGAAGCCTACAGAACCCCAAACAAGAGGAATCCAAAGAAAAATTCTTCTCGACACATCATCATCAATATGCCAAGGGTAAAAGACAAAAAGAGGATCTTACAAGCAGCAAGAGAAAAGCAGTTGGTTACCTATAAGGGAGCACCCATAAGACTATCAGCTGATTTCTCAACAGAAACCATGCAGGCCAGAAGGGAGTGGCAAGAAATATTCAAAGTGATGAATAGGGAGAACCTACAACCAAGATTACTGTATCCAGCAAAGTTATCATTCAGAATTGAAGGGCAGATAAAGAGCTTCACAGATAAGGAAAAGCTAAAGGAGTTCATCACCACCAAACCAGTATTATATGAAATGCTGAAAGGTATTACTTAAGAAGAGGAAGAAGGTCAAGTGAATTAAAAATCTCAGGAATAGAATAAACTGGTGAATATAATAGAATTAGGGGCAAAGAAAGGGAGTGGATAGATAATTATCAGGGTGAAGGGGTGTGGGGTGCAGAAAGAGACTGGATTAAAATTGTATAACCTATGGATGAGGACAATAGTGGGGGGAGGGGGTAAGGGCAGAGGGTGGGGTGGGAATAAGGTGGAAGGGAGCTATGGGGGAGAAAAAGGAGAAACAATTGTAATAATCTGAGCAATAAAGATTTATTAAAAAAAAAAAAAAAAAAAAAAAAAAAAAAAAAAAAAAAAAAAAAAAAAGACAACTCAACTTAAAAAGTGCAATGATCTGACTAGACATTTCTCCAAAGAAAATAAACATGGCCAATAAACACATGAAAAGATATTCAGCACCTTTAATTATCAGGGAAATATAAACAACGCAATAACACCCACTATGATGACTGGAATAAAAATCAGATAACAGGTGTTGATAAGAATGTAGAGAAATCAAAATCCTCCTTTGATGGTGGGAATATAAAATCATTCAGTTTTTTTGGAAAAGTTTGACACTTCTTCAGAAAGTTAGATTTATCATAAAAGTACTTTGGTAAGCTACAAACTTGACCCTATTGTAAATTCTTTCTCCAGTTCTAGTGTCAAAAGTTTCAAATTCTTACATGAAGTCTACTCATCTTATCTAATAATAGACAAACATGTAAATTGACCGTACCTCCTCTATGCCTTCCAGCCTAGCAGAGTGAGTATGCAAATTAACCTACTAAATATGGTGACTAATTTGCATACACTGAGTGAGTGGAATGCTTGCAGCATCTCCATGGTGACGACGCAGGCATTCCACCCCACCCGTGGTCTCTCGGGGCCTCAAGGCAGCATGGGACAGCAGGGCCCAAGCAGAAAGAGGCAGCTCCAGGGTGGGGCTAGAGTGAAAAGGCAGTGCCAGCAGGCAGGTAAAGGAAAGCCCATTCTAGCGTGAATCTTTGTGCATCAAGCTTCTAGTTGTTAAATAATTAAGAATATAAGCAGATTAATGAAAAAGTCTCTTTCTTTAACTGGGCTGTCGGGCTGTTGTGCATCTTTTGGTGATAAGCATACACCAAAGCAAGTAGCAGAAATTCCCAAAGTCTTCAGAAACAATGCTAAGTTATCAGTTCATGATTAATTTTGGTTTGAGTACATTAAGATTTTCAACTGATAAGATGATCAGTTTTAGTTATAATTTTATTCTTTATTCTTTATTATCAACTTATTTGGTTGTGTGTTTTTCAGTTACCTGACAAAGTATACTGACATCAATATTTGATGTCAATATTTTAATCTATGCTTTCTCTGTAGCTAGACTTGACCCCAATTAATTATGTCAGATATACTTATGTTGCTAAAGCAGTGGTATACATAATCCCCAAAATGTTCGTCCAGTGACACTTCTTTATTACCACCAAATTGTTTTTTTTCTTATTATTGCTTCAATGACTATATTTGGGATCATAGAGGCTAACTCCCTCTATAGGAATATATTTATTACCTGAACCAAGCCACACATAAGTCTGACACACATAAGCCAAAAATAAGAGTAGAATAATGAGTCATCACCAAATTCTTGTTCTTCTAAAAAAGTGGGAACAACTAAGGTAGTTGGGCTGTGAAGTCATTTTCTCCAGTCAAATAGATCATAGTAAAAAATAAACCATGCATTTGAGCATGGCTCAGACAACTTTTAAGAAACTTGTTCCTAAAAATGAAGAAAAAGAAAGCTGGTATAGCTAAAGAAGAAGTTGGGGGGGGGGCGGGGAGGGTCTAAGGATAGCCTTTCTTTGGGGGGACAGGAATGTTGGTGTTGCAAGGGTTCAGGAAGTCCCTGTTTGGGCACCATTAATATCAGGGTTCTTGTTCAAGCATTACAAAGGGTTCAGAAATCTGGAGAAAAGCTGTGCATAGATTAAATAAGAGTCCAGAGACAAAAGATAATTTTGAAAGGCATTGGGGGTCAGAGGAGCTTCAGCTAAAGAAGCTAAAGTTTTTCCTTGTCTCGGGATCCTTGCTTTTTATTAACACAATTTGTCCTAAGGCAAGGTAGAGATAAATGCTTCAAAGGGTACAGAAGCATTGTCAGATTGGGGAATAGCCTACAGCTGTTCAGATGTTTGGCCAACAAGAGGCAATAACATGTAGATTAAGATGCCATGAGCTGTCTGGCAGCAAACAATCATCCTATTCAGGTTTTGGGGAATTGCCTTTCAGCCTTCCCAACAGGGGATTACATATGTGATTCAGCCCTTGTTGAGCACCCAAATTTCATCAACCTTTTGATGAAATTCTTATAATTATGACATGCTGGAATTGGCTTCCAGCAAGGCAGAAGACACTTGAACATATTTATAAGCTTAGGAGACAACAACCATCATCAGGCAAGATGCTGAAGATGAAGGGGAAGGGAGAATAAAAGGTGGAGCAAGATTCCCAGAAGTGGGTCAGAAAGATATCAAGTGCACAGGAGAAATAGAAACTTAATATAAAATATATGGCACTAAATAATGAAATATTCACTATAATGATTTAGAACAAGGTGCCAGTGAAATGTTATGGGTTTTGTTACAATGTGACAAATGTTCATTACTGCCAGTGAATCCTTGGTAAAATCTAGCCCCTCACAAAACTATAAAATTTAGCCTAGATCTAACAGTAAACAACTTTAAAATGTATAGTAAAATTTCCTGTTTTATCTTTGTCACACTCAATTAATGTATTCTCTTTTATGTACATATATATAGATTCGACTCCTCCGTATTCTGAGCCAGTGTACGTCCCAACAGGCCTAGAGACCGAACCCATTTATTCAAACTCCAAGGAAGATACAGTAGTTTATCTAGCTGAAGATGGTGGGTACATAATGAAATATGTTGCTATACAAATGTAATTTGGTACCTGGGCTAATCTCTTAGTTATATTTGTTTTGCTGATTATAGTAGAAATTGCAGATTACCAGGAAATTCTTGTCCCCATAAAAATGTTTGGTTAAGCTCTAGCTGGTTTGGCTCAGTGGATAGAGAGCACCAGCCCGAATACTGAAGGATTCCACTCAAAGGCACATACCTTGATTGCAGACTCAATTATGTGTAGGAGGCAAGCAATGCAATCAGTGTGCCTCTCATCAATGTTTTTCTCTCTTGTCTCTCTCCCTCCACTGTCTCTAAAGATCAATGGAAAAATATCCTCGGGTGAGGATTAACAAACAAACAAAATATTTGGTTATTATTGATCCAAATGTTTATTTAGTGCTAATTATATTAAGGTGTATTTCAATTAATGTAAAGTTACTTTAAAATAAAACATCAAATTGGCCATTAGAATGGGGTTATATTTAGAAGGAATTAAGCTTCACATCAGTTTTCAAAGGTAAATCCAGTGGGGTGCCCTGCAACTATTGTTGCCTCTCTATTAACAGGTCATTTTTATGCAATTTCTCAGATGTGTGGGTTTTCTTTTTTTTCCATTTCATGCCAATTTGATTCGATTCCTATCTTAAAAGAGGAACATACCCACAATGCAAATAACATGTATGATATAGCTCAGAAGGGTGATCTGTATTGGAATTTTGAGAACTCTAGTAATCAAAATCTTATATCCGCTCTATGGTAGAATTTGCTGATAATCAAACATAGACATCTCAGCCTTTATCCTAAACTGTGCTACTCCTAATACACCAACATGAGGAATATGGGACTCCTGCACAATGTCACCATCAGAGTTCTATGTCTTACAGTAGATGTTAAATACCTTCCAGGGAACATACGTGTTTTATTTAAAGGGCTGGTAAAACAGATAAATTCACAGGGATTGTTTCCTGTACAGGATGTGATTCTAGAAATCATTTACTCACATATTTTTTAACAGCTGGAGTGAGAGAAGCACCTCTGATTTTTCTATTTGATTTCAAATATTTTTATGACTAAACTTTCGAATATTTGCATGGCTAGTAATAGAACTTCCACACATAACTTAAATGAGATCTAATAAAAAATTCAAACAGTCAGGGTCTTTTTGGATGGCATACTTGGAGTAATTTTTATTAGTTCAGTGAAAGTATAACTTAGAATGGACAGAGTTAAGGGAAATGACCAAGGGATGGTGAAGCAACATAAGACTATCAACAGAGGAGAACCATTGCATTTCCTTGACCTGAAAGGATAAACTGACAGATGATTGTTAGACCTGTGGCTGTTGGACAGGGAAGTCCCCAAACAACTGGCTATATAGAATTCTAGTGGGAAACTTTTCTTTCAAAGATTTATGTCTTTAAATATATGTTCCAATGTCTTGTGACATCTATTGTCTTTAATAAAAGTCAGCCATAATTTATATCATTGTGCCCTATTTATGGTGTGCCTTTTGTTTCTGGCTGTTTTCAGCAAACTAAGCTTGGCCTAGATTTGGTTATCTTTATATTTATTCTGCATGGAGTTCACTGATCTTATTGGATTCATTGATTAATAGAGTGCTTTCCCCCACCCCATTTGAGAATTTTTCAACCATTATTTCTTCATATATTATTCTATACTATTCTTTCTTTTCTGCCCTTTGGAATTCCAATTACATATATGATTTCTAGCTGTGTGCCACATGTCCCTGGATCTTTGTTGATTTTTTTTTTGTCCTCCTCTGTTCTTGAATTTTTGTTTTTAAGTTCACAGGTTTTCTTCTGCAGTCCTTAGTATGTTTTTTAAGCCCATCCAATAAATATTTCATTTCAATTATTGCACTTTTTATTTCTAGAATTTCCATTTGCTTTTCTTAATAGTTTCCATTTATATTAATCTGCTTCTGTATTATCTCTATCTTTTCCTTTAAACCTTTAAATATGTTTTCTGAGTCCTTTGTAAATCTTATCTAAATTATCTTGAGGGTGTGTGTTTCATTATGGATCATGCTGAAGCTTCTCTGCATGCTTCATAATTTTTTTATCATATGCAAGACATTGTGAAAGATATGTTGTAGGAGTCTATATTATTTTTAAAACTTACATTGAATTTAGTTCTGGCAAGCAGCTAAATTTCTGGTAGATGATTTTGCATCTTTCAGGCTGGTTTTATTTATTTGTTTGTTTATTTATTTATTTATTTTGTAGGGCCGATATATTTTCATTTTCCCTTAGTACTAGGTCATGGCCTTGACTCTTGGATGTGGTTCTTATACCTAAAGTGCAGCTTTTCTAGTGTCAGGATGAAATGTCTGAAGAACTTAGTGAAATTTTTCCATTCTGGGTATGCTGTAATTCCAGTATATTCTGAAATTGTATATCCTCTGTTATCTCACCCCTAATAGCACTCTTTCCTACCTTGCTTATTCTCATCCTCTGCTTACACAGCCAAGCCCTCAACAAAGGACTGGGGGGAAACCATGTAGACTGTGAGACCCTCCCTCTATGTAGCTGTCTTTTCTCTGTGCCCTGCCTCACAAATCCTAGCAGCCCCGAGCAACAATCTTGCCTCCTCAGCCCAGCAAGACTGTTACATGCTTCATAAATGCCTCCTTCCTGAGGTGTGGTTAGAAAGTACTCACAGGAAGAAAGCCAGGGGTAAGCATGGGCTTACTTGGTGTATTTATCTTTTTTTTTTTTTTTTTTTTTTTAAGAATCCTATATAGTTCTGGTCTACGTGTTGTTCAAAAATATGAAGAAAAAAATTAGATCTTTTTTTTTTTGTCCAGTTTTATTATAGTCATTCATAGTAAAAGGTCAAGTTCAGAATCAATTATTTCATATAACCAGAAGCAGAATGAGTATTTTAATGTGAGTAGCATATGAGTCTATTTTGGGCATTGCTTTTCTTGTCTAAGAGCTGTTAAATTTTCTTGCTTCAACATAAATATATATTGGTATCAAATTTCTTTACAAATTAAAATTCTTAGTGACACTTCACTTATACTGTAGCTGCAAGCTCTATGCAGAATAGCCTATACTTTAGACATGGCTTGATATCTTTATGGCCTATTTCTCTCATCAGCTTACAAAGAGCCGTGTTTTGTGTATTCTCGAGTTGGGGGCAACCGAACAGCCCTGAAGCAGCCTGTGGATAATTGTGACAGCACTCTGATGTTTGAAGCAAGGTTTGAGAGTGGTAATCTACAGAAGGTAGTCAAAGTGTAGGTTTTAATTATGTTTATTTGAGGAGCTAGACCATGAACTGTTTATTAGTTTCTATATTTTGTACGTTAAAATGTTAGTATCCATCACTGAACTTAACTCCTTGAAGTATAGATGGTAATTAGAGATTATCTTGGGGGGGGGGGTATATGAAAGGTTCAAATAATTTTGAAATTTATAACTTAAAGTAAGCAGATTTCTGCATTTTCAGTATGCCAGTATGAATTGTCTCTCTCCTTCCCTCACTCCCTCTCTCTCTCTCTCTCTCTCTCTTACACACACACACACACACACACACACACACACACACACAGACACACACACAGTACATGGTGCTGAGGAACAGAAATTACTTGGTAAAGAGAAAAGTCACAACTAACCAAGTAAGTTTGATAATATGTATATATTATAAATAGTACACAGTAAGTTATTTTAGCCTTTATATAACTACTAGAGGCCTGTGCATGAAAATTCATGCACTGGAGGGGGGGGGGTCCCTCAGCCTGGCTTGCCCCCTCTCACAGTTTGGGAGCCCTCAGGGGCAGGAGGCGAGTGGTGATCAGGGTAAGGAGATGTTCTCTCATACCTCTGCTGCTGCCACTGCCAGCAGCACAAGTCTCGGCCATCCCTGGTCACCTGAGCCTCGAGCGGCTCTGGGCAGCTGGGCAGCTGCCATCAAGGACTGGCAATGGGCGGCTCCAGAGTTGAGAGGGCTGGGGGACTCCAGAGGCAGGTGTGCAGAGTAGCAGGCCCGCTTGGTGCCAGGCCCAGCCTTACTGTGCACCAGCCAACCCAGTGGGGCTGAGAGGACTGGGCACCGCCATCTTGTGGCTGTGAGCACTGCCATCTTTGAGGATAGGGCAGTCAATTAGCATATTCCCTCCTTATTGGCTGTGGGCACCACCATCTTTGAGGGCGGGGCCATAATTAGCATATTCCTTCTTTATTAGATGTGATTCTCAATGATTCATTATGAAAGATACAAATAGTGATCAGATATCATCCTCAAAGTATTTACAAATTTATAATCTGTTGGTGTATTAATGTCTATTTATTTTTAAATATTTTCAATATTTATATCAGATCCCTAGAATTGGAATCTAATAGAAAACAAATATATATCTGAAGTAAAAAATAAACATTGGAGCTGGGACCAGTTTGGCTCAGTGGATAGAGCATCGGCCTCGGACTCAAAGGTCCCGGGTTCGATTCCGGTCAAGTGCATGTGCCTTGGTTGCGGGCACATTCCCATTGGGGGCTGTGCAGGAGGCAGCTGATCAGTGTTCCTCTCTCATCGACATTTCTGTCTATCCTTCTCTCTTCTTCTCTGTGAAAAATCAATAATATATATATATATATATATATATATTTTTTTTTTTTTTTTAAAGAAACATTGGACTTTAACTCAGTTTTAAGAACTCTTTAATCATTTTTATAGGAAACATAATTGGAGTGAAAATATAATTTTTATCAAATCTCGTTTTTATGTTCTTTCTTTAGTAAAAATAAAAAGGCTTTAGAATAACGAAACGGTTTCATATTCAATAAAAGGACATTTCAAAACTTTTATCTTTTTCAACTAATTACCTGCTATTTAGAATATTGCTTAAATAGACATTGTCCAACTACCAGACCCCAAAAAAACTTTCTGTAAATATATAAAAATAATTTTCCTTATTTATTTAGAACCAAATGTTGTTTTTACATTTTTATGTGCTTTTCCCCTTTCTTTCTCATGTATTAGGGCAGAATATGAATATCAGTTGACAGTGCGCCCTGACCTCTTCACAAATAAGCACACCCAGTGGTACTATTTCCAAGTCACTAATACCCAAGCAGAAATAGCCTACAGATTCACTATTATCAATTTTACCAAGCCTGCTAGTCTTTACAACAGGGGTATGCGCCCACTGTTTTATTCTGAAAAAGAGGCCCAAACTCATAATATTGGCTGGAGGAGAATAGGAGACCAAATCAAGTATTACAGGAACAACCCCGGGCAAGAAGGGCGCCATTATTTCTCTCTCACGTGGACATTTCAGTTTCCACACAGCAACGACACCTGCTACTTTGCTCACTGCTATCCGTACACGTACACCAACCTGCAAGAATACCTGTCTAGCATCAATAATGACCCGATACGGTCAAAGTTTTGCAAAGTCCGTGTCTTGTGCCACACAATTGCTAGGAACATGGTGTACATTTTAACGATCACCACCCCCTTGAAGAACGCTGACTCGAGAAAACGAAAGGCTGTGATCCTGACCGCCAGGGTCCATCCCGGAGAAACCAACAGCTCGTGGATGATGAAAGGGTTCCTGGACTTCATCTTGGGCAGCTCGCGGGACGCGCAGCTGCTCCGGGACACGTTCATCTTCAAGGTGGTGCCCATGCTGAATCCCGATGGCGTGATTGTGGGAAATTACCGGTGCTCCCTAGCTGGCCGGGACCTGAACCGTAACTACACCTCTCTCCTGAAGGAGTCGTTCCCCTCGGTTTGGTACACCCGGAACATGATCCACAGGTAAAATGAGCCTCGCGTTGCCTCTCTGCTTAGTTAGTAAACCAGGGAGTAAGAATTTTGGTCCCACAATCCCACTCATGTTACTCTCCATTTTCTTGAGATAGTTTGACTATACCTACTTAATCATCCCCCGCCCCCCCCCATTCTTCCTAATCGGCTCCTGTGCCTTTCTGGCATTATGCCACTGGATTCACTCACCTTCCATTAAATAATGATCCCGACTCTGGGACATTATAATGGCTCCGTGAAACGAATAGTTTGCATATCCCAAATCTGATTTCTTGCTAAAGCTGATGGTAGATGTTTACTTTGGGACCCTTAAATACCTTATATGTGAAAATTAATTACATCTCATAAAGCCTTCTGGCACTATGTTGATCATATATTGCTCTATGATGAGTCTTTTGATTAACAGGTTACATAGTTATTTAAAATTTTTCATAAATACTATCCTTATTTGCCCCTAGAAAAATTGGACAGCTTTAAATTTTCCAAAGAATTTAGAATAGTAAAATGCACATAATATTTAATTTTTTTGTTGAATGACTAGGTTAAGTGTATGGAGCTAGAGTTAAACATATCAGATTGGAATCCCCATTATATCATCTGCTAACTGTGTAACCTTGAGCAATTTAAAAACAAACCTAGCCATAGCTGGTTTGGCTCCGTGGATAGAGCATCGGCCTGCGGACTGAAGGGTCCTGGGTTCGATTCCTATCAAGGGCATGTATCTCAGCTGCAGGCTTCTTCTCAGCTTGGACCCTGGTCAGGGTGCATGCAGGAGGCAACCAATCCATGTGTTTCTCTCACATCGATATTTCTCTTTCCCTTCTCTTTCACTCTTTAAAAAATCAATGGAAAAATATCCTCTAGTGTGGACTTAAAAACAAGTCTAAATCTCAATTTTATCATCTATAAAATGGGAACAATAATACTTACCTCATAGATGAGAGGATTAAATGAAGTTATTGTTACTAAAGTACCCAGAATAAAATCTGGAACATTGGAAGCTTTAAATGTATTCAGTATTTACTCAAATACAAAAAAAGAAAAAAGTTGTTATTAATATTGAGAATTAGAGTAAATTTTAGTATAAGGTAATTAAAATATCTGTGAGTAAGAAAAATAGTCAAAGTGTTTCTAAAATGATATAATTGAATATAAGATGAGAGACCTTAAAATCTTATTTTACTTCAGAAGTAATAACATTTCTTTGGGAATAAATTACTTAAAGGTTTCTTTTGACTCACAAGAAACATAAAGACCACTAATATTGAGAAAATGTGGGTTTAAAAATATACAGCCTATTTTATATTTAAGGAGCTCATATGATAATCTTGTTTTATAATCTAGTTAGTTCTCTAAAAATTTGAAGTGTTGTTCAGTGACTTTATGTCAGTCTGTTATTGGTTAGAATTTATTGGGCACATGAGAAAGCGGCAGTAAGTTAATACATGTAACTGACTTCACTATGAAATTTCACTCTAGTTTAAAGGATAGTGTTTCTAATACAACCTATGCTTTAAAAGTTTTGACTTTAGGTTTTAGTATTTTTGTTATAAAAGTACACTAGTCTATCATCCACAATTTCACTTCCATAGTTTGTTTCCCATAGTCAGCTGCAGTCTGAAAGTATTAAACGGGAAAATTCCAGAAATAAACAATTCATAAGTTTTAAATTGCATACCATTCTGCATAGCATGATGAAATCTTGCCTTGTATCATCTGTGACATGAATGACCCCTTTGTCCAGCGCATCCATGTTGTATATGTTACCTTCCTGTAATGCACTTAGTAGCCATCTCATTATCACATTGCCAAAGAGATGCCATAAAGTATGTGCATATGTAGGAAAAAACATATATAGATATAGGGATGGTACTATCCGAGGTTTCAGGCATCCACTGGGTCTTGGAATATATCCCCTGCAGCTAAGGGGGAGACTGCTGTAAAACATTTCATATTACTATAAAAACCATTACTAACATTTTGGTATTTAACCTTCCAGATATAACAAATAATATAAAAGTTTTATTACTTAAGTAATAAGCATTACTTAAGTAATAAAAGTATAACATTAATAATAATGTTATATAAAGTTTAGAATTATGGGGGAAAGGCAGCCCAGCCGATGTGGCTCAGTGGTTGAACGTTGACCTATGAACCAGAAGGTCACAGTTCAGATTCTCGGTCACGGCACATACTCAGTTGCAGGCTCGATCCCCAGGTCGGGATGTGCAGGAGACAGCCAGTCAGTGATTCTCTCTCATCATTGATATTTCTATCTCTCCCTTCCTCTCTGAAATCAATAAAAAAATATATTTTTATTTAAAAAGAAAGAAAAGACCAAAATGCCCATAATTCTATCACCTTCACAAGCACCACTTTTTTCCCTTTTGAAAACAAACATCAATCAGTTGGGAGGAGGTGGGAAGAGGAGCTAATTTTTTAAATTTAATATTTATTGAATGCCTAAATTATACAAGCTAAGGGTTATGCTCTTAATAATATCTAATAATTTCCTTAAAGTATTTATTGTAAATTTACCAGAAAAAAAAAGTCAATTCAAACTTTAGGACCATTTTTCTCAAAATGATATTTACTCACCACATTAATCAAGGATTAATTCATTGGCTTCAGCACCAAATCATAAGACACTCAACTTTTAATAAATATTTTGAGTATTTGTGTGCACAGCATTGTTCTGGATGACTTAAAGCACTCCCTGCCCTTAACAAGATTCAATATCAAAAATATGAAAACTTTCCTCCGTAGTGCCAAGTAAATGGTCCCAATATTAAGGGATATAGGAGTTCAGAAAAGGGACAGCTCTATAGCCTTGACTAGTTAGAGAGGAAATGAGACATGAGGTCAGTTTTGGGGATGAGGGGTAATATTTGCATTTATAAAGATGAAGAAAGAAGATATTCCAGTCAGAAATATCTATGTGAGCCAAAACCGGTTTGGTTCAGTGGATAGAGTGTCAGTCTGCAGACTGAAAGGTTCCAGGTTCGATTCCGGTCAAGGGCATGTACTTTGGTTGCAGGCACATCCCCAGTAGGGGGTGTGCAGGAGGCAGCTGATCGATGACTCTCCCTCATTGATGTTTCTAACTCTCTGTCCCTCTCTCTTCCTCTCTGTAAAAAATCAATAGAATATATTTTTTTAAAAGAAAAAAAGAAATATCTATGTGAGAGTTAATGGAGAAAGATGGTAGAGAACTGTTTTCTGTGTACGACAAAAAGTCAGAATTACATACCAAATCCTGTTGGAAAAAGCATTGAGAGTAAGGTAAATTTTGTCCTTTTATAATGGAAGGCATTTGTATTTTACATATGGTTAATGAGAAATTATTTCAGATATTTAAACATGGTATATTAATAATAATGTGCAGTATTAGATAAGAGAAATTGAAAACTAGTATGTAGGAAATTCTATTCATTTGGATGTTAGACTTATAAATCTGTAGTTACATCCATGAAAGAAAAATGCAGAAGTAAAATTTAGTAACTTACCCTTTTCTTCTCGGTAGATTAATGGAGAAGCGAGAGGTCATTTTATACTGTGACCTTCATGGCCATAGCAGGAAAGAGAACATCTTCATGTATGGCTGTGGCGGAAGTGCGAAGTGTAAAGCATTATACTTACAGCAACGAATCTTCCCACTTATGATGAGCAAAAATTGCCCAGATAAAGTAAGCACTTTTTTAAGATTTTAACTTTTCTTTTACTAAACAAATGTCCACATGAGACAGCAAAATGGAAAATCTTATTCATAAATTGATTTTTTATTATTTTGCCTGGTTTTACAGTTGTCCATAAGAAAGCAACTATGGCCAAAACCGGTTTGTCTCAGTGCATAGAGTGTTGGCCTGGGGACTGAAGGGTCCCAGGTTCGATTCCGGTCAAGGGCACGTACCTTGGTTGCGGGCACATCCCCAGTGGGAGGTGTGCAAGAGGCAGCTGATTGATGATTCTCTCTCATCGATGTTTCTAGCTCTCTACTCCTCTCTCTTCCTCTCTGTAAGAAATCAATAAAATATATTTTAAAAAATGAAGCAATCATTAAATTATTTTTAAAAAAAAAAAGAAAGAAAGAAAAGAAAAGAAAGAAATAAAGAAAGCAACTATTGCCGAAACCGGTTTGGCTCAGTGGGTAGAGCGTCAGCCTGCGGACTGAAGGGTCCCAGGTTCGATTCTGGTCAAGGACATGTACCTTGGTTGCGGGCACATCTCCAGTTGGGGAGGGTGTAGGAGGCGGCTGGTCGATGTTTCTCTCTTATCGATGTTTCTGACTCTCTACCCCTCTCCCTTCCTCTCTGAAAAATCAATAAAATATATATATATTTAAAGCAACTATGTAGAGTGCTTAGTAGCCAGTAATTTGAAATATAAAGAAGAAAACACCCATTATCCTGCCACTGTACTTAATGGTAAAAAACAACAACAAAAAATGCACCTGATTGTTTTCCTCTTAAAGTCAAGAATAGGCAAGATATTCACTCTTACCCCTTCAATTTGCCTTTTCCTAGAGGTTCTAACAAGTGTAATAAGACAAAAAGAAATAAAAGGCAGACAGATTGGGAAGAAAGAAATAATAAAGATGACATGGTTGTCTTCATAGAAAATCCAAAACAATCCATAAAAAACAAGTGACATTTAGTAATGTCTTAGGATACACAGTCAACCCACAAAAAAACAATTTAATTTCTATATATTCAGAATTAGAAACTAACATTACAAACAATGCCATTTACTGTAACTCCAAAATAAATTAAATACTTGTGACTGCAAAGGGATGGCATAAAGGGAGTGTTTTAGAAGTGATGGGGTGGTTTTCTATGCTGATCATGGTACCGGTTACACAAATCTACAAGTGTTAAAAATTAATAGAATGGAACACAGAAAGTCATTTAGTATATGTTAATTTAAAAATAATATAACAAAAACTTTGTAGATAAGATATAAGTTTTTCAGGCAGCTTTCAAATGATCTTTCATATGAAAATAAAGCATCTTTATTCTGAAAATTTATAACATTAAACTTTATTTCTAAATATGTTTAAGCCCCTTCTATAATTTTTAGTAGATCTTATTCCATCAGTATCAAGAATTATTCAGCTGGTTTTGAATATATATATATATATATGTTATGTATAGCTAGAAAGTAAAATTTATTGCTAGAATTTAAGGCTGTAGTCCTTAGAGATGTAAATACGTCATTTCTATATTTGAATTACATATGGGTTATTTCCATTGGTCAGGAAACAAAAGCAGCTCCTGAAGTGTTAAAGAGAATTACTGCTTTTGCACAACTACTTTTCCATTTTCAACCCTACTTCCTAAGAAAGACATTGTTATAAAAAAGATGGGTCTCGTTCATTTGCTTCTTTCCAGTTTTCATTCTCAGCTTGCAAGTTTAATGTTCAGAGGAGCAAAGAAGGAACAGGAAGGGTGGTGATGTGGAAAATGGGAATCAGGAACAGCTTTACCATGGAGGCCACTTTTTGTGGATCTACTCTGGGTAAGACCAAGTGTTCTCATTCATGGCTCTCAGAGCTTTAAACCAGAGACGTTTGTAATGTAAGATTAATAGTGTAGATAGTTTAATAGTGAGCATTTTTTCCCACTTAGATGCCTACTCATATCTAATCAATTCTATTAATTGGGATGAATAAACAAACTCCCACTATATGTACCTCTATTTCGTCATTTTCCTTTGTAAGAATAGGAAGTTTTAGCATGCAGATAGAATACCTAATTGGTTGTTTCATGAATTAAATCTTAATTGCTTGGTGGTTGTTGTTTTTACAGGTGACTAATGATTTCAGAAAAAGCAGTGTTCATACTTAAAATATTAAGATAGAACTGTTTTTGCCGAAACCGGTTTGGCTCAATGGATAGAGCATCGGCCTGGGGACTGAAAGGTCCCGGGTTCGATTCCGGTCAAGGGCACGTACCTTGGTTGTGGGCACATCCCCGGTAGGAGGTGTGCAAGAGGCAGCTGATCGATGATTCTCTCTCATTGATGTTTCTAACTCTCTGTCTCTCTCTCTTCCTCTCTGTAAGAATTCAATAAAATATTTTTTTTTAAAAAAAAGATAGAACTGTTTTTAGTGGATTTACTATTTATAAGGCAAATAGACTAATGTTTTTTAGTTGGTTTGTTTGTTTGTTTGTTTGTTGGTCCATTTATATTTTAATGGAAGCATTTGATTCTTTGAACTAAAAATAAGAGTGTTCTGTAATTCTATTTAAGAAATCTTTTAGTCACATCTATCATGTCCTTACAATACTCCATATTAAGATAATTGTCACATTTTTAGAAAATGTATCAATTCAAAAGAAAGTTGGACATCTACACATAATTTTTAAAAGCATCTTGAAACTGATAAAATATTATTGATGATGACAACATTGAAATCATTACCCAGGTTTTTCTTTAAATGATTATTAGGTTGTTTATAACTGGTAACCAAGTATTCCATAACTTTCTTATTGAATTTTATTCTGCCTTACAAGATAAATGATCCATGTTAAGTCACCTTTTGTCCAGGTGGTGGAGGGGAATGAAGGAAAGCAATTAGCTGTTAAACGACATGCCCTAGAAAAGAAAATCCAAAGGACAGGATATGAAATCATATCAGATGTCTTGTTTATGCTTTGTTTTAAACTTAGACCTGCCTGCTAAGGAAAAGTTAAGTCATCCTCAAGGGTAGATTAACTTATTGATGTTTTAGGTAATAAACGAGGCACTCATTTCAACACAAAAGATTTGGAGTCAATGGGGTATCATTTTTGTGATTCTCTCTTGGACTATTGTGATCCAGACCGAAGTAAGGTAAGCTAAGTCCGTTTGCTAACACTCCAGTCTACCCGGTAACATAACCCACTTATGGGACTGTGGCAGCTTATTCCTTTTAACATCCTAACAACAATGTGCAGGGTGTTTTGATAGATGATGTCCCAGTAGCTTTTGTTCCAGGATTCTATAAATACTCAATTAGTTTAATTAGGAAATAAAGTTATTTTATTATTAACATTTATTATTTTCCCCTAGTATTATCAGTGTCTAAAAGAATTAGAAGAAATGCAGAAACATATAATCTTGGAAAAAGTCCTTTATGATTCAGATACTTCTTTGAAAGAAATTACATTGGAGTCTAGGTAAGTCAATATGGTGGAAGTAATGTAATTTGGTGTGCTAATTTACTGTGCTATTTGTAAAATTTCTAGGATATAATTGTCTGTCTCAACTGAAAATACTGACTAAACGTGGGGAAAAATTTTTCCCATGCACATTACTTTGGCCAGATCTCATCAAGACTTTATTTATCTAGTCATCTAATATTAAATATGTACCTACTATGTAATAAACATAAAAGACATATTCAAATTTTTTAAAAATATATTTTATTGATTTTTTTTTTTTTTTTTTACAGAGAGGAAGGGAGAGGGGTAGAGAGAGCTAGAAACATCGACCGGCTGCCTCTTGCACACCTCCCCCTGGGGATGGGCCCGCAACCAATGCACATGCATGCCCTTGACCAGAATCAAACCTGGGACCTTTCAGTCCGCAGACCAACACTCTATCTACTAAGCTAAACAGGTTTTGGCTCAAATTGTTTTTAATGTTGTCATTACCCACAGAGAACTGACACTTTTTAAAAGATGTCACATAAATACTCAAGTTAGTGAATACCAGTAATAAGTGCAAAATTTAGTGCTAAGAGAATGTTTTTGGAAGAAAAGAGATACTAATTTTAGTATAGTCCTATAGAAAAAGCAGAATAAATATTTGATTCTTCCCATTTATTTATAAATTTTCAGACTTTGAATTAGTGCCCCTGTAACCTCCAGTGTTAACTAATAAGTTTATTTGCAGAAGTAGAGTATCATTTTAAACTCAGGGATTTGTTTATATTTGTTTTGTTCCAATCAATTTTAGCCATTATTCTTCTAATATCCTAAGATGCCTAGAACTACCAAACATATACACCACCTTTCTAAACATTCTTCTCATAATTAGAACTATTTCTACCATTCCAGCAAAGTAATAAAGCAAAAGTAACTGTTGCAATTTTAAAATGGTACCAAAACATTCTGTAAATTAAAATAATAATTTATTATGTTTTTGTAGTAGCCGAGGCTCTGACAGTTCAGATTCGAATGAGTCTCAGAGTTACATTCTCAACTTAACTTCTCAGGTATGATTGAAAATTTCTGCATATGGTATGTATATACTAAATAGGCACTGTTCTTATTTGACTAACAATTGGGGGGCGGAAGAGGGGGAAGATTACAGTTGTATGATTATTGTGTAGCCAAAATTGTGATTTTCTGATTATGTACCATATCTTTACATCATAGAATTCTTTTACCTTCTGGTTTCTTAGCACTCTTATTTTATAGATGAAAACAGTTAATATCCAGTGAGATTAAATTCATTCTCAAAAGCTCACCACTTGTTAATGGGAGTTGGTAGCATAGCATACATCACCTGACTGCTAGTCCAATATTTGTTTATTCATTTACTAAACAATCATATGTTGACTCCAGCTGTATGCTCTAGGGATAATACATTGAATAAAATAAGACAAAAATCTTTCCCTTTCATTGCTTATATTCTAGTTGGTGGACATACAAAATTAAATGAGTGAGATATATGACACATGAAATGATTAGTGTTTATGGAGATGATTAGAGTGGAAGAGACCTTTGGTGGTGGTAAATGTGTGTGCTAAATGTGTGTGCCCCCTACCAAGTATGCATGTTTAGATATTAACCCCAGGGTAATGCTATTAGGAGGTGACTAACACAGCACTCTCTTGGTACCGAGAGTGGGGCACTGCTGTAACAATTGCCTACAAATGGTGGTGGTAGCTTTGGAACTGGCTGATGGGTAGAGGCTGGAAGAGTTTTGAAGCCCATGATAGAAAATGCTATTATCACAAAGGGATTTTAAAGATGATCTGGTGAGAGTTCAGAAAGAAAAGAGGGGAATTGTAGAGAACACATAAAGGATCGTATGCAGAATGTTAATAATTAACATCATTAAAATGACATACTACCCAAACTAATCTACAGATTCAATGTGATCCTTCTTAAAATACCAATGGCATTCTTCTCAGACCTAGCACAAATAATGCTAAAATTTATAGGGAATTGGTGTGGAGTTTTTGTTTCCTCTTACTTGGAATTCATTAAGTTTCTTGGATGTTCACGTTCATGTCTTCCATCAAATTTAGGACGTTTTCAGCCATTATTTCTTAACTAAGATTATTTGATGCTGGCCAGAAGCTCAGTGTCCTCAGGGCTTCATGTTTAAGGGAGTGCACCTGCAAGGGAGAGGAAGGCAGGTGGGTCAGGGAAATTACACAGGAAACTACTCAACGTCATGTCGCTCCTCTGCTCCTCAGATCACTCACCAGTATGCCTTCTTTTTTACACCTTTTAGAGCATCTTTTATTTATTCTGTATATAATACCCAGTGTTTTTAGTTGTACTTAGGTAGAGGAATAGGAAAAGTACTTCTTCTTACAAATGGAAGCCTCAAGATATTTTATGTCTGCATATATACTATACTTAGTGTGTTGATTAAATGTTGAGTTTTTTAAATTCATGTTTGTTCTTTTTTAATGTTTTTATTAATTTTAGAGAGAGAGGAAGGGAGGGAGAGAGAAATGTTGAGGTGAAAGAGAAACATCGATCAGCTAGCTGCCTCCTGCACGCTCCCCACTGGGGATTGAGCCCAAAACTTGGGAATGTTGATTTTAAATATGATTCTTTTACCTAGATAAAACCCAAGAAAAAACATCTGAGAACAAAGAAGGAAAGAAATTCTACCCTAGCAAGACTTCAAAATGCCAGACATGAACGAGAGGTAAATAAAGTATCCATTGATCTGGTTGTTAGCAGCTTCTGGGGAAAAAAATGTTTGCAAGAGAATGGCCAGTTATTTTCTTTTACACTTCCCATACCCTAATTTTTCCTCAGGAAAATTTTCTCATCTTATTCACTGTTTATAAAAGCACAAAAGAACCTTGACAGATGAGAGGTGGGTCTTAATTAAGGTGTGATATTTAAATTTGACTTATGCTTACCTTATTCAGAAAAATACTTGAGTCATCTGACAAAGATGCATCCAGGATAGCAAGAAATGTTAAAATTAAGAAAAATTAAATGGGAATGCGAACGTATAAACTAGATGGTGCGGGGAAGTTAGCTTCCCCCGAGGCAGAATGGAAGCTCTGCAGACCCATTCACTAGCAAAAGTGGGTGAGAAATATTAAAAACAAAACAAAAAGCAACCATTTAAACAATGAGGTTCAAAGGTTTCTTCCACAAAGAAGTAAAAAAGCAGGAGGCTGGTGTTGCCCCCGAGAGAAAGTAAATGAAAGCTGAAGGGTGTGGCATTCCCTGGTTCTCGGGGTGCAGCCCCTGAGTTCTGTTGGACTTTTCAGCTACACCGATGAGGTCATCGTTATTCCCAACCCTGAAAAGTTTTATACTTTCATCGTTTTTATACTTTTCTACATTTGGAAGACTACACCCCAAACTAACCATTGATTATCTCTAGCATATGTATGGGAACACGTTCACTTTTCACTGCTCGCCCCTTTGTTGTTTGAATTATACGATATGTTATTGTAATTTTCTTATGATTTGTAAGAAGATACCCCAAAAAAGAATATTCTTTCTAATGGATTCAGCTACTTATCAATGAAAAAGTTGAGCCTTTTGGTCAAGATTAAGGGAGGACTGGGAAGTGAGTGTTTCATGGGGACTGTTTCATTTTGGAAAAGATGAAAGGGTTCTGGAGATGGGTGGTGGTACTGGTTGCACGGCGGTGTTAAGTACTTAAGGACATTGAATGCTACACTTAAAAATGATTAAGATGGTAAATTATATGGTTGGTGTATTTTATCACACACACACACACACACACACACACACACACACACACACACACAAGATTAAGGGATGATTTAAACAGTGAGTTTACACTGCCTGCTATGAGGTTGAGCTAAAGATTAAAATCAAGCACACACACAGTTAAGGAAAACACACTAATGGGGCATTTTAAACACACTGAGCATTTTATAACAAGTCTTGATTTGTTATAAACACCATGCCTGTCTGTCATCCCAACATTCCCCATCACAAGGAGCATTCACACACTGATATACTATGTTACTGTTGGCAGAAATGATTCAATATAGATTTCTAAAACTAAAATAACAACAACAAAAACAATGCCTCTAGAAATGCCCCTAAGAACATACAGCAAATGAAAAACATATATTTATGAAAATCTACAACTTGGTTAAAAACCAACAGTGAAAGTCTATGGAGCTTGAATCAACATTCCCTGCTCCCCTCACCCTCACCGCACCTCACCACCCTTCCCCTTCCCCTCAATGAGACTGAGACTCGGACTGTGGACAAGTGCCGCCCAGACACAGGGCCTCCTCTCCCCACAGATACCAGTCAGAGAGATGTCTTCCCAGGAAGGTTATCCTGACTCCAGTGCTGAAACTACATTCCAGGTGAGTGCAGCCCAGAAATGGCGGTCCCGCCTTCTACCCAGACCCCATTCATGGAAGAGGCTCTACCCTGAGTGCCACGTCACTGAGAATATTTTCGGCCCTAATCGCCCTTTGGCTCGTCATGTGGTGGTTCCACACTGGGAAAAGCAAATTTAGAGAAGACCAGAAATTATTGTACTCTTTCCACCTACAGCCCAGCTCCTAAAGTGGGGTACCACTGAGAGAAGGTCATTGTCCCCACCCCCAGCTCCAGAGACACTCGGGTCAGAACCTTTGACTTGGGGGAGAACCAGATGAAATAGACAGCTCCTAATTTCTCTTCCAAACAAATGACTTAATTTGCAACAGGTCCTGGAGAAATTCAAGTTTTAGGGCATTCTCAAAATCAATACAAGTATGGTAAAAGGCATTGGGAAGGGATTGGGAGGTTCATTGGCAATATAGGCTAAGCAGTAGGCCAGCTGATTTGCCAGAGAGAACTAGGGAAAGAGGCAACTGGGAGGAGCCCACCTGAGGTCAGAACAAATCTCAAACACTGACCTCAGGAGCTGTGCCTTCAAAGGAACACAAATTTGGATTGCCCTGCACAACAATGTATGCCCTAGGGCATTGTTGAAAACTGTAAAACTAATAGCCAAAATGGGTGGAACTTAGTTGCTGGATGTGGTCAGGAAAAGAGACCAAGACTACCCTGCCCAAACCACTGCCCATCCCAGGGTGAATGTGGGCATACCCAAGTCCCCATCCCTGAGAGCAAAATCAGGAGCTTAACACTGCAGGTGGCTAAGGGGCTTCACTAAAATAATACAGCCTGTCACCAGAGGAACAAATTTTCTAAATGGTCTTAATGTATTAAGTCATTTATAGAACCCAAACCAAGGTACGTAGATGTGTTTGGGAGCTTGTTTTTTTTTGTTATTGTTTGTTTGTTTGTTTGTTTTTTAATAAATCTTTATTGTTCATATTATTACAAATGTTCCTCACCCCCCCCCCTCCATTGCTCCCCTCCACCAAGTTTCCATCCCACCCTCTGGCCTTTCCCATCCCCCATTGTCCTCATCCATAAGTACAATTTATGTTCAGTCTTTTCCCGCACCCACCCCCACTCCCCATTTCCCCAAGAATCATCAGTCCACTCCCCTTCCATACCTCTGATTCTATTATATTCACCAGTTGATATTGTTCATCATGATTTTTACTTCCCTTGGTTTTTAGATTCCCTTGTTGATAGTTACGTATTTGTTGTTCATAATTTTTATCTTTATTTTCTTCCTCTTTCTAAAGAACCCCTTTTAGCAATTCATATAATTCTGGCTTGGCGGTGATGAACTCCTTTAGCTTAAATTTATTTGTGGAGCTCTTTATCTGGCCTTTGATTCTGAGTGATAGCTTTGCTGGGTAGAGTATTTTTGGCTGTAGGTTCTTGCTAGTCATCACCTTGAATATTTCTTGCCATTCCCGTCTGGCCTGCATGGTTTCTGTTGAGAAATCAGCTGACAGTCGTATGGGTGCCCCTTTATAGGTAACTACCTGCTTTTGTCTTGCTGCTTTTAATATTCTCTCTTTGTCTTTAGCTCTTGGAATTTTAATTATGATGTGTCTTGGTGTGGTCCTCTTTGGATTCCTTTTGTTTGGGGTTCTGTGTGCCCGAGGGTCTCACCCAGGACTGGGGTTCAGTGCAGTCGGAGTTGGGGTTCAGCACAGTCCGGAGCTTTTGTCTCCTTCCGGCTAAAGCAATTCAACAGCTCAGTGAACAGGGTCTTGCCCAGAACTGGGGTTCAGTGCAGTCAGAGTTGGGGCTCAGCACAGTCTGGAGCTTTTATCTCCTTCCCGCTAGGGAACGCCAGCCAGGCACTCAGCCACCCCTCCTCTCCGGCTCCGTCCTCTCCCCACGCACGCACTGTGTCTCCGTACCTTAGGCTTTTACAGCTCTTTCCTTCTAGTTGTAGAATTTCCAGTCAGTCAACTTTCCTGTAGTTCTGGATAATGTCCACTTTATATTTTAGTTGTATTTTTTTAAATTGTTGAGTGCGGCTGCAGTTAGGCGGTTACCTCTGCCGCCATCTTGGTTTTTCTCCGTGGGAGCTTGTTTTTCGTTTTATTTACTTTTCTGTATGTAGATATTGTGAGACACATTTACTTAGTCCTCATAAACATATCCACATAGTGGTTTGCCTCATAAATATCTATGGAGCTTATCACCTTTCTTGATTGGAGCTTTTAAGATTGTTATGAAATCATAATCTACATTTAATGTTGGCTTTTCCAAATAGAAAACAATATCATCATTTCAGAATGTTGCATATGTTCTAAATGTGTCCATACATGAATGGGAGTTCTTAGTCATTGATCCTGAAATTTATTTTCTATTAATCTTTGACAAAAAGGCTGAAAAAAGTCATCTTACTGAAGTGAGCATCTGAGGACTGCTCAAATTTATGCTCTTGATTTATTGATTTATTTAAATATATTTTATTGATTTTTTTTTTAGAGAGGAAAGGAGATAGAGAGTTAGAAACATCGATGAGAGAGGTACATCAATCAGCTGCCTCCTGCACACAGGGGATATGCCCACAACCAAGGTACATGCCTTTGACCGGAATCGAACCTGGGACCCACCCACCCCCCCTCCCCCGCCTCCGCCCAGTCTGTAGGCCAATGCTCTATCCACTGAGCCAAACCCATTAGGGCAATTTATTTTAATGGTTTGCTTATAAGCATCAATGCATCCAAAAATAATAGTAGTAAATTATTTTTAAAATTCTTTAGTTAACTTCATCTCCTACTAGGACACATTTAATAATGAATTTTGAAGACTTTTAGCACAAACAATTACAAATTTCTATGGTTAAAATTTGTAGATCATATTTATAAGGATATTAGCCTGGTGGTTTTCTATGAGATAAATGCAACAGTTTGTTATGGTTTACAGCATCATTTTAATCCAGGAAGAGGGCCAAAAATGCAGACATTTAAGGGTTCTTCAAATCCTATCAGTGATTTTCTTCAGCCTAATTTTAACCCTATTTCTCCAAATTCTAGTGATTATATAATGCCAGAGGCCCAGTACATGAATGTACTGGGGGAGGGGCAGGGGTTTCTCACCCTGGCCTGTGCCCTCTCCAAGTCCTAGAGCCCCAAGATTGGTTGCCCCAAAGAGGTAGGCCCTGCCCACCATCTGGGACTCTCTGATGGATCACCCCCCTGCAGAGGGAGGTCCCGCCCACCCATCGCAGCCCACCAGTCGGTGGCCTGGGCCTCCCTCTGCAGAGCGATTGTGGGGTAATGGCTGGGCCCCCCAACCAATCACATCACACCTGCCTTGGCTGGCATGGCACCATCAGGTGTCATAGCGTGGTGATCATCTGGGTGGTCATTCTGCTGTTCTGCCATTCATTCAATTTGCATATTATACTGTTATTATATATACCAGTGGCCCAGTGCATGAAATTTGTGCACAGGGTGATGGGAGGGTGTTCCTCAGCCCAGCCTGCACCCTCTCCAATCTGGGACCCCTCAAAGGATGTTCTACTACTGGTTTACAGGAATCAGATCTAAACCAGCAGTCGGACATCACTCTTACAATTTGGGACTGCTGGCTCCAGCTGCTCACCTCCCTGCCTGCCTGATTGCCCCTAACCATTCTGCCTGCTGGCCTGCTCACCCCAAATTGCCCCCCGTGCCAGCCTGCTCACTCCAAATTATCCCCCCCTGCTGTCCTGATCACCTCCAACTGACCCCCACTGACAGCCTGCTCACCCCTAATTGGCCCCCTGCTGGTCTTCTTACCCTCAACCGCCCCTGCCATCCCATTCTGGCCTTGGTGACCCAAGGTCCCAGCCCCTCTTTTTTTTTTTCAGTGCCTCTTTGAGCGGAGGCCAGAGCCAGCTGGAAGCAAGTATCTAGGATTTATTTATCTTCTATAATTGAACTTTGTGGTTTTGAGTGGAGGCCAGGGCAAGCGGGAAGCTTGGCTTCCTCCACCGCCGGGGGCAACCCAAGCCTCCTGCTTGTTCCAGCTCCATGGCCGGCTGAAATCTTGGTTGGGTTAATGGCTTGTGGGTGTAGCAGAGTGATGGTTAATTTGCATGTTTCTCTTTTTTAGCATAGATAATATTGCAACTTTTAACTTTAATTTTTATAGAATATTTCCCTCTTTTTCCCTTCAATAATCTTTCAGTTTTTACATTTTCTCCCATTTTCATACCGATTGTGTAAAATTTTTTGTTGCCAATTAATTTTATGTACAAAGGGGTTTTATTTCAGTTTTTAATTCTATTTCATCCCCCAACTTTAAATATATATATATATATATATATATATATATATATATATATATATATGGACTTCACAGAGAGGAAAAAAAGAGAGGGAGAAAGAAATAGAAACATAAATTGAGAATCATTGATCAGATGCCACCTACATGAGGGTGGCATCCCCTACTGGGGATAGAGCCCACAACCCAGGCATATGTCCTGACTGGGAATCGAACCAGGACCTCTTGGTTCATAGCTCAACCACAGAGTCACATAGGTAGGCCCGTACTCCATTTTTTATCATAAGTTGATAAGCATTACATCTTGGCAAAAATGTTTTCAATTTTCTTTTTCAGGCCCTCTGAAATTTCTTTATGATATCCACATTGTTACAGAAGACCGGAAAAAAAATGTAACTCCCTTTCTCTAAGCGGGGAGTTACATTTTATTAAGGGCAGGGCCAGAGAAAAATGTGCCTTTCAAATTCTGCCCCTCAGAGGAAACCTTTTCTATTTATACTTTTCCTCCCAAATTTGGAATGAGACTTCCAGGTCTTCTGGGAAAGAAGGCCTACGTGCTGGGAAGGGGCCATGAGGCCATATCTCAAGACCTGGCCCGCTGCCAGCACTGACAACTCTGTCTGGGGCATATCATTACCTCTCTGGAATGGGAGTAGTCTTATTTTCCTTATTATTTAAGCAAGCAAGCATTTACAGAAGCCAAAATAGCAGGGTTAAAATTTCAAACAGCAGTTTTATATAAGATGGATACTTCATTCTCCACTGGTTTTATGTACATGAGTCAAATCATTGACTCTTTTGGGTCATTGTTGGTGAGGGAGTTATATTGACCCATGAAGACTCTAAGCTTGATAGAATTAATTCTCTGCTGAATAAAGTCAGTGGGTCTGTTTATAAGATAAGGCCTGAATTAGGGCCGGGACTAATCTTTAGAGTGTCCAAAGAGTCCTGGACTCTCTATTTTGCCTGGGCTGTTTAAACCAGGTGTGATGAAGCCACGTTGGAATTCCATCGATCTTGACTGCTGTGGGGTGGTCCTTTCCAGGTAGGAGTCAGTCCTTGTGTGGCAAATTTATTTACCCAGAGTCACCAGGGTGGAAGGACGGGCCAGATCAGAAGTTGGTATAGGCAGAGTACATTGGACATGCTTCTGGATTGCTTTCTGGGTGGACTGTAAAGCCTATAAGAGCTTGAGTAAAGATTGGTTATGGATTTTAGCTTTTCTAAATTGGGTTTCCATGCAAGCTGGTGAGGTGGGTAGTTCAGGGTTTGGAAGAGTCACTAGAATCTGTAGAGGCCCCACTGTTTTTAGGGCAGCCTCCTGGGCTGCTTCATCTGCAGCCTCATTCCCTCTTGCTTCTGGGGGGTCCCCTTGTCTCACATAGGTAGAGATGGAAAGACTTAATTACATCTGGTAGTTGGCCCATCGTCCTTGCTCTGCTCATATCTGTCTGCCTAATATATTACCTCAAGGATCTTGGCTCTGAATTCTTTTAGGGAAAATGAACGCCAGTGGGTCTTTTAGCTACTTCCTGCTGAGGTGAAAGTAGGAAGTAGCTAGAAGTAGGAAGTAACTAGAAATCACAACTCCTACCTGGAAAGGTCCACCCCCACAGCAGTCAAGGTCGATGGAATTCCAACGTGGCTTCATCACACCTGCCTTAAGACGACAGCCCAGGCAAAATAGAGAGTCCAGGACTCTGGACCCTCTAAAGATCAGTCCTGGCCCTCATCCTGGACCCTTATCTTATAAACAGGCCCACTGACTTTATTCAGCAGAGAATTAATTCTATCGAGCTTATAGTCCTCATGGGTCAATATAACTCCCTCACCAACAATGACCCAAAAGAGTCAATGACTTGACTCATGTACATAAGTCAAACTACCCACCTCACCAACTTACATGGAAACCCAGTCTAGAAAAGCTAAAATCCATAACCAATCATTACTCAAGTTCTTACAAGCTTTACAGTTCACCCAGAAAGCAATCCAGAAGCATATCCAAGGTACTCTGCCTATACCAATGATATGACTCATGTACATAAAACCAGTGGGGAATGAAGCATCCATCTTATATAAAAACTGCCGTTTGAAATTTTAACCCTGCCATTTTGACTTCTGTAAATGCTTGCTTAAGTAATAAGGAAAATAAGACTACTCCCATTCCAGAGAGGCAGTGGACTATGCCCCAGACAGAGTTGTCAGTGCTGGCAGCAGGCCAGGTCTTAAGATATGGCCTCATGGCCCCTTCCCAGCATGTAGGCCTTCTTTCCCAGAAGGCCCGGAAGTCTTATTCCAAATTTGGGAGACAAAAGAGCTAGGAAAAGTATAAATAGAAAAGGTTTTCTCCATTTTGGGGGGGCCCAGAATTTGAAAAGCATATTTTTCTCTGGCGCTGCCCTTAATAAAATGTAACTCTCTCTAAGCATGGCTTGGTTTTTTTCCAGTCTTCTATAACAGCATAGCACAGAAACAAAAGTCTGGTCACATTAAAAATGTTTTCATGATGCCGAAACCGGTTTGGCTCAGTGGTAGAGCGTCGGTCTGCGGACTGAGGGGTCCCAGGTTCGATTCCGGGCAGGGGCATGTACATTGGTTGCGGGCACATCCCCAGTAGGGGGTGTGCAGGAGGCAGCTGGTCGATGTTTCTCTCTCATCGACGTTTCTGGCTCTCTGTCTCTCTCCCTTCCTCTCTGTGAAATATCAATAAAATATATATTTTAAAAAAAATAAATAAAATAAAAATGTTTTCATGGTTACATATGATCTATATGTAGATTACTCAATATTTGCAGTCACAATTCTTCAGTGTTGTGTCTCTTTTAGTCCAGATAAAAAGCAATGTCATGTATGTTCTTTCTTACTGGATTTCTTTGCAAGCTATGAGAAAATAATTTTCATCTTTTCTATATAAGCATAGTTTTGTAGTTGCTTCTATATTTTCATATAATTTTATATATTTTCACCCATTACATAGTGTTATCTTCCTATATCTTTATTCTTCTCATTTCAGTGATATTATAAACTACATTGTTTGGCCTCTTATCAAAAATAGGTTCCATTTGCAGGAAAAAAATTTTAAACTCCTTTTAGTGCCAAAATATAATAATAAAATATAATATTATTTTCTTCTACTTATAGCTCTCGGAGAAAAGTAGTGTTGGGAAAGGTATTAGGAGGTTCTGATAAGAGATTATTGTACCCATTCTAAATCTATGAGGATAAAATAAGAAATGTTGAAGAGAACTCTTCCGTAAATCACATAGGAAATATACCTCTTTTTCATTTGTGTAACATTATTGCTTTTGTTCTGGTTCTGTGCTCCATTAGGTTTGTGGTAGAGGATATTTAATGCCAAAAGACAAAGAATCAAATTCTGATGTGAAAGGTAATGTTCTGCTTCTACCCTCTCTTAAATGATGAATTCACTTACGCAACAAACACTTTTTCTGCCATAGCTTTGAGGTTCCTGCTGTACTTGGTGCTTAGAGATATTGGAAAGTATACTACACCTTTCCTTTCCCCAGGAGCTCCTTTTTAATAGGGAAAGACTAACAAGCTAAGTTCTGCTTTTTTTGTAACCTGTTTTCATTTAAAATTGCAGTATATCATTAACTTTTACCTTATAACTTACTGTCTGTGTATATTATCAATTATTTATTTATTGTAGATTCTTAGAAAGGAATTGCTGCCCCAAAGGATATGAACTTTTTTTAGAGTTCTGCTATAAGTAGCAAAAATGCAAACAAACAAAAAAATCATAAGATTTGACAACTGTGTTATTTTAACTGAACTAAACGACTGTTGGCATATTATCTGCTAACATTTTCATATGCAAAAGATAAAAATATGAAATGTAAGAGTCAATGAATTGTTTTTAATGCTACTAATGATCTTTTTTATCATCTAGATACAAGGCCAAATGTACTGGATCATACAGATGATCCTGTATTTGGTTTTTTCAGAAGACAGTTGCCTAATCAAGGTTTAGGTGAGTAAAGTGAGAGTAATATAAAAAGTAAAGACTTGATACTCACACCTATCAAGTATTTTCATAATGTGGCAGCTAAATTATGTCTCCTCCATTCTCTTCTTCGGTTTTCATTTGATATATTGGTCCAGTGTACTGGTTCTTAAATTTACCGTATTTGCCGGCATATAAGAGACTGGGCGTATAAGACGACCCCCTAACATTTCCACTCAAAATACAGAGTTTGTTATATACTCGCCGTATAAGACTACCCCCCACTTGGAGGCATATTTTTCAGGGCCAAAAAATCGTCTTATACGCCGGCAAATACGGTATTCCTCCTAAACTAAGTCTTCTTAGATTCAGCCTTTTTTTTTTCTTTCCAGTTTTTATTTTTATTTTTTTTAAATAAATCTTTATTGCTCAGATTATTACAATTGTTTCTCCTCTTTCTCCCCCATAGCTCCCTTTCCCACCCCACCCTCTGCCCTTACCCCCTCCCCCCACTATTGTCCTCATCCATAGGTTATACAATTTTAATCCAGTCTCTTTCTGCACCCCACACCCCTTTCACCCTGATAATTATCTATCCACTCCCTTTCTTTGCCCCTAATTCTATTATATTCACCAGTTTATTCTATTCCTCAGATTTTTAATTCACTTGATCTTCTTCCTCTTCTTAAGTAATACCTTTCAGCATTTCATATAATACTGGTTTGGTGGTGATGAACTCCTTTAGCTTTTTCTTATCTGTGAAGCTCTTTATCTGCCCTTCAATTCTGAATGATAACTTTGCTGGATATAGTAATCTTGGTTGTAGGTTCTCGCTATTCATCACTTTGAATATTTCTTGCCACACCCTTCTGGCCTGCATGGTTTCTGTTGAGAAATCAGCTGATAGTCGTATGGGTGCTCCCTTATAGGTAACCAACTGCTTTTCTCTTGCTGCTTGTAAGATCTTCTTTTTGTCTTTTACCCTTAGCATATTGATGATGATGTGCCTCGGAGTATTTCTTTTTGGATTCCTCTTGTTTGGGGTTCTGTAGGCTTCCTGTACTTGTAAGTCTATTTCTTTCACCAGGTGAGGGAAGTTTTCTGATATTATTTCTTCAAATATGTTTTCAGTATTTTGCACTCCCTCTTCTTCTGGCACCCCCATAATTCTGATTTTGGTGCACTTGAAGTTGTCCCAGAGGCTCCTTACACTATCTTCAACTTTCTGGATCCTCTTTTCTTCTTCCTTCTCCAAAGGAGTGTCTTTTGGCTCTTTGACCTGATTCTTGTGTTCCTCCATTCTGCTGTTGGATCTCTGCATAATATTTTCCAATTTAGTCAGTTTATGTATACTTTTTAGTTGGGTCTCATGAAGTTTATCGAGCTTTTCTAGGATATTGTTGCATAACCTTAGAACCGTAGTTCTGAACTCTATATCCTCCATCTCTTTTGTTTGAGATCTATTTCCTTGTCTTGGCATTATCACTATTTTTCAGAGTTGGTAGGATGGCTTTGTGTGTTTGGTGTCCTATATGGCCCAGTGGGTCAGCCTCCTCAGTTACCTGAGGTAGACAATCTTGGTGATCCCCTATGTGGACTGCGTGCACAACCTTGTTGTAGCTAAGTCTTTATTGTTGTGGATTGACCTTCAGGCCAATTGGATGTGGGTATCAGCTGTGTCTACTCTGGGATAAATTCTGTATTGGAGACAGTCTTATAGGATCAGACTTGAAAAACTGCAGAAGCCTCTGCTCAGCTTGGATGAGGTGGAGTCTCAGGGCTGAACTGACAGTCTTGGCTTCTGCCCTGCCCTTGTGCACTCGCCTGAGTTTCCGCCTGACCTCTGCCTTCCGCAGCTTCCCAGAGTTTCTGCCTGACCATCCCAGGTTCCCCAAGCAAGAGTGTGGGTGCCCCAGGGGCTCGCCTGGATTTGGGCTGGTCTCTGTAGTCTGGAGCTTCTGACTCCTTCCGCTACAGAGAGGCCGCCACCTTGTACAGAGAGGCAGCGGCAGCCTCCGCGGTCAGACCCGGAGCTTCTGACTCCTTCTGCTACGGAGTGGCCGCCACCTTGTACAGAGAGGCGGCGGCAGCCTCCGTGGCCAGACCTGGAGCTTCTGACTCCTTCCGCTACGGAGAGGTGGCGGTCAGACCTCAGCGCGTTCTCATTCGCACGCGCGAGCGCGCCTATAAACCCGGCTGGCTGTGGCTCCCGGTCCCCCAGTCTCTGAGTCTCTGGGTGCCTTTCTCCACCCGTAGGAGCCTGGGACCACGGAATTTCAGCCGGGGTTGGGGTTCAGAACAGTCGGAAAGGGTTCCGTGCAATCAGGGAATTCCTCCCCTCCCGCCAGGCAGGCATTCGACGGCCGCACTTTCTCTCTGCACACGAGCGTCTCCCTACCTCAGGGCTTTGCGGCTCCCAGTCCGATCAGTGAGCCTCTCTCTTTCTTTCTAGTTGTAGCTATTCCACTCCGCCAGCTTTCCTGAGGTTTTGGTGAAGTCCTTTTTGATTTTAGTTGTTTTTTTAATTAAATTGTTGATGAGGCGGCAGCTTAGGAGACTGCCTAGGCCGCCATCTTGGTTCCGGATCCGGTCCAGACTCAGCCTTTCATGATATTGATTTTTATTATGTCCCATTGTTGTACCATATACATATGTGTATACATATATATTTTGTGTATATATACACATGTGTATACATGCATCTCTATACATACATTTGACCTCTTGTCAAAGCTTCAAACTCTTATATTTATCTGCTAAACATATTCACAAAGATGCCCCACATATCCAAATTCAGATTCACCTAATTCTACTCTAAATGCTGTTCCTCTGTATTTTGTGTTCTCTCTAACTTTGGTAGCAGTACTGTCTCCATAATCACCCGAACTAAACCCTGTTATCCTTTTTCTCCTTTTGCTTCCATCCTGTTAGCCACTGAACTTACTTGAATTTATCCCATAATCCCTTTTTCTCAATATCCACTCCCTCATTATTTTTTTAATATATATTTTTTTATTTCAGAAAGGACGAGAGAGGAAAAGAGAGATAGAAACATCAATGATGGAAAAATCATTGATCAGCTGCCTCCTGCACACCCCACACTAGGGATTGAGCCTGCAACCTGGGCATGTGCCCTGACCAGCTCATAGGTCAACATACCACTGAGACACACCAGATGTCTCTGCTACCCTCAGGCTCCGATACCCTCATTCTTTTCAGACTCGTATGACCTATTTCCCAGGAGTGCTACAGATTTCTAATATTGTCATCTGAATTGCACCTCTCATGGGACCATAAAAGCCACCTCTTAATAACACAAATCTGCTCGTGTAAACCTACCTAAAGCCTCTCAGTGATTCCCAGTTTTCTAACTCTGATTGAAGTTGGCACAGTGCTGACTTAAATATTTTTTAAGCTTTCTCTTTTAAATATTTAAACTTCTACTTTTTAAATAATTTAGTACAAAGACATACTTATTTTCCTACCTATAAATATTTTCCCCACTGCATTTTTTTAGATATCATGCTCCTTTATCCCTGAACAATTCCAGCATATATTTTCTAGGAATGAGCTTACACAAACAGCAGCTTCTTATTCGGAGTTGGTCTTCGTTGTCATAGCGATTCAGATCATTCTGGGGCTGGTGAGTCATCTGCAGACCACACTTTGCTACTCACCACTTTGGGAGTTACATTGAGAGTTGGTGGGACACAGCCCATCCAACCCTCATTCAGCCTGAGTAGCTTTCATGTACAAGCTTCCTTTCAACAATGTCCTGTTACTTAAACAAAATGAAGGAAAATTTTTGACAGACCATTAGCTGCAACATAGATATCAACTTTTCAAATGTGACATATTGAATTCCGATGAACTGACCCCTGACTACCTCTCTAGTTTTATCTCTTGTGATGCTCTGCTTTCACTTGACACCTTAGCAAAGATGATCTTCCTGTAGTTTCAAAACACACGCGTCTCCTCACCTCCTTGCCTTTGCTCATGCTGTCTTCTCTGCCTGAAACGTACCTCGCTCTCTCTTCATTTAAGGGATAGGTATCAAAGTTTAATAAGACTCATACTCAGTTCATCACAGTGAAAGGGAGACGGACTGAGTGATAGTGATATGCACACACACTGCTCTGGTTGTTCAGAGGGCATCCTGATCCAGTCTGGAAACCTCACGTCATGTTTTCTTGGAAGAAATTGATCCTTAAATTATAATGAGTCTTAACTGACAAGTTAGGTATTTAACAGGGGAGAGGAGAATCACTTCCTCGAATTCTTAAAAGATTGTTGTTAATGGTTTTGTGATCTTATATGAAAACTAGAGGCCCAGTGCATGAAATTTGTGAAATTCATAAGGGGCGAGGGTCCCTTTCCTGGCCTGCGCACACTGGCAGTCCAGGAACCCTCGGGGGATGTGTGACTAAAGGCTTAGGACCGCTCCCGCAGTCAGACATCCTTAGTGTTGCCAATTTGGGAGAGGTGGGAGAGGCTCCGAGCTGTGGGAGTGCACTAACCACCAGGGGGCAGCTTTTGCATTGAACGTCATTGCAACCAATCATTCCACTGTTTGACCTATTTGCATATTAGCCTTTTATTACATAGGATTCTTTTCTTACTTGGCATGCAGTGTGCCTGGGAGTAGAGGTAACTCAATCAGAGCCCGTTGACTTTGGTCATCTCTTGCCAATATTTATTCTAGTCAGAAGAAAACTTCTTGATAGAAAAGACAGAAACAATTTAAAAGCTGAGGAATTCTGCTCTTTGTTATCCATTCACATTTTAAAATAATTCCAGCAGGACAAATCTAAAACATTCTTTGGTATATTTTCATTCTGAAAATAGATAAATAAAATTTATTTTTTGTTTTCAATATTCATATCTTAGTTCATTTGATATTTTAACCTTACTGACATTATTCTTCTATGTCTAAGCCATTCTCTTATATTTAGTTTTGTTGTATAATCTCCTTTCACTTTCGTTCATGTTCTTCTAAAAATCACACAAGTAGAAGATGTGTGTTTATCTGCAGATGTCTCATGTCATACTATGCAAAGATTGTGCTAGATACTGGTGTACAATGGGGAATAAAATATAGTCTGTTCTCAAGAAGCAGAGAGAATGAAAACAAGTAAACAGACAATAAAAATATAATGAGATAGATGCAACTTACTGTGCTATGGGATTATGTAGGAGTTGTTTGAAGATAGAAGTTTCTCAAAAAGTTAATTGTTAGGACTTACAGGGACCTAATAAATGGCATGTTTCTTTACTATGTTCTGAGTCACTAATAATTAAAATAGTAAGACAAACAAAATACTAGCAAACTAAATCTAACAAAATATAAAAAGAATTATGCACAATGGACAAGTAGTACTTATTCAGAAATGAAAAGTTGGTTTAACATTTGAAAATTAAACAATGTAATGGTAATAGTCGAGGTCAACCACAATCCTAAAATACTAAATGGAAATTCCAGAAATAACACGTAATAAGTTTTAAATCTCACGCTGTACTGAGTTGTGTGATGAAATCTGGGACCATCCCACTCCATCACACCTGGGATGGGAATTACCCTTTGTCCACATCCTCTTGCTGTGCACGTTCCCCACACATCAGATCAACTCTGTGGTATCGCAGTGCTAATGTTCAATCACTTTATTTTACTTAATAATCACCCCAAAGTACAAGAGTAGTGATGCTATTTGAATGCAAAGAGAAGACATAAAGTGTTTCCTTTAAGTGAAAATGTGAGTACAGTACAATTATATATTTTGGGAGAAAAAGATACCACATTCACATAACTGATTACAGTACATTCTTGTAATTGTTCTCTTTTATTAATGTTTGTTCATTTCTTACTGTGCCTAATTTATAAATTAAACTTTATCATAGGTATATATGTATAGAGAAAAACATTATAGCCCTTGCTGGTTTGGCTCAGTGGATAGAGTATCAGCCTGCAGACCTAAGGGTCCCGGGTTCGATTCCAGCCAAGGGCATGGACCTTGGTTGCAGGCTGCTCCCTGGCCTGTGGCCCTGGTCCAGGAGCATGCAAGAGGCAGCCAATCTATGTGTTTCTCTCACATAGATGTTTCTGTCTTTCCCTCTCTCTCTCTCTCTCTCTCGCACTATTTTTGAAAGATCAATGGAAAAATATCCTCAGGTAAGGATTAAAAATATAAATAAACAAACAGTATATATAGGGTTTGGTACTATCTGCAGTTTCAGGCACCCACCGGGGATGTGGGAACCTATCCCCCATGAATAAGAGGGTATTGACTACTCTGCTGTTTCTCTAAAACTGATGACCTCTGAAGAGTCCATAAGGAGTATAGAAAAGGATGGATTAACTGCACCTGGGTTATTTGATATTATGTGTCAATTATGACTAAAACTCATACAGGGAAAAAATTACATTTGTAGGTAAATAAGACTGACTCAACCCTCCGGGTATGGCTCAGCAGTTGAGCATTGGCCCAGGAACCAAAAGGTCACCAGTCAGGGCATATGCCCAGGTTGCAGGTTCGATCCCTAGTGTGGGGCGTGCAGGAGGCAGCCAATCAGTGATTCTCTCATCATTGGTGTTTCTATCTCTCCCTTCCTCTCATTTTCTCTCTGAAATCAATAAAGAAATATTTTTCAAAAATAAAGTAAAAGGTCTTATATTTAGGTCTTAAGATAACAGAATATTATGGCTTATAAAATTTAAATATTTAGTATAGAGTTAACATCTGTATCAAAGCAGAAAAGTAAATATATTGTTATACTATTCTTATGTACACTATTTGTTTGGCTCAGTGGATAGAGCCTCGGTCTGCGGACTGAAAGGTCCCAGGTTCAATTCCAGTCAAGGGCATGTACAGTGGTTGCAGACACATCCCCGGTAGGGGGTATGCAAAAGGCAGCTGGTCGATGTTTCTAGCTCTCTATCTCTTTCCCTTCCTCTCTGTGAAATATCAATTAAATATATATTTTTTTAAATAATACCAAATAATGTAATAGTTTAAATAAACACATATTTTATATTTTATGTTATAATCATAATAGATGTGTATATGATGATTTATTACATTTTTACTGTTTTTTTGGTCTGGTATGGCTGTGTCCTAGGTTGACTCTCTAAAAAGTTAGTTACCCTACTACACATGTAGATGTCCTTCTTAGATCCTAATAGTCATAGATTCCGTTCTCAGTTTTTTGTCAGTTATTAGATAGGTATTTCTACTGTTTGCTATTCTATTGAAACACTTTAATTAAGATGCTTCCAAGTGAAATATATACTAACATATTTCATATTTCTGAATGAGACAATAGTAGATTAATTGAAGATAAGCTCAATTAAGTTAGCTGTTAAATATATGAATAAGATAATTGGCAAGAAAGTAAACTATTAAGGTTTGTTAATCTGAAAATTTGAGTTTATAAATTTTACGGTATATTTTCTTTTTTAGGGAAAATGCCTGGACAGGCCCCTTCCTGGTTTCTAAAAAGATATTTCAGGTAGGAGAATTAGTATCTTACTACTTCCTTTTCCTCTGTTTTTCAAAGATTTTGATTTTGAATTAAAGCAATAGATAAAAGTCACTTTTTGATAATAATTGCTAATCAGATGTCTCCTTATAACTACACTAGTGTCCTGGTATACGATTTGTGCACATTGAAAGGAAATTAATTAGAAGAAATATTTTAATGTCCTAATTTGCTCTTTCTCTATAATAGAAGTGTCAACCAAATTCACGATCCACAATGACAGATCAAAACACACATGTCGGGTGAGCCGTGTGTCCCAGGGGGCCGTGTGCCCTGGGAGAGCCGTGTGCCCCAGGGGAGACATGTGCCCTGGGAGAGCTGTGTGCCCCAGGGAAGCAGTGAGACCCGGGGGGAGGGGCGGTGTGAACCAGAGGAGGAGGGAGCTCTATTCGTGTGGTCCTGAGATAGTCACCATAAAACAAGCAGACTGCCAAATGAGGAGCAGATTCTATTCATGTGGTCCTGAGATAGTCACCATAAAACAAGCAGACTGTCAAATGACAGCAGGGAGGGGAAGGAGACCTGGGGGGAGATAAGAGAACAACTGAAGGACTGGTATGCATGCATATAATTACAACTAACGAGCACAGAACTCTGGGGTGGGAGGTGAATGGGAGGTGCAGGGGGGGCCAATGGTAAGCTATGTACACATATAATACCTTAATAAATTTTAAAAAAACCAAACACACACATGTGCGATTAGCACCATTGAGAGCTTTATATGTATCACATATGCACGAGTCAACTTAGCCTTTTAGAGAGAATAAACTTGCTTAATTAGACCTTCATTCTAATTTAGCTAAACTTTTTCCAGCCCAGTGAAGCATCCCACTTCTCTTTCAGGCAATTGTCAGAAACAGAGCAGTAAATATCAACATGAAGCAGATTATTATTATAGATCATGCAGGGAGAACAAAGGGTAAAATATTTAACTGCAGCAGTGTTTGACTCTATTCTGTGCAGTGAAAAAACCTGAAGTCATTTTCAAGGTCCACCATTTTTACTGCTTTTCAGTCGGGTCAAGTTTCTAAACTTTCTAAATCTCCATTTTCTGGCTAATGAAAAGAAAATAGGATTCCATCGAGTCTACCTACCTTCTCCAGGACTTCTGTGAAGATCAAATGAGATGAGGCATGGGGAAACACTTCACAGACATTTGGTTAAAGTAAAATGTTTGCACCTGGTTATAAAGCAAGTTGTGTTCCTGGGCTGAAGAAATTCCAAGGAGGCTAGTCTCTAGGGAGAGGAAGCAGCATTGCTACGTGGTGTCATTACCCAGTGCCCACAGCAACCGTTTCCAGGCTGGGCTAGGCTGTGGGCACATTTTGTGTCATAGAATCTTGGCAGCATCAGCATGATTTGGTGGGCTTGTCATTCTTGGGTGGTGGTAGGGCCTGTGTCTCACTTTGGGGAAGCCAAGTGTTGCTTTGTGGGTGCCAGGTCCACAGTGCTGTTTCTTTGTAAATGGCCAGTGTGTGTCACAGCAGCTCCTGTGTTGAGCATTGGCCCCCTGGTGGTCAGCGCATGTCATAGCAACTGATCGGACAATTAGCATATTAGCCTTTTATATGTATAGATAGTATATGTGACTAGGCCAGTTTATGGAATGCCCATATGATGCATTTTTGAAGGGTTCTGAGATTTCAATATCCCCGAACTACCCTCAATGGATGCCTTAAAATCTACACTTAGACATTTACTGGTATTTCTATGCATCTTTCATTACATTAGCTGAGTTTATCTTTTTAAAAAGAAATATTTTTGGCATAGGCAATTACTTTAGAATGAATAGCTATAATTCATTTACTATCTGTACTATGAATTGGAGCACTGATCATGTAGGGATAATACTACTACCTAAAAACTGAGAAAGGAATGACAGAAAGAGACATTAGGGATAACAGAAATAACTTTGTAGTTGTGTCTACACCAGTAATTATTATCGCGTTAGCTCCCTTGGCAAGTGCCCTGGTTCTTGGGAATATGAACAGCTATCTGAACAGGTAAGTGTTTGAGAACAGACTAGCAGTGTGGAGGAAAGGCATTGATTTGCCCTTTCTTCCTTTCTTGGCCTCTCATCTAAGAACTTGGTTTCTTTTTTGTAAAAAGACAAGCTGCGTTCTGTTGAAATATGTAGGGTCTCCTACCCCAAAAATATAAAAATCAGTTAAGAAACCATCTTGGACATACCTGTACTTTGATCTAGAATTGATGGATTTAAACTAATACATCAATTTTTTAAAATATATTACTTCTCATATCTATGGAAAGAAATTAAATTATATATCAAGAGAAGAGAAAGTAATAGAAACAGTACTGAAGTGAAATATGAATTCTAGACCTGTCCCCCTCTCAAACTGGCCATGTAATCTTAAAAACAAGCAGCTTAATCTCTGGAATTCCTGACATTCTTTTACATTCCCTCTCCCAGGTAAGGTGGAAGACAACATCGACCATCCTGGCCCTAGGATAAGACCCCCATAGGATAACATCTATAAGAATACTTTACATACTGTACATTGTAATATACAAATACAATAAAGATGACATTCCTCTTGATTAGATGGTTCACTGTTGACATTGAAATCAGAGTACCCAATTTCTTTCAGCTCCCAAAGTATGATTCAGAGGCTTAGCAAATACCAACAAAGACACTTTTCAGAAACCCATAAGGGACCAATCGAGGAAGCAATTCAGCCCAGGAGAACTGGTTTGTATAGAAACAGCTTCAGAGTGACATCCTTGAAGTATACTATGAGCAAACCAGCTTCCAGTTGGACAGAGAGGCCAAGGATACCAACAGAAGGTCTTATTTTTATTTTTATTTTTAGGATTTTAATAAATACAAGTGTAGCTTTTCCTGTATCATCATTAATTAATCCTATGAAATTAGGATTTAGGGGAACTGCTTTTGTAAAGAGGGATAATGAATAGCCATTTTATTCCAGTCTCTGAAAAATATTTGTCTTATTTAATTTCTATAGAAGTTGACTGCAGAAGAAAATTATTTGTTTAATATAGCCTTGAAAAAGAGATCTATTTAATTGACTTATTCCCAATATCCTTGTGGATTTTATTATTACTGCTTCAATTTCATTAGTTGTAGCAATACCTCCCTGTTATTGATGCCTTTCAGTGTATAGAATAAAAAAAGCAATGAACTGCTGGTACAGCATGGGTGATTCTCACAATCATTGTGCTAAGTGAAAGAAGCAGACATAGAAAAGTAAATATTACATGATGTGTACTCATTCATCAAAACAGATCAATTAGGAAGCTTTCCTTATCCATCCCTAAGTATGAGTCAAAGTCCCTTTTCTGGAATCCTATATTATATACCCTGCCTTATCTAGAGAAAGATTATGCTTTACTTTTCTCTCTCTAGTCCTGTTAGCATATTAAAGGCACGGACTATATTTTTCATTCCTATTTACCAAATCAAGTATGATGTCATTCAGGATAAGCATTCATTGAATGGCGGAGGAATGGCTTTTCAAGAAACTGTAGATGAGCTCATTTCAGTTGCCAGCATTGGCAGATGCTGTGTCATCCATTCCCTCATTCATTATCAAAGTCCTGTTACCTCAGGGAGTACTTAAGCCATTCGTTTCCTTTCTTTTCACCTTTTTTAAAAAAGATTTATTGTGGAAATTTCAAACATAAAAGTAAAGAGACTGGTGTAGTGAACCCACAGATGTCCATCACTCACCATCAATAGTTATCAACATCCTACTATTCTTATTTCATCTATATTCTTATTTCATTTATATTCCCACTTTTTTTTTGCTAAAATATTTAAAGCAAATTCAACAAATCATCATTTTCCCATAAATAGCTCAGTGTATATTTCTAAGTAAACATTTTTTCAAAATCTTAATGTATTTCTTGCTTTTATTCTAAGCATGTTCTTCTTTTCTTATGCTGTCTACATGACAATTTAGCCATTATAATTGTAAGTACTGCTGCCATATTCTTTAAAATGTCTACTAGTCCTCCTTCATGCTCTACTTGTTGTTCTTTTTTTCCCCCTCTCCCTATATATTGAAATGTTCAATTGTGTTAAAATACACATGACATAAAATGTAAGTATAAAGTTCAAAATGTTACATACATTCACATTGTTGTGCACATAATCTCCAGAATTCTTTTCACCTTGCAAAATTGAAATTCCATCCCCATTAAATAGTAACTCCCCATTCCTCCTTCCCCCAGCTATCCTGCTTTTAACTCTGTGGCTTTGGCTAGTCTAGATAGCTCATATTAATGGCACCAATGATTTGGAAGATGAATATTGCCTTTTGATTTTTTGTAATATGTTTTTTATTGATTTTAGAGAGAGAGGAAGGGATAGAGCAGCCGTGGGCAAACTACGGCCCATGGGCCGGATCTGGCCCATTCAGCTGTTCTATCCGGCCCACGGAGCTGAAAGAGCACAGGGTTCTCTTGCTCTTCCCTCCGCTCCTTCACCAGCAGCCCAAGATGAGAGTGCCAGCATGGTCAGGTTGCTTTTGTTCCGGCCCTCCGGTCCAGTTTAAGAACCCATGAAGCCCTCAAGTCAAAAAGTTTGCCCACCCCTGGGATAGAGAGATAGAAACATCAGTGATAGAGAAACATCTATCAGTGGCCTCCTACACACTCCCCCTCTCCCCCCAGTGAGGATTGAGCCTGGCATGTGCCCCTACCAATCAGGAATTGAACCAGTGATCTGGCTCATGAATCAGTGCTCAACCACTGAGCCACACCAGCCAGCCAGTCTTTGTCTTTTTGTTACTACCTTCATGCAGGTGTCGGTTTCCTTTGTTTTTTGAGGATGAATAGTATTGCATTATGTGCATAAGCCACGTTTTGTTTATCCATTTATTCCGTGGTCACATGGGCTGCTTTCACTTTGGGGCTCCTGTGAGTAATGCTGGTGTGAACATGCCTGTACAAACAACTTTCTGAGACTCTGCTTCCAATTTTGGGGGGCATTTACCCAGAAGGGGAATTGCTGTCTCATAAAGTAGTTCTATTTTTAATTGTTGAGGCACTGCTGTACTGTTTTCCACAGCGGATATACTATTTTACATTCCTACCAGCAGTGCACAAGGATTCTAATTCTCCACAGCCTTGCCAATGCTGGGTTATTTCCTGAGTTTTGGGATAACAGCCATCTTAATGGGTGTGGAGTAGAATAAGTAATTTTTAACTAGACTTTATTTTTTAGAGCAGTTTGATAAACACTTTTTTAAAATGTTATACTTTTATTATTACATTTAAGAAAATAAATATTTCCCTCACATCATCTAACAAAGAAGAGATTTCTAACCTGCTCTTCCAATCATTTTCTTCGTGTTTCTACTCTTCCATGTTTTCAGATTAGAAGCTGTGAAGCCACCCCTGATTCTTCTTCTCTCACCCCATATTGAATTCATTAGAAAAGTCCCACATATGTCTAGGATCCTCTCACACACATTTCTCACCCTTCTGGCCATTGCCATTACCCTGGTCCAAGCTATCACCTTCTCTCCTGGATTATTTCACTAATCAGCCAAGAGATAAGGTTGCTATTTCAATAACCTCCCTGCTTGTCCAACCTTGTCCCTGTTTAATATATTCTTACCTCAGCTACCAGCATGATCCTATTAAGACAAATATAACATGTGACACTCCTCAAAGCCTTGAAGTTACTCCCTATTCACACTTAATAAAAATTAAAGTTCTTACAATGGCCTCTGAGGCCCTATGTAAACCATGCCCAGGTTCCAGGTCACATCATGTACCTATCTGATCTCTCTTTTCTTTCCCTACATTCATTCTCCTTTAGCCATTGTGCCATTGCTGTGTGTGTGTGTGTGTGTGTGTGTGTGTGTGTGTGTGTGTGTACACACTGCCATGCTCCCAGCTCAGGGTTTTGCACTTCCTATTCCCCTAGTCAAGAACGCTCTTTCCTCTGAAAGCTGTTTGACCTGCTCCCTTACTCCTTTAACACATCACCATCACAGGGAGGCTGTCTCTGAATACCTTTTTAAAAATAGAAATCAACCTTTTCCCCAAGAATTTTCTGTTCTCTTCCCCAGCTTTACTCTAACCAATAAACTTCATCATTATCTAACATTACATATTTACTTGTTTGTTTGTTTGTTTGTTTGTTTGTTTGTTTGTTTGTTTTCTGCCCCTGTAATCCTATATAATAAAAGAGTAATGTGCAAATTAACCATCACGCCATTATGCCCACCAGCCAATCAGAAGTAAGTATGCAAATTAACCCAACCAAGATGGCTGCGACCATGGAGGGAGGCTGGGGTTTCCCCAGCAATGGATGAAGCCAAGCTTTCTACATACCCTGGCTGGCCCAGGCCTCCACTTAAATCTATAAAGTTTTAATTATAGAAGATAAATCCAAACAAAAATGACTGCAGCCACGGAGCTCGAGAGAGCAGAAGACTAGGGTTTCCCTGGGCGATGGAGGAAGCCAAACTTTCTACCTGCCCTGGCCAGCCTATGTCTCCACTCCAGGCTACAAAGTTTCAATTATAGAAGATAAGTCCTAACAGAAACGGATGCAGCCTCGGAGTAAACAGAAGGCTTGGCTCTGCTCCAGGCTACAAAGTTTCAAGTGTAAAAGATAAATAAATCCCAGATACCAGGGCGTCTGCTTGGGTCACCGGGGGGCATGGCTGGCCTGCAAACCACCACAGGCCCCTTGCCCAAGCCGCCTCACGCCCCAAGGGAACCCCCACCCTGATCTGGGACACCCTTCAAGGTAAACCAACTGGCACCCACCCATGCACCAGGCCTCTAGCCTATCTAATAAGAGTAATATGCAGATTAACCATCACTCCAACACACAAGATGGCTGCCCCCATGTGGTCAAAGATCCTGCCCCCATGTGGACACAAGATGGCCAGCAGGGGAGGGCAGTTGCGAGGGACCAGGCCTGCAAGGGAGGGCAGTTGGGAGCGATCAGGCCTTCAGGGGAGGGCAGTTAGGGGTGGCCAGGCTGGCAGAGGAGGGAAGTTGGGTGCAAACAGGCTGGCATGGGAGCAGTTAGACATCAAACAGGCTGGCAGAGGAGTGGTTAGGGGGTGAGCAAGCTGGAAGGCAGAAGCGGTTAAGGGCAATCAGGAAGGCAGGCAGGCGAGCAGTTGGGAGCCAGCAGTCCTGGATTGTGAGAGGGATCCCAGATTGGAGAGGATGTAGGCTGGGCTGAGGGACACCCCCGCCCCATGCATGAATTTCATGCACCGGGCCTCTAGTTTAATAATAAGCTTCAGATAGAATTCTTGGTATATATGGCTCAATAAATACTTATTGAATCAATTCAATTTCTACATCTATGCATATTTTTGTTGTTGTCCCCCAGATCTGCATAACCTGAAAGGCAAAATGAGACAATCTGCATCTTTCCCAAGCAAGAAGACTGGTATAAATTGGACAGATGATGAAAAAAGCATCTACAGGGAGAAAAAAATGGCTCAAACTGAAGAAATATTGCAATATTTGATCCCTATCATGGAAAGCACTACAAATGGGAGAACCAATCAGATAAAACGAATTTTCAGTCCTTGCAACAACTTCCAAATCCAAAATCAAATGTAGGTCAATACAATTTTGTCATTAACTATTTTATACATTATTATTTAAGGAAATAAGACTAATTTATTATCTTAAGAAAGAAACATGGGTGGGCAAGGCAGGGGAAAAGGAGACACCCACAATTATGTCAACATTAAAAATGTTTAATAAAAAAATGAATAAATAAACATGTAAATAGAATGGTGGCAGCTACACCACATTGGACACAGGAACAAAGACCCAAAGCCATATGAAAATATTGGCTATGTGAGGGAGTAAGTTATCTGTCCTTATTTGATTACCGCATGAAAACACTCATTAATTTGAATCTGTGAATAAAGTATGCATTAATAAAGTATGAACTTAGACTGACTTGAAATTTCTCAGATGGATTTAAACTAACAATCCTAGCCCTGACCTGTTTGGCTCAGTGGATAGAATGTTGGCCTATGGACTGAATGTTCGCCGGTTTGATTCCGGTCAAGGCATGTACCTTGGTTGCGGGCACATCCCCAGTATGTGCGGGAGGCAGCTGATCGATGTTTCTCTCTCATCAATGTTTCTAACTCTCTCTCTCCCTTCCTCTCTGTAAAAAAAATCAAAAAATATATATTTTAAAAATAAAAAAATAAACTAAAAATCTTAGGGGACAACTTGAGTTACTTTAGCTTATTGATACTCAGAGGAAAACAAAAAGGATGAGACCAGACTTCTTTTAAAGATTTTAAAAAAAAAAAAAAGGGAGCCAGAACCGGTTTGGCTCAGTGGATAGAGCGTTGGCCTGCGGACCGAAAGGTCCCAGGTTCAATTCTGGTCAAGGGCATGTACCTTGGTTGCGGGCACATCCCCGGTGGGGGGTGTGCAAGAAGCAGCTGGTCGATGGATGTATCTCTCTCATTGATATTTCTAGCTCTCTATCTCTCTTCCTCTCTGTGAAAAAAATCAATAAAATATTTTTTTAAAAAAAGGAAACCTATATAAACAAAAGTAAGACAATGACAAGCTGAAAATAAGAAATATAATACTAATATTACCAACAAATTTTTAAAAACTGCTTTCTATATGCTAGACACAGTTCTGTGTTTACACATCCATTTTACCTTCTACACATGAGGAAACATGTACAAAGAAGTTAACTTATTTGTTCAAGGTCACACAGCTAGAAGGTAGCAAAATTGGAGTCAATCCAACTAATCACAATGCTTTGACATTTCTTCTTATAATATACTTTATATTCAAAGACAGCCTACAAATCAATGACAAAATTATGAATATTTCAATAGGAAAATGGGCAAATTCTATGAACCAGAAATTCACCAAGAAAAAAAAAAAGACATGGCCAATGAACATTTTTAATTGTTCAATCTCACTTAAATTCAAAGAAGGCAAATTAAAACAATAATGAAATGCTATTTATTTTTGCCTCTCAATGGAAAGAATTAATTTACTAATTGTTGGAATGTAAACCTATAGACTTTCTTGAAGATAGTCCAACAATATAAATGAAAAATCCTTAATATTTATATTCATTTTAATAAGAAGTTCTATTTTTAGAAATTGATCCTAAGGACAAAATAAAAACTAGGTATAGGCAACAGGATTTCTGTAGTGATGTTCATCTCAGTATTGTTTATAAGAACCAAAGAAAAAAGAAACAATTTTGAAAAAGAATAATGAAGTAGAAAGCACCAATCTATCTGAAAGCACCACCTGTGCTGGTGTATAGCTACTGCAATCAAGAGAGCAGTATGGAGGAGGAACAGACATATATATCAATGCAACGAAACAAAGAGCCCAGAAATAGACCCATACAAATGCTTGATGAATTTTAACAAAAGTGCAAAAGCAATTCAATAATGGGGAGACAGAAATTTCAACCAATGTTGCTGGAACAATTAGATATTCATAGGCAAAAAAAAAAAAAAAAAAATTTTTTTTACCTAAACTCATCTCTTATACAAAAGTAATAATAATAATTGAAAATGGGTCATGGATTTAACTGCACAATATAAATGTATAAAACTTTTAGAAAAAAATAGGAACTCTTTGTAGAAATTGGACAAAAAGTTATACTTTACACCAAAAGCATAATCCATAAAGAAAAGTCGGTGTTAGACTTCATCAAAATAACAGTGTTTGCACTTCAAAAGACGCAGTTAAAAGGATAAAAACCTATAAAATAGGAAAAAAATATTTGCAAACTGCATAAAAAGACTGGTATCTAGCCCGGCCAGCATGGCTCAATGATTGAGTGGTGATCTATGTACCAGGAGGTCACAGTTCAATTCGAGGTCAGGGCACATGCCCAGATTGTGGGCTCAGTCTTAAATATGGTGTGTGTAGGAGGCAGCCAATCAATGATTCTCTGTCATCATTGATGTTTTTATCTCTCCCTCTCCCTTTCTCTCTGAAGACATATATTTGAAGTCTCAAAATGTAACAGTATAAATATTTCATTCAGAAAAGGAGCAAAATGTAGGAGAAACACATTTCACCAAACAGAGCATGCAGATGGTATATAACCACCCAAAAACATGTTCCACATCATGAACCATTAGGGAAATGCACATTAAAACTGCAATGAGAGAGCTGCACACTATCAGAATGGCTAAAATTAAAAAACAGGGTAGCACTGAATGCTGAGGAGGGTGCAAAGAAATTGGGTCACTCATACATTGCTTGTGGGAATGTAAAGTAGCCCAGCCATTCTGGAAAACATGTTTACAGTTTCTTTAAAAACCTAATATCTATACTAATAAAAGCCTAAGTGGCCCTCGCGTGCAACATCGTCACAAGATGGCTGCCACAAGATGGCAGTGTGCACAGCCGAGGCGGGGCCCAGTGGCTGCTCCGCACGGTGAGGCCTGGGGGTCCCATGGTGCGGAGGAGACCTGTCCCAGCGGCAGAGGCGGGTCCCAGGGGAGGAGGCAGGCCGCAGCAGGGGAGGGCAGTTGGACATCAGTCAGGTGGCAGGGGAGTGGTTAGGGAGTGATCAGGCTGGCAGGCAGAAGCGGTTAGAGACAATCTGGTAGGCAGGCAGGCGAGCAGTTAGGAGCCAGTGGTCCCGAATCGTGAGAGGGATGTCTGACTGCTGGTTTGCAGGATCGGGCCTAAACTGGCAGTCGGACATCCCCTGAGGGGTTCCAGATTGGAGAGGGTGCAGGCCGGGCTGAGAGACACACCCCTCCTTGGGCACGAATTTTGTGCAACAGGCCACGAGTATAACTATAACTACCATATGACTCAGAAATTGCTCTCCAAGGCATTAATCCCAGAGAAGTGAAAACTTATATTCACACAAAAAAACCTGGGCATGGATGTTTATAGTAGCTTCATTTGTAATAGCCACAAACTGGGAGCAATCTGCATATCCTCCAATGGAGGAATTAGTAACACTCTGTAGTACACAGCCTGTCCATGGACTCGACTCAGCAAGAATAAGGAGTGAATGGCTGATACACAGAACAACCCAGATCAATCTTCAGAGGGTGGTGCTGGGTGAAAAAAGCCAGTCCCAGAGGTTACACGTGGTAGGATTCTGCTTATATAACATTCTTGAGATAAAGTTATATAATTCAGACAATAGGTTAATGACTGCCAGGAGTTAAGGAGGAGCTGGCCAAGGAGGAAAGTGGGGTATGCCGATCAAAAGGGAACAGGAGGGAACTGTTCTGGACCTCAACAATGTCGACGACTACTAGTATATCCTGATTATATTGTACTATTGTTTTTGCAAGATACCACATCTGGAGGAAACTGGGGGAAGGGTACCTGGGACCTCTCTTGTATTATTTCTTCCAACTGCCAATGAGTCTGCAGTCACCTCAAAACGTTTTTTTGGTTTCTTGTTTTGTTTTTTATCTATTTCAGAGAGGAAGGGAGAGGGGGAGATAGAAACATCAGTTAGGAGAGAGAATCGTTGATCTGCTATTTCCTGCACGCCCCACACTGGGGGTCAAGCCTACAACTCGGGCGTGTGCCCTGACCAGGAATCACACAAGGGACCTCCTGGTTCATGGGTCGATGCTCAACCACTGAGCCACGCCAGCCAGGCTCAAAATTCATGTTTTAACTAAAAAAAAATAGTTGAGATTTTTGTGGTGAAAAATGGGATTCTGAAGAAAGCTGAGGCATTTTAAGCAACTGCAACTTGTAATTTATAAAACCTCCTTCTCTCAAGGAAAACTCCCTTTTCTTGGATGTGCAGTGATCTCTTTACTGACCATAGGAAAAAAACTTAGAGTACGTATACTGAGCTCATTCTAATAGAATAAGTAGATCAGATTTGTGGAAATGTAGAGGACATTTCCTCCCACTAGGTGTATAATAAGTAGCTGAGGCCCAGGGTGCCCATTAATACACCAGGAAGCCTGGAGTCAGGGCAGGCCTCCGAGTAAACACAGCCTCTGGGCACTCAGAAATACAGAATTGGAGGCTTGCTGAAAAATTGTGACCAGGGGCATAGTGGTAAAAGCCTTACTTATGGGAGGGTGAACTCACCAAAGGAGGAAAAAATAGACTTATACTCTTACAAGTCCCTCGGATATATGCCGGGCAAAAACTCACGCACCGTATTTCTTTTCCAGACTAAACTCAACTCCTTATGTAAACTTGAAGAGATACAGCGCATCCTGGGCACCGCCCAGCCGGCTCCCTTTCATAAGCCAAAAGAGCCTCCTGGCGAGCTCCTCCGAGTGGCTCCAGGCTGTGTCCCCGAAGCCGAGCGAGAGCCTGTCCCTCTTCAGAGGGCACAAGAAGAGGAAGGCGTGCTCTGCGACCGGAAAGATGAGAGACAGGCAGCCTGCCGCCGGCAAAGACGAGGCCCCTTCCCCGGGTCTGGAGAAGGGCAAGACCGTGACCAAGGGCCGGAGTTCTCAAGCTGAAGAATCCAACCAGCAGACCCCCAAGCCGATGATAGCCCCCCATCCAGCTCAGACGGACAGTGAGCAGCCAGCAGAGAACAAGGGACATGCCACCAAGAGTGAAGTTCCAAAGGCGGAGATGATCTAGCTTTTTGCTGCTCTGAAGACTGTGGGTGAAAGATAACCTATGCTTACCTATTAAAAAGAAAAGAGAAAGAAAAGCCCTCTCCATCCCTCTTATCACCATGCCTCTCCCTGCACGTGCATATGCATATACTAAACTAGATACCCCATCTTCTGTAGCGAGAACGCCTTTCAGAAATATAAAAGGGAATCTGGAGCCCTGGTCGGTGTGGTGCAGTGGTTAGAGCATTGTCCCATAGACTGAAGGGGTCACGGTTCGATGCCTAGTCAAAGGCAGGTACCTGAGTTGCAGGTACGGGGTGTGTGGAGAGGCAGCCAATTGATGTGCTCTCACATGGATGTTTCCCTTTCTCCTCTCTCAGTTTCCCCTCCCCTCCCCTCTCCTCCTCTCCTTCCTCTTTTCTGTCCATTCTCTAAAAATCAATGGGAAAAAATATCCTCAGGTGAGTATTAACAAACAAAAGGGAAATCTAGAGAAAACAGCAGATTTAAAATTTTCTTAGGTATTATATTAGTATTTAATTTTTTGTCAAGATGGAAAAAAAAATATTTCTGTAGTTCTGATTTCTTTCAAAATGATTTATTTATACAACACCAAGAAAACTAAGCACTCAGGAAGAAATGACCTGTGCTATTATTGACTTTAATGTCCCTACTAGGCCCTTGAATGAATCAGTCAACAAACAACATTTCCTGAATTTTTGTTATATCTGTAGTGTGCTAGAAACAATTGGTGATTTTTTAAAAAGACACTTCTCCCTCCCAGCTGGTGTGGCTCAGTGCTGTGGACCTACGCACCAGGAGGTCATAGTCCATTCTTGGTCAGGGTACGTGTCCAGGTTGTGGGCCTGATTCCCAATACGGGGCATGCAGGATGATTCTCTCTCATCATTGATGTTTCTGTCTCTCCCTCTCTGAAATCAATAAAAATATATACATTTTTAAAAGACATTTCTCTTTACTATAATTGTATATATAAAACATACATGACTAAAATAATTGCAGAATGAGATAGTGCAGAGTAAAATGCTAAGATTTGAACAATGTTAAAAATACTATTGCCTAACCGGTTTGGCTTGTGGATAGAGCGACGGCCTGTGGACTGAAGGGTCCCAGGTTCAATTCCGGTCAAGGGCATGTATCTTGGTTGCGGGACATCCCCAGTGACGGGTGTGCAGGAGGCAGCTGATTGAAGTTTCTCTCTCATTTGATATTTCTAACTCTCTATCCCTCCCCCTTCCTCTCTGTAAAAAAAAAAAAAAAATCAATAAAATATATTTTTAAAAATAAAAAAATACTATCTATTAAAAGATGCGAATTACAAGGAAATCAAAGGTATGCCACTTGGAGAAGGATGAAGTAAAACTATATTCACAGAGAAAAAGATTGTAAATGTAGAAAATCCCTGCTGGAAGTAGTAAGCAATCACAGCAAGGTTGCAAGATACAAAGTTAATGTACAGAAGACAATCACTATCTTAGACACCAAGCAATGAATATTGAAATTAAAAACACAATACCATTTACCTTAGCACAAAAAAAAATGAAATACTTAGATGTTAATCTAATCTACTCAGGATCTATATGAGGAACACCATAAAACTAATGGAAAAACCTCAAAAAATGCAGGGATATTCCACGTGCGTGCATGGAAGGCTCAATATTGTCAAGAGGTCCAAGCTTCCCCATCAGGTCTCTAGATGCAGTGAAATACCAATCAAAATCCTAGCACGTCGATACTGATTGATGTGATCCTAAAATTTGTGTAGGAAGGCAAAAGACTGAGAATATCCAATGCAATGTTAAAGGGAAGGACTTTTTTTTAAGTCCCCTGACTACAGGACTTAAAAAAGCTATAGTAGTCAAGACAGCATGGGGTTGGCAACCCTGAGTTCTACGTCCAGCAGGAGGAAAAGGCAACGACTGAGGCCACGGTGAAAGGACGCGTATCCACTATTGTTGCGGCAGCCGGGGACCAGCTTCCGCAGCATCTGTGGCTCCCCACACGTGGCCACCTTGAGGCCTGGTGCGGCCTGGCTTCTGAACCTGGCATCCATGCTGCTGACAAGGGCACAAGGGCGTTTAATAAGATGAAATGAAAGACATACACTAACTTTTCGGCTGTTAACCTGAGATCATTCAATTATTCTCCTATAATTAGGCTTTAAGACAAGAATGACCTGCCGCCACCACCAAAAACCATCATTTCATCTTTACAGCAGAGGGGTGAGCACCCCTTCTACGCATAAAAGGAGTCCGCTTCCTAAGTCACTTTTTCCACCCAAAACAAAGATCTTTTCCGCCCAAAACGAGGATCTTGACTATGGCTGAATTCGTTGCTTTCAGAAACATGGTATTAACTCTAATTGGCAATTTCTCTTTGAAAAAACAAACTGTAAACAAAGGAGCAATAGTCCCTTTGGTAAAGCGTGGCCATCTTCACTCCTCACCACCGAGCCTGGTGAGAGCCTCTGTTCTCCACACCCCTGGGCAGGCCAGGGGCCCAAAGCGCGGTCCCCAGACCGGTCTCTGCGGACACCACCCCCGCCAGAGGCCGAGTGGAGAGGACTGTTCGTGGCCGAGGACCTGGGCCCGAGTCCCCCGGAGAGAGACGAGGAGAGTGGGTTGCTTTGCTCAAAGAAACAACAGCTGGCCAATCCACCCGGTGGAATGACAGACACAGTCCCGCCAGGAAGGTAACCGCTGTCCCGAAGGCGGCTGTGCCAGCACGGCAGGGCCACCCCCTGGGACAGGGGCCGGGTCCCGGAGCCACGCCCTCGGAGCACGCTGGACTGGTGGCGCTCCGCTGGAGACACAGGAAACGGAGAGACAGCGACAGTTCCTCTGGCCCTCTGATCACTGCGTCCCTAGCAGTGGGGTAATAAATACCTTTGGTGAGGTATTTATTACCCCACTGACTCAGCTTGTCTGTGCTGACCCAGCACAGGCTCAAGCGAGCCCACGGGGCGGGACTCCCCGTACCTTCTGTGAGCAGGACGGGCCCTCCTCCGTGCTCCCAGGAAAAGGCCAGACCCGGGGAGGAGCCTCCCCAGAAGGGGGCACTGAGTCCTGACTGAAGCCTGACTCAGCGTTGTGGGGGGGACTGGCACCCCTTTGGCTCCGGGGTTGTACCGGGGCAGGCGGGGCCTACTGTAGCCAGGGCTCCTGGACGAGTCTCCTCTGCCTGCAGTTGGCTGCTTATGCTGCCCCCGAAGCGCAAATAACACCACTTTCTACGTGTGCAGGCAGGGAACAGCCCCGAGGGACTGTTGGGTTCAGCCAGGGCTCCCTGGCCCCGCCCACTGATGTGATTGCCAGGCGCTGTTTGCTTTGAAAGCCCAGCAGTCCCTGGGGTCCAGCAGGCAGCGTGGTCCCCGGGCCCGAACAGCCAGAGGCCGGTCAGTGCCCTTGGAGCCGCGGAGGGCCCTCAGCCGCCACCAAGGCACCTGTCCCTGCCCGGCTCGTCCTGGGAAGGCGCTCTGGGGGGGCAGCCGGCCACTGGAGGTTAGCGGGCCGGCGTGGCTTTAAGGAGGAATAGAGAACCAGCCAAAGGCTTTTCTGCCCAGGTTGGAGGGTGAAAGATTAACGAGGTCACAAGCCCACAACGCCCTCGAGGCACCTGTCATAAAGGCCATAATGGCTCATCATGTCAAGGACAGACATGGGCCAAAGGCGGGTCAACATCCTAATCCGTGTGAAAAATAACAAAGGGTCAGAGGTCCACTCCAAAGGCATCTCTGACAAGAAAGCAGAATGTGAGAGGGAAGTAATGGATGGTTTGAATGAAAGCACTCACCTATGGGCGTGGGGATAGGAAGGGTGGGAACCGAAGAGCGGGAGGGGGTAAGGCTGGAAAAGTAGTGCACATGAATGAAGCAGACTGTAATGGGGAAGTCGCCCCTAAAGTCTCTGACGGATGCCCTGCTGCAGGCATTGGTGGACAGAGCGTCGGCCTGCGGACTGAAAGGTCCCGGGTTCGATTCAGGTCAAGGGCATGTACCTTGGTTGCAGGCACATCCCCAGCAGGGGGTGTGCAGGAGGCAACTGATCGATGTTTCTCTCTCATCATCAATGTTTCTAACTCTCTATCCCTCTCTCTTCCTCTCTGTAAAAAATCAATAAAATATATTTAAGGACACCAATGGACACAAGACACTGGGGGGTGGGATGAGGGCACGTAACGGGGTTAGGGGAGGCTAGGGGAAGTTCATAGGGGGGGAGGAGATGTATGTACTAATATATGTAATATTTTAAATAATAAAAATATTTAAATATATATACATATATATGTGTGTGTGTGTGTGTATATATATATATATATATATATATATATACAGACACATAAAATATATACATATATATTTTAAACTTTTCCCTGCGAAAAATAATAAAGGGCCAGAGGTCAATTCCAGGAAGACAGCTTGAGGCCCTTTCCACCCACTGCCCAGCGAGAACACCATAGCTGGTATTTTTTTTTTTTAATTGTCCTAAGGGCATACAACATATGAAGAAACATTCAAGAAAGTCTACTGAGTCAGTAAGGGCAGTGAGAGTCTATAGCATGTGGCCAAGAACACAGAGATGAAAAGCCCCCTTCCTTCCCCAGGCAAGGCCTGCAGTGCCTCCCCCGGGAGGGCCACTGCTAGCATTTCTCAGGCGCCCCCTGTGCGGCCAGAGGCTCCATGCCGGGCAAGCACAGCCAGGAAGCCAGGGCCTCCCCCCCTCCCTCCGCCCAGCCCCAAGACTAGGGCTCTTCCCAGAGTCAGCAGCCACGGACACCGGCCTCTGTCCAAGCGTGGCCGCAGGGCGGCGCCCAGGAGGGAGAGGGAGCTGGAGGGCCAAGGCTGCCCGCCGGCTCCGCACCAGGCTGCAAAGGGGAAGCAGCTCGCTCTCCCCGCCCGCCCGCAGCTGCTCCAGGCTCAGGTGTTCCCCCCAGGAAAAGAGGCAAATGCCAAGGAGGCCCCCAAAACAGAGCTCCCTGGGCCAACGGCCTTGTTTGTGTGGAGATGCTCATAGCTGAGGACACTGTCAAAAGCAGCGGAGATTGTGGTCACACAACCAAGAGGAGGCTAGCAGGCCGACCAGAGCAGCCGGCTGAACCAGAGGCAGCCGTGTGGCCAGGGGGAACTTGTTAGGCAGAAATAACCCCCTACAGTTAAAAAGTATATTTTATTGATTTTTTTTTACAGAGAAGAAGACAGAGGAATAGAGAGTTAGAAACACCGATGAGGGAGAAACATCGATCAGATGCCTCCTGCACACCCCTACGGGGGATGTGCCCGCAACCAAGGTACATGCCCTTGACCGGAATCGAACCCGGGACCTTCCAGTCCGCAGGTCGACGCCCTATCCACTGAGCCAAACCGGTTTCGGCTAAAAAGTATATTTTTTTAATTTCTAGTTAAAAATGGCAAAGGACACAACACTTAATTTTGCTCCTTCTCTAAAACCCAGTGAAATAACAATCATTTTTTTATTTTTTAAGAAAAAGCTGCAGGGATAAAAATAAGAAGGGAGGCTATTTTGGAAACTAGGGAGCAAAATGGCTGTAAGCTTCTCGCCAAGAACATGAGAGCTAGATGGCATGGAACACGGCTTTCAAAACGATGAGGCAAAATACCTTCGGCCCAAAATCCTAGACTCTCATCTAATTTTGATGAATGGTGTTTAAAGGTGGAAAAAATAAGTCAAGAAAAGCCTTTGATGCTGGAAATAGGAGGTCCCACCGGACGAGGCAAAGGGAAGCCGGGGGTGGTGGGGGGAGAGTGAGGGTCGGGGTGGCTGAGTGTCAGGTGGCGGCCGGCCCGGCCCGGCCTAGAGCAGGTGGGGACGCGCTCGGCAGCCTCTCTCAGGAAGAGATCAAAAACGGTGCAGACACATTTCTCCAAGAAGATTTGATGAAGATTTGAGGTTTGGGTTAGTGTCAAGTACATTGAAAACCAACCAAACAAACAAAAAGGTAATTATCTCCACGGCAGACAGACAGTTATGCAGGAAGGAAAAAGATGACTCAGCTTCTGCACTCAGCATTTCCACAGTCACAGTGCTGTGGACACCGAGCATTGGTTTACACGAAACTACAACCAGTTTGGAGGCAGGAGGGGAAAAGGACTTAAACTTGTGGAACCTGGAGTCGGGGAGAAGAAAGCTAAATCTTTATCTTCTGCAGGCGAGGGTCAATAGATTACACCTGAAAGGGGAAAAAAAAATCAAGTACCAATATACGCAGGTTACTTAGAGAACTGAGGTATCTACCTAAGGAATCAGTTAAAACAGGGGAAAGTACTTATCTCTGAGACCCCCAAAAAAAATCAGAGTGTGGGGTGGCTGTTTTTCATAATAAACTTTGGAGAATACTTGACTCATAAACGAATATGCATTATAACTTTTAATAAATGTTTTAGATATATGTTCATTTCTCTCCTGTAGTGTGTCCCTTCACTCGACAGTGACGTGTTTGCAGAGTAATAGCTTGTATTAGTGTCAAAATGTTAATTCTGCCTCTGGCTTAAGGACATCCCTGTGCAGCAGGCTAAACCAGACGTTTAGAAATTTTGCTTTCCATAACAACAGCTCCCGTTACTGCGTGCCCGGGGCCGTGCTGCGCTCGTACGTTGGCTCCCAGGCCCACAGCAGCTGTGCCAAGCAGCCCCGCTTTCGTTTCCGAGGCACTTGAACCCCGAGAGATGAAACAATTTGCTAATTTCTCACGGATGCCAAGGCCTCTCTGTTCTTGCTTTCTGTTGGGTCACATCACCTCTTTCTAGGGTCTGAGCTTTAAAGAACTTCAAAGAGGGGGAAACGGAGCAGATCAAGGAACCCATTTGGGGGGGGTTAGGGGGAGAGGAGAAGAGGAACCGCTGAAGGAGTCAGCAACATTACTGGGTAATAACTAAGCTTCTCGGGACTTGGGATTTCCAAGGGGTCATGGGAGCCAAGTAAGCAGTTTTTAAAACTTCTGGCTAGGAGTCCCCGTGATTTCAAACATAACAATCTCCTTCTCTTATTTGGAAAGAGCTGTCCCGGCTGCTCGGCAAGGACCTAAACATGCACAACCACGTGAGAATGCTGCGTGTCCAGAGCAGCCCGGGGGCACCCTACAAAGCTGCTTTCTGCAAAGTAGGGGCCCGGAGGGCGTATCTGCCTCCCGTGGGCTCAGCAGCGTGGGCCTGGCTGGGAAGCCCCTTCTGCATAGGACTCCTGGTTGTGTTTACCTTGCGGTTTAAATCACCCCGAGGCTTGGGAGTGTGTGTGTGTGTGTGTGTGTGTGTGTCGGCCCGCGTCTTTCCTGCAATTGTTGTGTGTGATACCATCGGGACCCTTCTCTGGCTGCGAAGCCCGTGGGGTTGGCCGGCTCGGGTTTGGGTAAAGGAGCAGCCCAGCGCAGCCCAGCGCAGCCAGGCGCTGTTTACAAGCCTTCTTTCCGAGAAGTCAGGGGCCACGTCGGGCAAGTTGGAAAAAAACGAAAGTGAAATCAGCTGCTGGTGACCTCAGCATCACGAGTGGGCCGAAGTTCAGAGAGCTGTTTACTCGGCGAGGCGCCGGGGCCGATGCGGGCAGGTCGGGGCTGGGAGCCGCCCAGCGTGCAGCCTGACACGGCCCGCTCTGCTCCGGGGCTGACGCCCGCCGGCCGGCCGGGGAGGCAGCGCCCCCGGACCTGAGCTCCTGCTCCTCCAGCGTCTGCCTCTGCGGCCCCGGATCTCCTCCCGGTGAGTGCCCGCCCCGCAGCCTGCCCCTCCGTGCAGGATGGGCTTGTTTGTTCTCCCGAGACCTTTCACACCTAGCTGTGGGCAGAGCTGTCCGTGTCTGCGGCCTTCCTCCCCCGCGTCTGCCTGCCCTGGGCTCTCTGCTCCCCCTCCTCCCTCCAGCATCACCCCGTGCGCCTCTGGCCTGGAACGCGGGGTCACTGGGTGGACACCTGCGGGTGACCGCGGGCCGCGGGGGCTTCCTGCACGCGGCCCGCACCAGCGTCCGTGGCCGGGGAAGTGGACGGTTCGTAGACCCTGAAAGCACAACCTGTGGAGTCAGGGGGTCAGCCTGCGTCCTTGGCTCGGAAAGGGTGTCATAGGGTCTGAGGGCGTCCCGGCGCCTGGGTGGCTAGATGCCGTTCGTTGCTTCTCACGCCTTGATGGAGGTTCATGGTGGGATTTCAGACCTGTGGGTGCACATCTGCAAAGGTTTTTGTTTTTTGGGGGGTTTTTTTGTGTGTGTGTGGGGGGGGGGGGTGTTTTTAAATAGGGGCTCGCCAAAACCGGTTTGGCTCAGTGGTAAAGCGTCGGCCTGCGGATTGAAAGGTCCCAGGTTCGATTCCAGTCAAGGGCATGTACCTTGGTTGTGGGCACATCCCCGGTAGGGGGTGTGCAAGAGGCAGCTGGTCCATGATTCTCTCTCATTGACGTTTCTAGCTCTCTGGCTCTCTCCCTTCCTCTCTGTAAAATATCAATAAAATATATTTTTAGCCGAAACTGGTTTGGCTCAGTGGTAGAGCATTGGTCTGTGGACTGAAAGGTCCCGGTTTCGATTCTGGTCAAGGGCATGTACGTTGGTTGCGGGCACATCCCCGGTAGGGGGTGTGCAAGAGGCAGCTGGTCGAGGATTCTCTCTCATTGACGTTTCTAGCTCTCTCCCTTCCTCTCTGTAAAATATCAATAAAATATATTTTTTTAAAATAAAAATAAATAGGGGCTCTTTCTCTAATAACGTTCATTATCGTCTAGACCTGTAAGGTGAAAAAAAATCTTTGAAAAAGGGAAATGCCTCCGTGTGACCCCTTCTTTCCTCCCCCCCTCATGACGGGGCATTTTTAGCGTCGGCTCCTGTGCCCATCCCCCCCCCCAAGCCCTGGGCCGCTGAGTCAGTGCATGGGGCGCCTCCGCTCTCTGCAGGTGCTCCCCCCCCCCTCCCGTCTCACCGCTTCCCCCAGCTTCCCTTTGTCATGGGCATAACGTAATCCTGGGGATACTTTTAATGCAGAGAAAGGAGAACTGCCTATGACGCCACTAGCCAGAGACACCCCGTTTTTCTAGAGGTTGCCCAGAGTTTCGTCATCTTGAAACGTCATTTACTTCTGAGGTTGGGCACCCACGGGGATTTCCACTTTTGTGTCCAAATAACACCGCGATGCGCATTCCTGGGTGGGAGTCATGGGTTGCATCTCTGACGACTGCTGCTTAAGATAGGCTTGGGAGTGGCATTATGTGGCCAGAAGGTGTGACTGTTTGCAGCATTTTTAATGCGTGTTGCCAAATTGCTCCCAGAAAGTCTGTGAGAACGTTCACCTCCGCGGTCATTGCACAAGAATGCCGGTTTTACTGTGTCTTTATCGGCTGTTTTGACGAAGCACATGGGTTATTTTCCCTGGCACATCTTTGACTACGTTGCCTACGGACTTTTTTTTTATGTCAGCTCATGCGATACAGTGATTTCCAGTAAATACATATTTGCTCTTTGTCCCCGTTCCTGGCTCAGAGCCCCTCAGAGCTCTTGGGATTTCTTAAGTGATCCTAAGATAAAAGTGTCTTATTTATCCAAAGCAAGCCCTTTAAAACCACATCTGAGTCTGTTAACGGGTGACTTCTGGAAAGTCCCAGGTTGCAAGGGAAAGCAAGCATGTGATTAGAGGGTTAGCGCTTTCAGCCGCACCCCGAACCTCGGGGAGGTGCGGGCTGGGGATTGAGTGATGAAACCTTCATACTCCCTGCAGCACCGGGTGGGAGAGGTGCTGGGCGGGTGGCGTGCTACCTCCATCTCCCCCTCACCTCCCCCCACCCCAAACCCTCCCTAGGCGTCTCTCCCACTGGCTGGTCCCGAGTCGTATCCTTTTATAATAAACCAGTATCCCCGTAACCTCCCAATTGTAACCCGTCAGTCAGAAGCACGATGACAGTCTAGACCCGAGGTCAGCATCTGGAGTGCAGAGGGGTCCTTGTGTAACCAAGCCCTTAACTGTGGGAGCTGGTGCTCTCTCCCGGGAGACGGTGTCAGAATTCAGTTACAGTGTAAGGCAGCCAGAGGACTGCCTGGTGGAGGAGCCCCGCCCCCCGCCCCCTCCTCCACACACATACACACACAGACACACAGACACACACATACACACAGACACACACACACACACACATACACACAGAGAGAGACACACACAGACACACACAGACACACAGAGAGACACATACACATATATATACATACACACATACACACACACACACACACACACACACACACGGTGAAGAGGACAGAAGGAAAGACAGTTGTTTACAGTGCTCTACTGTTTTGCATTCCTCCTTTTGTCAAATATCTCAACTATCCCTTCATATTCCTGGTCTACTTTTATGGGAGTTAATCTCTTCTCTGCGTGAACATTTTATATATCCGGTATATTAACCACTTCATCCTTTTGTTGCAGATAGTTTTCATGCACACTTGTTTTGTTTGTTAATCCTCACCAGAGGGTATTTTTCCCACTGTCTTTTAGAGAGAGTGGAAGGGAGGAAAAAAAAGAGGGGGGGGTGGGGGGGGGAGAAAGGGAGAGAAACATTGATGTAAGAGGCACATCAGTTGGTTGCCTCCTGAAGGTGCCCCAACTGGGGGCCGGGGTCAAACCCAGAACCCAGGCCTGTGCCCTTGACCGGGAATCCAACCTGAGACCCTTCAGTGGGTGGGCCAATGCTGTAACCACCGGGCACCAGCCAGGGCATGCTCACTGACTTTAAAAAAAAAATTTTATGTTGTTTTGTTGTATATTTTAAATAGCTAAGTCTGTAAAATTTTTCTTTTGTGGTTTCAATTTGCTTTTAAGCTCAGAGCATTCTTCCTCACTCATAAATCGAATATAACCATGCGTCTAGATTTTCCTGTTTACTGCATTTTACTGTTGGATCCACGTGCAGTTTGTTTGGGTCCTCGGAGTTAATGACGTGAGGAGGTAAAACAGTTTCGTTTTCAGTCAACAAATTGTTAGGTTTGAAAGGAAACAGGAAACAGAACAACAGGGAGTTTTAAAGAAAGTTTATTCCCCGGTAATGGGCAGGACCCATCACCGAGGTAGAGAGATCAGAATTAGGGGGAGAGGGGACAGGAAATCGGACCCAACCGGGCTGATGGAGGTGCCCCTCCAAAAGGCGACACGTGTCTTGCCTGGGGTCCCTCTTAAAGGACAGAAAGGGAGGGGGTTGGACCCAGGGTGGAATAGGAAGGGATGGGCCCCAAGGGCACTCTGGCCCGTGTTAATTGGTGGTTCACTGTCTTGGAGATGTCCCTTTGGCAGGTGCCAGTCATGTTGTTAGCTCCGCCCACCAGTTTGGGAGCGGGAGAACCTTTCACAAATGCCTTCCACTAAGTTATAACGCCGTCCCCACCCTGTGCGACCCCGTGTGCCTGACTCTCAGGGGCCATCCGGCCGGCCCTGCCATTCCATGGCATTGGGCCCAACCTCCCCTCCAGGAATCCTAGCAGCCTGCCTGGGAACCCGAGGCCCTGCTCGCTTCTGCGGCTGGCCTGCCACAGGCCTCCAGGTGATAAATCTTCCAGGTAATTAATAAGCCCAACGAATGTTTCGGAAGCTCTGTCTTCAAAACCACGGGGAGCACGCTCCCATCAGCACCTGAGAGCTGGCTGGCATGGGCCCGGGCCCGCACTGCCTCGGCTCTCAGTCATGCCTGTTGAGCAACGCAGCTTAGTGACCAGTGTGCTCATTCCTTTAGTCAAGGCAAACTCTCCCTGTATTATAGGGCCGGCCACTGGAAGAGTGGCCTAGGGAAAGTATGGGGGAGAGGGGTCACCCTCCCAGCACCCCACAAGCGGCGAAGCCTCTTCCTGAGGGGTGCTGGCAAGAGCGCGTTTTATGGAGTTTATGGCCACGGGAAGCCAGCAGGACTGGTTGGGAGGGAGAGCTCCTCGTCAAGCCGGAGGACCTGTTTCCCGGGTCAGGTGAGGAGCCGGTGCGGAGACGGAGACGGAGACGGAGGTGGAGGCCGGCGGTGGTGCCGGGAGGGCCCTGTGACAGGTGTTCCCCTGCGTGCTGACCTAGATTGAGATCTGTGACCGGAGCGGCCTCGGCGGTGTGCGTCCCAGCAGATGAATTAACGCCATCACCCACACCTGGGCCCCGGAAGACTTTGGGGGGTGGCCCGCGGGTCCCAGCGCTTTGTCCACTCGGGAGGGGGGCTCTCACAGCGAGGTCCTGGCCGCGGGAGAAGGAAGCAGAGCCCCAGTGAGCCAACCGCCGGGTGGCCAGGGAAACGTCTCTTCCTGGGGTTGCCGGGTGCCGGCCTGAGGGCTGCAGGGCGGCCCCTCGGCCTCCGCCCGCTCTGAGTCGCTCCGCGCTGGTTGAGAAGCCATTTCACACGCACCTGAGGCTCACAGGAAGAGCGACATCCTCTCGTGTGGGATGGAGGCGAAGCTCAAGAAGAGCAGCCTCCCTTCCCGCCCCTCACACGACTTTGCAAAAATTAAGGTCAATGCCGAGGCCGGTTTGGCTCAGTGGACAGAGCATCGGTCTGCGGACTGGAAGGTCCCAGGTTCGATTCCGCTCAGGGGCATGTACATTGGTGGCAGGCACATCCCCAGTGGGGGGTGTGCAGGAGGCAGCTGGTCGATGTTTCTCTCTCATTGATGTTTCTAGCTCTCTATCTCTCTCTCTTCCTCTCTGTGGAAAATCAATAAAATATATATATATTTTAAAATTAAGGTCAGTGTCTACGTGCCTATAACTCGTTGCCTTTGCCTCCCCTTTTCTTTGCCTGTTAGGCACCCTGCATCGCGCCTCACCTCCCCCTCAGCGTCTGTCTTGCTTCTTCCCTTTTCACCTGTGCCTGCGGTTTCAGCCCCACCCGTGGGGGCCTGTTCCCATCTGCTGGGGGCGGGAGGGTCTGAGCTCTAAGGTGATGGAGCACTTAGTCCAAGGACACAATCCAAACCTCCCACCTTGGCCTGCAAGGCCCTGGGGATCTGGGCCCCACTCACCTGTCACGTCTCGTCGCGTCCCTCCTTCTCAGTTGGGCTGCAGCCTGTTCTCTCCCAACAGCAAGCGTATCACAGCTGCCCTCTCCTCCCAGAGGGCGCTGCCTCGCTCCAACCCCCGACAGCCTTTCACACCCTCGGGCCTTGCCTGACCCCCGATCTAGACTCACCACTTCCTCCTGCCCGTCCCTGGTTTCTCCTCCACTTCATCCTGTTTACGACTTCCCAAAGTTTTTCAGAAGTTATAATTATTAAAAAATGTGTGTGTGTGTGTGTGTGTGTGTGTGTGTGTGTGTGTGTGTGTGTGTTTGAGCCCAACTGGCTGGGCTCAGTGGTTGAGCGCTGACCTATGAACCCGGAGGTCACAGTTTGATTCTCGGTCAGGACATATGCCCAGGTTTCGGGCTCGATTACCAGTGGGGAGCATGCAGGAGGCAGCCGACCAATGATTCTCTCTCATCATTGAGGTTTGTCTCTTTCTTTCTCTCTCTCTCTCCCTTCCTGTCTGAAATTAAATGTGTGTGTGTGTGTGTGTGTGTGTGTGTATGTATGTGTTATCTATAAATTTATGGTATATGTATGTGTTTGGTGTTTTTCACCCCAGTGAGAGCAGGCCCCTGGTTTGCCCTCGTGTTACTGGCTCCCAGGCCTGTGCCTCAGGGAATCGCCCAACAGGCATGGCTCTGGAGCCAGCAGTGGGGTGATGGGTGGTCAGGAGGTGATCATGACCGCAGCAGAGGGGCAGCGCAGGACCAAGGTCACGGCCCTGGCGTCCGGGGCTGTGGGCCTCCACTCTGCTTTGGGCCGTGAACCTTACCCTCCTGTGACCTTACTTGACCGTGGAGTCCCTCCAATGAAAACAAGTGAGGGTGGGTTCCAAGGTACAGCATTTTCTCATTTTTTAAGGATTTTTTTTCCTCCCTCTAACTTTTTTTTTGTGTGTGTGGACCTTTGTTCCTAGCCGGACCACCTCTAGCAAAGGGCTAATAAGTAACAAAGCAAGTGAACGATTAGCAAGTTAATTTTAATGGAATCGTCGCAGCAGCCTGTGGTGTGTGGAGGTGGTGGGACCCCGGCGTCCGGCTCGACATTGCAGTCACAGGGTGTCGTATTTCTGCTGGTAATGCTGGTTTTATTTACGGGGAGAATTAAGTCGGTCAGATTAAAAAGCACGTTCTCGGGAACCCAGGATGCTGCCCGCCCCCCCCCCCCAACGCTTTTGGGAAACTGCTGAGGACCCGCTTTGAAGCAAAGATAGTGGGGGCTCCCACTTCGCCAAAGGAAGTCAGACACAGACGTCTTTTTCCCTTTTCCTGGTGTGCGAGCCACACCCAGACCATGGACACACAAGTTCAGCCAGAGGCAGGCCAGTGGCCTGGGAGAAAGAGGGGGAGGAGGAGAGGAGGGGGAGGGGAGGGGGAGGGGAGGGGGAGGAGGGGAGGGGGGAGAAAGGGAGGAGGAGAGGAGGGGAGGGGGAGGAGGGGGGAGGAGGGAGGGGGAAAGGAAGGAGGAGGAGGGGGGGAGGAGGAGGGGGAAGGGGAGGAGAAGGAGGAGGGGAGGAGGGGGAAGGGGAGGAGGGGGAGGGGGAAAGGAAGGAGGAGGAGGAGGAGGGGAGGAGGGGGAAGGGGAGGAGGGGGAGGGGGAAAGGAAGGAGGAGGAGGAGGAGGGGAGGAGGGGGAAGGGGAGGAGGGGGAGGGGGAAAGGAAGGAGGAGGAGGAGGAGGGGAGGAGGGGGAAGGGGAGGAGGGGGAGGGGGAAAGGAAGGAGGAGGAGGAGGAGGGGAGGAGGGGGAAGGGGAGGAGGGGGAGGGGGAAAGGAAGGAGGAGGAGGAGGAGGGGAGGAGGGGGAAGGGGAGGAGGAGGGAGAGGGGGAGGAGGGGGAGGAAGAAGTGACAGCTGCCTCTCCCCAGCAGGCTCCCTTTCCCCAGCTTGCTTCTGTTAACACTTTCCTCCTGAGCTGAGCTGAGCTGAGCTGAGCTCTGCTCATGTTACATACACCTGCCCTCGCTCTTCCATCCATTCCCTTTTCCCTCCTGGAGTCACGGCTTCATTGGTGGAGTTAGAGCAGCCACAGGTGCCGTTAGTTCTAGGGACAAAATGGACTCACCTGAGTCTCACAAAGCATGGAGGGAGGGGAGGGAGGAGTGGACGCTGGTGATATGCCCAAGGTCACAGGACCAGTGAGCGACAGGACAGTGATGATGGTCTGGCTCCGAGGTCCACGTCTTAACCACCAGGTCCCCATGTGACAGCTGCCTTCCTGGGACTCACTGCTGACCACACAGCTTCCTTCTTCCCTCCCTCCCTCCCTTCCTCCCTTCCTTTTTGGTCCTCAGTCAAAGATGTTTAGAGAGAGGAAGAGGAGTGAGAGACGTTGATTGGTTGCCTCCCATACTCACCCTACAGGGTATCAAACCCAAAACCTAGGCAAATGCCCAGACCTGGAATCACACAGGCCAGGGCAAAAGATAGAATTTTGACAGATGGTAGATAATAGATCGATCGATAGCCAGCCAGCCATAGGTACATAAAACCGAGTAACAGGCAAAATTCCTTGTCCTTGTAGAGCCCCCATCCTCCCGGGGGTGGGAGAGACAGCAAGGACCACACTTAGGCCGTGCGATGCTGCAGCCAGTGCTGAGGAGCAGGGGAGGGCGGGCGGCGCGGGGGCTTCCGAGGGGCTGGCGCAGGTTCCAGAGCCAATCAGGACGGCCTCGCTGAGGGGGACATGTGGGCCGAGGCGCAAGAGAGACGAGGGAGGGACATGTACTGAATGGAAGAGCACTCCTGGCCGAGGGAATGGCAGGCACAAAAGCCCCGAGCTTGGCCCAGATGTTTGGGAAATAACGGAAGAAGGGGCTATAGCAGAAGCTGGGGGGCAGGGTAGGAGGGTAGCCAGAAGATGAGACGAGGTCAGAGTCAGAGGTGGCATGGCAGTCACAGCAGGAGGTATCCCGTTCCTGCCAGTGTTGCCCAGGAGCAGAGGGCACCCTTGGGAAGCCGAGTCACCATTGGCGGAAAGGCCCGGGACACGCACACCCCTGCCAGGGGGAGCGTGCTGTTCCGGGGGAGGAACTCTGGTGTTCCGGGTGCCGTCCCCACCCCGGGGAGGGGGAGGCTGATGGGAGGGGACATGCGCCGCTGGGACCCGAGTTCCTGTCTGCGAGGCTTCCCTGGCGGGGAGAGCGGAGCGGGTCCTCCGGGCCGCGGCGCAGCCATCCCTGTGAGGCTGGCCCGGCACCGTCTGCGGCCAGGATGTGCAGGTGAGGAGTCAGGAACAGGGTGAGAAACTAGAAGCTCTAAATCAAGTCTGATTGCTCGATATCGTCACCCATTCTGGCAGGAAGAATGAATTTTTTAGAAAACCACACAGAAGAAGCTTATTTATTTATTTATTTATTTTTGTTGCCGGGGGGTGGGGGTGGAGGGGTCCTTTTGTATAAGACAAAGTAGAGGAGAGGGGAGTTTACTAGGGACCTCAAATATTGGCGTAAGGTGAAAAGGTGATATGAAAGCCTTAGAGCAGTGACAAGTTAGAGATGACGACAAATGAGGGCATGATCGCTGCTTCGTAAGGTATGCAGCAGCCGGTGTATGCTCGGGAGGCAGACGTTGGCGGCAGAAACCTGCTATGAAAAGGCAGCAGACACCATGGGTGGTTTGTAAAGTTCGTTTTGGTTTTGTGACTCAAGAGGGCAAGCGGCACTCGGGCGTCTTAAACAAGTCAGCGAGGGTTCAGCCTCCGGCCCCAGCCCTGCCGAGTGCTCCTGCGAGACCAGAGCACCTCGGGCAGTTCCCGCTCACCCCGCTGGGCCGGCACCCGCCGCTCTCTGCCCGCAGGGGCCTGCCCCTGGGTGGGCGGCCTGAGGCTGTGACGCACCACGAAGGACAGCCAGAGGGCTTTTTAAAAACATATATATTTTGCCGAAACCGGTTTGGCTCAGTGTAAAATCAATAAAATATATATTTCTTAAAACATATATATTTTATTGATTTTTTTTTACAGAGAGGAAAGGAGGATAGAGAGTTAGCAACATTGATGAGAGAGAAACATGGATTAGCAGCCTCCTGCACACCCCTACCGGGGATGTGCCCACAGCCCAGGTACATGACCTTGACCAGAATCAAACCTGGGACCCTTGAGTCCTCAGGCCGACGCTCTATCCACTGAGCCAAACCGGTTAGGGCCAAAGGAGTTTTTCAGTGTCATTTCTGCCAGAATTATAATCCTCCCTCGGACACAGCCTCATGAACACATTTCACTCTTTTAATATGAAACTGCCAAGAATAGGAGGTGAAGTGTGTGTCTCGCTCAGACACCATCCCGTCAGCGTGCACATTTTAGAGACGCGTAAGTGAAAAACAACCTGCCTCAGCGGAATAGTCTGAGAACCGTTGCCTTCTGCTTCCCAAGTCACAATGGTCAGGTCTGAGCACACTGGTTTGGAGTCTAAATCTGTGTCTTGGTGCAGGGGCCCTGGTCCAGCAGAAGGGCTGTGCTTTATTGTAACAACTATGACAGCAAACGGCTAACGGCCTTTATTTATAAAAGGGGCTCATCCTGACTGAGAAGCAAAAACCCAAACTCAAAATTGGTAGGAAAAAAGCACAGGAACCGAGAGCTCGTCACAAGAGGAAAATTACAGGTGGTCGATAGACACTTGGGACATGTGGAGCTTAACGCGTGGAAGAGAAATGGTGATGGTGCTGACACTGTCGTCATCCAAGATGAAAACTCCGGAGAATGCCCAGCGCTGGGAATGATGGGAGAATCAGCATTCTCTCAGCTGCTGGGGGAACGTGTCCACGGAAGACGTGTTCACATCTGTGGAGAGTTTTTTTTTTTTATCATTCGAGCCAAAGTGACTACATATGCCAGAAAACACGCTCTCAAATGCTCCAGAGCAGTGGTCGGCAAACTCATCAGTCCACAGAGCCAAACATCAACAGCACAGCGATCAAAATTGCTTTTGAGAGCCATATTTTTTTTAACTTAAACTTCTTCTAACGCCACTGCTTCCAAATAGACTCACCCAGGCCCGGTATTATGTGAAAGAGCCACACTCAAGGGGCCAAAGAGCCGCATGTGGCTCCGCGAGCTGCGGTTTGCCGGCCACGGCTCCAGAGAGTAGCCGTTCTGCAGCTTATTTTATACATCAGAATCAAAGGAGGAGACGGGAAAAGGTGCATGACTTCTACCATTGGAGGTAGATTAGGAGGCAGGTGGGAGAGAGCAAAGCAGGGACATCTCTGGGTTTGGATAAAAGACAAAACGGAAAAACACATTTCGTGCCCGCTGCGGGCACAGGGCAGGTAATCACGAACACTGACAGCACACAGGGTGTGCAGGGAGCAAGCTGGCCAGGGTTGCGGGGACCAGTGCTCGGTGTGGGCGGCTGTGCCTCGAGGGGTCTGGGGAAGGGAGCGCTCTGGCTCTGGACAGGGACGCCATCCTGGATGCTGCGAACAGAGGTCTCCTGCGGTGAGGACGGGCTCGCTAAGGAAGCCGTGGGCCTGGAAGTGGTTGGCTGCATGACCCGCCCACTGGGAATGTGTGATCGGCCATCCTGTGCGGCTGCCCCGGTCACACAGCCTGTCAGGCCTGCCCGGTGCCCGAGCCCAAGCTTGTCGGGTTCATTGCAGAGCCCCGCTTTTTGCTCACAAAGGATATATTTGTCCACGAACATATTCACCAAGACATTATACTGTTACAGAGAAATGTTATAAAATGCCAGGGCCAGCCTGGCAGGTTGAACCGGGCTGAGGTAGGGAGGTGGGAATTGAGAAAAGAAAAGAGAGACAGGAAAGCGAGGTCGGGAGGACTACAGGTAGCCACTGACCGACTGTAGCAAGTTGATTAACCGCGCAATGCCTTTTATACACAAAGCACTGATTAGGAGGTCTGTCAAGAGGAGTGTATTTCGCCGAAACCGGTTTGACTCATTGGATAGAGCGTCGGCCTGTGGACTGAAGGGTCCTGGGTTCGATTCCGGTCAAGGGCATGTGTCTTGGTTGCGGGCACATCCCCAGTGGGGGGTGTGCAAGAGGCAGCTGGTCGATGTTTCTCTCCCATCGATGTTTCTAGCTCTCTATCCCTCTCCCTTCCTCTCCGTAAAAAATCAATAAAATGTTTTTAAAAAGGAGTGTATTTCTTTATTCCTCTTTATCTCTAAAGGAGAGACAGAGCCGAAGGATAAATTCTTAGTACAATAACTCTCGGTAGATAAACACAAATTTCTTTGCAAGACATGATAGATTGCTCTCATACCACAAAGGTTACTTTCATTCTACTTCATTCTACATTGCCATCCAAACAAGTCAGAGAAAACTGTTTGGGGAGGGGGCCAGCCCTGCTAGCCCCCTCAGATGCAAGGACCTTGTCAGCTTACATCCTGTCACCAACAATAAAACATAATCGATAAAAACCTTAAACTGTGCAACTGCGAGGCAGTCATTCAAAATATCATGTAGGGGGCCTTTCTCGTGATGTAAGGAAATATTCATGCTGTGAAGGCATTTACAAAGTGAGGCACAAACAGATGTAGTTCATGTAAACTCAACCCCCGCAAAACAAGGTGCCAGAAGGAAATGTGCTGTTGAAAGTGGTTATTTCTACGACCTGAGGTTATGGATCAGACGTCCACATTTCTAGTTAGCTACCATCTGCAAGTATTTACTTAAAACGGAAATCAGCTCACCCAAAAAAATGGCAGCAATGATTCAGCAGCTTTCCCTTTGCCTTCTGAAGGAAGTCCGGGCTTATCATTCAAGGGAATTAAAAGGCTCATAGTTGTGAGAGCGTGATAACTATGATTACTATGATTCTTAACAAAAACAAAAACAAAAACACACACAAAACAGGGTAGGCTCCTAGGACAGCCGAGGAGAAGGGGTTTCCCACCAAATGTCCGTCCACCATCACGGTGAAAGGCTTGGAAAAGGAAGCCAGGATGAGCCTCCAACCTCTGTCCACGAGTTCCCGAAGTCTGTATTTCCAAGAGGAAGTGTGTAGGGGCCATCCCAGCACGACGCTGAGTATGTGTGAGACATAGAATACCCTCCCCCCTATACCCCCGGTCAGGGTGTCTTGTTAAGATGGGTGCATATTAAGATGTGTACAGGAAAAGACAGCGTGAGTTCCTACTGTGTGTCAGCACCATGCTGGGGAGAAAACAGAGGAAAGGTGTCCCTGGGAGAGATCACAGCATCCGTTCTAGCTCTGGGCTGGCTCAGAGTGTGGCTCAGGTGGTACAGGGAAGCTGTGGGAATTAGTAGGGTTTAGAGCAGCCATGGGCAAACTATGGCTCTCAGGCCAGATCCGGCCCGTTCGGCTGTTCTATCCAGCCTGCAGAGCCGAAAGAGCGGAGGGTTCTCTCGCTCTCCCCTCCGCTCCTTCACCAGCAGCCCAAGATGACAGTGCCAGCATGGTCAGGTTGCTTTTGTTCCGGCCCTCCGGTCCAGTTTAAGAACCCATTGTGGCCCTCGAGTCAAAAAGTTTGCCCACGGCGGGTTTAGAGGAACAGCAGACAGGCCAGGCCTTCAGGAGTTCGGCAGACAGCAATGGGGACAGCCGGAGAGATGCTGGATTAAGCAAAGCAAAACTGGCTGAAAACCTCCAAAAGGTCAGTGGGAGGAAAATGTTAGGTTGAGGTGGGGGGTGGGGGAAGCCCAGAGCAGATGCAAGCATCTGGGGGATGGATGGTGACAAAGATAGCTGGCTGGCTGGCGCCTTCCTAGACCCCTGGCCCGAGGCAGGAATTCCACACCTCTCCTGCCCTCCGCCCTCCCCTCCCTAAACAGCTGCATAAAAGAAACACCTATGCCGCTTTTGGGCACGAATTTCCCTGGCCCACCCTCGGACCAGGGAGCTTTTCGGGGGAGTGCAGGTTAAAACACCCCCCCCCCCCCCCCCATCGCCTGTATTCCGTGTCTTGCTTCTGCGCCGCCTACCTCTCAGCCGGGACCTTACAAACCTCCCCGTTGGGACCGTGCGACCTTTCAGAAAACAGGAAGTCGGAGACAAAGGGGGGGAGGAGCCCCCTGGACCTTTTTCGAGGGAGCCTTGTTTTGGAGCCGGTTAGCAGAGACTTTTCTCTGGGCCCACACGTAACGGGCTGATATCGGAGGAACGAGAAGGAGCATTTGTACAAGGGCAAGTCCCAGCCTGTTGGTTTCCGGACGAGGGAGGCAAGTCCGACCGTATTTCCTGCAGCACCTGCAGCACTGAGACGGCAGCCGGGGTTCCAGTCCTAGAAATCTGTCCCCCCAACACCCCCTCTTCCCCACCCCCCGAATCCCTAACATCACTCAACACACAGAGGCTACACAGACGTGTCAAATATGCAAACTATGTCCCTGCTGGGAGTGCCTCCCCGATGGGCCCTAACTGGTTGTCCTGTTATCTCGGTCTGATCAAGAGTGGACTGAACACACCATCTTCATTCCTGATAAATCGGGAGCAGGCGTCATCACTGCAGGAACCTCCCCACCGCCTTCAAAGGGGCCTTCGGCTTCTCCGTCTCCTCACACAGGCCTCCGGAGACAGGACAGTTAGTGGCTGCAGGGGCAGCTCCCCAGGCCCCCACCCCCGGGGCAGAGCTCCCCAGCCCCCTCATGGGCAGCAGACCATGGTCAGGGGGCAGCAGGTGGAGTCGGCCCTCCCTGTGTGCTTCGGTGTAGGTTCCTGTCCTAACAGGCACCGGCTCACCCCCAGGCACTATCCCTGGGTCTCTGTCCCCGGAGCCACTGATAAATCTCATTGTTCACATTCACTCGGGTCTTTTGAACAGAACCCCTGCTGGGCTGAATGCTTGTGTGTCTCCCCCCCACCCCCACTCCCACTCCCACCCCCATATATGTTGAAAGCTGATCTCCAACATGATATTAGGAGGTGGGGCCTCAGGGAGATGATTAGGTCAGGAGGGTGGGGCCCTCGGGATTGTTATAAAAAGGTCCCGGGAGCTGGCCAGGACAGAGGGAGGGGTCATCTCTGGACCAGGAAGTGGGCCGCACCAGACTCGAGTCTGCAGGCACCTTGAGCTTGGACATCCCGCCTCCAGAACCGTGAGAATCGATTTCTGTTCTTTATGAGCCGCCCAGTCTATGGTATTCTGTGACGGCAGCCGTGGGGACTAAGACGCCGCCTCTCCCTTGGCCTGTCCCACGGTTCCCCCAGACGGTTCTCCTCCCGCGGCTCCCTCTCGGCTCTCGCAGAGCAGACGTGGGTGCGGTCCAGACCCTCCAGCCCCCTCTAGTAGAGGGGTTGCTCCCCGAGGGTCCCTTCAGAAGTCCATCTTCAGGGCCACCGATGGCCCCTGCTCACTGCACTGCTGGCCGCCCCTCTGCATTCTGGCCTTGTCATCCTGGCTGGCTGGCTTCCAGCGCTGGTTCCTGGGCTGTGTAGAGGGCGGTTTTGTCCCGTGTTGGAAAAATTATAGACAGTGTGCAGACTCTTTTAGATGCCGATTGGGGAAAGTTCTACTGATTTAAAACGTAGTGAGAGGATTTTTCAAAAATGGTGAGGCGGGTTAGGCACGTTTTCTGTAGGTCAGTTTGGCAATGCACAATAAGATCGCTGGAGGATTCTCCCCTCGACACAGGAATTGCACTGGTACATAGTGAGCGCTTCCCTTGACTGTCGATTATAATGGTGAAAAGTGAAAACTATTTGTCCAATAATAGTGCAGTGGGTAAATCTATGACATGATTTATTGACTACGTTTTTGAAGAATATTAAACAGCTTTAAAAAATGTGCCTAATATCCAGTAAGAAAAGCATTATGCTTAATAGTATGATTATTTAATTAACAGTGGTTCTACCATATGTGGTGGGGAAAAGATTGTTTTTATTTTTAAAAAATATATTTTATTCTTTTTTTTTTTTTTTTTTTTTTTACAGAAAGGAAGGGAAAGGGATAGGGTTAGAAACATCAGCTGCCTCCTGCACACTCCCTACTGGGGATGTGCCCGCAACCAAGGTACATGCCCTTGACCGGAATCGAACCGGGGACCCTTCAGTCTGCAGGCTGACGCTCTTATCCACTGAGCCAAACCTGTTAGGGCAGGGTTGTTTTTATGTATTTTTCTTTTAAGTATTTTTCAAGATTTTAAAATGATATCAACATATATTAGTGTTGTCAGGGGAAAAAACACTAGTATGTTTTTGTGATTTCCTCGCCAGGTGGCAGGGAGTCTTAGCCCGGCACACGTTCACACGTTCCCGGCGCAGGCGGGGACTCTGGCGGTCCTCAGCCTGCTGGGCCAGGAGCGGCCGGGCTGAGGACACCAGCGCCTGCCCTGTTAACCGGCTCGTGGCCACGGGTGGTCATGCTCACAGCTCCCGTGTGGTCCTGAGGGGTCGCCAGGACCCTCAGCACCTGCCTCTCCCTTCCCAATAACGGTATGGGTCTCAGCTCAGGGGCTGGGGCAGAGGCTGCCGGTCAGGCCCTCAGGCTGCCGGGAGAGCCGGTCCCGGAGACAAGCTGCCTCCCATTCCTTGGAGGCGGCCGTGCGGAGAGGGTGGGGGTGTGCTGCAGGTTTTTATGGGATTCCAGAAGGGAGAGCAGGAGCTTGGGGAGAGGCTGGGAGGGAAGGAGGGGGAGCTGGACACTCACTGATGTGACCTCCCGCAGGTTCCCTGGAGCGGCGGCCCCGCCCAGCGCCAGAGAAGATGAGCCCGCCCGGCCCCCGGCAGCGGGGCGGCCGGCCGCTGTTCCTGGGCATCCTGGTCCTCGTGGCCGCCGCCACCTTCCTGCTGTTCTACGCGCTCCTCTGGGAGGCGGGCGACCTCATCCACCTGCCCGACCTGAGGATCGGCTTCTACAACTTCTGCCTGTGGAACGAGAGCGCGGGCTGCCTGCAGTGCCACCCGTTCCCGGAGCCGGGCGCCCTGGGGCTGCCGCGGGCCGCCCTGGCCCTGGCCCGGCTGGGCGCGTACGGCGCGCTGGTCCTCGCCCTCTTCGCCCCCCTGCCTCTGCTGCTGGCCCGCTGCCGGGGCAGCCAGGCCGAGTGGCACCTGGCCGTGTGCTTCCTGGCGCTGGCCTCCGCGCTGCTGGCCGGCGGCCTGGGCCTCTTCCTCGCCTACACCTGGCCCTGGGTCACGCCCGCCCTCCTGGGGCCCGGGTTCCTGGCCCTGGCTGCGGCCCAGGCCTTGCTGGTCCTCCTGCTCATGGCCACAGTCTTGTTCCCCCAGAGGGCGGGGGCCGCCGGGAGCAAGCTGGAGAGCTGCTAGTCCTGTCCGCGGGCTCCCGGGGCTGTGGGGAGGAGCCTCGGACAGGCGCCTGAGGACTCACGGGTGGGTGGGTGTTTCCGCAGCCACCTTGCTTGGTCGCTAATACTGATCTCAAGCTTGAGCGGGTGGGCCCCACTGAGGCAGGGGCAGTGAGGGGGTCGGGGGTCTGGGCTTCTCAGTGTCGGCTTGTCTGACCTTTGGGACCTGCTAACACCACGCAGCTCCTGCTTTATAACGGATCTGAGCGAACCGTTCTCACTTCCTTCCCAGGAGGGTGGCAGGAAAAGGGTTCCCGTCCCAGGGCCAGACTTGCAGGAGGATTGGCCAGAGGCCCAACTGAGACCCAGGGAGGGTTCACGGCGACAGACGGGGAACATTGAGAGCATGGGGCCTTGGTTAGCAAGCTTCCCCCTCCCCCCCTCCCAAAGGCACAGGGGAGGTGGCAGAGGGAGTCCCTGAGGTCCCCCGAGTAAGGCTGCTGGATGGACAGCAGGGGAGTGAGATGGCACGCGTTCCTAACGTGGGACCTGGGAGCAGAGCATGCCGAACCCTGGGGGGCGAGGGGGGCAGGGGGGCTGAACAGGACTGAAGGGTCCCACAGACGCTGCGTCCCTTCACTGCTCAAGCTGGAAAGGAAACAAGCACCACGTGTGCGTGGGGGACTGTACTTTCCGCACCGTCTACTGAAAAGACTGTCCTACTGCCTGCCTGCCTGCCGAAAGCCACGACTACAGAGGCCACGTGGACGCTGCCCTGACCTCCTGTCCCCGAGTCCACTTTGGGAGCTGCCCCGCGCGCTCTCAGAGCGGCCAGGGACCCAGGCCGAGGCCGCCCAGGAGGAGGAAGGGGCGGCTCCGGGGAGGAGGCCTGTCTGACGGGTCGAAGGGCTCGGACCAAAGGCACTCGGGGCGCTGAGCTGGGCCGAGCACTGGGGCAGGATGTCTTCAGGGCTGTGAGGGCGGCTCCGGGATCGGCTGGCTGCCAGTGAGGGAAACTTTACCTTCGGCCTCCTCCGCACAGAGTGCGTGCGTGCGTGCTGCCTAAACGGGACAATTCTGGTGGATTTGGCAGCCATACTTTTTTGTTTAAAAGGTATTAAATTGATTCCTCGGTGCCAATGAGTCTGACACTGCGACCTCATTTTCCCCGGAGCCTGGTCACTGAACACACAGACCCCGGTGCTGGGGGAGACAATGCCCAGAGGAATTCGAGGAATTCTAACGGCAGCTCCTTTGGATCCCTCACTCCCCAAGGCCGAGTGTCATGGACTCCTGGCTCCGAGCCCACGGGCGTGGAGCTGGGAGCAGTCCCCGGGCAGAGCCAAAGCCCGGCTTCCTTCCGTGAGCTGTTCCGAGCTGTTCCGGACGTCGCGTCCCGGGCCCCTGCCCCTTAGCTGAAGAATATCTCCCTGACGAACTTGAACGCGTCCTCGTCTTCCTCGGGGCTTGTGCCGCAGGCCGGCTCCGAGCCCGCCGGCTCCGGCGGCCCCCGGCCTGGGGGGAGGAGGGCTGCTTCCCCGCGGTCGCCACCCTCACTCTCGGGAGAGGTTGGCCCCTCTGAGCAGGTGGGGGACGGCTCTGGGGCATCTGTGCCTGCCGGGGGCCGCTGCTCCGAGGCCCTCTCCCGTCTCCGGTTCTGTGAAGAAAGACCAGACGGAGCACGTCGTGTAAATGCATTCCCCTGCCGAGCCCTGGTGGAGACCAGGCCCGGGAGCAATGGCTCCCACATCGGGGGCCACTCCACCTCCTGCCGCCCATGCCGCCCGCCCTCCTCTCCCCGAGCTCTGGGAGAGACCAAGACCAACTCGAGAGAAGGGGGCAGAGGTCCGAGGAATACCGAAGTAGAAAAGAAAAATAAATACATCTAGAAAAGCTGTCTGGGAGGCAGGGTGACAGCGGGAGGAGGAGGAGCGAGGGCCTACACGCTGTCACGGGCTGTGCAACTCGGGGGAGGTCCCCGCATCTCGGCTCCTTCATCGGTAAAACGGGAATAGTAGTATCTGAAACAACCAGATCCCCAGATTATGGCGAGGACTGAATGAGACGGTGACGTATAAAAACACCTGGTCAGCCCTGGCCGGTTTGCTCAGTGGTCAGACCATCGGCCCAGGGACTGACGGGTCTCGGATTTGGGTCCCGTCAGGGGCATGCACTGAGGCTGCAGGCTCCATTCTGGCCCTGGTCGGGGCACGCGGAGGAGGCAACCCATCGACGCGTCTCTCTCACGCTGATGTTTCTCTGCCCGCCCTCCTCTCCCACTCTCTCTAACATCAGTGTGGGGGTGGGGTGGGGAGATATCCCCGAGTGAGGACTAACAACACAATAGAAACACCCGGTCTGTTATATGGAGCGACCCACTCTGGGGCGGTACGATCACTGCTTCAGGGAGACGGGACCTCGGTGCCATTCTGCCAGGCGCGGAGCCAGGAGACACAGTGTCTCCTTCAGAGGACAAGGGCGGGTCGAGACCCCCTGTCCCCGCTGCCCTCACCCGGCACAGGCGCCCACCCAGGGTGCTCTCCCCGAAGGCCTGGCCGTGCACCGCTCACAGCGGGGAGCACGCCCGGGAGACTCAGGAGGCACGGGGCAAGCGGGAGGAGGGTGGGCGCGTGAGAGGGCTCCCCGAGGCTGTCCACGAATTACTGGCACGAGCCCAGGGCCCAGTCTGGGTCGGCCTGTAAAGCCTTTGTGGTCGAAAGAGCAAGAGCAGCCGAGGGGTGTGGCTCAGCTGGCTGAGCATCATCCCATGCGCCGAAAGGCTGCTGGCTGATTCCCCGCCAGGGGACATGCCGGGTTGCGGGCTCGATCCCCGGTAGGGGGCGTACGGGAGGCAGCTGACTAATGTTTCTCTCTCATCAATGTTTCTCTCTCTCTCCCCCCTCTTCCCTCCTCTCCCTGAAACAAAAACATGTGTTGTTGTTTTTAAAAAAAAGCCACGGCTGACTTTACCTCAATCAGGACCCCCAGGGCAACGTCGACAAGTTCGGCCTCACTCATGCAGTACACGGTCTTCACGGCGGGGGGCCTGAGAGAAAGGCACCGGCTCAGAGGGGGCAGGCAGGCGGCTCCCCAGCCCCGGGGAGGAAGGAGAGCTCCATCCGGGCCTTCCGCCGGGGACGAGAGCACCGGCTTCCCCAGGGCATCAACCGGCTTCCTCATCCTGGGTCCAGTGACTAGCACAGGGGGAATTGGGGACTCGGGGAGGGTGTCTCGAAGGCAACAGTGGGGGCTTCCCAACTCTGCCAACCCCCCCAGGGATTTAGAAAGAAGGCTTGATGGCTGATTCTCCTGAGAGCCAAAATGACACACACAAACCTGTGGGCAGGCCAGACCCACCTGACACCGAACCGCATGCGTGGACAGTACGGAAAGGCGGTGCCAGTCAGAGAGGGAGGCTGGTCAGGCAGGAGACCTCGTAAGAGGAAGAGCAGGGGGGCAGCACTGAGCCCCCGTCAGGAGGGCTCAGGGACATCTCCTCCCCGGCGGCCTCAAGACTAGCTCAGCCACTAACTAGCTCACCCACAGCCTCTGGTCCCGGCTGACTCGGGGGCTTGCTGCTCCCTCCCAGGAGATGTGCCCACAGGAGGACTGGTGGCCTGGCCCACTCATCCTGCCCACTCGATGGCCACACTTGTTGTTGCAAATGGAGAGAGGGGCATTTTAGACCCCTGGTGTTTGACAGCTTGGCTGATGCGTGCAACCCTGAGAAGCCGGGGGAGGGGGGTAGTTGGGAGGAGTGGGGGGGGGGGTACTATCTGGGAGTCGTAGGTTCTCCAAGAGGCAGAGGCATCTGCCTGGGAGAGCGCAGCTCACGCAGCCTCCTGCCCGCAGCCCGTGTGCCTCCCGAGAGCTGAAGAGACGGCCGGCCAGCGCCGGGATGGCCTGGCTCCAGGGTGTCCCACCTGGCTGCAGCCGCCGGCGCCGCTGCCTTCCTCCTCCTCTTCGGGGTCTTCTCCGGCGACACGCTCTCCTCGGGCCCCTGGGCTGTCATCCAGGAGGGAAGGACCCTCTTTTTATCCCCGGAGCGTGAGGCTGCCATCTCCCTCCTCGCTGACCACGGTCAGGGCCCTCGCTTCCTGGCTTGCTTTTCTGATCCAGGACGGCAAACCCCCCTTTCTGCTCACACCGGGAGTTGTAGGTCTGTTTGTCCTTGACCGGGAGCCAGGCTTTGATTCCTACAAAGAACAAAGCCCGGTGAACTCTAGCATGCTCACAGGGACCGGCTGGTGAGCAGGGCCCCAGACTCGGGCGCTCCCGGGGCAGCCAGGGAGGGGTGGGGGCAGGCCCCGGGCCCCACAGAAACGCCTCCCGCACCCTCTGCTCTGAGCCGCTGACCACTGACCGAGAAGAGGGATGAACACCAGGAGGAAGGGCGAAAGGAGGCGCCGCCCTCCTGGCCACCCCAGGAGCTCACTCAGGGTGCCCAGGGTGCCCCGTCTATCTATCCTAGCCCTAAAGTGTCTCCCAATGACCTCTCTGGGCTCCCCACTCCCCCTCTCGGTGGGCTTACAGGAAACCCCGAGGCCGTGTGACTCACAGCAAGGGTGCATTGGCCACGACCCCTCCCTCCATCCAGAGCTGCTTCTGACCGTTTGTAACCAGCAGCAGGGCCCGGGGACAAGAGTGCCCGCCTGGGACGTGAGGTCCAAAGGGCCCTCCAGCCCCAGCCAACTTGGCCTCCGCTGCCTCCCCGAGTGGATTCCACCTCGGCCCCAAGTCTCCTCCCACCCGGCACCCTCCCCACCCCGTGACCCCAAGGCAAAGGAGTCAGCTGGAGCTGCTCGCTCCGCAGGGGAGGGGAGGGGAGGGGAGGGTCTGGCTCCGCCGGGAGGGCCGCACCCCCCCTCCGGACCAGACCGGTGGGGGCTGCCAAGCGGGGCGGTGCCCAGGGGAGGAGGGCCCTCTCCAAAGCAGGCTGATCGCTCCCTGCCCGTCTGAAAGGCTGATCGCCGCGTAAGAAAAGCAACAGCCGGCACCATCCTAACCGGCCCGGGGGGCGGCCCTTTGCCAGGGGCCCGTCTCTGTCTACAGGGGGCAGCGACCGGCCACTCCCGCGCCCCGCACGCCGGCCCCAGGCCCCGCAGAGCCGCCGATCTGGCCCGAGGCAGAGACAGAGCCCATTTCACAGCCGGGACTGAGGCCCGGCCCCGAGGCAGAGACAGAGCCCATTTCACAGCCGGGGATGAGGCCCGGCGCGTCCACGGTCACACGGAACCAGGAAGCTGCGGCCCAGTCCGCGGGCTGCAGACCGCCGCGCAGAGGCCGCGCTCGCGAGGGGACGTGCGGGCTGCCCACGAGCAGAGGAGCCGGCGCCCTCTCCAGCCCGCCCCGCCCCCAGGGACCCCGCTCGGCAGCGGATTCGGGTGGTCGTGGGGACGGTCCACGCACCTCCCAGGTCTCAGCCTCCCCGGCGCCCGCACGCTCTGCTCTCCGCACTTCCGGTTCCTGGCCGCCGGCGCGGAAGCCCAGGCGCGCCCCCTGCTGGCAGCTCGCGGTGCCCGCGCCCCCGCCGGCGGCTGCAGGAAGCCGCCCGCTGTCCTGGGTCCTGACAGTCCCCACTTGAGCAAACTCCGATCCGGCTCTGCTGAGCTCTTCTCCACTAGGCCCTGACTTTTGGGCTTCTGTGTTCAGCTCCACATTGTCCAGTTTTGGCAAGAATCCTGCTAGGTTGGTTTAGCCAGAGGCCCCCACCCTCGATATCTGATCACCCTAAAAGCTGATGAGGTTCCTGATCCTCCACTACCCGCCCCCCAGGTGATGTCTGATCACCCGGATTGCCTTGGGCAAGAATCCTGTTAGGTCAGTTTAGGTCGGTTTAGCCAGAATCCTCCCTTACCTCCTCCTCCTTGTAATTATTTTCCATCCACTGACCCCCAACCTGCCCCTTGGCTATAAATTCCCTCTTTTCTCTATGGCATTGGGAGTTGAGCCCAATCTCTCCCCCACTACAAAACCCCACTGTAATAGCCCCCTGGAATAGTTTGCCTTACTGTCCCTTAATAAGTGTTGTAAATTTTTTTGTTTAACAGAATGTTTTAAGTCCCCAAATGTGGCTCCATTTGAGTTTTGCTGGCTGGTCTTTGTTAAAGTGTGGATTCCCAAGCCCCCTGAATGAGACATTAGGGGGAGGGAGGGAAATGTGATTTACCACAAATCAGCTAAACTAGATATATAAAAGGCTGTCCATCTGACAGGTAGCTATGACACGCACTGACCACCAGGGGGCAGGTGCTCAACACAGGAGCTACCATCACAAGCACTGGCCATTTAAAAATAAATGGTACCATGGAGCTGGCGCCAACAAACTAACACTCAGCTTCCCCCAAGTGAAACACAGGCCCTGCCACCACCCCAGAGCAACACCCCACCAAATCTAAACCGACACTGCCAAGACCCCATGGCACAAAATGCAGCCCCCAGCCTGGAAACAGACAGTGGATGCTGGATAATGATGTCACATAGCAACACCTGGCTTCCTCTCCTGAGGGACTAGCCTCCTTGGAGTTTCTTCAGCCCAGGAACACGACTTGCTTTATAGCCAGGTGCAAACATTTTACAACTTAACCAAATATCTGTGATGCGTTTTCCCATGCCTCATCTCATTTGATTCTCACAGGTAGGTAGGTAGGAGTCTCAATAGAATCCTATTTCTTTTCATTAGCAAGACACAAATAGATATTAAAATATTTCTTCTAATTAATTTCCTCTCAATGTGCATGAATCAATGCACTGGGACCCTAGTACTAGAATAATACTCTCCATACACTAGAGATGCACGATAGGGGAGGTTGAGCCAACGTTTGGAGACTGGACTCTGGAGCTAGGAGCCCTCCCCTCCACCTGTGCTATTTCTCCAAAGCACTTTCACCTCTCTCCTGAATATTCATTTCAATCCCAGGGAAGTAGGCTGGGAACATTTAAATCAACCAAGGCTTAAAGAGATAAATCAGCCGAAACCGGTTTGGCTTAGTGGATAGAGCGTCAGTCTGTGGACTGAAGGGTCCCAGGTTCGATTCGGGTCAAGGGCATGTACCTTGGTTGGGGGCACATCCCCGGTGGGGGGTGTGCAGGAGGCGCTAGTCGATGATTCTCTCTCATTGACATTTCTAGCTCTCAATCCCTCTCCCTTCCTCTCTGTAAAAAATCAATAAAAAAAATATTAAAAAAAAAAAAAAAAAGAAGAGAAATCAGGTCACAGGAACCACCTGTGGAGCACTGGTTAAACCTGGGCTCCACCTCCCGCCTCTGGAGAGCATGCCACAGGGGCAGGGACTGCTTTTCCAGTTTCCATGAAGGTTCGAGCCACTGGCCTCTCCCCTCTTCTGTTCTCACATGCTGTGAGCCTGGACAAACCCAACTCTAATTGGTGGAGGAGATGCCTTGTTTTGTTTTGCTATTAGAACTACTCCTTTCATATTTATCTCCTTATAACCTCTTCCCAGATGAAAAATGAGGTCTGAGGAGCAGGAAGCCTGTGTGTCTGCACAAAAAGCTTCCTGTTTGAAAGGTGAGAAGCCCACGTAGGGAGAAACCTGAGCTGTGGGAATTGGATGCACTGGAGTCAATTCCTGCAGAGTTCTGAATGCCAGGCTCAGGGAGCCTACGGCCTGGCAGCAGATGCGGGCAGGCCCCAGAACACGGAGGAAGATGCATCTGGAGGCTCTCACCAGAGTCAGGCCCCACACCAGCGTCAGGCATGCAGCCTCGGAGGAGGGGAAACCGAGGCTGGACTAGCTCGATGGCTCCTTCTAGCTGCCTTCACCCAAGATAATGGAAGAGCCTCGCTGGGGTAGATGTTGAGCAGGTACTGTGAAGGGAAGGGAAGTCTACCTTTGGATCCTGGAGGGGAGTGGGTGGGACAAGGAGCACCACCAGGATGAGACAATCAGGCTAGTAAGCACTCAGGACGGGGTGAAGAGAAACGGGCCAGGAGGGGGCAGGGTTGCCGGAAGCACATAATACTGCATTTACTAATTTCTACAGGTCCGAGGTTAGCAGTGCTGGGGTTCTGTTGTTAGGCGAGGCTGTGGTTTGATTCTGTGTGGTGGGACCCTCTGCCACCCTTCCTGGTGGGGCCTCGGCCACATCTAGCGGTGAGCCTAGCTCAAAGAAAAGAGGGAGGTGGGTGTCCAACCCACAGAAAGGAAATGAGAGAAGAGACAACTTTTAAGTGTCCCTTGTTTCTCCAAAATCCTCACAAATGTTTCAGCAAGCTGTGGAATCCGTATTGAGAAGGGAGAATGGATAAGACAGAGAAAAACGTTTGAAGAAAAGTTAAACAATGCATTCTCACTCAAATGAAACATAAATTTTTAAATGACCTAAAGCAAGCATGTCAAACTCAAAGGCTAACATGGAGCAAATAAATGAGGCATGCGGCCCGTGGGCCTCGAGTTTGACATGCTCGACCTAACGCATCACTGGGGGAGATAAATAAGGTTGCTGTTTCAATGCAGAAAATGGAAAAAGTTATCCATGAAAAAAAATTTGGTTTTCTTCATTTGAAAGAAGGATTACCAGGATAGAAATCGGTAAAAATGTGTAACTACTTATTACCAAGTCTCAGGTGTTTTCTCAGAATTGAAAAAATATTTATCTCCTTAAAACCTCTCCTCACAGCCAGCTGAAAAGTGAGGTCTGAGGAGCGGGAAGCCTGTGTGTCTTTGAAAACATTCTGAGAAAACACCAGGCTTCGTAGTAAGTAGTTACACATCCTGGAAGGGGACAGGAGCCAGGAGGAGGGTGAGCGGACGCCATTCACAAATACCTCCCTGCTTTCCCCCACACTCCCAGCAGAAGGAAGCCAAGGCTTTCATACCCATTTACTCATGGCTTTCCAAAAGCAGGAAACTTGGAGTACCCCTACTCCAGATCACCGCCCCATAACTGGGCTGGAGCCCAAAGAGGCTCGACGTGACCACTCCCAGCAGCTTGGCAACAAATCCCACCGCGAGGCTGATCAGCTGACCGTGCCTCCCTGCCTCGGACAGAAGTGGAAGTGGGAGGAGGGAGCCCTTTTCTCGTTCTTCCTCACCCGGTGAGAACACTGGTCTATTCAAGGGCCCACCCCAGCCAGGGAGCAGAAGGCAGGACTCAGGCAGGGCTGTGGACACAGTGGGGACGAACTTGGCCAACTCGATCCGGTCCTTTCGCCAGCAGAGGGCGCTAGCGGCCGGCTCCAGGCAACCTCCAGCGTGTGAAGCTGATTGAGGACCAGGGGCAGGTGCCGGGAAAGGCGGCCACCAGGTGGAGGGCAGCCAGGGGCAGAAGCCTCAGACTCTGCTGTCGTCCATAGAAGCTTCTGGAACAGAAGCGCCAACGCTCAGAGACAGGAATGCTGCGGTTCCCTGTCTGTGGCCCAGAGAAACAGAGCAGCACAAACCTCAGCCCGTGGAACGGAAGAGGACATCCTCCTGCAGCAAAGCAACACGCACACGTCGCACAGGCTCAGCCCCGCGCCCGGGAGGCAGGGCTGGGGGGGCGGGGAGGCCTGCGGCGGTGAAGGTGAGGGAGCTCCCCGCTGCACTCACACACTCCCGAAACGAACACCAGGTAACCACAAGAGCATTCTTTTTTTAAAAAAGAAGAAACTGAGCAAATGTATACAAAATACTGTCAATCTCTCGGGGCCGGAGCCGCCGTCACAGTGCTTCACCTGCAGTGTCTGAGGCCTGAGCTTTGTCCGCCGCCCGGGGCTCCGGCACCGCCCGCAGGCCGGTCTCCGGCACCCGCCACTCCTCCGGCGGCGCCGGTTCCTCACCGAGCCCCCAGCAGCCTTTCCCTGAAGATGCCCGCCCGGCAGGGAGCCGGACACGGAGCGCCCGCTTCCGGCTGCCTGTCTCCCGCCCCCGAGGGAGTTCCGGGCGGCGCCCTCAGGCTTTGTGGGCCAGGAGGGTGGTCAGCTTGATCTTGCCGTCCATGGAGGCGGTGAGGCAGGTGCCGCAGTCCATCGCCGTGCTCCAGTCCACGGTGACCACGGGGGCTCGGTGGCCACCCAGGCTCAGGCAGCTCTCCAGGACCTTCTCGTCCCCGCCCAGCTGTGAGGGACGGAGAGGAGGTGTGAGCGGACGATGCGTTCACAGGTTCATCACGTTCTCCACCAACCTCCTCGGGCCTGGGCTGCCACCCCAACTTCGGGATGTGCCAGGCACACACGCCCCCCTTCGGAAAGCCTGCTTAATTTCTTAGACAAGAAATACCTTCCTTGTTCTGACTAGAGTTATTCCTTCACCTTCCGTGCAAAACAAGCCCCCGAAACTGAGAGGAGGGAGTTCTTGGCCGCCTCTAGCTGGCTGGGGCCAGTGCCCTGCACCGGGCCGCTGTCTCCCAGCACCTCCCTGCTCCCAGACATTCTGTCATGGGTCTGCTTCTTTGTCCCAGGCCTGCTCCCCAGACCTGGGACAAAGAAGCAGATAATTAACTTTAGCATTAATTAACTTATGAGTTAATTAATGAAGCATTAATTAACTTATGAGTCTGTTTATCAATTAAACATAATATTTTTTTCCCCTACAAATTTGGTTTGTTGTTAATCTTTATAAAAAGCTCTTTAGTTGAGGGACTATGGACAAGAAATTATTTTTGTGGATCTGAATAATGTCTATACTTTAAATTAAATCTTGAACAGTAGATTAGCTGGGCATAAAATTATATTTCTGGGATCCTAGCGGGATCCCAGCCGCAGGAGGGCGGGGGAGTACCGATGGAGCTGGCACGGCAGGCCCTCATCAGTGTACAAGCACGGCTCTCCTCTACCCACAGCCCCGCCAGGACTGGTGCAGGTGTGAGGAGTTAGAGGAGTGCGAAAAGGGAAACCAGGACCAATGCAGCCACAGATACCACCTGGGAGCAAGAAGTATACGACCTCCATGGAGAAAACGTGTTTTCTTTTTCTTTTCTTTTTTTTTTTTAATTGATTTCAAAGAGGAAGAGAAAAGAAGAGAGATAAAAACATCAATGATGAGAGAGAATAATTGATTGGCTGCCTCCTGCACGACCCCTACTGGGAATCCAGCCCACAATCTGGGCATGTGCCCTTAACCAGAATCGAACCTGGAATCCTTCCGTCCACAGGCTGACACTATCCACTGAGCCAAACCCGCAAGGGCGAGAAAGTATTTTTAAAAGTCATGAATTGCTTACAGATTGTAAAAATGGGATCTGAAGTTAATTATATTCCTTAATCAATGAGACCCCATTGGCATTTTAAAAATTATACTGAGGAAAACCTTTTAACTCATTAATTGGTTATAGAGCAAATCTGACTGCAAAGCATATAAACTGATCAGGACAAATCAAAGGCACATGATTAAAAATAAAATACAGCCGAAACCGGTTTGGCTCAGTGGATAGAGGGGTCCTGCAGACCGAGGGGTCCCGGGTTCGATTCCGGTCAAGGGCATGTACATTGGTTGCGGGCACATCCCCAGTGGGGAGTGTGCAGGAGACAGCTGGTCGATGTATCTCTCTCATCAATGTTTCTAGCTCTCTATCTCTCTCCCTTCCTCTGTGAAAAATCAATAAAAATATATTTTAAAAATAAATAAATATAAAAATAAAATATGTATACATACAAATAGCATACACACAACAAATAAAAATCATACAGAGAGCAGAGAATGGCCTACCTGAAACTCAGTTTTTAAACAAAGTAAAATTAGGCTTGTAAACAGAAAGCTTTATAGTATTCCCAATAGCAAGCAGCAGAATATGGCGCTAACGAGAGCCAAGGCCACCCAACGCACCACAATTTGGAAAAAGAGGAGCCAAGCTAACCTTCCCCTCACCCCCCAAGGCCTGCATCCCTGTCCTCCCAAACTCCTACTCCTCCTCCTCCTCCTCCTCCTCCTCCTCCTCCTCCTCCTCCTCCACAGCCTCAGACCCACAGACTGGCCCCAGGATCTTCCCCGAGGACCCAGCTCCCCGCCCTCCCAGAACCCTAACACTGCACTGCCCCCGCTGGGGCTGTGGCTCTTTCTAAAGTGGGTGTGAGGCGAGGGGAGCAGGACCAGACCTGTCCCGTGTGCGGGACGGGCCTCGGCCAGTGGCCCCACACAGCTACTGTCCAAATCACGCGCTGTCTGCTGGCGGGTGAGCCCTGGCAACGAGAGAGCATGGGCAGCCGCCAGCAGAGGACACTCCCCTGGGCCCTTCACACCTACAGAGTGAGCACCACCCTCAGGCCAAGGTTAACACGGAGGCTGTGGACGGAATTCACCTGGCACCAGAAACATGGGCTTAGGCTACGACACCAACCCTCGCCTCTGTCTATTTGATTGTACCAGCACAACAGAGGCCATTCGTGCAATTCTACCAAAAGAGGAACATGAACCAGAGAAGCTCGGACGTGAAAATTAAAGAGATAAACTGATGACAAAACAAAGCGGACCGCTTACCTAAGGTGTGACAGACCCAGCCCAGGTCTGTCCTGAGCCATGGGTTGTCATGTCCTTGACCCATGGAACTCCCAATACAACAATAAACCTATGCTGGTTAGAGTAACTAAAAGACCACGTAAGCTCTTACCTGTTTGGGGCGTGCTGCTCCAAACCAAGACACTTCCCAACCCTTCTCCCATTTTCCACTGTTTTTATAAAAGGTACTAGAGGGCCGGCGCATGAATGGATGCACAGTGAGAGGAAATTTGAAGAAATATTTTAGAGGCTGGACTGTGGGAGGTTGGCAGGCCTGGGAGGGAGCACGGGAGGGCTCCATCCCACCCAGTTCCAATCAGCCGGAGCCCAGCAGCAAGCTAGCCTACCAAAGCATCTGCCCCCTGGTGGTCAGTGTGCATCACAGTGACTGTTCAATCGACCAACTGATCAGACATTTAGCATATTGGGTTTTTATATATATAGATTATTATAGAAAAGGAAGGGAGGCAGAGAAGGGGCAGGGTCTCGTCAAAGCACAGCGGATGGGCCAGCAGAGGAGGATGGTGTCGCCTTTGCCCCCGCTCTGCTGACTCAGCCTCCTCATCCTGCAGGAGGAAGCTCCTCCCACCCCCACACCAGTACCTTGTAGATGACGCCCCCGGTGGCAGAGCACGTCAGCATGTAATTTCCCTCGGAGTCAAAAGCGAAGAGCCGGCCGCGGGGAACCTGGACCTGCTTGTAGCCGCTGTAACCGGACAGCACGAAGGGGCCCGTGGCGTCCGCGGGGAGCCCGAACTCGGACACCTTCTGGCCACTCTTGTGGATGTTCCACTGGATGAACTGCAACCACAAAGCACAGCACAGTCTCTCAGCAGCAGGACGGCCAAAGAGGAGGAGGAGGGCCCCAGAGTAGAGGCCACGGGTCCGCAGGCCACCAGGAGAGGTAATGGGGTGACACCCCCACCCCCCAGTCCCATCTCTTCCAGCACAATTTAAGCATTTTTTTTTTTTTTTAAGGGCAGAAATTCTAGAAAAAGGGTCAGCAACCTCACATCAAAGTCCAGACTTTCTTTCTGGCCTGAGCCTAGGAGGAATGTTTCAAGTGACTGTCACTATTGTTGTTAGGGTCAGAACCCAACTGGACTGTTCTGACGGGAATTCCAAAGAGGAAAGGACACATTCCAAATGTACTTCCAGCATCTCAGCAGTGCAGTGACCGGACACCACGGTGCAGTTGTGAATTTAGCTTCGTGTAGTGCAGCGTTTATAATTCTTTAGCCTCCCCAGGGGCGGGCTACCTGCGTGTGGTCACCTCTTAACTGAAAATCCCACCAAAAAACTAGGAAGCCAGGCTTTAACAGCCCCTTTCCCGCAGTTTTCAAATAAAGAAATAATTTTGTAATTACTGTTTTCTAACGGGTAATACAGCCCAACAGGATAAAATCCAAAAGGCACAGGGGGGCACAGGTGAAAGGCCTGTATGCTTACCCCACCCCAGCCCCCTCTCCAAGGGTCCTCACATATCCTTCCAGAGAGAATCCACTTTTTCCCCACTTCCCTTTTTACATGAATTACTTAAACTGCTCACTGCTTCTGGGAAGCTGCTCTGACACCAGGCAAACTCTACCCCCCCATGCTCACATCAGCCCCAAATCTGGACCCGCTGCTCCATGTTCAGTGGGATGAATCAGGAGGAAGGATATGGGCTCCCCCTTTCATAAGAGTGGCAGCTCCCACTGCCCATTTAAGCCTCACAAAGATCCGGCGAGACCGGTTACTGTTACTGTCCCTATTCTACAGATGACAACACTGAGGCAGGGGGAGGCCCAGGTCACGGCCAGTAAAAGGTGTGGCCAGAATTTAAACCCAGCCTGCCATGCTATTCCGGTGCTCTCGGCTCCCAGATGCCTACGCCGGGGAAGGAAGTTCCTGCTCCCGCCTACCTTCCCGTCCTCGCCGATGCTGTACACGGTGTTCTCGTCGTAGCTGAACTCCACGGAGCACACCTCCCCGCAGTGGGCCTGCCAGCTCATGGCGCACTCGTGCTGCTGCATGTCTGAGGCAGAGACGGAGGCGATGCTAAGGTTGCTGCCAGGCTCCCGGAGGCACAGCCCGCGGCAGGGGCACCTCCGCCTCTGCAGGGGCGGGAGCGGCTGAGGCAGAGGGCCTCAGCTGAGCCCTGCCAGGAAGGGCTCTGGCCGCTTCAGTTTGCTAATTCTCTCCTCCCTGCATCCAATCTTCTATTTAACCCTTAGACCGAAGCTTCTTTTGTTGGGGCCAAAGTGAGGTTCAGGAATCCCCGGGAGGAGCCCGAGCTCAGCTGTAGGTCTGGGCAGACACACGTCCGTCCTAGGAGCCTCTGTAACTTCGCTCCAGGGCATCTGCTGAGGACACCGTCCCCGTCCCAGCCCAGCCCTCTGACTCCGGGCCTCCTGGGACAGGCTGTCAGGAGGATCTTTTTTAAAATATATATATTTTTTAATTGATTTTTTTTTAGAGAGGAAGGGACAGGGACAGAAAACTAGAAACATCGATGAGAGAGAAACATTGACCAGCTGCCTCCTGCACAGCCCCCACTGGGCTTGTGCCCGCAACCAATGTACATGCCCCTGGCCGGAATCGAACCCGGGACCTTCCAGTCTGCAGGCCGACGCTCCATCCACTGAGCCAAACCGGTTCCGGCTCATGAGGATCTGTAAGCAGCTGCCGATGGGTCTGATGCACACTGCTCTAACGCTTAATGGGGATAGGAAACCAGCCACTCGGAGAGGACAGGACAGCTTTACTCCCTCAGATCCTCTTGGGTCTCACTCAGGCCGTGAGGACTCAGACAGAACACCTCACGACGGAAGGACTGCCGAGCCCCCGCCCTCCCTCCTGTGTCCGTGACACTGACCGTGCGCACGGTGACTAGAGGCTCTGAAGACAGCACATGCCGACCAAAGCTAAGTTCTGCTACGAGCACGCTGAATTGGGGTTTTGCTTTTGGTCCAGCTGGCAAAAATCCAGCTCTCTTCCTGGGACCAGGAGGGACCAGGGCTGCCGTGAGCACGACCGCTTACCGAACAGCCGGATGACGCCGTCCGCCGCCCCTGTGACCAGCAGGTTCCCGTTGTGGTTGAAGGCTGTGCAGTTGACAGCAATGGGCCCCGGATCCAGGGAGAACTGCAGCTGGAGAAAACCAACTACATTTTAAAATGTGAGAGAATAATAAACCAAAACTCAAGACAAGTTCTGTCTGCAAGGGGACAGGAGACCGAGATTAGGGCGAGGCACGCGAGAGCATAGGAAGCACTGACATTCCATCTTTAAGCTGCGCTGGCGTATGGGCCAGACCAAACGACTTCGGGGGCCTTACACGGCCACAGGCCAGATGGCCCCACCCGGTGTAGGGTGAGGGGGAAGGAGGCTCAGAAAGTGAGGCGCATGTGCCTAGAGGAGGACGCTAGGGGAGGGGCCGGCAGGGCGGGGCCTCGTGTCCAAGAATGCATGAGTGCCCTAACACCTGTGAGACTCCACGTGGGAATGTAAACCTCTCCACGGACGCTGCAGTAAGACACCCTGAACCCCGGCACACAGCCGCCTGTAAGACAGGGCCCTTCGAGGGCCCAGTAACATCAAGAAGCTGTTCAACATCAAGGCCACACCTCCTTTGAGCACTGAAACTAATAAGAAGCATCGCTGCCCTTTTAACAGGAGAGTTCACGCATCATTTACTCTCTCTAGGGCCACGTTGGGGGTTGAGGTGGTGGGGAGACGGGGAGGGGATGCAGAGCACAGAGGATTTTTCGGGCAGTGAAAATACCCCCTATGATGGTGGATGCATATCATTACCAATCTGTCCAAACCCACAGGATGTAGCAACTAACGCCGGACCCTGCAGTGGAGGTGGACTCTGGAGAAGTCGGGTCAGTGTGGCTCAGAGAGTAACAGGTGCACTGCTTGGTGGGGAGGCGACAGTGAGGGCAGGGGGTGCACAGGAAACCTGTGCCTTCCTCCCCATTTGGCCATGAACCTTAAACTGCTCAAAAATAAAGTCTTTAAATATAAAACAAATTTAAACGAAGCCACAAGGGCCCTCTGTGAGGCTGTGTGACTTGTGAACGTGTGGCACACTGAATGACTTCAGCTGGCAATCTACCACTGGAGCATTACCCCTTCAACACTTACACTGACCGTTCCTCACAAATCAAAGTTTGAGAGGCCAAAGCAGAGAGAGGGAGAGATGCGAGGGGAGGGAGGGCGGGCTCCGTGCCTCCGGGGTGTGGCCCGAACCTGCTGCTTCATGGTTTTCGTGTCCCACAGCAGCAGCCTGCCGGGAACCTGGTTCGTGCCCTTGCTGCCCATGTCCAGTGCGGAGAAGTCCACCTGGGGAGCGAGGCTCGGAGCTGCGGCCGAACAGACGAAAGAAGCCCCGTTGGGGCTGCACGCCAGAGACAGGATCCTGCAACACAGGGGTGGTCAGCGCTCCGAGCCACGGGAAGGGCGGGTGGGGGAAGGCCCAGCCGAGGACCGGGCCGCAGGGCACAGTGAGGGGAGCAGCGCCGGCTCACCTGGGCATGTCGTCGTTGATGTTGATTTCACAGAGATTCTTCTTGGCTTCCGTGTCATAAAGGCGCACTGTCCCCACACCACTGCCCAGCAAAAGCTGGAATGAGACGGGGTGGGAGGTGTGAGAACAGTGGGGGGTCAGGGAGGTTGGGGAGGACCACTGGAGTGGTGGTGGGGGTCCAGGCTCTCTTCTGTGAGGTCTGGGAAGGCTGCAGGGGGGGCCCCCTCCGCTTACCCAGGTAATTAGGTGATACCTGGCTAAAATTGACCTCACTTAAAAATTAAATAAAGAGCCTGGCTGGCGTTGCTCAGTGGTTGAGCACTGACCTATGAGCCAGGAGGTCATGGTTTGATTCCCAGTCAGGGCACATGCCCGGGTTTCAGGCTCAATCCTCAGTAGGGGGTTTGCAGGAGGCAGCCGATCATCAATGATTCTTTCTCATCATTAATGTTTCTATCTCTCTCCCTCTCCTTTCTCTCTGAAATGAAGCCTATCTAATAAAAGGGCGATATGCAAATTAACCATCACTGCATCACAAATATGGTGGTGCCCATAGCCACAAGACAGCGGCGCCTGGTCCTCTCAGCCCCGGAGTTGCCCAGACCCTGGGCGGGAGGGTGGGAGTGGGGGAGGGAGATGGAGGGAGATGAGAGCAGACAGCCTGAGCAGCTGGCAGAATGCTTGCTGTGTCCCATGACAACGAGGCGGCGTTCTATGCCCGGCGTTCTGTGCCCGGCCACGGAAGAGGCCCACGGAGAGCCTCCTCGCAGGGGGCGTGGAGTGACCAGGCCCCACAGAGAGCCACTGGTGCACAGATTCATGCACAAGACTACTAGTAAAAATAGATTTAAAATACATAAATCAAAATTAAATAAAGACATCAGAGCTGACCTCAAACAGAAATAAAACCACAAACAGAATCTGAGGATGGGAAAGACGTATCACCCCAGACATACCTGGAACGTCCTGGCTGTTCTTACCATTTTAAATCCCGGCTCTAAATCTCCTGGGGGTGCTGGCCCTGGCTGACCGTGGGGCCTGGGCCCCTTTGCTTGTCTGGGGACAGCTCTGGCTCTGAGCCAGTGAAGGCCTCCAGAAAAAATGGAAGAAGCTATCCTTGCCTTCAGGAACCTGTGATTTATTTGCTGAAAAGCTTCGACGATAATGAGCACCACCCGAAGAAAGCACCAGAAGCAGGGCTGAGGGTATTCCCAGGAACACCACCTACACTACGACCTTAGCATTCACTTGGCAAATTATCACTGGGTATGCCCTGACACCTTCGGACCATAACCAAAATGTTGTCAAAATTATTAAAAACAAGGTGTGCCCCTCGGGTTGCCTGCTATGATCTCCTCAAAATGCAATAAAAGAAAAAATTACAAATCAACTTTGCCTCCTTAACTACAAAGGCTGTCTCAAACAGTCAAGTCCAGAAGGAAACATTACACTGTTCTACTCCTGGAGGCATCAGACCGTGGGAACCGCCAAGTAGGGCACCACCCCCACCAGCTTCCGCTGCTTCCTGTGGCCTGACACAGGGAGGGTCTAGCAGCAGCGGGAGCAGCTGAGGACGTCTGTGTGGGCTGTTAGAATCTGGACAGGACCGATGGGAGGAACAGGAAGCGAGCCAGTCTCTCCCCAGACGGAGCAGCAGCGAGCCAGACCACCACAGAGAGGGGGCACCCTGGCCGTCAGACGGGGTGTTCTCCAGGTTGCACTGCAGTTCTCACTGCAGTTCTCATTCATCCTGTCCCCCAAACAGGAGCCCATAGGGTCAGTGCTGGCTCTGTGGTCCCCATGGGGGTGGGGGACCACCGGTGGACAGCCCTGGGGAATTCTTCGCAGACGGCAGAGCAAACGACGGGGCGCCTCACTCACCAGCCGGTCCCGCTTGGTGGCCCACTCCAAAGACAGCAGCGGTGACTTGGAGATGGAGGATGCCTTGGTCTGCATGATGGGGTTGAAGGACCACACTTTGATGACCCCGTCTACGTCTAAGCTGGCAACCCTCCTCCCCGAGCAATCCACCCTGAGACGAAAGAGAGAGAGGGGAGCTGTTAATGCCCTTGCCGTGGCCCATCCTCCTCTTCAGCTAGTTCAGGTGGCTGCTTTTCTGACGTCCTGACTGATTATAAAACAATCCTGAAATGCCTGCACTCCAATGACCAGTGGATTTTTCTGGAAATAGTCATTCATTCATCTGTCCCAGCATTTCTTACGAAGCACCATTATGTGCTGAGCCCTGGGGCAAACACTGGACACAGAACAGTGGGCAGGAAGCACTGGGCCTCGACCTCAGGTGCTCGGTGTCTGGAGACTGAGAGCCTCCTGCACTTGGCTCCGGGGCCCTCAAAGCCAGGGGCCCGCCTGCCCTCCGAACATTACATCTGTGAGGGTCCCTTCATGACAGGTCATGTCCTTACCATGAGCAAGTAAAAACTTACAGATGGTAAGTACACGGTGAGCAAAAGTAGTCTTACAGTTGGAAAATAATACAATGATCAATAAGTAATAACAGGAGAGTAAACTGTGTTTCAAGAGCTCACAAATATAAACCTATTTTTGCCCTGCCCTGTATTTATCTCAAATTACCAACACGGCCTGGCAGGTGTGGCTCAATGACTGAGCATCCACATATGTACCAATTCCCGGACAGGGCACAGGCCCAGGTTTCGGGCTCTATCTCAATGTGGGATGTGCAGAAGGCCAGCTGATCAGTGATTCTCTCTCCCTCTCCCTCCCTCTCTGAAATCAATTTTTAAAATATTTTAATAAATAAAATTACCAACATAAAGCAAATTAAAATTGAGTGAGCTTACCCTAATCAGTTTGGCTCAGTGGATAGAGCATCGGCCTGTGGACTGAAGGGTCCCAGGTTCGATTCCAGTCAAGGGCATGTACCTTGGTTGCAGGCACATCCACAGTAGGGGGTGTGCAGGAAGCAGCTGAATCAGTGTTTCTCTCTCATCAATGTTTCTAACTCTGCACATCCCACATCCCTATCCCTTTCCTTCTCCCTTCTTCTCTAAAAATAAATAAGTAAATAAATAAATAAAATAAAATAAAATAAAATAAAATAAAATAAAATAAAATATATTTTTTTAAATTTTGAGTGAGCTTTAGGGAGTTCAAATAAAAGGCAACTGTTCCCAAAACTCGGAGCCCCATGGTTAGGAAGTTCAGAGGCTGAGGAGGCTACAGCAGCTCTGAGCAGGACACCCACGCCCAGGTGACAGCTTCCTCTGGCTCTCTGATGACAATGGTCCCTCAGGAATCCACTTTCCATGCCTCCTGCCGGATACACCTTCCTGCACAGCTTCCCGGGGAGACAGTCCCACCAGGCTCGCGATTTCCCTGCTGGGCCTCGCCGCCGCCAGGACCCACCTGCAGTGCATGATGGAGGAGTGGTGCTCCCCGTACTCCTCCTGCCCCAGCACGATGAAGGGCTGCTCGGAGCGGGCCCCTCCACCCTCAGGGCCTCCCGAGGCAGCCCGCGTCAGCGTCTCCAGCGCCTCCACGTGGAGCTCCGGGCAGGGCTCTGGTTCGGGGCCACACGCCTCAGGTTTCTTCTCTGCACACTGCGCCAAGCAAAGGAGGGAAAGTCAGCGGTGACAGGTCTGCGCTGGGCCTAGCTACTCGCCACATCCGGGCCACGCTGGAGGACAACTGTGGCTGCGCACACTGCAGGAGGCTCTCAGTGATCATGGGTCTAGAGCAGCCGTGGGCAAACTACGGCCCGCAGGCTGGGTCTGGCCCGTTTGGCTCTTCTACCTGGCCCACGGAACCGAAAGAGCGGAGGGTTCTCTTGCTCTCCCCTCCGCTCCTTCACCAGCAGCCCAAGATGAGAGTGCCAGCATGGTCAGGTTGCTTTTGTTCCGGCCCTCCAGTCCAGTTTAAGAACCCATTGTGGGCCTCGAGTCAAAAAGTTTGCCCACCCCTGGTCTAGAACAAGCATATCAAACTCGAGGCCCAGGGGCCACAACAGATATTTTTGCGGCCCAGCCAATATAATGGTATGCAAGAAACTTTTTAATAAAAATTTTGTAAGTTGGCCGAAACCGGTTTGGCTCAGTGGATAGAGGGTTGGCCTGTGGACTGAAGGGTCCCAAGTTCGATTCCGGCCAAGGGCATGTACCTTGGTTGCAGGCACATCCCCAGTAGGGGGTGTGCAAGAGGCAAGTGATTGATGATTCTCTCTCATCAATGTTTCTAACTCTCTATTCCTCTCTCTTCCTCTCTGTAAAAATCAATAAAATATATATATTTTTTAAATTGTAACTTAATTTTTACAATATCCTGTTATACATAATTGTTAATAACGAACTATGGTGTCCGGTAATGACTGATCACTATAATGTTGCACTCACTTTCTTTACGTGTGTGCAGGTGCACCATTTCTCTCCACTAATACTAGCAGCGAATTTCAGCAGCCAACTAGTCTTGAACTGATTTGTTTGGTGTGCACAACAGGAAATATTTTGCTTTCGAAGAACAAGAAAATGGGTTTATTTGTGTAACGCTTAATTTGTGCAGTTATGTATGCAGTGTCTGATAAGTTAATGTTCAAGAAATAACATTAATTTTTGTTAAAATGTTCTATTAATTTGTTCTAATGATCACTCATTTATTTCAGCCCTTTGTATTCATCATGACTCTATCGAAATAAACCTGTTTCTATGAAAATTGAAGCTTTTGTTTTTTTGCAGCCCACAGAAACTTGTTTATTTAGCCCGTGTCAGCCTTTGAGTTTGACATGCCTGGACTAGAAGAAAGAGCTCTGAAATGCAAGAACAGGGCCCAGTGCGCTCAGGAAAGGCAGGTGCCTGCTCTCCTGCCACTCCCCCCCCCCCCCCCTTCCTGGAGACCTTGCTCTTCACATGGGCTCTGCTGAGGGAGAGAGGGTCGGGGTGCCCCGTCCCTGTCAGGACACACGCCTCCTTGACAGACCAGGCCTCTGAAGCCTTTAAATAGGCAAGTAGCGCCTGGCTGGTGTGGTTCAGTGGTTGAGTGTCAACCATGCACCACGAGGTCATGGTTCAATTCCTGGTCAGGGCACATGCTTGGGTTGCAGGCTCAATCCCCAGGAGGGGGTGTGCAGGAGGCAGCTGATCGATGTTTCTCTCATCATCAATATTTTTATCTCTTTCTTCCTTCTCCCTCTCCCTTTCTCTCTCTCTAAAAAAAACAATAAAGCATATATACCATATATATATATATATATATATATATATATATATATATATTTTTTTTTTTTTTTTTAAATAGGTAAGTAGCTACAATTAGGAGATAAATGGTCAACTAGGTGACAGGCAAGGGACTCAGGCAGCACATCCCGGGGGCTTCCCGAGTGTCTGACAGAGTGGAGGCAGCTATGCTGCCAGAAGAGCAGACCTGACCCACGTTCAGCAGTGAGGGGAGTCCCAGGGCTCGGCGTGGCAAGGACCCAGGTCACAGAATGACACTATGTGGCCCTCAGACAGCATCTCCAGCACATGGGCCTCTGGGGGTACAGGAGAAAAGGAGCCTTAGATTGAGCAAGTCTGGGGGATTCTGGGTTAAAACAAGAGAAACCGCTCTCTGTCCTGCCAAATCTGAGCCTGTGACATGCTAATATTAATGTGTACAGTTAACCTAAGGCAGTGGTTGGCAAACTGCGGCTCGAGAGTCACATGCGGCTCTTTTTAGCAAAGGCCAGCTTAGGAGGACCCTAATTAAGTTAATAACAATGTACCTACCTATATAGTTTAAGTTTAAAAAATTAGGCTCTCAAAAGAAATTTCAATCATTATACTTCTGATATTTGGCTCTGTTAACTCATGAGTTTGCCAACCACTGACCTCAGGGGAAAACGCGGTATACAAGGGGTCCCGAGCCCATTTAATCACAGCCCCATCTTGTGGGAACATTTCCAGTTGGCATGTTATGGCTTCTGTTTAGAAAAACACTACCGCAGAAAGAGGGACCACTGCAGAGTCAGGCACACTATGAACCAAACCACCAAAGTGCAGGCAGTTAAGCCCAGGTCAAAATCAAGAGAGGGCAGGGCGGGCCCTGCACCGCCCGCCACCTCCCTCGGCCCTCCCTCGGGCGTGCTTGGGACGCCGGGGACAAGCCGTACCTGCAACGTCAGAGACAGAAGCTCCTTCCTCTCCTTGCCGTGGTCCTGCAGGCGCCGCTGCCGGTGCTGTGGCCAGCTGGGCTCCCCCGGGGCCAGCCCGCCGAAGAGGCTCTTCCCGTCCCTGGGTCCGCTCGCGGGGTCCTTGGCCTTCGCGGTCTGGGGGCGAGACACCAGGCTGTGAAAGTCTCTTCCTGTCTGTGCCCACGCCAAGAGCCCGGGGCCAGGAGCGGGCAGGGCCAGGGGGCGGCTTCTCTACCCAGCAGCGCTAAGGACATTACAAACATTCCCTCAAACCTGAGGAGGCAATACCATGAAGGGAACATGTGGAAGAAAGCCACACTGCATAGAAAATATAAGAAATGTCGTAATCCTGAAGCTAAATAACATGCCCAAGACAAGGCCCCTCTCGGCGCTCTGGCCGTTGCTGAGCACTACCCCTTGGCCCACGGAACCAGGGGCAGGATCCACAGCCTTAGAAAGTGGGAGGCTTCTCTTACCTTTCTAGAAGCAAAGGCTGTCAAGACAGTCGATAACAGAGAGGTCCTGAGATAAACACGGTGCCCCTCAAATGGCCCCCAGGTGTGTGTGCCCACCCCCTGGGATGTGATCCAAGGGTGCCAACCCTCCACTGATTCCTCCTCATCCTACTGATCCAGAGGGCCAACTGCTCAGACTGAAGACCACATGGGGAGCTACACATACATCAGGCAAAACAGACTTTACGCCAATGAGTGTAGTAAGAGACCAAGAAAGTGATTACATAATGATAAAGGGGTGAGTGAATTCATTAAGAAGATATAATAACCATAAATATAAACACACCCAACATCAGAGTACCTATTTACAGGGTGTCCCCCCAAAACCGTATCCACACTTCGAATGATTATAAAGTCAGTGTTTATTAACATACAGTCCGTTTTCAAAATGTAAAAGCATCTACAGAAACGAATAACTTTTTTGTCAGTGCCTGTTTTTAAACTGATGACAGTTCTGGTCCAAGAACCGCTGATAACACGGAGCAATGGAATCACAAACATCAAGAATCATTTCGTCCGGTATTTGTTTGCCCTCAATCGTCAACTGTGGCCTGTTTTGTGCCGTAAACCTTATCTTTTCTGTATCCCCTTAAAAAAAAAAAAAAAGTCTAGTGGCACTTTAGGGCAAATTTTCTTTGTTCAAAACTTAGTCTGGCTTCACCCATTATTTCAAATCAGTTAAACCTGAAAAGGAATGAAAATTAAGTGAGTTATCAGCTGTTAAAGTGTGTATATATTTTGGAGACACCCTATATAAAGCACGTAACAGACGTAACAGGAGAAACAGGCAGCAATACAATAAGACTAGAGAGCTTTAATGCCCTACTTTCACCAATGGATGTATCATCCAGACAGAAAAGCAGTAAGAAAACATTGCACTTAAACTACACGTTAGATTAGAAGGACTTAACGGCCATTTACAGAACATTCCATCCAAAAGCAGCAAAATGCACATTCTTCCCACCTGTACATGGAACATTCTCCAGAAGAGGTCATATATTAGCCCACAGAATAAATCTTAATAAGTTTAAGAAGACTGAAATCATATCAAGGGTTATAATAAATGAAACTAGAAATCAATTTATAGGGAACCTAAAACATTCACAAATATGTGGAGATTAAGCAACATGCTACTGAACAACCAATGGGTCAAAGAAGAAACCAGAAAAGAAATTGAAAAAACTTGAGGCAAATGAAAATGGAAATACGACCCACTGAAACTAACAGAATGAAGCAAAAATAGTTCTAAGAGGGAAGTTCATAGCAATAAACACCTACATTAAAGAAAAATCTCAAACAACTTAACTTTACAACTAAAGGAATCAGAAAAAGGATGAACACATTTCAAAGTTAATCAAAGGAAGGAAATAATGAAGACAAGAAAGAAAATAAATAAAATAGAGATTAAAAAGGCAATAGAGCCTTTACCGGTTTGGCTTAGTGAATAGAGTGGCGACCTGCGGACTCAAGGGTCCCAGGTTCGATTCTGGTCAAGGGCATGTACCTTGGTTGTGGGCACATCCTCAGTAGGGGGTGTGCAGGAGGCAGCTGATTGATGTTTCTCTCTCATCAATGTTTCTAACTATCTCTCCCTCTCCCTTGCTCTCTGTAAACAATCAATAAAATATATATATATATTTTTAAATTAGATAAAAAGGCAATAGGATCAATGAAACTAAGAGCTATTTTTTTTAATGTGAACAAAATAGACAAACCTTTAACTAGATTGATTTACCAAGAAAAAAAAAAAGAGGCCTCAAATAAATAAAATTAGAAATGAAGAATTCCAAAACATATCTCAAAAAACCTAACATTTTCACGGAAGAGACAAAAGAACTGGCAGCAGAGGCCATGTTTTTGAATCCAAAGGTGGCCCTGGGATCCAGCCACATGAACAGTGCTGAGCAGCAGGAAGATGAGTGTCGGGGCTGGCAGTGGTTTTCTGCAGTAGTGGGGTCCTGGATGTGAGGAAGTCTCAGAAAGCCTGCAACCTGCAGGTCTGACAGACTGATCAGCCTGACGGAGAGATCTTTAAACTGGGTACTTGAGAAGAAAAGGGAAGAACCCTGTCCAGCTGCATCAGACCACAGGGGTCCTCCTTTGGAACCAGAGGTGGGAAAGGCTACAGGGGGAAGGCAGACGCTATTTTCTCTCCGGATAAATGCTGTCTTTTCCTTTTTCAATGCTTGGTGTGAAGAGTGCTCAATTCAAGTGGCCCACACTGATGGGATGGGGGCGTTTAGGATGGACGTCGAATTCCCCTGGCTGACACAGCTTCCCCAGCATGGACAGAAAGTGCAATGCTAAGAAGTGCAAGGCGGAGCTTCCCTCACAAGTGAATTTGGAACGGAAGCTGTCCAGCACATCTCAGGCTGGACAGGACTCCAAAATGAAAATCCAAACAGGCATTAACAAAAGGCACTCCAATAAGTTAAGGCTGCCTTTGTAATGACAGGGCGGTTTATGCAAAGAGAACCGTGAGCCTAAGTGTGAACTATCACCTCCTGCTTAAAAGAGGCCTTTTCCTTAAACTGTGTCTACTAAAGTTATTTATTAAACAAGCACAAACAACAAAAAGTGTGCTAAAAGCTGGTGAATGCAGTCGTCCACAAAACACTAAATAAGCAGGCGAAGGTAAACCCATGTCTCACTACAAATGCACATAAAAGTTCACTGTGACATAAGCAGCAATTCACAAGTTTAAGAACAAACTGCATAAACATCTCAACTACTGGATTAACATGACATCGCAATGGCCCAAATTACACCCAGTCACATTCTATCATAATCTACCTGTCTCTGGCCTGGCCAGCTAGCTCAGTTGGGTAGAGCATTGTCCCAATACGCCAGGGTTGGGGAACCTCTTTTCGGCAAAGAGCCACTGGATATTTATAACATTATTCGTGGGCCATACAAAATTATCACCTTAAAAATTAGTCTATGTTTGGTCAAACACGTAATTAACTCACCCCTAATGCTTTGGCAGGGCCAGACCAAATGACTTCACGGGCTGTGGGCCGATGTTCCCACCCGGACTACACCAAGGTTTCAGATGTGATCCCGGGTTAGGGCACATACAATAATCAACCAATAAACGCATAGATGGGTAGAACAATATATCAATGTTCTCCCTTTCTCTCTCTCTAAAATCAACCAACCAATAAATATCTAAAATTAAGAAAAGTAATAATCTACCTGCCTCCTACAGTTCACAGGAGAGATTTTTAACTGTGTGTCACCTGGCCTCCTCGCTCTCACTCTGAAGAAGGTTATAAATTAATTTTCAGTGGCCCGAATAGAGCTGACCAGGCAGTTATCCAAATGGGGCAGGAAACGAGTTCCAGGAATTTGATCTCCCCTGAAGCAAAATAAAGCCACCAGAGGACAGGCCCTCGGAACACACAGAAATCGCAGAAGGAAGGGAGGCAAGAAGGCGCCCTTTTCCCCATCCAGCTAAGAGCCACGGAAACAGCCCCCAAGGCACCTGTACTTGCCACGATTTCTCAGTGGCTGTGAGGTAGTGTGAGAATACCGAAGTCTGTGCCCGCTTTGTTTTCTCTACATGAGGGCAATTAGAGGTTATCTCTATAATAACCTCTCGCAGTCTCCCAGCTTACTGAGTGGGTGTGGGAGGAGTGGAATTAGGGCTGAGGTGCCCTCGGGCTGCTGCGGTCCCAGAGATGCCCCGGAGCCTGGGAACCAGGGTGTTATAGCTACTTCCATTTGTTGTTTTAAATTTTACCTCCAGATTCAAACTGAAAGCACTGAGAGTGTATCACCATCTACTTTGCCATCCACCATGCTATAAACATTTCAGTAATAATAACAACAGTTAGAGCAACCAATTAATTACATGTGGGCAAATGCTGATGTAATGGAAATTTATAATGATATACATAAATACTATTGAAAATAGAAAAGCTAATCATTTTGTGTGTTGTTAATTTAATAACATAGCCCATGTTTTTTTATTTGTTTATTTGTTACTAGTAAAAAAGAAAGAAGCAATTCTGGAGTGGTAATAGTGAGAAAAAGGCTATACATTTAACATATGCTAACAAAGCAATATGGCTTTTAAAAAAAATGTCACTTCCTATTGAGTTAAAAGCAATATATTATTAAAATCATAGGAATTAATCATACAACTCTACTTAGTATTGATAAGAGAGCACCTCAAATTATACACTCAAATTTGGCCATTAACTGTAATAGAGGAATTAAAAAATTAGAATGCCCTTCCCTAAGAGGAGGGGGACCAGCATGGTGAGGAGTCTAGAGATCAAGCTATAGGTACAAACAGTTTTGGGGAGAGGGAGGAATGAACAGAGTACTTAGCCCGGGAAAGATAGGAAGGGTTGTCCTAAGAGAAGCCTTAGTTTACTCAGCATCAGAAAGCAGAGCTGCCGAAACCGGTTTGGCTCAGTGGATAGAGCATCGGTCTGCAAACTGAAAGGTCCCAGGTTCGATTCCAGTCAGGGGCATGTACCTTGGTTGCGGGCACATTCCCAGTAGGGGGCGTGCAGGAGGCAGCCAATCGGTGTTTCTCTCTCATTGATGTTTCCAACTCTCTATCTCTCTCCCTTCCTCTCTATAAAAAATCAATAAAATATATATTAAAAAAAAAGAAAAGAAAAGAAAGCAGAGCTAAGACCAGTGAGTTTAATTATAGGGAGGTTTCTACTAACAGCTCTGCGACGGACAAACTTTCCCATGTTGACAAGCAGTGAGCTCCTCATCACAGGAGGCAATGTATCAGAGAACTCGTCCCTCTGCTCAGTAGGAGGAGGGGCCAGATGACCTTTAAACTTCCTTTGACTTTAAAATAATTTGATTATCTTGAACCTCAAATCTACTAGTTATTTTTAGAATTGAAACGGCAATGCTGAGTCTAATTAATAAATCAATAAGTCACCTGCCTGGCCTGTGTGATTCAGTGGTTGAGCGTCACCCTATGAACCAAGAGGTCTCGGTTTGTTTCCCAGTCACGGCACATGCCCAGATTTCGGGCTCCATCCCCAGTTGGGACATGCAAGAGGCAATGATTCTTTCTCATCATTGATGTTTCTATCTCTCCTTCTCCCTTCCTCTCTGAAATCAATAAAAACATTTAAAAAAAAAAAAAAGGACCCGTTCACCCGTTACAATCTGGGTGTTTCAGATTGTAGACCTGTTTCAGATTGTGGCTTCCATTCAGGAAATGGAAAGAGGGTTACTTCTGTTTTCACATACCATGTGGTGAGCCAAGCTTTGTTGGAATATATGTTAGAGGTGAGGTAGGAATGCTGGCTACAAACCACACAGTCTCACCCTCATCTCTTGAGTGTATCCCAGTCCCATTTCAATCTCACCTTCTGACACTTAGTCCTAAAGACATAAAGAGCAAGGCCACCGACTTCACCCAAAGAACCTGTCTCTGTGTCCTCTTTCATTTTTAAAAAATATTTTATTGATTTTTTTTACAGAGAGGAAGGGAGAGGGATAGAGAGTTAGAAACATCGATGAGAGAGAAACATTGATCAGCTGCTTCCTGCACACACCCTATTGGGTACATGCCTTCAGTCCGCAGGCCGACACTCTATTCACTGAGTCAAACTGGTTAGGGCTCTTTCGTTCTTAAAAATACAATTGAATTGTGTAATCTCATGCACATTCCAAGGGACCTAAGACTCCCTGTGCCATCTATTACACTTATAAAATACTGCACAGTGAAGAGGTCTGCAAAGCAAACAGTAAACTTACTCGAACACACTCCACAGAACTGGAATGCTAACTGAGTTTGAACTTTAGAAGAACAGTCTTAGTAGGAGCTGTGCCTGACGTTTGACCGCTGGGTGCCAAGGTTCTAGTCGTTACGCACTGCTGGCACTTTGGGTCTCAGAACTGACTCGGGAACCCACGCAGGCCGGTATCTTCACAGATACAACTACTACTACAATGTACTGAGTCCCTGTAATCCGCCCAGTACTGTGTATACCCTTCAAAGCATACTTCCTCTCACTGCCATCCACCCTTCCCCTGCTGAGTGCCCAGTGCTGGGGCCTTCTGAGAGCTGGCACGGGAGCCCAGGCAGTGGCCAGAATGGCAGCACGCTGGGGAGGAGAGAAGTCCCTATGGGGGAGACCTGGGTCTGACTTTGGTCAGCCGCACACCTGCCTCCTGCACCTACTGCCCACAACATGTAATTCCAGCCGGAGGTGGGCCTGGGGGGGAGGGGTGAGCAGGCGCAGAGTGCACTGAGCGGACTTCCCTGCTCTATGCCCTCGTCTCTATTTCATCTGGCAGAGCTGTCACCTGTCTAAGACGGGAGCGGGAGGGGAGGAGGAAGAAAGGGAATGGATGTGAATTTCTGATCTCACAAGTATACCCAAGAATTCAGTCCTAAGCGAAAGGCGGACACATCTCCACTGGACAGGTAGGTACAGTCAATGTCAGAGGCCTTTTGGCAAGTTAGAACAGGCGGGGCTTGCGCTTACCTGACTGCTGATGGGCTCTTTCTTGGCCGAGCTCTGAGCCTGGGGCGGGCCCGGGGCAGGTGACAGCCGGGAGGGGCTCTTCTTACTCTGAGGCAGCAGCGAGGACAGGAAGCCCACACGAGGGGACTGGGAGAGGGACGTGCTCCTCTGGCTGCACACCATGGCCCTGGACAGGCACACACAACACAGGGTCACTGGCTGGAGGGGACCCTGCAGACGGCGCCGGGGGCCGGGGCCTCAGCCGGGCTCACACGCCTGGGCGTTAGGGGGCATTATCCTCAGTTCTACTGCTCATCCCAAAGAGCCGGCAGCCTGTCCGGCACAACAGGAAGCCTGCGGCTCTCCTGTGAGGGCCCAGGAAAAGCTCCGATGCTTTGTTTATACTCATTACATGTTTGAAATGATAATCTGGATATACTGGGCTGAATAAATACATCATTAAAATTAACTTCACCTACGGAAACCGGTTTGGCTCAGTGGATAGAGCATCAGCCTGTAGACTGAAAGGTCTCAGGTTCGATTCTAGTCAAGGGCATGCATGTACCTTGGTTGCGGGCACATCCCCAGTTGGGGGTGCGCAAGAGGCAGCTGATCGATGTTTCTCTCTCATCCATGTTTCTAACTCTCTATCCCTCTCTCTTCCTTGCTGTAAAAAATCAGTAAAATATATATATTTTTAAAAATTAACTTCACCTGTTTCGTTTTACCTTTTTTAACATAGCTAAAAAATTTTAAATTCCATTTCTTGGTGTGCAAATCTATTATCATCAGATGGTGCTAGCTCAGAAACAAGAGCAGTTTCACTGGATGCTGTGCTTGGCCACATGTAGGTTGGGAATCTGTCTGGGTTTATGTCCTGACTCACCACTCACCACTCACTCACTGTGACCTCTCTGTGCCTACATCTCTTCAGCTGCTGCTGCTGTTATTATCATCAACTGGGTCTTCTGTTTAGCTGGCTGGCTTTTAATGTCACTCAAATACCTCTCCCCGCATCTGCCTACCTCTTCAAACCCTCACACAGGATGATGCTTCTACTGTGGAATGCATCCAACCTGTGATTGCCAATCTTTCCAACCACGAGGCACTGTTTCCAATGCACAACAGCACAAGGCGTGAGGACATGGCCGTGTTTTTCATCCAGGTCGCACACACCAGGATGTCCCTGGAGCTCGGCAGGTGGAGGACCTCAGAGGCCAGGGAGCTTCCTCAGGGAGGAAGCATTCGCCGTGAGTGCAGGAGGCTCTGGGGAAAGTCTGCATCTCCAGGAGCAGGGCCCAGGTAAGAGCACAGGGAAAGGGGGAGGCGGGGGGCGGGGCGCACACTCACAGTTCCGAGTCCCCGAGGCGGTCCATGTTGGAGACGTAAGGAGGCAACTTGTGCTGGACCAAGGCCTTTTCCTCTTCTGGCTGCTGCTCCTCCTTCTTTAGTCGGTGGATCTCTGCTTGCAATGCAAAAAGCTGCGGAGATGGGACAGGGTTCACCGCTGACATCACCCGCTGGGGAAGATTAGCCACATCACATCCAACACCCATCCTCCCTGGTTCAACAGGCCACTGGCTCAGTCTCAGGACGCCAGGCCTGCTCTCTGCCCGCTGTGGTTTGGGAAGAATGGGCGAGTGCAGCTGTTACCTGGCTACAGTGAGGTGAGAAACTAAACCCCCCCCCTTTTTTTTTCTTTTTATCACTTGACTCGCTTCCCTTTTATCATTTTACTTGCTTCCTCCTGAATTCACTGAGAAAAACATCTCCACCCAATCCTGCTTTGCTCTCGGGAATCTACAAATCAGACTCTGGAACTCTCATGGAAAAGTTTTATTAAATGAAGCTCAGCATTTTTTACTGTTTGCCTGAAGAAAATTATACACACACACCCAAAACTCAAAACCCAAGCATTTTCCTTCTTTTTTTTAAATCCTCACTCGAGGATATTTTTCCATTAATTTTTAGAGAGAGTGGAAGAGAAGGAACAGAGAGAAATATCGATGTTAGAGAAACACATCAATTGGTTGCCTCCTGCACACACCTGACCAGGGCCAGGCCACAGGAGCCTGCAACAGAGGTGCGTGCCCTTGGCTGGAATCGAAGCTGGGCCCTTTGGTCTGAAGGCCAATGCTCTAATTGAGCCAAATCAGCTAGGGCAAAAAAACCCCACAAAAAAACAGGAATCTTAAACCCCAAAACCTAAACAATTTATAATCTTCCTTGTTCTGAAAAATCTTCCTGTTTCTAAAGAGATCTTAATTTCAAGGACAGATAAATGCTCAACAGGCAAAACATAAAGGCAAATGTGGGTTTCTGGGCCCTCTCACTTTACCAAACTAGAGAAATAAAGAGCTGAGCAGAACAATTAAATGATACCTGGGTTATAAACAATACAGATGTGATATATGCAGAAAGGGACTGGGATCATGAGAGACACATATGAAAACAGGTCAGTTGCCAGGTGGCATGAAGGCAGATAGTCATTTCTCTCTCAAAAGTACATGACTGTTACTGTGTTGTTCATTCTTAAATGACTTAAAATGGGAACCTTGCCTCTGGTTTTCAGAGACTATTACCGCCCCCGAGTCTCCAACTGGTCTTCTGGCGCCTCACTTTCCTCTGAGGTCAGTGCTTTCTCTGCATGACCAGCCCTCCACCGCCTCCACCCGATTTCAAACATGAAAAGCAAGAGATTTTTCCAAGAAGCAAGTGTGCTCAGAACCAACCTTCTGACGTAGAACTTCATTTTCCTCTTGAACCTGGTTGGTCCTCTGGCACTCGGCATCAAAGTTCAGGATCACAGGCACTGGTGCACTCGGTTAAAGAATAAGCCCGCGTGGGGAAGGACTGAGACCGCCCCAAACCCTCCACACAGCAGCAGCCTGAGCACGAGACGGGGGAGGGGACGGAGCACAGACTCAGTGCTACGGGCTCCTCTCGGCTTTATGAAGTGTCTCTCCCCCGAGGCCAGGCCTGGCCTGACTTCGCTCAGACAGACTTAAAGACACATGACAACCTGCTGACTAGCCCACAGAGAGGACATCAATCCAACCCTGGGAGTTCTCTGCCAGGGCCCGCAACAAAGAGCCACATCCAGTGGGCTTCGATCCAGCCTAAGCATCGGCACCAGGCAGCTAACGGCGAGCGCAGAGGCCAGGCCCTGGGGGCTCACTGCCGGCTGCCCCAGCGAGGCAGAGGATCAGCCACTGGGCTTTCCCCTGCCAGCTAACCTCTCCCGGCAAAGGTTTAGACTGAGGAGAAAGCTTCCTGCGTTCTGTGTGGCCACATGCCACCTGCGAACATCCACAGCACAGGTCAGCATGTCGGTCTCCCCCAAACCCCCACACAGCTGCAGTGAGGAGGGCAGCGCAGGCCGGGCCTCGGCACTGAGGGCGTGACGGAGGCTCGGAGGGGCAGCATCATGCACTGAAAAGGCCTAGAGTGACATTTTCCATTTCCCTAGGGGGCCCACGTGGCTGTGCCATAACCACCTCTGGCCTGAACCCGCTGCTGGCTTCATCTGAAAACAAACCCTCGGGATGCAGAGCAGGGCCAGAAGAAAGGCAAAGCTGGCAGGAGCAGAATTCACGGCAGCCACAAGGCAAATGGAAAGGGCACCCTTCCTAGCTCCCCCGGCAGATGTTCCTCCACAATGCCCCATTCATCAGTGACTCACCGGGCAGCCCATTCAAACCAGACTCTGCCCCCCCCAGAGCCCCCGCCCAGGGAGCATAAGCCACGGATAACGGTCCCAGGCCTGGGGTCAAAGGCATTTCCTGACAAAACGGGGAATATGGTAGGCTGTAAATTATTTACATGCTCTCTCAAATAACCACACTTGCATTCTTAGAGCTGCTGTTTTCGGGCAACTTGAGGACCACTGAAGTCATTGTCTGAGAAAGCAACCCAAACACTAATCTAGCCCAAGAAGTGTTCTCATCTGCTACCCGATCCCAACAAAGGCCCGTGATGCTATCCTGGTGGGGGGGTCGGGGGGCTCAGAGATGGTGCTCTAGAGAATGGCTGGTGTCACCAAGCAGCAGCTCCTACCAACCCTGTATCTGCCAAGAGAGGCCCTCAGACCTGCTTGAGGGGTCCTCTCAGACCCCACACTGGCACCCCACCGCGGCTGCAGACCCCCACGGCAACTATTATTACTTCAGCAGCCGAGTGCCAGAACTAAGACTTATGATTCCCTGGCCTACTGACAAAAATAACCACCATCTGTCCAGCCGCCGCACATGACACATGACAATGATCCGTGGGCATTGTGTGGAAGAACTGATCACATTGTCTGGAGGCACGAGGGAGCCCACAGCCCAGGCGGCGGGGAGGATATGCATGCACTGGAACAGGACGCTCAGGAAGTTGTGCAGCGACACGATGAAGGTGTCCGCCCACTGCCGGGAGAAGTAGGTAGCAAAGGTGGGGTTGGTGTCTGGAGAGGGCAGGAAGGGCAGGGCAAACCAATCCTTCCACTCGGCCTGGTTCTGGAGCTCCGTGGCCTGCTTTGCAAAGAACTCCTGCGCCTTGTCATTTCTGTTTGTCTGCCAAGACACAGAGGAGACGGCAAGGCGGGGGGAGAGACAGAAGTCCAGAGGTAAGACTCTTCACCATTGCCTTTGGCTACGAGCTTGCTGGGTAAGTGGCCAAACATGATCGACAAACTCCATAAAATAAAGGAAATCATCGCTCATTTCTCAAGTTCTTTGTAATTTCAAAGAAGTTGGTTTAAACTGAAGTCCTGATGATAACTGCATCCTAAAAATTAATTCCCTGTTGATTTTCAAACAATCTAACTAACTATTCCCCCAGGTCAGCTATAGTCTTTATTATGCACATTTTAACCCAGCTACTTATATTCTTTAAAATACCAGCGAGGATCAAAACAAAAACAAAAGCAAACAAGAAAAAATAATAAAATATAATACCAGCGAGGCTGGCCAGTGTGGCTCAATAGTTGAGTGTCAACCTATGAACCAGGAGGTCATGGTTCAATTCCCGGTCAGGGCACATGCCCGGGTTGCTGACTCGATCCCCAGTAAGGGGCGTGCAGGGGGCAGCTGATCAACGACTCTCATCACTCTCTCTCTCTCCCTCTCCCTTCCTCACTGAAATCAATAAAAAATATATTTTAAAAAAACCACCAGCCAGGCTTGCATGCTTAAAACAAGAGGAGAAATTGAAATGAGGAAGGCCAGTCATGTGATCTGCAGATGAGGTTTTAGGAAAACAGTCAAAAAATAGCTTGCCCTGCGACTGTTTCACCCTCTCCCCGAGTAACACAAAGAGCCCCTCTCTAGAAGTGAAAAGAAAACCTACTTCTGGATCACATAACTCTTTCCACCAAGGAATCCCCGAGTCAACAAGCACCTGAATGGTGTAGACAAGATAAAAGCGGAACAGGCTGGTCTTCAGCTTGTTGACGGTGGGCCTGTACATGTCCTCCAGGCGGCTGAAGAGCCGCCGCTCCAGGTAGCTCCAGTAGTCCCGCAGGGCAGCCAGGTCGTACACCTGCATCAGCTGCTGCAGCTGGTCCACAATCTTGTCCACCTGGCGAGAGAAGGCTGGTGAAGGGCGGAAGGGAATCCCTCCCCCCCCCCCCATTCCACGGAGTTCACACAGCGTTTCCCTCTTGCTGTGGCTTCTGGATGTTGGATAAAAATTCACGTTAGCGATCTAGGGGGCTTTAAAAACATATTAGAATAATAGCTCTTAAGTTATCGTCTGATATTAGATATCTGGTTTGACCTTCTAGCAGATGTGGAAATTTCAGGTGTAAAAAAAACGCTGAAGCAGGAGATACTGAGTCTGGGTCTTAGACAAGAGAATCTCCACAGTCCTCCTCCCAGCGCCACTATGCAGGGATTTCAAGGTTCGCAGTGAACTGCACTGGCTGACTCCTTCAAGTCACCCAAGCGCCCCAAAGCCCCTGCGGCTGCTCAGAGTGACAGGCTAAAGAAGTCGCCTCCATCGGAAACCGGTTTGGCTCAGTGGTAGAGCATCGGTCTGCAGACTGAAAGGTCCCGGGTTCGATTCCGGTCAAGGGCATGTACCTTGGTTGCGGGCACATCCCCAGTAGGGGATGTGCAGGAGGCAGCTGATCAATGTTTCTCTCTCATCGATGTTTCTAGCTCTCTATCTCCCTTCCTCTCTGTAAAATATCAATAAAATATATTAAAAAAAAAAAAAAAAAAAGAAGTCGCCTCCTTGTGAGGCGCACTCACACTCGCATACAATCTACAAAGGCGTATGGCTACCAATACCAACCCAACGCCCCCATTTTACAGATGGGGACACTGAGGCCCTGAGAACTGAGATGGCTTTGCTTTTGCCACTAAGGAGCTTGTTCTGGCAAGACAAGAACCCAGGTCTCCCAGCTCCTGCTGCTAGCTCCCTGCCTCTCTCGATTCACTGGAGTCAGCAAACAGACACACGTATAAATGCCGAAAAAACTTCTCGGCGGAAAACCATGTCTTACAGGGGACACATACGAATTAACTGTGCAACGAGGTCTTCCTCAACCGCCGGCGCAAACCTGCCCGGGAGTCGCCGCCGCCGGCGAGGCCCTGGTCCACACACACCGCACACCCTTGAACCAGCGCGCATTTGGGGCTGCATCGGACCCCCTGTGCCCCCGGAAGCTAACGACAGGCGGAACGCTGTGCTGCCCAAAGGCAGGCAAGCATCTCCCCAGCCTGAGCTCCTAAAGCCTGCGGCCACCCCGGCCGAGGCCCGCCAGCACCTGCTGCAAGGCTGGGGTGCGGGACGGCGCCCGGACCCGGGAGCCGGGGCACCTGGGCTCCAGCCAGCCTCCTCCGCCAGGCTCCCCGGGGCAACTCCAGGCAAGTCAGGTCCCCGCCGGGGCCCCAGTTCCTCCTCAGTCGAGGAGGCAGACGCGCAGCGGGGGGAGGCCCCCGGCGCGGCGCGGGGACAGCGCGGCTCCTGCCTCCTCCGGGGGCAGGGCCAGGGACGAGCCCGCACCCGGCTCCCTCCGGGCCGCCCCTGCCCGCGGCCGCTGGCCTCTCACCCGGAACCCCTTCTCCTTGTCCGCCTTGATCTCGGCCTCCAGCTGCCGCAGCGTGTACGTGAACCCGCGGAAGAGCAGGTACTCGCGGACCAGCTCGTCCGTGCGCTCCACGGCCTCCGCCATCGCTGCGCGAGCGCCGTTAGGCAGGGGCCGCGGCGCCCGGGGGACGACGGGGCGGGGCCTCGGGAGCACGGGGGCGGGGCCAGACGCGGGTGCCCGTCACGCCGCCGCCGGCCTACCAGCCCGCACGCACGGCGCGCCGCGCCGCTGTGGCCCCGCCCCCGGCCCCGCCCAGCGGCCCCGTCACCACCCCCCTCCCCGAGGAGCAGCTGGAAGGCGCGAGGCTCTCCCGAGTCTCCTGGCACCGCGGGCGGCGGCGGCTTTGCCGTCTGAGTTATTGAAAGTGGCTGCTGCCACCCAGGTCCGGTAGGGCTGGACCTTAGAGAACATCCCAGAGAGCGCCGAGGAGGGCAGGGGCCTGCGGTGCCCTGCTCCTTGGCATGACATCACGGAACCCTCTGCGCCCTGCTCCCATTGTGCCACTGGGGGACTCTGGAGCCTCTAACCCCAAGAGGGAAAGTGACTTGCATGAAGTCACACACGACCAAGTGTGTCATCAGAGAGTTCCAGCGTCCCCCAAAACCCTGCTTTCATAAATAAGACTGATCGATCACAAAACAAGATAACCAAGAGACACTGTTAGGAGAAAAAAAAAGGCAAGTTTCAGGCCAGTATATATAATATGGTTCCAGTTTCTTATAAAAAATAAAACACATAGTGTGTGTGTATATGTGTTGGTGTATACATTTTTAAAGTTAAGGAGGATTATACAGTAACCCTTTTTTCTCCTCTAAAAAGTGAGATTATAAGGAACTATCACTTACTTTTGTTTATTTGCTTGAAATTTTTACAACCAGGGAAGTAGCCAATCTTTCACTCTTAATTTCCTCATTTACAAAATAGTGTCGATGTCTACCTTGCAGAATAATAACGAAAATGTAATAAGTTAATGTAAAATGCTTAGCACAGTGAACAGCCCACCAGTGAAACTCAATGCTTGTTCCCTTCCCCTTCCCTCTAATGGTATAGCTTTCTGTATTTGTCAAAGCTCAGCTCAGAGTCTTTACTATCACTCTGCCCAGACCCTCCAACCCAACTACATGGAAATTTAGCTCCAAGGGGGCTCCGATTGCCTGAGAGAAACCAGAAAAGATAACATTCAGCAAGCCACAGCAAGACGAGGCAGAGACTTGCTCCTCCCTCTCTACGCTCCGCTCTCTCCACCCAGACACCCTTCCCGGTCCGCCGGGGCAGGAAAGCACAGTTGTCTCTGACAAACGAAAGGACCCAAACATTCTACTTTGACTGGAATCTCAGCTCATCAAAGTGAACTTGGGAGGTCCCAATAAGTAGCAAAACCTCCCCCTACAGGAATGCTGTGAGTCCGATTTCCCTCAGGGACCCTAAAGCGTCTACAGGGAAAAAGAAATCTGAAACAACCAAAATGTTCAACATTAGGGGAAAGCTTGAATAAAGGATGCTACATCCATCCCATGCAATCTTATGTAGCGGTTTACAATCGTGTTTTCCAAAGACCACTTAACTACTTAGAGAAATAGTCGCACTATGTGTTAATAATGTAAGATTAACACTCCAGGGGGAAAAAACCTGGCAGTTTCTTATAAATTCAACATGTGATTACTAGGTGATTCAGTAATTATACTCTCTGGCACTTGTCCCAGAGGAATGAAAACTTATCTTCACATACAAAGTTGTACACAAATGGTCAAAGCAGCGTAATTCCTAACAGTAAAACACTGACGCCTCTCCGATGCCCTTTAGTTGTTTTGGTAGAAACTGAAATAAACAAGGCCCAGAGGCAATACTGTGACCCGGAGCACCGCCACCCCACCTCACCTCCTCTGGCCAAACAAACTGGTCCGCCCATACCACCAAACACTGCCCAGCAATAGAGAGAAATGAATTAGTGAGACATGCACATAAGTCTCAAGGAAATCATGCTGAGGAGAGGAACAATCCCAAAGGTTACATACAAAACAAAAGGTGTGATTCCGTTTATATTACATTTTGAAATGATAAAATTTAGATAAAGTGGAGACCAGATTAGTGGTTGTCAGGGATCGAGGATAGGTGGGGGCATGTGAGAGGAAGAGGGTGTGATTATAAAAGGGCAAAGTGAGGACTCTCTGGGGTAATAATATTGTTCAGCAACTTGACTGTGGTGTGGACGGGTGAACCTACAACATGTGATAAAATCGTAGAGAACTAAACACACACACAAATGTGTAAGAGTAAAGCAGGGAAATTTAAATGTATTGGTAGATTATAAGTGTCAATATGCTGACTGTAATATTGTACTATCATCTTGCAAGATGTTAACATTGTGGGAAACTTGGTAAAGTGTACATGGGATCTCTGTATTATTATTATTATTATTTTTGTATTATTTCTTACAACTGCATGTGAATCTACAATTATCTCAAAATATAAAGTTGAATTTTAAGAAGTCTGATACAGTGCAATATATCATATAGTGCAATATGGTAGCTTTATACAATATTTTTGAAACACACATACACACAAAATATTTACAATTATTGCCTTTAGGTAGTTGCGTTGGATTTTATGGGTGATTTCTGACTGCGTTGGATTTTATGGGTGATTTCTGACTTTGCCTTTATACTTTTTAATAGTTTTCAAATTTGTACAATGAACACATACTCATTTTATTTTATAAATATAATGCATGTATTTAAACATAGCATATTCCTCTGTCATCACAGCCATATGTCAGTGCCAACTCACACAACGATTTTGTCAACTAATCCCAAACCTTTTAAACAAGGACTCCTGCTCGATTAGCAATTCCCAGTCATGAGCTTATCCAATTCAGTTTTGGAATCCAAACGCAGGACCTCACACCTGAGCTCTGATGATCAAGTTGCCCCATGTCTCTGTTTCACAGCTTCCTCCTCTGCGAGGGAGGGGCCGTGGTCCGGAAGAAACCCAGGTCCCTCCAGCCCTTCCAGTCAGCCCACAGGTCGCATGCTGGTGTGAGACACCTGCTGGGAACCTCGGTCTGTCTGACTGGAGATCTTGGGTCTCAGAGATCGAAAGTGAACCACCTCCTCTCTGATCACTGCGGCCACACCCCTTAAGGAGCAGCTCCGGTCTGAGACGGCAAAGCCCCCATTTGTCCAGGGCAGAAAACGGCCAGGAATGGGCTCAGACTGACAGCAGTAGGAATCCATCGGTGATGAGTCTACAGGCGCATCCACTTTCCCTGCTGGAACAATTTTCGGTGTTAATAAGTAACACCGTCTCTGAAAACATCAAACGGAGGACAGCCTGGGGAAACTCCATCTCTGTTGACACACTGCCTTAAAAATAACACCTTGGCCCTGACCGGTTTGGCTCTGTGGATAGAGCTTCGGCCTGCGGACTGAATGGTGCCGGGTTTGATGCCAGTCAAGGGCATGTTGTGGGCATATCCACAGTAGATCCCCTGCAGGAGGCAGCTGATTGCTGTTTCTCTCTCATCGATGCTTCTAACTCTCCCTCCCTCTCCCTTCCTCTCTGTAAAAAATCAATAAAATATATTTTAAAAAAACAACAACAACACCTTGCCCTGTTCAACTACGTTTCCAACTTCTGTAATAGCTGGCCTAGCTTCAATCTCTCTCTCTCTCTCTCTCTCTCTCTCTCTCTCTCTCTCTATATATATATATATATATATATATATATATATATATACATATATCCTATATAATAAGAGGGTAATGCAAATTGACTGAACAGTGGAACCATTGACAATGTATGCTATCGGTTGCTATGATATGCACTGACCACCAGGGGGCAGACACTCAACACAGGAGCTGCTCCTGGTGCCTGGTGGTCAGTGCACTCCCACAGGGAGAGCACCACCCAGCCAGAAGCCGGTATGATGGCTGGTGAGCACAGTGGTGGTGGTGGGAGACTCTCCTGCCTCCACGGCAGCCATAAGTATGTTCGAGCAAAAAGCAGGCCTAAGCCAGCAGTTGGACATCCCCTGGACAGCAAAAGGATGCAGGCCGGACTGAGGGCACCCCCCCCCCGAGCATGAATGTCATGCACTGGGCCTCTAGTATCCTATATAATAAAGAGGCAATGTGCAAATTGACCATCACTCCAACACACAAGATGGCCATCCTCATGTGGACACAAGATGGCTACCATAAGATGGCCTGCAGGGGAGGGCAGTTGCGGGGGAACCAGGCCTGCAGGGGAGGGCAGTTGGGGGAGACCAAACTGGCAAGGGAGGGCAGTTAGGGGCAACCAGGTCAGCAGGGGAAGGCAGTTAAGTGCAATCAGGCTGGCAGGGGAGGGGTTAGGGGGTGATCAAGCTGGCAGGCAGAAACAGTTAGGGGCAATCAGGCAGGCAGGCAGGTGAGCGGTTGGGAGCCAGCAGACATCCCTCAAGGGATCCCAGGTTGGAGAGGGTGCAGACTGGGCTGAGAGATACACCCCCCTCCCCCCCCCACACCCACACCCACACCCACACACCCCGGGTCTTTAATATATATATATATATATATATATATATATTAATGATTCTCTGGAGGACCCTGACTAACATTCCTTACAAAAGGTTTCTTCACTTTCAAATGAATTCCCATTCCCTTATAGTTGTCTAATACAGGGAATATTGCGCAGCAGTGAAAACAAATAGGGTAAATTTCTATGTACAAATAAAATGATTCTCTAACTCATACTACTGAGTGAAAAAGAATGTTGCCAGGTGATACTCTTTTTTTTTTTTTTTTTTTTTAAAGAACTGTTATTTTTTTATTTTTTTTTTCATAGTTTACCATTGCCCCTCCCCCCCACCTCCCATCCATGCCCTCCCACCCCAGAGTTCTGTTTTTACTGGCCGTACTTATGTTCATGCATACCAGTCCCTCGGCTGTTCTCCCATCTCCTCCCAGGTCTCCTTCCCCTCCCCGCTGTCATTTGACAATCTGCTTGTTTTATGGTGACCATCTCAGGACCCCATGAATAACATCTGCTCCTCATTTGGCAGTCTGCTTGTTTTATGGTGACTATCTCAGGACCTTATGAACAGAGTCCGCTCCTCCTCTGGTTCTCACCGCCCCTTCCCCTAGGTCATACTGCTTCCCCGGGGACGCCCCTTCCCCTAGGTCATACTGCTTCCCCGGGGACACACGGCTCGCCCGGGGCACTCGGCCCCCTGGGACACTCGGCTCACCCGGGGCACTCGGCCCCATGGGACACTCGGCTCACCCGGGGCACTCGCCCCAAGGGACACTCGGCTCACCTGGGGCACTCGGCCTCCTGGGACACTCGGCTCACCCGGGGCACTCAGCCCCATGGGACACACAGCTCACCCGGGACACCCTTCCCCTTTGGGGGGTACGGCTTACCCGGGGCACATGGCCCCCTGGGACACTCGGCTCACCCGGGGCACTCGGCCCCCCGGGACACTCGGCTCACCCGGGGCACTCGGCCCCCCGGGACACTCGGCTCACCCGGGGCACTCGGCCCCATGGGACACTCGGCTCACCCGGGGCACTCGGCCCCATGGGACACTCGGCTCACCCGGGGCACTCGGACCCATGGGACACTCGGCTCACCCGGGGCACTCGGCCCCATGGGACACTCGGCTCACCCGGGGCACTCGGACCCATGGGACACTCGGCTCACCCGGGGCACTCGGCCCCATGGGACACTCGGCTCACCCGGGGCACTCGGCCCCATGGGACACTCGGCTCACCCGGGGCACTCGGCCCCCTGGGACACTCGGCTCACCCGGGGCACTCGGCCCCATGGGACACTCGGCTCACCCGGGGCACTCGGCCCCATGGGACACTCGGCTCACCCGGGGCACTCGGCCCCATGGGACACTCGGCTCACCCGGGGCACTCGGCCCCCTGGGACACTCGGCTCACCCGGGGCACTCGGCCCCAAGGGACACTCGGCTCACCCGGGGCACTCGGCCCCATGGGACACTCGGCTCACCCGGGGCACTCGGCCCCAAGGGACACTCGGCTCACCCGGGGCACTCGGCCCCAAGGGACACTCGGCTCACCCGGGGCACTCGGCCCCATGGGACACTCGGCTCACCCGGGGCACTCGGCCCCCTGGGACACACGGCTCACCCGGGGCACACGGCCCCTCTAGGGTGTTGGGGTCGCATATTGGAGGCGCCACGCTAGCTCCTTGCTAGCATGGCGGGCAGGCTGGGACAGCTGCAGTTGGTCTGTGATGGTTGCAGGTGGGGGGACCACCTTCAAAGGTGTCTCGTTCGGTGTGGGAGCGGAGCAGCTGCAGACATGGAGACTAAGTTCTGAGGTCGCCCACTCCCTGAGCCCAAGGCGTGGTGAGCTCTGTTCTTGGTGGATTTCCTTTATTCTCGGCGGCATTGGCGGGTGGCGGTGCCAGGTGCAATATTGACGGTCGCTCCTGTGGTTCAATTACCACTGTCGTTTTAAAGTTCACATGGCGGTGGTGTGAGAGCTTCGGTTTGGCCATGTGGCATCGGAGGATGGGCTCGCCTGGGTGGGTAATGGAAGGCACCGTGCCATTTCTTCACCAGCGCGCTCCATTTCCCCCCCAGCATGGTGGGTGTGCTGGGAAGATTGTGGTCAGGCTGTGATGGCTGCATGGGGAGAGTCCGCCCTCAATGGTGTCCTCTTTGTTGCGGATGTGGAGCTGCTGTGGATGCAGAGGCTAATTTCTGAGCCACACTCTCTGTGAGCCCGGGGCGTAGTGAGCTCTGATTTCGGTGGATTCCCATTCTTGGGGGCGGCGGTGGGAGCGGCAGCTATAGTAGCTCCTGTGGCTCAATTTCCCCTGTAGTTTTAAAATCCGCATGGTGGTAGTGTCTGATGCTTTGGCCTGGCCATGTGGCAGCGGAGAGAGGATTCTCCGGGTCTGCCAATGGAAGGCGCAGCGCCAGCTCAGCGCGTGTGAAGGCCTGGCAGAGCAGGCCGCGGGCGGTGGTGGAGAGTCCCTGTGAAGTCTTAGTCTTTCAGACTTAGTGGAACGCTTCCCCTGAGCCAGGACAAGCAGCACCACCACAAATATTGGCCAGCTCAGTGCTGCCCCTCTACAGGTGACAGTAGGGGCATCCTCACCTCGGTAGGCCTTTGCTCTTGGAGGTCTTAACCAGTGGAAGGCAGCACGGTACAGAACTGCCCCACCTTCTCAGTCCTCCGGGCCAGGTGATACTCTTATGTAGGTTTCTTTCCTCCAAAAAAATTCACAAAACAAAACTTCTACTCCAGGGAAAAACACCTGTAGGAATGTAAACCTCTCACAGAATCTGGAAGCACTCATACCAAACTAACGACAGATGTTAATTCTCTAAAGGTGTGGGGGTCAAATGGTTTCATTTTTACAAGGGGGAATGAGTCATTTGAGAAATTAAAATTAATCTTATAAAGACTATTGATCAAGGAATTGACCAATTATTTTATTTATAAGAACTAAACTCACCTGTCCTGTGGTCATGCTATTGTGGGTTGTGTGGGAGTATTTCAGATAGGAGCTATGCTGCTGGAGGTGGGTATTTTAGGTGGGTATTACAGTATTGTGCTACTGTAGGTGGGTATATTAGGTGGGTATATTAGGTGGGTATTTTAGGTGGGTATTACAGTATTATGCTGCTGTAGGTGGGAATATTAGGTGAGTGTTTTAGGTGAGTATTTAGGACTGGATCTGTTTACTGCGGGAAGTATTTCAGAGCAGGATCTATGTTACTGCGAGGGGTTACTTCCGAGCTGGATCTATGTTACTGTGGGGAGAAGTCAGGGTCAGAAGCTGATGGCACTGAAACCAGCTTGGCTCAGTGGATAGAGCGTCGGCCTGCGGACTGAAAGGTCCCAGGTTCGATTCTGGTCAAGGGCATGTACCTTGGTTGCAGGCACATCCCCAATGGGGGTGTGCAAGAGGCAGCTGATTGATGTTTCTCCCTCATTGATGTTTCTAACTCTCTATCCATCTCCCTTCCACTGTGTGAAAAATCAATTTAAAAAAAAATATATATATATATATACATATATATATGTATGTATATATACATATATATATATGTATGTATGTATATATATATATATATATATATATATATATATATATATATTTTTTTTTTTTTTTAAGAAGAAGCTGATGGCATGTGTGTGGATGTTGTCGGGGAGGACTCTGATTGTATCCAAATCTGGTGAGAGGTCATCAGGAGGTCTCAGGGTCACCAGAAAGTTCCTGAGCAGAGCCTTCTGCCCCCCAGTTGTGGGGAAGGTTGACTGAACTAGACAAAAGATCTGAATTTCCAATAAAGAAATCAGGCTGCTGTAGGTAAGGGAGCCTCTCAGCAACATCCCACTCCGAGGCTGCATTTCTCCGAGGTGCAGACCTGCTCTCCAGTGTCCGGGGTGGTGGTGGTGGAGGAGGAGGAGTGGGGTGCAGGGTGACCTGAAGAAAGTTTCTGAACTTCTGTGTGTCCTCTGGGTACAAAGGTAAGGCTCTCCAAGATGGCTGCACAGACTCCTGAATGCCCCCTGTTCCCAGGGGGTCCCAGCACTGCTGTGTTGGGGACTGGTGGAGGGAGGTGAGGAGCAGGGCCAGGGGAGAAAGACCAGGGAGCGGGGAGAGAAGCAAGAACAGTCCCTCGGGGGGTCCTCAGAGACCCTGGGTCAAAGGTGCCTGAGAGCCAGAACAGACTAGGGCCTTGACCCAGGCAGAATTTTGGACTGAAATAATTTTATGTTTATCTTGAAAAGAGAGAACTGACTCTTAGCACATGCTTTCTAGGTGACAGTTTATTTATGCACAATAAAAGCATACTATGCTAACTAGACCTTCTAGGTGACAGTTTATTTATACACAATAGAAGCATACTATGCTAGCTAGACCGGACAGCTGAACCACCTTCCAGGTGAAGCTGGGGCTGTGAGGGCCGAGCCCTTGCACATATTTCGTGCATCGGGCCTCTAGTTTAAACATAACACAATTTAACGTCCCACCAAAATCCGAAGTTGAAGGTCAAGAGTGCCCCCGTGGTCTGCTGGACAGGATTTCCTGACCAGGCAGCCCGCTCTGCAGCGGGAACTTCTCCCGGACCTACGGGCGCAGAGGGAAAACTACGCCATCTTACAAATAAAAGAAGACCTTACCTGGGGCCTGGGGGGAACCCACAACGGGGGAGTCCACCGAGCAGTTGTGGAGTCCGATTGGGGGAGTCCAATCGGCGCAGACACGTGGATTCAAGGAAGTTCTTCAATCACCCATGGAAAGGAGAAAGAGAACTACATACCAGACATCCTGCAAGGAGAGAGCATGGGGAGACAAAGAAATAGCCTGCCCATGAAAGAAAAGCAGGCATCCCCAGAAAAGGAAGTAAATGAGTTAGAGGCAAGTAACCTACCAGAGCAAGAATTCAGAATAATGATCATAAGATGGCTAAAAAGAATGGAAGACAGCCGAGTGTCCCAGGGGGCCCTGTCCCCCGGGTGAGCCGAGTGTCCCAGGGGGCCCTGTGCTCCGGGTGAGCCAAGTGTCCCAGGGGGCCGAGTGCCCCGGGTGAGCCGTGTGTCCCAGGGGGCCGAGTGCCCCGGGTGAGCCGAGTGTCCCAAGGTGTAGTGTGCCCCGGGCGAGCCGTGTGTCCCAGGGGAAGCAGTGGGACCCAGGGGAAGGGGCGGTGAAAACCAGAGGAGGAGCGGACTCTATTCATATGGTCCTGAGATAGTCACCATAAAACAAGCAGACTGCCAAATGAGGAACGGATTCTATTCATGGGGTCCTGAGATGGTCACCATAAAACAAGTAGGTTGTCAAATGACAGCGGGGATGGGAAGGAGACCTGGGGGGAGATAGGAGAACAACCAAGGGACTGGTATGCATGAACATAAGTACAACCAACGAACACAGAATTCTGGGGAGGGAGGGCATAAATAGGAGGTGGGGGGGCAATGGTAAGTTATGTACACAGATAATACCTTAATAAAATAAAAAAAATAAAAATTAAAAAAATTAAAAAAACAAAAAAAAAAGATATAAACTTTTTATCATTAAAAAAAAAAAAGAATGGAAGACAAATTTGACAATATGAGTAAGACCCAAGAGGAAATGAAGAAGACCCAAGAGGAAATGAAGATGACCCAAGAAGAAATGAAAAATGACGTCACTACTATGAAGAACTCAATAGAAAGCATCAAGAGTAGATTAGGAGAAGCAGAGGACCGCATCAGTGAGCTAGAAGACAAGATGGGAAAAAAATACCCAATGAGAGCAGCTTCTAGAAAAAAAAAAATTAAAAAGCAGGAGGAGAGCCTAGGGGAGCTTTGGGACAATACAAGAGTGCCCCCGTATCCCAAGTGCCCTCCCTATGTGCCTGCTGTAGGGTGGCCTCGTTTATGGTCCTTAAAGTCACTGCGAGGTGGATCCTGGATAAGAATCCAAATGCACGCGCCCCGAGCGCACACTGCTTGGACCAGACCTTGTGACCTTGGCTTCACCCCTGCCCTGGGGAGAAGTAGCTTGCCCCGGGTCAGACGAGGAGCAGCCAGGGGGCGCTGTGGCCTGGCTGCTGCTCCTCCTGTGAAATGCTGTAGTGAGATGGCCACCATCATGACATAGTTAGGGGTGCCGGGCTTCAAGCAAAAAGACACCTATCCGCAAGAGGACATTCTCTAGCGAAGGGGAAATAATCCCTCCCCCATCCCCCCCAAAAAAACTGAAAAAATGCCTGCTTCCTACTGTGCCAAAGGGTGACGGCTTTTAAAGGCGTCTTCCGTGTGACTACTATCCATTCCCTTTTTCCCCCTCCCACATTTAAAACGCCAGTATATTCTGATTTCTCTTCAGACCACATCACCTGTCCCCGTCTATACTTCCTCCCCCTGTCCCGTCGTTGTGCATGCACCTCTCAGGTTTTCCATGACACCCGCGTGCTTTCCCTCTTTTCTCCTGAGACCCAGAGCCTGTGCCCCAAGGCGTCTTCTCTGAGCTTCTGGATAACCCTGTAGGGCGGGTGGCCCAGCCCCGCGGGAACTGGGCTTGGTGGCAGGCGGGGGGACCATCCACGGGGGACCATCCACGGGGTGGACCATCCACGGGGGACCATCCATGGGGGACCATCCACGGGGGACCATCCACGGGGTGGACCATCCACGGGGGACCATCCATGGGGGACCATCCACGGGGGACCATCCACGGGGGACCATCCACGGGGTGGACCATCCACGGGGGACCATCCACGGGGTGGACCATCCACGGGGGACCATCCACGGGGGGGACCATCCACGGGGGCCCATCCACGGGGGACCATCCACGGGGGGGACCATCCACGGGGGGACCATCCATGGGGGACCATCCACGGGGGACCATCCACGGGGGACCATCCACGGGGTGGACCATCCACGGGGGACCATCCACGGGGGACCATCCACGGGGTGGATCATCCACGGGGGACCATCCACGGGGGACCATCCACGGGGTGGACCATCCACGGGGGCCCATCCACGGGGGACCATCCACGGGGGACCATCCACGGGGGACCATCCATGGGGGACCATCCACGGGGGACCATCCACGGGGTGGACCATCCACGGGGGACCATCCACGGGGGGGACCATCCACGGGGGCCCATCCACGGGGGACCATCCACGGGGGGGACCATCCACGGGGGGACCATCCATGGGGGACCATCCACGGGGGACCATCCACGGGGGACCATCCACGGGGTGGACCATCCACGGGGGACCATCCACGGGGGACCATCCACGGGGGGGACCATCCACGGGGGGACCATCCACGGGGGCCCATCCATGGGGGACCATCCACGGGGGGGACCATCCACGGGGGGACCATCCACGGGGGACCATCCACGGGGGACCATCCACGGGGGACCATCCACGGGGGGACCATCCACGGGGGACCATCCATGGGGGACCATCCACGGGGGACCATCCACGGGGTGGACCATCCACGGGGGACCATCCATGGGGGACCATCCACGGGGGACCATCCATGGGGGACCATCCACGGGGGACCATCCACGGGGGACCATCCACGGGGTGGACCATCCACGGGGGACCATCCATGGGGGACCATCCACGGGGGACCATCCACGGGGGACCATCCACGGGAGACCATCCACGGGGGACCATCCACGGGGGACCATCCATGGGGGACCATCCACGGGGGACCATCCACGGGAGACCATCCACGGGGGGGACCATCCACGGAGGACCATCCATGGGGGACCATCCACGGGGGACCATCCACGGGGGGGACCATCCACGGGGGGGACCATCCACGGGGGACCATCCATGGGGGACCATCCACGGGGGACCATCCACGGGGGACCATCCACGGGGTGGACCATCCACGGGGGACCATCCATGGGGGGGACCATCCACGGGGGACCATCCACGGGGGGACCATCCACGGGGGACCATCCATGGGGGACCATCCACGGGGGACCATCCACGGGGGGACCATCCACGGGGGACCATCCATGGGGGACCATCCACGGGGGACCATCCACGGGGTGGACCATGGGGACCATCCACGGGGGACCATCCACGGGGGACCATCCACGGGGACCCAATGGATGGTCTCTGCGGGCACACGCAGACGACCACCTGCGGGTCCCGAGGCGGCCCAGGTTTCGGTTCCCGCCCCGCTGGGCGCCTCTCGGGAAGGAGGCACCGGCCGCCTGGCAGGGTGAGAAGGTCAGGCCAGCGCCCCCTCGCCGAGCGCCCCCGACCCCCCGAAGTTACATTGTTTCTCCCGCGGCCCGCACCGCATTGGCCCGCCACAGCGCCCCCCCATTGGCTGCGGGTGCCGGGGCCACCCTGATTGGTCCGTGCCTACAAGCGGGTCTGCTTTGGGGCGAGGGCAGGAGCCGCGGCCCCACTCCGGGGGCGCAAGGGCAGCGGCCGCTGTCCCCGCCGCCGCCGCGGCTGCCACCGGGCCTCACCGGCTCCGGCCCGCCCAGAGCGGGGACGTGGTGTGCACAGGTGTGCATCCCTCCACGGGTGAGTATGGACGCATGTCCCCATTCCCTTTTTAGGGGTGGTTCCCCCCAGGGCTTGCAAAAAAAGAAAAAAAAAAGCCAGCTTTGGAATAAGGCAAAAAGGGTCCTGCCTCTCCTCCCCCCCCCCCCCCGCCTCCCTCCCTCCCCGCCCTGGACGGTGACTTCTGCGGCCCTTGTCCCGGGAGATCCAGCCCTTCTCACAGATCACAGGCAGGCACTGAAGGGACAGATCCAACCGTATGTCTGCTTCAGAGAGCTCTCTAAAAAAATAGCAAATATGCCCAAACCGGCTTTTGGCTCAGTGGGTAGAGAGCATCGGTCTGCGGACTGAAAAGGTCCCAGGTTTGATTCTGGTCAAGGACATGTACCATGGGTTTTTTAAAAAATAAAGATAATTTGGGGAGGGGGATGTTTTGTGGAGAATTCACAGCTAATCATTCCCCATGGAGGGCACGAGGCAGCATTTAGGAGCAGAGTATTTAAATTTTTTCACACGGTCTAGTCATGCTCAACACCTCCTTGGCTTGAATTTTCCCTTAAAGCGGAGTGGACGACGCACCTTCTCTCGTCTTCCTCCTCGTGGTGTTCCCCACCCCCACCCCCACCCTTACCCTGGCATCTCCCAGCTCCGGACACCGGGAGCCTGGGACAGGCGGGGTGAGGCGGAGGTCACAGACCCCCGTTGCTGGGCAGAGTGCTCCAGCGCCACCGTCGCCCCCTGGCGGTGGCAGTGAAAGCTGCCCCCTAGGGGGAGCACGTAACGGGATGGTCTGCCCCCTGTGGGAGAGGCAGAGGGCTGCACAGCCCTCCGGATAGCTGAGGAATGTCTCTGGGTAGGAAGAAGCCCGGGAGAAACGCCAATGATCAGCGTTGGCACTGGGAGGGGAGCGCCCCACAGCCCGGAGGCCTGTGGCAATAGAATTTCTAGATTTAGAGAATTCGAGGTTCTGGGAGGTCCCTGGCATTTTCACCTCCACTCCTTGACCTAAAGTCCCCGGTCTGCAGGTGCATTCATGGTCCTTAAATTTAAACGAGAGAAGCTACGTCCTCAGGCCAGCAGGGTCTCATTTTGCCCCGGGCAGTTCCAAACCTTCACTTTGTATGAAAGATGCACCGGCTTCTGGAAATGGGAGGCCCTGAGGGTGTGGCCTTCGAGGCTGCACGGGCCGCTGCAGGCTCTGCGCCGTCCCGACCTGCTGCTGGCGCGAGTCCTGCTGACAAACGTTGCAGGCGCTTCCTGCCGCGGTCTGGGCGGCACACCGAGGGGAGGCAGACGCCCCGGGGAGGTTTGCCTTCTGACCTAAAAGGCGTTTTTTAGTCCCACGCTGCCTGATGGGGTGCCTGACCTCGGGCCGATTTCACCCCTAGAACTCAGTGGCAAAGCGTTTTCCCACCCCTTCCCCATGTTCCCTCTACCGAGGAGATCCCGTTCCCAGCTGCTGCCAGCTGTGGTGCGCTGGGCGAGGTGTTGCTGCAAACCAGGGAAGTCTCAGAATGACCTGGGGAGCGTGTTGCCCACCAGGTGCCGCCACCCCAGCAGCTTCAGATCCAGTGCTTTTTGCTGCGGGATGAGGCGGAGGTCACAGCTCCCAGTTGCTGGGCAGGGTTCTCTAGCGCCACCTTCTCCCCTAGCGGTGGCCAGGGAAAGCCGCCCCCTAGGGGAGCATGGATGCTTTCAGCAGTCTCCCCCTAGGGACTGAAATGCACAACCACTGGCTGAGGTCATGCATTGTCCCTGCGCAAGCAGGACTGAGCTCAGGGGAGACTGGGCCCAGCGAAGACACCCCCACCCCCCATTCTAATGCACTGTAGGTTTCAGTCCTAGAATCCCCTCTCCTGGAGACGGGCTCCTGGTTCTTAAAATCAGAGGTACCGAAGGACGAGGTAACGGTCACCTTCAGAGCCCACTAGAAGCAGGACGGGCTGAACCCACTTCTCTGTCGACGTGCTGGCTTTTTGCTTCCGCAGGTGGAAGAGTGCCTTCTCTTCTCTTTGAAGAGCACCCAAAGAGCACAGCTTGATGGGTTGTGTTTTCATATCTGTACCCCTGGGTAACCACCACCCAGGTCGCGGTGGGGTGCATTCTGGCGTGGGAAAGTGCCACAGAGGGTGGGCTGCCTCCCTTGTTCAGCTTTTGACAGAAAGTAAAGAACACGGTCTCAGGGCACCGCTGGCTCTCCTTGGCCACCGCAGTCAATGGACAGGCGTCCGGTGAGTACCTGCAATGTTCTGGAAGCTTCCTGGTGCAAAGCAGCAGTGCCCTTCACCTGTAAGTCAAAAAACTACGAGCGAGCGGGCTTGCCTTTAGGAGTGGAACTCGCATCACACATTTTGGGTCGCCTGTGGCTTACGACAATATCTACTATTGATTCTGTTCATTGGTTTGGGACCCATTCCTTTCTTCCTGCTCCAATCTGCCTTCCTTTTTCTTTAATACTGTATCTTTATTATCTACTCGCCCCCCCACCTCCACCCCCAAAGCATACTATTACATTGTAGCTTTTAATGGCGACCAAGGAAGAAGGCAGCGGCCCCAGCCCGGCGCAGGGGCAGGCGCGGAAGCTGGAGCCGCGGCTGGCCCGCAGGCGCCTGTCCCAGGCTCGCCACCGAGCCACCCTGGCGAAGCTCTTCGGGAACCTGCGGAGGATCGTGTACCAGCAGTCTGATGTCACAGCCTCGAAGGTGTGAGGGCCTGCGTGTGGGGAGGGAGGTTCCTATACGTGGAGAGGCTGCGGAGCCGGGGGGAGGACGGGCCTGGAGATGCTACGCCCCCCATTCCCACCGCTGAGGGCGGGGCCTGCCTGGGCGGCCAGCGGCCAGCTGTGGACGCCGCACGGTGCTGCGCCCGCTGCTGTCCATGGTGCTCCGGGCCCTGCTCCCCGAGGCCTGTCGGTCCCTCCTCCCGTGGGGTCCCACAGCCCGTTGCTTCTACCCCCTGTGAGCACTCACTGAATGCTAGTGTGTGTTGCAAGCGGTGGTCCCCAGGCTGGTCTTTCCTGATGGAACGTCAGCGCCCTGAGAGCCGGGCTGGTGGTCTGTTCTCCCCGGACCCAGCACAGCCATCAGTGGTCAGCTAATGAACAGTGTTCAGCAGTTCTTGTTTGTGTGTGTGTGTGTGTGTGTGTGTGTGTGTGTGTGTGTGTGTGTGTTTTGTTTTGTTTTAACAATCTTGCAGTTATCATTTTGACTTTAGTAATAATTTGGGGGCCCTAGATAATAAAGATACAATATTAAGGAAAAAGGAAGGCAGAATGAAGCAGGAAGAAAGTAAAAGAAGGAAGAGAACGAAGGAGGGATAGAAGGAAGGAGGGAAGAAGGAAGGAAGGAAGGAAGGAAGGAAGGAAGGAAGGAAGGGAAATTGGAAGGAGGGAGCAGTGAAGGGAGGAAGGAAGGGAGGGAGGAAGGGAGGGAAGGGAGTGTGGGAAGAATGCTTGTGATTCTAGTTTTGCAGAACAGGAAATTCAGAGTTCAAGTTGATGGAGCATCTAAGTTTTCATATCAGCTGGAGTGCACACATTTAACAAATGGACCTATTGTTAGACCAGCACGTTTTCTATGAGCCAGCCGGTTGCACGCTGTGACCAGTGAGGGGAAGGTCACTGGGAGCCTGCTGCCCGCCTGGGGCTGACATCACTCAGGCCGCCTCTAAGTCACCCTTTCTTCCACCTTCAAGTAGCACGTGGAGTCGTTTGCTTTTTTTGTTTTTTTGTTTTTGCAGCCCTAGTAGTTTGCTGAACGCAGCTTAATTGTTTCTGAATACTTTGGTGTTTCGGTGAGAACCATTTCCCTATTACAACTTAGGCAAATCCCATATAATAAAATCCCAATATGCAAATTGACCAAATGGTGGAACCAGCGGTCGCTATGATGTGCACTGACCACCAGGGGGCAGATGCGTAACACAGGAGCTGCGCCCTCGTGGTCAGTGCGCTCCCACAGGGGGAGCGCCGCTCAGCCAGAAGCCGGGCTCATGCCTGGTGAGCGCAGAGGTGGTGGTGGGAGACTCTCCTGCCTTCGCTGCAGGAGGGTGGTAAGCAGTGAGGAGTCCCGGACTGTGCGAGCCTCAGAGTATGAGAGCCCCGGTCTGTGAGAGTGATGTCTGGGGAGTGGGCCTAAGCTGGCAGGCGGACGTCCCCCAAGGGGTCTGGGACTGTGAGAGGGCACAGGACAGGCTGAGGGACCCCCCCCCAAAAAAAAAAAAAACACATACACAGTGCATGAATATCGTGCACCAGGCCTCTAATAAACAAACAAACTTTATGCGTTCTGCACATCAGAACAAATTTGCTACCCTTTTAATCAACAACGTGGAGGATGGTGATTTTGCATCCAAACAGGGGGTGGGGAGGAGAAGGAGGGAGTGCGGGGAGGAGGGTGGCCTCAGACCTGGAAGGGGCTCCTCTGCCTGCAAAACCAGTCTGCGCAGTGGGGACCGGCCTGTCAGCATTTCCTGTCTCTGTCCGCAGTGGCAGGTCCTGAACAGGGCGAAGAGTCACATTCAGGAACAGGAACAAGTCTTGGATAGTCTGCTGAAGGTGAAAGGTAACAGGTCCTACCTGCCACCCCCACCGCCCTCCCGGGGGAAGGAAGACTGGCTGGTTTTTCTACTAAAAACAGAGACACTGGGTGAAGTGAAGGAATATTTACTGAGTACCTACTGTGTGCTCGGTAGGCGCCGGGCTTGGGCCGGGGGCACGGTGAGGTTCCCAGCCTGACCCCGGGGCTGTCGGCTGTGGAAGGTGCCTGAGCTCATCTGGGGAGGCCAGAGGAGACGCGGGCCAGTGTTTGCCAGAGCCCGGCTCCCTTCCTCGGCACTTGGCTTGGGAGAGGTGACGGCTGGGAACCTGAGTTTAAGGAGCTGGTGGACGCTGAACCCTGAAAGGGATACTTTCGGTGCCTTGAGTGAGACGGGCCAGTCCGAGAAGCCCTTTCCGCTCACATCTGGAAGGGGGGGTGCACCTGGGCTCGTGACCCCCTAACCCTGGCCCCGGCTGGGCTCAGGGACCTCCCGTGCTCCCCCTGGAAAGACGGGAGAGACTCAGCAAAGGCCCAGCGTTCCCCCTTGCCTCCAACTCCCCAACAGAATCCTTCAAACTGCAGGATGGAAACGCAAACAGCTTAGAGGAGGTCAAGGAAAAATATGCCAGGATGTTCTCCAGAAATCACAGGTGAGACCCGGCCCCGGTGTCGCCCTGTTAGTGTCGCGGCCCGCGGTCAGGGACGCCGCTTCCGGCTGCAGCATGGGAAGAGCGGGGGAGTGCGGCTCACTGGTTAGAACCCTCTTGGGGAATTCTTTTCTATTTTATCTCATAACGGGCCTGGGATTTTGTGTTCTGGTGGTAAAAAATCTCTGCTTATTACAGAACATGTAAAAAAAACACAGAAAAAGCCCTAAAAAGAAACTTAAAATACATAGTTTCACCTCTCAAGGAAGACCAATGTTAATTTCAAAGCATAGCCTTCCATTAAAAAAATGTGCACATTATTTTATGGAAAGATGAGACCACGTTCTTCTTTTGTATTATAGCTTTTACAAACTCAGACAGGGCTTATTGGCGGGTGCGTATGAAAGTCCAAAGCTCAGCCTGATCCCCCAGCCTCATGGGAGCCAAGAAAAGCCAGTTTGGACTTCTGAGAGCTTTGATCGTGAATGGATGTTGACGTTTGCCAAGTGCTTGTTCTGCATCTATTGAGATTGTACAAATCGTACTATTTTAAAATCAAATAGTGATAAGATTTTTAGTCTATTGATATATGGTGAGTTACATGGATAGATCTTCAAAGTTTAAAACAACTGCCTCACACTCATAGGATAAACCACACTGGGCTATAATAATATTAACACACACACACACACGTGTGTGTGTGTGTGTGTTATAATATATGACCTATATGATGTATAGCATATATATCTCATATGTTTGCTAAGACTGTTAAGAATTTTGGTGTCAATGTTCACGAGGGACATTCATCTGTGGTTGCCTGGTTTCTGTTTTCTCACCAGCCTGCTCCCAAATAAGGTTCATCCCAATGACTTTGACAACCTGTACCCACTTGAGGCAGTGGGGAAGGATGAGGAGGAGGAAGACGAGGAGGAGGAGGAGGAGGAGGAGGAGGAGGAAGAGGAGGAGGAGGAGGAAGACCAAGAAGAGGAGGAAGAGGATGATGATGAGGAGGAGGAGGAGGAGGAGAAGGAGGAGGAGGAGGAGAGAAAAGTGGAGCTCTTACAGTCCCCGGTCACTTTGCCACCCGACCTCATGGAGTTTGAACGGTGTGAACAGCTGAGCGAGGCGGCTCTGTGCACAGCTGGCGCTCCTGCTGGGGAAGGGGCGAGGCTCCGCGGGGCAACGCTGAGGCCTCGGCGAGTGCTCAGGCCAGGCCCGAGCCGTGGATGCTCAGAATTCCCATCCCGGAGGGGCTGGGGAAAGCAGCTGGCAAAAAAGCTAAAGAAATAGTCATATATATATATATATATATATATATATATATATATATATATATAATTGATTTTTTACAGAGAGGAAGAGAGAGGGATAGAGAGTTAGAAACATCGATGAGAGAGAAACATCGATCAGCTGCCTCTTGCACGCCCCCTACTGGGGACGTGCCCGCAAACCAAGGTACATGCCCTTGACCGGAATCGAACCTGGGACCCTTCAGTGTGCAGGCCGACGCTCTATCCACTGAGCCAAACCGGTTTCGGCAAGAAATAGTCTTGAAGCTACATTTGCATAGCACATACACTGTGCTTACTTAGACTGGGTGCTGGTTTGGGGTGCCTTTTTTGGGGGGTGGGGGGGTTGATGGTGATTATAAGAGCTAGAGCCCTTCCACACACACACACACACACACACACACACACACACACACACTCCCAAGGTCTGTTTTGGGCAGCATTGTAGTGAGAGAGATGAGAATGGCTGGCTCAGACTCCCACTGCCGCTCACCGCCCCCCACAGACGGAGCCCCGTGGCAGCCACATCAGCGTCCAGGGCAACTGGCCTCAGGTTTAAGGGGGCGTCACGTCACGTCTGCACATCCATGGGCTCTGGATTTTAAGTGGGGAGAGAGCTGGGCCAGCCACGCCTCTCATGGTCTCATCCATGAGGCACAGGACCTGGGAGGGCGTGAGGAAGGGCTGTGAAGCAGAAATCTGTCTCCACGGCCCCGGAGATGGCGTCTGCTCTCCAGGGCGCAGGCCCCCAGAGACTGGCGATGCCAAGCCCCCGGCGCAGCACCGAGTCCTGAGGAGTCGGCCTGGGGTGGGGGTGGGGGTGGGGGTGAGGGTGGGGGGCCTTGGCCTCGAGCTTCAGGTCTGGGCGATGCTGTCGTTTATGCTCCAGGTACCTCAACTTTTACAAGCAGACCATGGACCTCCTGACCAGGGACAGGATCGTCTCCTCGCAGGAGGTGGCCCTGCCCGTGGTCTCCGCGGCCATCTCCCACCTGTGGCAGACGCTGTCCGAGGAGAGGAAGGCCGGCCTCCTGCAGGCCCTGGCGCGGCGGCACGGCCGCCCGGCGGGCCCGGGAGCGGCGCCCCAGGAGCCAGCCGGTGCCGAGGACAGCGTGAAGGACAGCGGCCTCGACAGCCAGGGGGCCAGCTGCTCGCTGGAGTCCACCCCCGAGGAGGTGAGCGGCCCCTGGGGGCGCAGTGGAGGGGTGCCGCTCCAGGCCGGGAGACGCCAGGGGTCCTCGGGGTCACTCAGCAGGTCTGGGGAGCTGTTTGGATTCTGGCTCACGTGGTCAGTTTCTAGTTTTCCTTTAAAAAATATATATTTTTATTGATATTTTTACAGAGAGAAAGGGAGAGAGATAGAGAGCTAGAAACATCGATGAGAGAGAAACATCGACCAGCTGCCTCTTGCACACCCCCCTACCTGGGATGTGCCCACAACCAATGTACATGCGCTTGACCAGAATCGAACCCGGGACCCTTCAGTGCGCAGACCGAAGCTCTAGCACTGAGCCAAACCGGTTTCGGCTTAAAAAAAATTTTTTTTATTGATATTTTTACAGAGAGGAAGGGAGAGAGATAGAGAGCTAGAAACATCGATGAGAGAGAAACATCGACCAGCCGCCTCTTGCACGCCCCCTACCGGGGACGTGCCCGCAACCAAGGTACATGCCCTTGACTGGAATTGAACCTGGGACCTTTCAGTCCTCAGACCGACGCTCTACCACTGAGCCAAACTGGTTTTGGCAGTTTCTGGTTTTCCTGACATCATCTCCACAACCACAGAGTGGCATTTCTTACTCTTCCATTTGTTTCCTGGCCTTTCCCCGGGGATTATAGGAGAGGAGCCTTAGCCTGGTTGCCATGGCCCAGTGGTTGAGCATCAACCTATGAGCTAGGAGGTCATGGTTCGATTCCCGGTCAGGGCACATGCCAGGGTTGCGGGCTCGATTCCTAGCCCAGTGTGGGGCATGCTGGAGGCAGCTGGTCAATGATTCTCATTACCGGGATTCAGTTTGTTTCTCTGCTCTGCTTCAGCCAAAGGCTGGTTTCTCTCCTTCCCTGTCCTCCCCCCTTTTCCTGACCCGTGTGACTGTGTAGTGGCAGCTGGTCACTCCTCTATGTCAGGCTAGAGAGAGAAGGATGTCCTGTGGCTTCTCAAGGATCAAGGAAGAACTTTCCCAGAAACTCCCATCAAACCTCTTCCCTCTCATTGGCCAGATTTGGCCAGATTGACAGGTTACTGAGCCAATGACCCACATAATCAAGATAAGGTTGCCTTAAGACCAGTCAGGCCCAATCTCTGAGAGGAGGTCAGTTCTCACCCCCAAGAGCATTGCTGCCATTCAGAGACGTTGGCTTTGGCCACCCCGGGGCTGGGTGACAAGGCCAGCAGAACAGGAGCAGTCATGTCCAAGGCAGAGTCGGACCACTGTTCCCGGGGCTTCTAATTTAGTTGCAGCTCCTGGTCCGTGTGGCCCGGTTCTGCTGTGGAACAGCTGTGTTCGGAGCCGGGCCTGGACTCCGGGTCGGGTGGCGCGGGGTGCCCCAGAAGGGCCGTAGAGCCTGCCTGTGCCCTTCCTGGCTGGCTTGTGAGGGGGTTGCCTGGTGGGAACGGCGCGTGGCCTGCAACTTCAGTGGGCAAACTGGCTGCGGGCAGGAGTTTAGGTCCTGGGCCCCCTGCCCCCGGCCCCCGGGGAGGCATACAGAGGTGATGGGCTTCTAGGCCGATGGACACGGGGGCTCACGGACCCTTCCCAGATCCTGTGTGAGATGACCAGAGGGAGATCTAAAAGAGGGCACAGGAAATGTCTAGAAAACTAGGAGGGGGCCACCCACTTGGCCAGAGTCCCAAGGGATTCGGTTCAGGGAAGCCCATTGTCTGAGGGCTCGGAGGGCAGACACAGCTCCGGGCGGAGAACTCACCCTCCTCCCTCGGGGCTGCCTGCGTGGCCGGTGCCGGATAGGACAGCCCGGCAGCGAAACTGTCCATGGGAGGAGGTTCCATGAAATAAGAAGTTCAACTAAAATTCAAATTTTAAAAAGGTGTCCTGTATGTTTATTTGCTAAATCTGGCCATTGTAAGTGTATATCTCATTCCTGTGGAATATTTAATATTCTTTGACAAGTTAAGGAGAAGCAGGACCCAAAACTGTCTAAATAGCAAAATGCCCACATTGGGAAGCCTGTATAATAAAGAGGTAATATACAAATTGACCGTCTCACTCTCACATACAAGATAGCAGCTCTCATGTGGTCACAAGATGGCCATCACAAGATGGCAGGCAGGGGAGGGTAGTTGAGGGCAATCAGGCCTGCAGGGGAGCAGTTAGGCATCAATCAGGCTGGCAGAGGAGTGGTTAGAGAGTGATCAGGTGAGCAGACAGAAGTGGTTAGGGGCGATCAGGCAGGCAGGCAGGTGAGCTGTTAGGAGCCAGCAGTCCCGGATTGCAATCCCTGTGGGATTGGGCCTAAACTGGCAGTCAGACATCCCTCGAGGGGTCCCAGATAGGAGACGGTGCAGGCTGGGATATGGGACACCCCCCCTCAGTGCACGAATTTTGTGCAGCAGGCCTCTAGGTTATGACATAATATGCCTAGGGGAAGGATGAAGGGAAATAAATCAAAATGTTAACAATGGGCCTCTCCAGGTGGGATTGTTTCTTGGTGATTTTTATTTTTATTTTTGTATTGGTTTCTATTTTCATGACAAACATGTATTTCTTTTATAAAGCAGATATAATATTCAATAATAGCTAATATGGCCCTAGCCAGTTTCGCTCATTGGATGGAGCCTGCAAACTGAAGGGTCCCCGGCTCAGTTCCAGTCAAGGGCACATGCCTGGACTGCAGGCTTGATCACCACGGGGGACTGCTCAGGAAGCAGCTGATCAATGATTCTCTCTCATCACGGATGTTTCTCTCTCTCCCCCTCCATTCTTCTCTGAAATCAATAATAATAATTTTAAAAAGTGTTTTATAAAAAAAATAATGGCTAATTTGTTGGAGCCATGATGTGCCTGCTGCCTCACACAGCTCTCCTTATTCAGTCCTTGCAAAACCCTGTGTGTAGGGACTGTTGTGATTCCTGTGTCGAGAGGAGGGTTGGAGAGATGAAGTCACTTTGTCTGAGGTCACGCAGCTCTCTGGGTGGCAGGGCTGGGTGGCGGCTCTCCTGCAGCCGAACTCCGGAGCCCCCTGACCTCCATGCTCGGCTGCCCCGGCAGGAAGCTGCCCCCGTCAGTCAACCCTGGCTCAGACGGGCTCGGCGCCTGCAGAGGTGTAGACGAGCCCTTCCCCGGGTAAACGGAGGCTCAGCGCTGGCTGCTGCATCTCGCGCCGTCTTCTTTAGAAAGAGGAAGCCACGGCCCCCAGCACTTCCCCCCTGGGGTCGGCAGTTTGTCCTGGGCGGGCAAGAGGTCCACATTCCCCTCCTGGGAAGGTCTCCCAGCAGAGCCCCGGAGAGGCTGCCTGGGCCCCGCTCTCGTGGGCTCGCCCTGCGGAGATGAGGGGTGAAGAGAGAGACAGTCCCGCTCCTCCTCCCGCAGCAGCCCGGGCAAAGGTCAAAGTGCTCTGTGCTTCCTTTCAGCTCCTTTTTGAAGATGCCTACGATGTGGCATGTTTCCTGGATAAAAGTGAGCCACCGAGTACATCTAGCTCCAGGTGAGGACAGGGTATGAGATGGTGTGTGTGTGTGTATTATGTATGAGTGTGTGTGGGGGGGGGAAAGGAGGGGTGTACCCCTCCTAGGATGTTTAGGAGCCTCCCCTGCAGCTCTCCAGAGGAGTGCAGAACTCAGTGGGAGTTCCTGGAGACCCACTTTGTCCTGAGATTCTAAGTGGGCTGGTCCTAGGATTGTGCTGTTGCCCTGGGGACAGTGTTGTCCGGGGTTCTTCTGAGCAGAACACTCTTCCCTCCTGGCCCAGGGCTGACACACAGGTTATCAACTCCAGATTTCTCAGGTTGCACTGTTTTCCCAGGGTGAGGTGCCGTGGGCAGCTACAGCCCTCAGTCTGACCTGAGAGGGGGCGGGGGGGGGGGGGGTCTGGCCCCGAGAAACTGGGCCAGCAGGGAAACAGGCCCCATGTCCCTCTCTCTCCCTTCCTCTCTGAAATCAACAAAAAATATTTTTTTCTACTTTGCCTGGAAAAGGTGGGGGCTGCTGTCCGAAGGCTCCTAGCTGCCTGGAATGTGAGGTCAGAATGCCAGCTGGCCTGGCATGACTCCCGGCTTCTTTGCTCTGGGTCCCTGGTGTTGTCTTGTCCTTGTCCCAGGAAGGCAGGGGGAGAGGAGTGCAAAACAGGCCTTTCCTCTGCACCCATGTCCTCCTGGGGCAGGCGTGGGCAAACTACGGCCCGTTCGGCTGTTCTATCCGGCCCGCGCGGAGCCGAAAGAGCGGGCCGTATCCTTTTATGTAATGATGTTTACTTTGAATTGTGTTCACACAAACACTCCATCCATGCTTTTGTTCCGGCCCTCTGGTCCAGTTTAAGAACCCATTGTGGCCCTCGAGTCAAAAAGTTTGCCCACCCCTGTCCTGGGGGGAGGCATCTGAAGGGACTGAACTCAAGCGTGCGATGTGCCTGCAGGTGGGCCAGAGCCGCAGGGCGTCGCTGTAGAGGTCTACTCTCAGAAACTGAGAACATCTGGCCCCCTCGCTCCCGAGGCCATAGCTCAGGGCCCTAAATTACGACCCAGGAGCCAGTCCCACTCTTGTCTCACTTGCCCGGCGGGTTCCAGACGTGACATTGAGCCGAGGCGAGGCAAACCTCGCGAGGACTCCTGGCTCTCCGAGGACTCAGCTGGGTGTTTGAAAGTGCTTGGTCCACGTCATCATCCGAGTTCTGTAGGGGGTCCAAGCAGAGGTCAGAGAGTAGGATTCCAAACATCGGCTGTTTCCTTCTCTGTCGTCAGCTCCATGTTCGCCAGCTGCAACCCAGAGAACCCAGAAGAAAAGTTTCAGCTCTACACGCAGATCGTGGACTTCTTTAAAGACCTCTGCTGCACTCACCCTCAGGAGAAGCAGGTAGGACGGAGCCGAGAGGGAGGCCCCTTCCCCCTCAGGACCCAGGTCCCTTGAGGGGAGCCAGATCTCACCCGATCACCCCCTGAGGGAGCACACTGAACACCAGGGGGCAGCTCCTGTGCTGAGCATCTGCCCCCGGTGGCCAGAGCACCTTATAGCGACCAGGCATTCCTTAGCTCGGTCCATTTGCATACTAGCCTTTAATTATATAGGCTAAGTTGCACAGCCAGACACTAACATCTTCCCAAAGCCGACAGTGAATATTGCCCGGGGTCTAGACAGGAAGACAGCTTTGCCTCTTGGCGAGGGGTCAAGGAATCTCAGGACATTTAGGAATTCCTGGGGACACTCTTTCATTCTCTTCGGCCTGTCCCACCCACGGATGCTCGGCTTCAGCCCGAGGCAGCCTGTGTGATGGAGGATGTTGGGGAAACTGAGGGGAGGGGGGGATGCCTTTTAGGGCAGACCTTGATGTAGCCACCAGGTCCCAGGAGAGGTTGGCTGGCTGGGTCCTTGTAAAGGGAATGAGAAACGCTTGCGAACCAAACAGAGTGCTGCTTCTGGGGGAAAGTCATGTCCTAACAGCTCACCCATGTTTAAGTTCAAGTTACCAGAAGGCAACAAGGAAAACAGTGTCTTTCCTAACAGCGTCTCTTGGTTACCACCCAGTCTCTGCCTCAAAGGCAGCCACCATGACCAGTTTCTTGAACTGCCATCCAGTGTTCCTAACACAAATGGTAGTCTCCTGTGCACATTGCTTCGTATCTTGTCCTTTTTATTTTTAAATATATATTTTATTGATTTTTTTACAGAGAGGAAGAGAGAGGGACAGAGAGTTAGAAACATCGACGAAAGAGAATCATTGATCAGCTGCCTCCTGCACACCTCCCCCACTGGGGATGCGTCCACACCAAGGTACATGCCTCTGACCGGAATCGGACCTGGGACCTTTCAGTCCGCAAGCCGATGCTGTATCCACTGAGCCAAACCGGTTTTGGCTGTATCTTGTTCTTTAAAAAAAAAAAAAATAATTCTATTGACTTATTTTTCTTGAGAGGAAGGAAGAGGAAGGGAGAAACATCAAACTCTGATTGGCTGCCTCCTGCATGCCCCGCCCGGGGATCGAGTCCAAAACCATCGAACCAACCACCTTTTGGTCCATGGGATGATGCTCAGCCAGTGGAGCCATACCAGCCAGGGTGTTCTTTCCCTTTTAAATTAATATGTCCCACGGATAGAGAGCGCTTGCATTCTTTTTTTAAAAAAAACAGCTGCCTGGTGTTCTGTTGGTAGGTGCGTCACGGTGTAATTCAAAGTCCTCTGTGGATGAGCATTTGAAGAAAGCTGTAAGACTTCTCCTGGCTCTCCTCTGGGCCCCTGGAGTTCCCCAGGATAGGGAAGCAGCCAGGAAAAGCTTTTGTTGTGGTCAAAGAGCAAAATGGCCGTGGGACCTTCCTCCCCCACTGCCCTTACTTCCTGGCCGTGTGCTGGAGGTGGAGATGTGGGTAGAGACTGAGGGAGCGGGGCACACCTGCGGTGGAGGGGGCTCTGGCTGTCACCCAGAGCCAGGAATCCTTAAATAAATACCAATCCCCCTCCATCCTGTGTGTTGCAGGAACCAGAGGTCCCCGTGGACGATGAGATGCTGATGCTGCAGTGCATGGAGACCTTTGATGACGAAGATCTGTAGTGCAGAAGGGCCGGCCGGCCGGGGAGACAGGGAATGAAGTGGACAGCTGCCGAGTCTGAACGCCCGCTGCACCCGCCTGGGCCTTCTGGGACGTTTTGGATGGACTCTCCCAGAAGCGTGTTGATGGTTTTCGTTTCTGATTATCATAAAGCGTTCAGAGCAGCGTGGGGCTCCGTGCGGGTCTCTCAGGGTCGTGTGGTGCGGGGGGCTGTCCTGCAGGGCGCTCACCTGCTCCCCGGGCCCCTCTGGGCGGGTGGTGCCGGCGCGGCTGAGGCGCGGGCCCCGGGCCGTCCCAGAGAGGACAGGCGGCACCTGTCTGGTGAGGGCTCTCTGGGTTTGGGCTGTTGTTCTGCGGGGTTCTGGGGACCCCCGTTCTCCCTGCGTGCTCTGGGAGCCTGGGAAGAGTGCTCCAGGACTCGTCAGACAGGGTGGAGCCAGCGACACCTGCTTCTTCCGGTGACAAAGACCCCTGAGGGGAGCCCTGGCCTCAGATCCCAGAGCTTCCCAGCGAGGCTCCTGGACGGAGTGTGTCACGTCCCCGGGCACGTACGCCGGGAGTGACAGTTGGTCAAACGTTATTCTAGACGTTTCTATGATGGTATTTTTTTTTTTTTTATGAGATCAACATTTAAATCAGTAGACTTGGAGTAAAGCAGGCCACCCCCCTTAACGGGGTGGGCCTTGTCCAATCAGTGGAAGGGCCGACTAGACCAAAAGAAAAGCCGTAAGGAAGGGAGTTCTGCCAGTGACAGCCCTCCGAGACTCAGGCTGCCACTCTCCCCAGCTGACTGGGGTCTGCCCCGCAGATTTCGGACTTGCCAGCCCCCACAATCCAGGAGCCCATAGCTCACAGACTCTGTGTATGTGTGTGTGTACATAGCACATTTGTGCATATACCGTATACATGTGTGAACATATATGCAATCCACCAAATGTGCGGAGAGAATGGGGATGGGTTTGCCGGGCTCAGTTGGCACATCTTAGCGACAGTAGCTTCCCTCCGCTGACGGCCGTTTCACCTCCTGTCCGCTCACCGCTCACCCTCCTGTGATGCAGAAGGCGACCCCACTGGGGGTGCAGGGCTGCAGCTGGTTGGCACCTGTTTGCAAACTGCCGGGGCACAGAGGGAAACATGGCCTGGCGGGGCCAGCAGGGCCACCTGCCTCTTTGGGGAGAGGCCCGTTCTTTCAGCCAACAGCCCCATCTCCGGCCCGGGCTTCCCCCCCCCCCCCCCCAGGGCCTCTTCCCCCAAGGCGTCCACACTTCCTAAGGACATGCGGGCTGAGGGAGTCTCCGTGGGAATGGGCATCGGGCTACACTGGTTTCCATGGCAGCCGGCTGGGCTGGAGCCAGGGGAAGGACGCAGCCTGAGGCCAGGCCGCAGGATGGAGTGCCAGGTCACAGCACAGGCCTCACCCACTGCGTTTTCAGCTGCTCAGGGCACGGGACGCTGCGGGTGCCCAGGAGGGTGTGGTCCCTCCCCAGGCCTGCACGGGGAGACCAGCGCATTCGGGGTTGGGGTTGGGGTGGGGGTGGAGAGGGCTCGGGGACGTGCCTCAGAAGAGACAGCCTCACATCCGGGTCTCTATGGCACCCTTGGGGCGCGCTCCCGAGGAATCCTGGGAGCAGAGTGTGAGCTGACTCAGTCCCACCCCCCCTACCCCCCCAGGCTCCCGGCTGGGCCAGAAGGGGAGGAACTGGGCGCAGGGGGAGGCGCAGCACTGGGTGCCGATGCCGCAGGGGAGGCCGTAGATCTCCAGGACCCTCGCGGTCTCCTCCGACCCCTGGGCTTGATCCCATGCCCGGAAGCCTCGCTCCTCCAGACTGCCTGCGGGGAGACAGGGCGCAGTCAGGCCTGGGCCCAGGTAGAGCGGGCGGAGGCGAGTGGAAGGCGCCTCTGGTCTCCTGTCAGCGCCCTCCACCTGCCCACAGAGCCGCCAGCCCATCTGAGCAATCACACAGCTCAACCCGGCTCCTCGGAGCCCCGAGGCGGGCTGACAGATCAGAGCTGCGGGCAGGCCCTTCTGCAAACCACTGTCCTGTCCCTGGGCTGGCTTCCCACCTGCTAATGTTCCTGGAATGCAGGCACATTCTACACGCGGAGGAGAAAGGAAGGTGGGAAAGAGAATAGAATGTGATGCTATCGTAGAGGTCCTTGGAAGAGGCTGTGGGAGGGTCAAGGAGGAAGCATGGGGACCCAGCTGGTGTGGCTCAGCGGTTGAGTGCCGTCGGCCTATGAACCAGGAGGTCACACTTTGATTGCCAGTGAGGGCACATGCCCAGGTTGCAGCTTGATCCCCTGGGCGGGGTGTGCAGGAGGCAGCTGGTCAATGATTCTCTCTCATCATTGATGTTTCTCTCTCTCTCTTCTTTCCACCCTCCCTCTCTGAAACCAATGAAAATATTTTCTTAGCCGAAACCGGTTTGGCTCAGTGGATAGAGCGTCAGCCTGCGGACTGAAGGGTCCTGGGTTTGATTCCGGTCAAGGGCATGTACCTTGGTTGCGGGCACATCCCTAGTAGGGGGTGTGGAAGAGGCAGCTGATTGATGATTCTCTCTCATCGATGTTTCTAACTCTCTGTCCCTCTCTCTTCCTCTCTGTAAAAAATCAATAAAATATATTTTAAATATATATATATATATATATATATATATATATATATATATATATATTTTAAAGAAAATAAGGGGGCAGGGAAAGCCATTGATGACAGTAGCTCTGCTCTCCGCCTTCCACACCCTCAGCACTTAGAGACCCCACAGGCTCATCATCACACTTATTACCTCGGATGGCAATTGCCTGCTTCCTTGACTCTCCCCCACAGGAGCCTGTGGGTTTCTGGAAGGCAGGGGGCATGTCTTTCTGCTCTCCATATTCTCAGCTCCAGACCACCAGAAAGAAGCAAGTATTGTAATAAAGCGAGTCATAATTTTTTTGCTGGTGGAGCTTGTTAAAACACACACACAACATAATATCTGTGAAGCGCAGTAAAGCGGAGTACAATAAAACAGCGTGTGCCTGTACATAGCACCTGGCACGTAAGTGCTCAAGGGGTTTCGGTTAAAAATTAGAGGCCTGGTGCACGGATTTGTGCACCAGTGGGGTCCCTCGGCCTGGCCTGTGGGGATCGGGCTGAAACCAGCTCTCCAACATCCCATAAGGGGTCCTGGAGTGCGAGAGGGCACTCTGAAAAGTTGCTGTCGATCAGCAGCTTCTGCATTGAGCGTCTGTCCCCTAGTGGTCAGTGTGTATCATAGCTACTGGCTGGTTAGCCCACCTGTGGCTTAGGCTTTTATATATATGCACTAGAGGCCCAGTGCTCGAAAACTTGCATATCACCCTTTTATTATATAGGATAGATATCAGTGGTGAATGAATGGATACCTGCATGGTCTCCCTCGTCAACTAGACTGTAGGCTCTAAGAGAGCTGGGCCAATGTCTTTTTCTTCTTGCTTATGGTGTATTTATCACCAGAGGGCCCTGTGATGGGCTGAATTGTGTCGTCCCCCTTCCCCCCCCCCAAAAAAAAAACTATGTTGAAGTCCTAATCCCTGTACCTTACAATATGATTGTATTTGGAGACAGGAGCTTTTAAGAGATGCCTAAGGTAAAGAGGAGGGTTTTGGGGTGGGCCCTCACCTAACCTGATGGGTGTCTTTATAAGAAGAGGAGACTGGGACACATAGAGAGACCCGGGGATGCACACCCCCAGAGGAAAGGGCAAGCGAGGGCACGGTGAGAAGGCAGCCGTTTGCGAGCCTGGGAGAGAGGCCTCGGGAGAAACCAACCCTGCCAGCACCCGGATCCCGGATTTCCAGGCTCCCGTCTGTGAGAAAATACGGTTTGGTTGTTTAAGCCCCCTAGAAAGCTAATACAGACCCATATATCAACCCTCTCCCCCCCCCTTCCCCCCCCCCCCCCGAGACCCAAGGCCCATGCAGACTGTGGCCAGCCTGAGCGGGCAATCAGTGCCGGAGAAGCGCGGCGAGTGGCCCTCATGCCGGCCGCCCACCCCGCCGGCCAGCTTGCCGCAAGAAGGGAGCCTACCGGGGATGGTGTTGTCCAGCAGGAAGGCCAGAAAGCCGCCCACAAACATGCCCGTGGTCAGCAGCACCTGGATGACCTGGTCCAGCTGGAGGATCCCTGGAGCGGAGACAGACGTGGTGAGGATTCCCGGGGCCCGAGGCGCCCCACCCCCCACCCCCCGCCCCACGCCGGGAGTGGTCACAGCCCCGGGGCTGGCGAGTCACCTGTCTGGAGCCGGTCCGGGTTCCTGCTCACCCAGTTGGGAATGGCGAGCCCACAGAAGATGGAGAAGCCGAAGACAAAGAGGTTCCTGGACGAGTTCATGTCCACGTGCTGCGGGAGAGAGGCCCGGCCACTGGGAGGCGCTGTGCTATTGATGCTGCTGCTGCTGCTGCACCCCCAGCTCAAACCTCGGCCAGAGCCCCCCTCCCACCGCCCCCGCAGGCAGCACATGCTCTCCGTGGGCACGCTGGGCCCCAATTCCCCCTGCACCTTGGGAGCCCAGTGGTTTGGGTCAGTGGTCGGCAAACTCATTAGCCAACAGAGCCAAATATCAACAGTACAATGACTGGAATTCCTTTGGAGAGCCACATTTTTTTAAACTTACACTTTAAAAAAACACACATAGCCGAAACCGGTTTGGCTCAGTGGTAGAGCGTTGGTCTGCGGACTGAAGGGTCCCGAGTTCGATTCTGGTCAAGGGCATGTACATTGGTTGCGGGCACATCCCCGGTAGGGGGTGTGCAGGAGGCAGCTGGTCGGTGTTTCTCTCTCATCGACGTTTCTAGCTCTCTATCTCTCTCCCTTCCTCTCTGTAAAATATCAATAAAATATATTTAAAAACAAACAAACAAAAAAAAAACACACATATATTTTATTGATATTTTACAGAGAGAAAGGGAGAGAGATAGAGAGTTAGAAACGTCAATGAGAGAGAAACATTGACCAACTGCCTCTCGCACACCCCCCACCGGGGATGTGCCCGCATGCCCCTGACTGGAATCGAACCCGGGACACTTCTAGTCCGCAGACCGACGCTCTACCACTGAGCCACACCGGTTTCGGCTAAACTTATACTTCTTCTAACGCCACTTCTTCCAAATAGACTTGCCCAGGCCGTGGCATTTTGTGGAACGGCCTCACTCCAGGGGCCAAAGAGCCGCGGGTGGCTCGCGAGCCGCAGTTTGCCGACCATGGGGTTTGGGTAATCCAGTTCAGACTGGATACAGTTTCTGGTTTGGGGCGCCTCTGTTTCTTTCTTCCACGGGGGACCAGTGTGGTTACTGGCCCTCCCTCCCCCTCCCCGGCCCTGCCCCGTTCAGCTCCGCCCCGCCAGCTCCCTCCAGGGAGGGCGACACTGCCGGCTTCCCCCGGGGCGCCCGGCTCACCTGCAGGTTGGAGATCCCCACGGCTGTGATGATCCCGAACATCACGATGAACATGCCTCCGATCACGGGGGCCGGGATGGTGGCGAACGCGGCCCCGATCTTCCCGAAGACCCCCATCACGAGCAGCACGCAGCCCGAGGCCACAATCACCATCCTGCTCCCCACCTGCGGCCCCGGAGACAGGGGAGCCGCTCAGTGACCCCCCGGGGCTCACACCTAACCCCAAAGCGGCCCCCCTCGGCTCTCCCCCGGGGTTTGGGAAAGATGGGGGTGTAAGCAGGCGGCAGCTGGAGATTGGGGTTCCGGAGGCCTCACCCAGGCGGGGCCAGAGGTACGTGGCCTCCCACCAAAGTTTCGGAAAGTAAGGCCTTCTGCGGGGTTCCCAAAGCCACCGCCTTCCGCGGGGTCAGGCACGGCTCTCTGCCCTCGAACGGCCACAACCAGAAGGGGCACGCGAGGTAAGGGGAAAGAGGATGGTCCTTCCGAGAATCATGCCCTGATCCCCAAACCCGTGGCTATGTCGCCACGCAGGGCAAAAGGGGCTTTGCAGACGTGACGAAGTTGGGGGTTTTGAGCGGGAGAGAACCCCGAGTGACGCAGAGGGGCCTCATCTAATCGCCCGGGGCCTTGTGAGCAGAGACCTACTCTGGCCGTGGCGGGAGGGACGGGTGACTGCGGGGAGGGAGGCCGGCGGAGGCAGCGCTGTGGGCCTGGATGGAGGAGGACGGGGAGCCGGAGCCCAGGCAGGTGCGGGGTCTCTTGGTGAGGGAAAAGCCAGGGGATGGGTTCTCCCCCGGAGCCTCCAGGACGGAACACAGCGCTGCCAACCCTGTATCTCAGCCCCACGAGACCCTGCGCCGCACCAGCCCAGCCCAGGGTGACCCTGAGCCGAGGTCGGTTTGGCTCAGTGGTAGAGCATCGGTCTGTGGACTGAAAGGTCCCAGGTTCGATTCTGGTCAAGGGCACGTACATTGGTTGTGGGCACATCCCCGGTAGGAGGTGTGCAAGAGGCAGCTGGTCAATGTTTCTCTCTCATCGATGTTTCTGGCTCTCTATCTCTCTCCCTTCCTCTCTGTAAAATATCAATAAAATATATTTAAAAAAAAAAAAAGGGTGACCCTGAGAGGGGGCGGTGGAGGACTGAGAAAAGGCAGACAAGGGAAGAAAGCGGGTCTGGGTGGGATGCTGCCCTCTCTGATGGAAAGAGACGGCATCACTGCCTGTAATCTGTCTCTATTTTATAGCCAGGTTCCACGAGGCAACGTAAGGGCGTGGTTTACAATGTTCTCGGGTTTCAAATCTACTCAGTTACGTGCGCCTGAACCCTATCCAGCCCCCATCGCTCAGACGCGTGGGGCCAGGCGTTCGTTCGGACCCCAGGTTCACGCTTACAGCGACAGCCTCTGGCTATCAGTGCGCTGGGAGGGCGCTGCCCTCCACGCTGGGACTGGCAGGTGACTCTGCCAGGAGAGGACTGGGCCCTCTCACGAGTCCAACGCTCGAACCTGTCCGAACACTGTAGCCGCTCTCCACAAGACCCATGTCAGACTTTCCACCTCCGGATCAGTCAGGTAAATGTGGGTTGTTTGTGATCACTAAGTTTGTGTTCATTCGTCATAGCAGCAACAGGAGGCGGATACACTGAGTGACAGAGTTGGGTATCCCACCCGCCCCCAGCAGCCTTACCTTGGTGATGCCCAGCGCCCCGACGTTCTCGCTGTAGGAGGTGGTGCCGTTCCCGGTCCCCCAGGCCCCTGCCAGCAGACAGCCGAGGCCCTCGATGCCGATGCCGCGGTTGATGGCATGCTTTGGAGGCGGCGGGGCCCCCACCAGCCGGGCACAGGCATAATAATCGCCGACTGACTCCACCACGGAGGCGATCACCCCGGCGATGAACCCAAAGACCCCGGCCAGGCTGATGGTGGGGAGACCCCACTGCCCTGGGAATGCAACGCAGAGGGAATGCTAACTCAGAAGATAATAGGGTGCTGAACCCCAAGAATGTCTCTGCCGGAGGGGTCCCTGGAAGGCTTTAATGTCTTCAACCCACAACAGGCCGGAAGCTTTGGCTCAGACTCCTGCCCTATCCTCTCTCCTTGGGGCGGGGCAGGCACGCTGACCGTGAGGCCCCAGTGCACAAAAAGAAAGAGCCAGCAATGGAGTGTCTCCCGAGAAAGGCCTCGAAGCATTTGGAAGATGAGAGTCCTCCTGTGGCCAGCGCAGCCCCTCAGGACTTGGTGATTCACACACCCTGAGCCCAGAGCTGCGGGGAAAGGAGGCTAAGGGATGGCCTTGAGTTTGTCTTCCCCAAAATGTCCTCCTTCAGTCCCAGGCCTGCCTTGTGTGGGATCTGGTGAACCCGAGAGGAGACCCGCGGGTCTGGCTGGGAGGTGGGGCTCTCTGTCCGCTCCCCACTGCCAGGCTCACGGCTCAGAAGGAGGCCCCAGAGTGGGAGCCTCTTGAACGGCAATAAAATAACAAATACGGGCTGTGTGAAGCCACTACGTCTGTGCTAATTTGTCACAGTAGAAACGGGGGACCAACGCATCGGGTGACAGACTTAGGTCCCCCACCTGCCCCAGGAGCCGCGTCAGCAGCCTGAGCCTGGTCGCCCCCAGCGCCCCACATTCTCGCCACTGGACGGGGTACTATTCGCTGCCCCCACAGGATTCTTAGGACAGCCCAGGGGTCCCCTTCTTCTCGTCGGGGCCTGACATGGACTACCCAAGGCCTGTCTGTCCCTCACTGTCAGACTCCTTGGAGGAAAACCCACCTGCAGCCCCGTTCATCTCTCCGCCCTGTGCCTGGGTCCCCCCCCCCCGCAGCCCTAGGAAAGTGCCCCAGGCCAGAGGACCCCCCACCCCCACCCCATTACCTGGGTAAGGGAAGCGGAACCAAGGGGCTTGGCTCAGGACGTGGCCTTTGGCGTCCGTGCGGGCCAGGTACCCGTAGGCTGTGGGCGCCGAGGGGAGGGTGTTGGTCTCCGTGAGCACGAAGCACAGGAGCCAGGAGATGCTGAGCGCCAGCAGCACCTGCCAGAGGAAGGAGGCGCCTCACCACTGAAGGTCCACCCTCCCCCTGCCCTGGCCACCCCTCCCCGCCCTCACCACCCCTCCCCGCCCTCACCACCCCTCCCCGCCCTCATCACCCCTCCCTGCCCTCATCACCCCCCCCCCCGCCCTCACCACCCCTCCCCACCCTCATCACCCCCCCCCCCGTCCTCATCACCCCTCCCCGAAGGCCCTTCCAGGGTCAGCAGGGGTCAGCTGCGCAGTGGACAACCAGCACATTAACAGAGTGGAGCGTAGAAAATAAACAATAGGCACAATGTCCACTAACGTGGGGATTATTACACAGTCTGCCTCCCTTTCTGCTGGGTGCTGGTCTCAGGACCTTGGATGGAACTCCTCTGAGCCTCAGCGTGCTCATCGGTGCGCTGGAGGCACAATCCCTGCTCGGTGGAGCCCGAAGCAGGAGTTCTTACAGCTGGTCCTCGGACACGGGGTTTTTCATTCCTGGTGGCTGGATGCTTCACTACAGGTGACTCGTAGCCACACTCTCTTCCTCTTATAACCCATTCAGTAAGGAAAGCTCACTAAATAAGTCAGCTCCCATTTCTTTCTTGTTTCAGACTTTCCAGTGAACTTAGTACATTTTGGAACGGCTGGCCTACGGGGGCGCTGGAGGAGCAGTGAGCTCACTCTGTGGGGGCTTCTCCTCACAGTGGGAGGTGGGGCTCCCCCCGCCAGGCGCCCCCGATATCACCTGTGTGATTGACGGCTGCGTGTACTTGACCATGTGGCGCACACTCAGCGGACAAGGCTCCGCAGAGGGAGATGCCAGCATCGTCCCCGGGCACTTGAATTACCCATGAGCCACCGGGAAAGAACCTGGTCTGTCTAAGCATCTTGGCCCCACGTGTCATGTCATTGGCCGTGAGCCTGGCTGGCTGCCCAGTGCCGCGCTGTGAGCGGCCGGGAACACGAGGAGGCTGTCGCACCCGGTGCCCAGAGTGGCCCCCAGCGCAGGGTCCTCTGCTCCCGAGAGAGGAGCCCTGAAGGAGGACGGACGGGGGATGGCATCACCCCAACGGCCAGCGGACGTTCCCACAGACCACGGGGGGCCTGAGGAAGGTCTCGGAGGGGAGGCCCCTGCGGGTGGGGGAGCATCTGATTTGGGGGCCGTCCGGGAGTGCAGGACACTGCCCCTCCCTCTCCGGGTGCATCGCCTGAGAACGGAAGAGGCGGGGAGTCCTTCTTACGGGGAAGAGCTGAAACAGGCGCACGCTGGACGTGTGACACTTCTTCTGTCGTCCGTACAGGGGCACGGGCACCGGGACGTGCTTCAGGTACTGAGAAAACAGCACGATGAGGAAGATGGTCCTGAAACAGAAACATGCCACACCCAACCTGGCCGCCGGGGCCGCCCCGAGCCCGGGGGAGGGTCCCGCCAGGCCCTGCTCTGCCACCCCGGCAGCTCCTGCCGGCTCTGGAAGGAGGGCCGTGCCCTCTCAGAACTCCTGGGAAGTGGGGGCGGGGGTAGCAGTCCCCGTGGGTGGCAGCTGAATAGATCCAGCAGCTAGCTGGAGCCCCGAGGCCAGGGCCTGAGGCTGCCTTCTCCCCCAGGCCATTCTGCAGGTGCCGTGGTCAGACCCCAGGGGCAGAGTGAACGAGAGTGCCCAGCGTCACCCTCGGGTCCCTTCAGGGCTCTGTTTGCATCCCGGGGCCTCTCTGTCCAGGAAGCCGTCCTGAGGCCCCAGCTGGCGTCACCACCCTCCCCTGAGCATGCCTGGCATCCTCCCTCCCTCTCATCACTGCCTCCTGCTGTCAGCCTCCTCTCGCCCACCCGGCAATAGGAGGCCGTGTCTTCGCTCCCTTCCCGGGCGCCAGAGGTTTACAAACAGCTGCTCAATGAGACCCTGGTAGGCAGGGAACTGGCGGTGCCAACTTAGTGTGAACCCCACACGGAGTATTCTTCACTGCCCGTGGTTACCCCATAGTCTGTGTGTGCTAATGACATAGTAAATAGCAGTAATTATGTATATATGTGTATATAAGTGTGTGTGTGTGTATGTGTATATATGTGTATATATATGTGTGTGTGTGTGTGTGTGTGTGTGTGTGTATATATATATATATATATATATATATATATGGTATTTGCCGGCGTATAAGACGATTTTTTGGCCCTGAAAAATACGTATTTGCCGGCGTATAAGACGACTGGGTGTATAAGACGACCCCCTAACATTTCCACTAAAAATACAGAGTTTGTTATATACTCGCCGTATAAGACTACCCCCCACTTGGAGGCATATTTTTCAGGGCCAAAAAGTCGTCTTATATGCCGGCAAATACGGTGTGTATATATATATATATATAAAAGGTGAAGCGACCGTCCAGTCTGACTGTCCAGGAGCTATGATGGCACTGACCACCAGGGGGCAGACGCTCAACACAGGAGCTGCCACGCTTCAGTGACTTGGCAGTGGTGCTTCTCGGTGACCCACCCTCAAACCAGAGAGGAGGGAAGCCTGATTCCTGACGGGGCCGTGTGATTCCACCTTACGGTGTTGCTGGGGCACTGTCGGCCCCGAATCTGGTTTACTGCACACTTGCGTTTGTGTTCCACACCCTGTATGGCAGCAGCTTTGCAGAGTGCCCTCTCGCACTCTGGGACCCCTCAGGGATGTTGGAGAGTTGGGTTTGGCCCTACCCCCACCGGCCAGGCCACGGGACCCCACCTGCCGGAGGGACTCCGCTCACCCCGAAGATGCCCTTTGAGCCGCGGGGCCCAGGTGTGGCCAGCCAGGGAGGGACCACGGGAGGTTGGCTCCAGGGTGTGGCCGGCCCATCTTGCCCAGTCCCGCCCCACTGGTCACCTTCTAATTAATTTCCTTTCAATGTGCACGAATCCGTGCACCCGGCCACTAGTAAATTATAAGCAGCAATCTCACTGCTTTTCAAGGCATATCGTAATGTTCTCAGGAGTGTTTGTAAAGCACAGAGTTGGCCGATGTGCAGGACTCTGAGTTTTCTTGCCGAGTGATCTTCCACCAACGAGAACCCAGACGGCTCTCCCTCCCGGGAGAGGACTTACATGGCGGCAATCCCCCAGTGGGCTCCGGCATCATTGCCCGCAGAGTCGAAGAGAGGCAGGGCCATCAGGGAGATGGTCGGAGCAATGGTCAGGGGGCCAATGAAGCGCATGAGATAGCCAACGAGTCCCGAGAAGCCCACGAACATCTGGACGCAGGAAGCGGCCATGATGACGCCCTGCAACTGAAGAGCGGGCAGCTCAGGCATCTGGGAGCCCAGCCCAGCCCAGCCCGGCCTCTGCCACAGCCGGTCACCCCTGGGTGCTGCATTCAGAGGCAGTGCAGGGGCAAAGAGGGACCCCAGGGGCACAGAGGGGAGGAGAACTCTGAGCTCACTCCTACCTCTAGTTCTGGACTAGCTGTTGGACATTTTCACTCAATACGAACCTTCTCAGGAAGTAGCCTTCGAAAGTATTTATTGCCCTAGGGCAGTGGTCGGCAAAGCTCTTTGGCCCCCTTGAGTGTGGCTCTTCCACAAAAGACCACATGTGGGCGCACTCGCAGTGCGATTGAAACTTCGTGGCCCATGCACAGAAGTCGGTTTTCGGCTCTCAAAAGAAATTTCAATCATTGTACTGTTGATGTTTGGCTCTGTTGACTAATGAGTTTGCCGACCACTGAATCAGACAATTCCTAAAAGGAGGTTGAAACGTGTGACAGCCTCCGGTTTATAGCACGGGTGAAAAGCGCGGGGCCAGCAGATGGAGCTAAAGTACCGGAGTTTGGACTCTAGGTTGGGTTCATTGTACTGAACACTGGGAGGCGATGTGGGAATAAGCCATAGTGTCTATGTGTCTATTCCTTCTCATTGGTCAAATATGGGTAAGAACAGGGATCTTGTACCATGTCCCTCTTCTGAGGTCCCTCTTCCTTTATGCTTCGGGTACAGGAGATGTGACCCCGGATGCAGCCATGAGGCTCAGAGGGGGGGGGGGGTACTGAACATGGATGGGGGGGGCTGCAAGATGGACCCTTCTGGTGTAGGGCTTCCTGGCCTAGCTCCCAGGGATGTCTAGGGAACAGACTGCTCAGCTCAGGAATGCCTCTGGTTCAGGTCTAGTGAGTCTGCAGTAAGTGGGGCAATCCGTGGGGTCACATTCAGGCCTGGACAAACTGTACTGGAGCCCCCGATCGCGGGGTGCTTGGGAGCCTGCTCTGCCGGGGGTGACCCCTAGCCCAGCTCCAGGCCGCGGTGTTTCAGGTCCGCAGGGAGGGAGATGGCTGGGCTTTCCGGAAGTCTGAAGTGACCTTCATTCTCTCAGAGAGCACCCCACCCGCCAGCCCTCAGGTGAGGATGTGGAGACGGGGAGACTACCTGGTTTCCTGCCCCTGGGTGTGGGACTGAACTCCCCGCCAAGAGTCCTGAGTAGCTATTGCTCAGAGAAGCCCGCCTGGAGCCTGGCCGAGCTCCCGAGCTCACAGCCAGACCAGCAGCTCCTTTCCCCCGACGGGCACCTGGACTGAGCAGGCACAGGTCTTACACAGAGAAGCACGTGGCACAACCATCCAAAGTGGGCGGACGGAGCGGCCAGTCCCCACTGGCAGACACCTGGGCCTGCGCATGGGTTTCCCCCTTAACCTGAGCCTCCTAGGGATAAGGTCAATGTGGCACTCGTGCATCCATGAAACACTTGTAGCAGAATGTCGGGAAAACTCTCTGTGCTTAGTAATGATGACCTGCTGCTACTATTATCATCACCACCATCACCATCATCATCATCATCACTACAATCACCATCATCATCCCCATCCTCTCCTCCTCCTCATCAACACTGTGATGTCTCTCTCTCCTCTTTGCTGTCCTCACACTTAGCACAACACTTGGCATCAACAGTGACATCTGATGAGTTAATATAAGACAAGAGGAAATTAATATAAGACTGCCCACTGCCTGCTCTGCCTCCTGGGACTGGTGAGGAAAATGCTTGAGCTCTTCCTCCTTGAAATTTGTAACATTAGATGCATCTTCAGTCCCTCCCCACATTTTCTGCCCAGCATCCCCAGCCCCTCCCTTGCTCATCACCCTGCTTGATTTCCTTCATTACACACATGACTCCCTGAAATTCCCCCTTTTTACTTCCTTATTGGGATATTTCTGTCTCTCCCTCCCACCCTGGCCTGCACAGCCACACACTAGGACACGAGGCCCTCCCGGTCTCTCTTAGCTACAGCAGTCTCTGAATGCCCCGGCCTTTGCCCAGAGGTGATCTGAACAATGAATGTTGAACAAATGACTCAGCACAGTAACCCCCACTGAGTACCCCTCCGCGCCCCACACCGCCCCCCACCCCCTCCCTCGGGTCCCGTTACCTCTCGGATCCGCTTCTGCCACTCCTCGGTGAATTCAGGAGAGCTGGTGTTCACCTGGCTGGCATTGAGTGTCCACTCAGGGCACTTCCAGGCGGGAAGGGAGAGCATGGCCAGGGAGGGCGCCACGAAGGTAAACGTCCCTCCCTGTAGAATGGGCAGCCTGGAAGAGGGGAAGAGCACAGTCACCCCCACAGTTCCTGAGCACCGGCCTGTCACTGCCCCGGCGAGGGGCCTTGTAATCCCCAGCGCTAGCTAGGGCTGGGGGCAACACATGATGCCTGCTGTTCCCCCTATACAGGGAGTTCTTGCCACGCCTCCCCTCAGACCCACCAGCCCTGCTAAACTCTCGGCAGGTAGGAGAGGGGAGGGGAAAGACAAGCAGACCCAACCCCCATCTTGGAGATACAAGCCCGGGAGCAGAGCGGCAGGCTCTGGGAAACAATTTGGAGACAGCATAGAGCTCAGCACACACGCTCAGGGGGTGCCTGTCTACCGGGTCCCAGCTGATCCTCCCCGGGACCAGAGCACAGCTCACACCGCGACCTTCTCCCCCCAACAAGAGAGGCACAGCCTAACATCTCGGTCGCAAGATTCCCTTGTGCCTTCAAAAATGAACCTTGCCGAAACTGGTTTGGCTCAGTGGATAGAGCGTCGGCCTGCGGACTGAGAGGTCCCGGGTTCGATTCCGGTCAAGGGCATGTACCTTGGTTGCGGGCACATCCCCAGTGGGGAGTGTGCAGGAGGCGGCTGATCGATGTTTCTCTCTCATCGATGTTTCTGACTCTCTGTCCCTCTCTCTTCCTCTCTGTGAAAAATCAATAAAATATATATTTTTAAAGAAAGGAACCTCAGTCCCAGACCTCTACCCTCCGGCTCCTTTTCATCCCGTGGACAGACGGGTTTGAGGTCAGTAATCAGGGCTGCTCCCTGCCCAGACCTTCCCCCTCCTGGCCGGCCTGTCATTCTGGCTGCTGTGGGGACTGCCCTTCGAGGAGCTCACAGCCTGAGGGTCAACCTCCAACAATCCTCTCTCACTAGGACACAGCCTGCTCTTGTTCCAAACAGGACTTCGGGAGGCTCAGAAATACGTTATGATACATGTGGGACCTGATACTCCATACTCGGACCCTCCAATTGCATTTCCCACCGGTTCCTTCTCCTGCTCCCACCCCACGGGGCCCACACCCGGCCTCAGGAACCATTGCCGAGGGCGCCGGTCTGGGCACAGGGTCGGGGGAGAGGGAGGAATCTCAATGGCCACTCTCACAGCATCCCATAGACATCACAAGCAGACGCTCCCTCCACCTTTCACCATGGCATCTCTACACTCAGGCCCAAGGAGAAAACTCCCCACCGTCTTCCTTTACAACCATGACTCGTGTCTTTCCTAAGAAGAGATAAAATGTCTAAATCTGTAGTCTCAGAAATGCACCTTTAAGATCTAATGGGATTGGTATGGTGGGTTGGCAACGCCACGGAAATACCAGCCCCCAGGGGTGATGTGAACAACTAGGCTTATGTGGTAAACTGCACAGTGCCCTGGCCGGTGGGTTCAGTGGTTAGAGTGTCAGCGGTGCACCAAAGGATCTCACCGTAACATCAGCGATATCTAGAAAACCACATTACGCAATTCTGGCTAGCACTACCCATAATCAGCCATCAAAATCTAGTCGGCCTTTGATTCATAAGCTGCCGGTTAGCTTCTGCAAGCTGTAATGTCCTGGGCACTAACTCATTAGTGGAACCAAACTCGACTTTAGCCCCAGCTCCTCTCCTTGCTTTAATGACACTCATTTCCTAATTTTATTTCCCTCCTTCTTCACATGCTTAATTAGGGTGTAAGTTGGTTGAACCCTAACTCCTAATTAGTCTGTACGTCTCACGGCATTAACTAGAAGGCTAAGGCACTTTTACTAGTGATGATCCCGTTGAAATGTACCCCTTCGCATCTTCTCTGTCAACGTGATCGGCGCCCACAATATTGGAGAGGGAGAAGGGACTTTTAGGTGCTGTAGAGTTCAGCTCCTTCGCTGTGCAGATGAGGAAATGGAGCCCTGGCGAGGGCCAAGGACTTGTCCACGCTCCCACAGCACAGAAGCCAGGATTCAAGCTCGCAGCTCTTCTGTAATTGGAATTACAGAAGAGCTGCGAGCTTCTTCTGTAATTCCAATTAGGGTTCAAGCTCGCAGCTCTTCTGTAATTGGAATCAACACGGTCTCAGGTTTGAGGGGAGGAGCTCTCCCACCCCCCAGAAGAGCTTTGTGAGTATGACTGTCCTTGGGGGGTGGGGGGGAGGCAGGCACGGGAGCTCCGGGGTGCCCAGCCAGGTCGCTGCGGGCCTCCCCTTGGCCACCATGGCATCTTCCATTCCTGGAACCCAGTCTGGGTTTCGGGGGCCTGAGAGACAGACCAGACCAAACCCTGTCCCTCTTTAAGTCCGAGGTGGGGGGTTGGGAAGAGGCCTGGGCTCCCAGAGATGGCGTCAGAAGAAGGAAGAGGGGAGAGGGAAAACGACCTCATCCCCCACCCCTGTCAGAAGTGGGGAGAACTCCAGCATTGTCATTCCTCCTGGAAATGACTGGAGAAGGAAGCAGTCTGGACAGTGTGTGGTCTGGGCAAGAAGATCGCGCTGGGAATGAGCATTCTCCTCAGCCCGCCTCTCCTGGAGACAGCTGGTCAACCCTGGGCCAGTCTGCACTGGTATGGCTTGACTCAGGTGATTGATAAGGAACAAATGGATATTAATTCTTCTCATGGATCATTTTCTCTTAAGCACAGGCCTGGCACAGACTAGGGCAAAAGCAGATTTACAGCAAAGGGCCTCCCATTTGCCTGGCTCCTTCTGAAGTCCAAGGAGGGTCCAAGGTGGTCATGAGCCATAGGACTTTGTCAAAAAAAGGCTTTAGCCAAACCAACCACCGCTGCTGTCTCTTTCCACCACCTCCCTAACTCTGCACCTCGCACCAGGAGGTATCCGAAAGCCCATGAGCACTTTCAGGATCTGGCTGAAGGAAAGTGGAGTCAGGATGATGCAGTTTGCATGCCCTGGGACATAGTCAGGTGGCTTGGGACCACTAAAGGAGCATCGTGGTGTAACCACGGTGCCAGCCCACTGCACGTCATGACACGGAGGTGCAGGAACAGAGGTCGCACGATGACCTACATGTGTCCCACAGCACCTGGCACCTGACGGATGTGATTGGTGGATGAGAAGCAAGGAATGTGTGGAGCCAGAAGCAAGTCTGGAAAATTTGACAAGGATCAGATAAGAGACATTGCCAGAGAAGGTTTGGTCCTCATTGATGGGCAGGCAAAGTGGACCAGATGCTAAATCATGGCTAAAGGCAGAAGACACCAGACCCGTGGTCTGAGGAGGAAAGGCCTGGTTACCCTCAGGGAGGCCTTCCTGGGAGGATGGTGACTGGATGGAGCCGCTGGGCAGGGGGTGGTGGGAGAGGATGTGGAAATGAGGAGGGGGAAGGCTCCAAAAGTAAAAGGTTTTCTTCCCCATTCTGTCCACACCAGCTCCAGAGCAACAGGACTCTGTCTCACTCAGACTGAGTTTAGCAGCCTACATAGTGACATGAAGGACTTGATTGTTAAATTAAAAAAAAAGGAGGCCTGGCTGGTGTAGCTCAGTGGTGGAGTGCTGACCTGTGAACCAGGAGGTCATGGTTTGATTCCCAATCTGGGCACACGCCCGGGTTGTGAGCTTGATCCCCAGTGCGGGACACGCAAGAAGCAGCCAATCAATGCTTCTTTCTCATCATTGATGTTTCTATCTCTCCCACCCTCTCCCTCCATCTCTGAAATCAATTTAAAAAATAATTAATTAATTAATTAAAAAATAAAATAAAGACAGGATTACCGTTTTCACACCAATTGAGTGTCTCCATGCTACGGGAAGGAAGCAGGGCACACATCGCCATTTGTCCTACTGGACAGGTGCCAGGCCACAGAGCTGGTCAGTGAGTGTCTCTATTGTCTTATCTGCTCAGCACAGAATCCCTCTCCCCTGCCTCATGGGGAAACCTTCCTGAGTGGGAGTTGCCATATTTGTCACCCTGGTAGGTCCAGGGACGGGCATTTGGCTTAAGCTGTGCCAGTCAGAGCTCTTCCCTGGAATTTCACAATGTGAGGCCAGCCAGAGCAGTCCTTGCTGGCTTTAGGGGGTAAGTACAGGCAGCCCTGTCCACAGTCCGAGCAGGAAGTCTGTCTGCGGGAACAGGCCTGGTAGGGTGAAGGGACAGCCCCGCCCTCAGACTAGGGAAGGGGAGTCCCCCACACTTAGCCCGATGCTCCTGAGGGTCCCACTGTGGCCTCCTCTGGGGAGGAGTCTGCAGGGCCGCGGAGATATGCCCACCTCAGTCTACAGGCCCCTCCTCTTTGAGTCCCACGAATTCTCTACCCAGATGGCCCTGCGCCTCTTCCAGACCTTGCTTGGGCCTCTTCCCCAGGTCTGTCCTGCTGCACACAGCCCATGACACAGCCTGCAGGGTGATCCCGGGCAGCTGCCTGGGGACTCTCGTGTGTGGGGGCAGCTGTGTGTGGATGGAACTTGGACGTGCAGGTTGGGGTGTCCGCATTCAGGCATGCAAGACCATTTGTGTGATCTGGGGCAAAACTCAAGGTGGGAAGAAGAGGAGGAAGGCCACAGCTGGGGGAAGCCTTCCCTGCTTGCTGCCAGAATCCAAAGGAGAACGTTAAGGAGTCAGAGAATTCCAAATGCAAGCCTGGCCTTCCAGTTTGTGTGCTGGCCCTTTAAGAGAAACATCCAGATAAGATGATGGGCGCAGATGTCATTTACGTGTTCGTAAGCTTGGTTTATAGCCCCGTGGTATTTAAACATGGAGTGTGGGGGTCTTGCCAGCATTAGGGGCAGGCCTAGGTAGAAACAAGTGATGGATAAAAAGTCCGGGTGGCATTGGAGTCCCTGGTTCAACACGTTCCGGATGCACGACGCACCCTGCCTGTCTCTTTGCTTGATCTTGTAGGTTCATAAAGAATACATTTTTTTTTTTGCCTGAGCTAATCTGGACTCATGCACCGGTTGGAGCTCGGACTTGAACCCAGGCTCTGACCGCTAGCCCTGTGCTCCGTCTGCCACGGCCCACCAGCTTCCTAATCTCCTCTCCGGCTGCATCCCAAGCACGCCTTGCCGACACCTGGGCAGGTGTACGTCAGAACCCGCGGGGAGAAGTTGGACCTACCTGACTCCGAAAAGCACCTGCAGGAGGGTGCAGACGCCCGCGACGAAGAACATGGTGCTGATGAGGTAGCTCTGCGCGAGGGGGTCGTGCTGCAGACACAGCCCCTTGGCCAGGATGAGCGGCACGGCCACGAGCCCGCCCAGGGCAGTGATGAAGTGCTGTGGGCAGAGCGGAGAGGACGGGCAGGCAAACCTTCGTTCTGGCTCCCAGGCCAGAGGCGAGAGCTCCGCCTCTCGTCTCAGGGGAACCTGGTCAAGAGTGACCGGCGGGCAGAGATCCGGGCCAGCAGCAGGACCCAAAGAAGGCCTGGCAGCAAGAAGCAGGAAACTTGCCGAAACCGGTTTGGCTCAGTGGTAGAGCGTCGGTCTGCGGACTGAAGGGTCCCGGGTTCGATTCCGACCAAGGGCATGTACCTTGGTTGCGGGCACATCCCCGTTAGGGGGTGTGCAAGAGGCAGCTGGTCGATGTTTCTCTCTCATCGACGTTTCTAGCTCTCTATCTCTCTCCCTTCCTCTCTGTAAAATATCAATAAAATATATTAAAAAAAAAAAAAAGAAGAAGAAGAAGAAGCAGGAAACTAGCCAAGAGGTCGAGAGTTGAAGGGCAGGACCTCAGTGCCAGACGCTGACACCCGGGTAAGAAATCAAGGCAGGAACACAACTTGCCAGGAACCAAGGAGGGGGCTTTAAGAACCAGGTGGGGCCCTGGCTGGTTTGGCTCAGTGGATAGAGTGTCAGTCTATGGGCCGAAGGGTCCTTGGTTCGAGTCTGGTCAAGGGCACAAGCCGGGGTTGCAGGCTCCCCACCCTGTTCGGGGTGTGTGGAAGGCAACCTATAGATGTGTCTCTCACATCGGTGTTTCTTTTTGTCTCTCCCTCTTCCTTCCACTCTCTCTAAAAATCAATGAAAAAAAAATCTCCTCAGGCAAGGACTAAAAAAACAACACATTATGACATTTGCTCTTATTTTATAGAAAAGCACAGAGAAGCAAACAAAAATGTATATCTCTCCCCCTCTCCCCCAAATATGCCACATGGAACAGTTTGTAAAATTAAAAGAAGCACATATATGAGATTAGAAAATCCATGCAATCAAAAGTTACAAAATAAAAAGTGAAAGTTGAAAGCTAGGGTTAAATACCTTTGTTAGTTTCTTGTGAATCCTTCAAAACCTACAAAATTACTACATATTCTTATTTCTATCGTCCTTTTTATCACACAATGCACAGTTATTTACTATGCTCTTTTCATTTAATATATCTAGTAGAACATTCTCTAACCTCGGGGTAAATATATATTTCTCTCTTTTTTTTTTAAAAAAAAGTAACTTTTTTCTTTTTTTAAAATATATTTTATTGATTTTTTTTTTTACAGAGAGGAAGAGAGAGGGATAGAGAATTAGAAACATTGATGAGAGAGAATCATGAATCAGCTGCCTCTTGCACACCCCCTACTGGGGATGTGCCCACAACCAAGGTACACGCCCTTGACCGGAATCGAACCCGGGACCTCAGTCCACAGGGCAATGCTCTATCCACTGAGCCACACCGGTTTCTGCATATTTCTCTTTTTTAACAACTTTATAAAAACATAATTTGTTAGATTATGTCACAAATTATTTAACTGGTTTTCCTATGGTGGATATTTTGTTTGCTTGTTGTGTGATTTTGGTTTTACTATTATCAATAATAGCTGTAAGAACATCTTTGTATTTATCTTAGCAAGTCCAATAAGCATATCCTCAAAGAAATTCTTACATCTCAGGGTTAAAGGGTATTTGCGTATTGCATGTTAATAGAAATCACCAAATTGTCACCTAGAAAGGTTGTACCAAGTAACATTCCAACAAAAGAGCTTGTTTTTCAAAATTTCCCAGGCATTGGTTGTCATGCTTTTTAGTTGTTGCCAATCAAATAAATTAAAAGTAGTATCTTTACAAAACAACAGCAACAAAACCACACCACAATGTCCCAGTCACTGTCTTTAGAGAAAGAGAGTCCTCCTTAGCTCCTTCCCCCACCCCGAAACTCCTGGAGGGAGAGAGAGACCCAAGAAGCCCCGAGTTCCCTTGGAGGTCAACTGCAAGGAAGACAAGAACATCCACAACTCAAGTGTGGGTCTTGACTAATTTGACCTGGGTGGGTACTGAGGTGGCTTTTCAGTCAGAGCCTCTTTGGACCTCGTGCTCGCTGGGTGGCATTACCTGGATCCCCAAGATGATGCAGAGATGCCATGGTGGGATGTCCAGGATGCCATAGGCCAGGTCGCTGCTGCTGGGACTCCTGTGGTGGCCACCCTTCTTCCTGCCTTGGCCATCGTCATAGAAGGTGAGCACGCCATCACCCTTCTGCTGGGAGCAAGACAAGGACACATCTGGGCATTTCCAGAGGAATCAAGGGGACTTCCTGTTCAGCCACACAGAGGCCAGAGGCAGGAGACAGGGGCAACTGTTGGCCAGCTGGGGATTTCCAGGTCCAAGCTCAAAAGGCCAATGGTTTTCTATATTATCCCCCTCAGCAGGGCCTCCATGTGGAGTCTGGGGCCGTGCAAAGGGAGTGGATGCCAAGCCAAAGCCCTGGCAGAGAACCAGCTTTGTGTAGGAAGGGATGGGGTCAGCGCCAAGGTCAGAACATTGGGCATGTTTATCTCCCAACCAGTCAGGAAAACGGGGGTCCCGGTCCCAGAATGGTGTAGCTGTCCATTGTGCTGACATGTGCTGACATCTGTTTCTGGGGGTGGGGTGCGGGTCACTCCCTCCATGAGGTAGTGGTAGAAATGACTTTGAGGAGAAGAAAGGAGCGTTCTCTCAGGCGTCCCCACAGTTTTCTGGAAGAGGGGCCAGGGCGGCTTGACCAGAGGCGGCTCCAGCAGACAGCCGAGAGCCGGGCCCAGATCGCGGTCTGCAGACACCTGGGCTGAGCATCACCGGCCGCGGCCCTGGCCCGGCGTGCAGGGAGGGGCTCCTTCTGCCTGCGGTGGCCGGGGGCCAGAGCAGAGCCCCCCCTCCCCCTCCCGTGGCCAAAATAGGTTGCAGAGGTGGTAGTGTGACCGAAGAGAGCCACATGCTAACCTGACAGGCTCAGGGGAGGCCTGCGTGGCAGTCTGGCAAACTCTGAGACCTAGGATAACCACAAAAGATGGCTTGGAAGTTAAATATTTTAACTGCAAAGATCAACTTAGATCTTCTTTACTGAGCCCAGTAGCCTTTTTGCCTCACAGATAACATATCTGTGAGATGTCCGGTTAACTTGTAACGTCCCTTTTTCTGGAGCCCCTGGGGCACAGCCAAAGGTGGTGGGGGCTAGGACAGATGCCTCAGATTCCTTCGTTATCATGTTAATTGTTCCCGCTCTCACCTAGCACTCACCTAAGTACGAGTCCATCGTTTTACTTTTTATCCAATCCTAGGGGTTTCCCACTGTTTTGCTTTCTCCCACCTCCTTACTCCATCACCAATGAATTTCATGGAACCCACCTACGTCCCTCCTTTGATTGCAATGTATAAATATAGAAACATAACCCGCCATTCTTCGGAGCATTATCTCAGTCCATTGAGGTTCTGCTTCCCCGAATATGACGACAGTTTGGTCCAAATAAACTCACTAAAATTCTTTACAGGTTTCAATGTTTGTTTGTTTTTTTCCTTTTTCTTTCCGTTAACAGTAGGGACAGGCTTACCCTGACTTTACTTCTCTGGGCCTCAGTTTCCCCGTTTGTAAAATGGGAACGGAGAGCTTGCTCCATGAGCTCCGAAATGCCTGTGGTATTTTGGCTGTTCAGGAAATACCAGTTCTCTCTCTCTCTCTCTCTCTCTCTCTCTCTCTCTCTCTCTCCCCCACTCCCTCTCCCTCCTTCTCTCTCTCTCTCTCTCTTCCCTGTAGCTTTGCTTCAGAAAGGATTTCTGATCAGAGGAACCATAACCTGGAAAACAAACATTTAGATCCAAGAGAGTCGGACCCGTGAGTAAAGGCAGAGGCGAGGATTTTCCACCTCTTCCTCCCCTTCGTGATTCATTCACAGAGGTCAGCACTCGGGGAGGGACCGTTGCCCCGGCGACGGGGAGGTCCCAGCACAGCTGCCCCTGTCTAACCATCGAGCCATCGCATATCCTTAGCACCTAAGCCATCAGTCTGCCCTTCCTCCTTCCACAAATGACGGATCCGGCACTGGGGCTCCATGCTGGGCCCCCCCAGGGCTCTCCCCCTGCAGCCCACTCTCCTCCCCTCCCTCCCCCACAGCACTCACCGGAGGGTCAGGGTGCTCCCGGCAGGTGATGGCAGAGTCCATGGCAACTCGGGTCTTCTCTCCCTTGGGTGTCCTCTCAGGATAGGCAAGAACTGAAGCCTCTCCGGTAGAGAAAGATTAACTTCTCAAAGCCTGCTGAAATAACCAGAAAAGGAGAAAGACAGGTATCCCAGCTGGCTCCGGGGAGGGTGGGGCCTCCACGCCCCGCCCACGGGTGGACACCAGACTCCCCCGCCTCACCTCACCCCTGCCCCCACTCCTCTCCCTCTCTGGTCACGGCGGGGGACCAAGGTGCACTCTGCTGGAGCCAGTGCTGCACCCTGGGACCGGCCAGAGCGGTTACCGAGAAGTTAATGATCCCCTGGACCCAAGGGAACGAGCCAGGGGGCAGCCCCTCGAGGTGTGGCGGGGGCACACTTCCCGGAAGCCGGGCCGGGAGGGGAGGGGACGGGGGGGGGGGGGTGAGGGCGAGGCTCGGGGCTGAAACCGGAGAGACGTCCCCGTTATCTGAAGCTGATTCTAGTAGACTGGTTGAACTGGAATGAAAGCATTGCAAACACTGCCCTTTGGGCCTGGCCCCTGAGGTGCATTCATGAAGTCATGAATGAGGAAAAGAGGATTACCGTGGATCCGAGAGGAGCTGCCAACGCTCCCTGGTGGGGCAAAGCCTGAGGAGAAATGCCTCCGGGCCCGGGTGAGTGTCCCTAACCGCCAGGAATGTCTAACATCCCTGCCTCCCGGGGAGAGAGATCCAGGAAGGCGTCCTGTGGCTCTCGAGGAAGGCTCTGGGACAAACCCTGGGTGAGGCCCGCTCCGTGAAGTTCCTAGCAAGCCACGATCCAGTTACTCAGGATGGCGAAATGCTCCCGAGTGGGCGGCACTGAGTCTCCAGGTTCTGGAAACACACGGCGGCAGGCCCTCGGACCGACGTCAGCGGGAGTCGGCCCCAGAGCAAGCCCCGAAAGCACAACAATGAGATTAGCCGTGTCACGAGGGAGGAGACAGCCCTGATCTGGGCTGTGACCGGAAGGGAAAGGTCACCAAGTGGCTGGCCTTCCCGGAACACTTACCCGCCGACGCTACGATCCCTCTGTTTTATAGGGTCACGTTTTATGTCCACAACAAAGGAGCATTCACCTCCTTATTTCACGGATTGCGAAATTCAGGGCTTGGTGGGTTGAGCGATTTGCTCAGGGTTATAGCCAATGCCCCCTCCCCCCACCTCCCCCATCCCTGGATGAAAGCATTGATCCTCTCCAGATGGCACCAGGGACCCCACGTTCGCCTCAGAGGTGGAGGTGAGCCGAAACCGGTTTGGCTCAGTGGTGGAGCGTCGGTCTGCGGACTGGAGGGTCCCGGGTTCGATTCCGGTCAGGGGCATGTACATTGGTTGCGGCCACATCCCCAGTAGGGGGTGTGCAGGAGGCAGCTGGTTGATGTTTCTCTCTCATCGATGTTTCTGGCTCTCTGTCCCTCTCCCTTCCTCTCTGTAAAATATCAATAAAAAATATATATTTAAAAAAAAAGAAAGAAAGAAGTGGAGGTGAGCCTGAGCATCATCCGGAGGGCATGGCCCTGCGTCCGCTGGGGTCCCCCAACCACACTCCATGGCAGTCCCCTGAGCTGGACAGCGGGCGCTGGGACGGAGAGCAGGTGCCCAGGCTCACGTGGAGCGGCCCGGCTCTGCCGCCGCGGGAAGCCTGGCGGTGTGGCCGGAGGGGAGCTGCCGCACTGCCCGCCCTCGCCGCCTGGGGCCCGGGCAGAGCTGGGCTCACGCTGGACCTCGCTTCTCCGCGTCACCCTGCGGGGCAGCACGGAAGAGGGCTTTACGGAGACCCGCCCTCCCGCACCGCGGTCCTGCCTTGCCTGGCTCTGCCCTCCCTGCCGCCTGCCGAGCCCACAGTTCCGCTCCTCTGGGGTGGGAGGCGAGGGAGTGGGTTAGCGGCCCTCTGGCGGCCACGCAGAGAGAGGGTCTCCCGTCACCCTCTTGGCTGGACTGCCTGTGTGCCGTGTTCCAGAGCTTTCTCCGTTCTTTGCCGTCAGGTCATTGCTCTCCTCGGGGCCTAGCATGGTTCTTTGCGCAAAGTCCTTTCTGCGCCCACTCTTTGGCTCGTGGTCACTGCTACGGCCCACGGAGTCCCCGCCTCCCTCCGCGGCTCAGGCCCAGGCGAGGAGCGAGCCTTTCCTTCCCTCAGAAGTCGCTGCTGCAGACTTCGCTCCCTCCGCTCATCGGCCTGGCCTGCCCCCTGCCAACACCTCTCGTCCGAAAGCCACTGTGACACCCCCCAGCTCGCCCCCAGCTTCAGCCGCCCAGCTGCAGGCCTCGACCTCCCTCCCATCCTTGATTTACAACTTCCCGGTCTAAATAACCCCATGCACACAGCAGCCTGGGGTTCACCGCCCCCCCCCCCCCCAGCACATTCACAGGTGATTATTGATGGCCCTTGTGCTACGGAATGAGTTACGGAAATCTAGTTCTACTAATTAGCAATGAGAGGAATTTGTTTTAAGAATGTGGGTTCTCTCTGGGAAGTATGATCTTTCCTCGAATACACAGAGAAGTTAAAACTTTGCCCGCTAAAGCTCCCAGTTCCAGATCCGAGGCAGCTGCTGGGGCCCCAGGGCTGGGGGAGGAGAGAGGCTCCGGGCTCTGGGATTACAATGCCTGGTGGCCCCTCTGGGTGCTCCATCTTTGCATGTGAAATAGCTAAGCAGGAAGTCTGGACCTGGACCTCCGGGCACTGAGGTCAGATGAATTGGGAGTTGGCTATTGTAGGACGGAACATGCTAAGAGACAGTCATGGGGAAAATCACATTTGACAAGAGCAACCGAGGCCAACAGGGTTCTAAAGAGCAGGTCCAGCTCTCTCTCTCTCTCTCTCTCTCTCTCTCTCTCTCTCTCTCTCTCTCCTCCTTCTTCTTCTTCAAAATAAATAAATTAATTAAATTAAATAAATAAAGAAAAAAAAAAGAGCAGGTCCAATTAAACTGTAGGTGCTGCTCTTGGTATTGTCTTTCAGAAGCCATTTAGCCTTCTCTCATTTTCCTCTTTCTTGTTTTTAAAATATATTCTTATTGATTTCAGAGAGGAAGGGAGAAGGGAGAAACATCAGTGATGAGAGAGAATCATTGACCAGCTGTCTCCTACTCGCCCCCCCTCCCCCCCGCCCCGCACCCTCCCGCGCTCCCCTGGGGATTAAGCCTGCAACCCAGGCCTGTGCCCTGGCCAGGAATGGAACCATGATCTCCTGGTTTATAGGTTGATGCTCAACCACTGAGCCATACCAACCGGGCCTCTCATTTTCCTCTTGAAAACCATCCTGATCGACAGTTACCGGGCATGTGCTTCCGGCAGTTTCCTCTGTCCTGTGGCTGCCCTGCATGGGGTGAGGGCTCAGCCGGAGCCCTGCAAACCCCTGGCCATGGCCTTGGGTCAGCGATGGGCATGGAGCCCGCTAGAGCCCTGAGATGCAGGGAGACTTCTGCTGGGAGGTGGGAGGGAGGCATTCTTTTTCACTGACCTCGAACCTAGAGGTTGCTGCTCTGCAGGTGCTGGCAGCCACTCATGACTACCCAGAGCCCGAGAAGGAAGCCAGCCTGGAGAACAGAGCCGAGAGAGACAAAAGCTGGGTCCCCGAGGTGTTTGGATCCATGTATCATGCCATCTGCCTTTGCTAGTAAATGCTCTTTTGGGCTTAACCCAATTTGACTTGGGTTTTCTATCATTTGCAACCAAAATGTACCAGTCCACAAACCTACACCTTTATCTCCAATCCCAGGCCAGCTCTTTTTCTAGAATGACTTACATAGTATTTGCTGGTGTTTCACCCTTCACTAACAATGACTGTTAAGTTCCAAAAGCGTTCGAATAACCCGAACATCAATTCTAATGCTAGCGACCTCAACCTAATTTTCCATGAAATGTAGACTTTGTCTAAAATGTGGCAAAAACCGTCCACGAGAGGCCCTGGGAACCCACGTAAAGGCCACTTGTTCCTACGAGGCTTCCCTCAAATGAATACCCGATTTCCTGTCTGGAAACCAGCATGAGCCACAGAGGGCTTTTCTACATCTTTGTGGAGCCCTGACCTGTCCCACCACAAATCGGAGTTGCAGGGTTGCAGTGTGGTTCTGCAAAATCGCTTCCTTCCAGTTTGGATGGGAGCAACTTCAGAAAGCTGCCTCAAGTGGACTGCGTGTGGCTCTTGGCTAATGACTTCGAGGCCTGCATCACCTCCATCGTCACGCTCACCTGAGTTTCAGTTGACGAGACAGAGGCTGGCCAGCTCACAGACTCAACCTGGCCCGCTGCCTGTTCGTGTGGGTGGAGATTTACGGGAACGGACCCACGCCCACTGCTCCACGTGGTCTCCGGAGCGGCTTTGGTGTCACCGGTTGAATCGCTGTGACAGCCCCACAAAGCCCAACGTCATTTACTACCAGCCTTTCTTTTGTAGAATGCCGGTCTGAAAACCCACGCTTGGAAAAAACATATCATGTTGCATCTCACAACATAGGTATGATTTTAAATAAAAACAAAGTATAACTACATCCTCCCCTGCCCCCTCCAAGTTTCTCCTCTCCAGCGGCTACCAGTCTGTGCCTTCTTCCCCTTACAGAGCTCCGCGTGGTACAAGCCTCTGTCCGGGCTCGGGCTGGCGGGCACAGGCACGCCTCTGGGGCTGCTTAACCGGAGCTTGCCACGGATAGTCTTGTTTCTCTGCTCTCGGGTGACCGGCTGCTTCTGCTCACCCTTCGGCTCGTCTCTGAGTCTTGGTGCCCAAGCCCTTGTGTGGGACAAGCAGGGGCCAAAGAAGAGTGTCCAGGGGTGGTGCCAGGGGCCAGGGCTGGGATGGCACTGACCCGAGGGCTGGGGGGCGGGGGGGGGGCAGCGGAACCAAGGCCTGGAGCCAGGGTGTGCAGAGCAGGGCTGAGAACCACTTCTCTGCCACCGTCAGGCAGACGCCAAATCTGGGGAACAAGTGGCCATCACGTCACAGCTGCTCCAAGCCGGTGGCCTGCAGCCCACAGGGCGTCTCTGAGGTTCCGGCTCTTCCTCACAGCACTCAGGGGAGGGTGGCCTTCAGTAGGCCAGCCCTCCCCGCTCCTGAGCGTCCTCCTCACTGCGGGGCAGGCTCTGGCCCCTCTCTGTGAATCGGCCGGGAGATGTGGGAGCCTGAGCCAGAGACCCGTTAGATCTTTAGATCTGGGCCACAGAGACGGAAGGTCCGTGTCCCCCGGGATTCAGACGGAAAGTCCTAAAGCCCCATGTGATGGTATTTGCAGGTGGGGCCTCGGGGAGTAATAAAGGTGGAGCCCTCGGGATGGAGTGAACCCCACAGAGCTCCCTCCCCCTTTGGGTTACGTGAGGACACGGCACCGAGACGGCCGGCCGTCTGCGAACCAGGAAGCAAGTCCTCCCCGCACTGCCGCCCAGCCCGCGGCACTGCTCATTCCACAGCCCAAGGGGACCCAGGCGAGTTGGCATGTGCGGAATTCCCGCGTGATTGGCTTTCTGAGGAGAGGATGGTGGTTTTGGCCTCGGGCCTTTCCTTTGCTCCGTGCCTCTCAGGAGGAGTTTGACCTACATACTTCTGGCCAGCAGTGTCCGTCCGGCCGGCTGCTGTCCAGGCGCCGGGGGAGGGGGAGCAGCGCTGTGGCTCGTGGACACACTGAAGGTGCTCCCCCCTCCCCCCAGGAGCACACGGGGGCCTCGCGGGCAGCGCTGCCCAGCTCTGCCCATCGCTCGCCTGTCCTCCGTCATGGGCTGAATGCCAGCCTGGCAAGATGTTCAAGCCAACTTCAGGGCCATTCCTGTCACCGTCCCTTCCTCCCCCACCCCCAGATCCTATTTCCTTTTTTTCTTAAATAGGTTTTTATTGATTTCAGAAACAGCAATGATGAGAGCGAATCACTGATCAGCTGCCTCCTGCATGGCCCCTACGGGGAATCCAGCCCGCAAACAGGGCATGTGCCTTGGGGAATTGCATCGTGGCTTCTGGGTTCGTGGGTGGATGTTCAACCATGGAGCCATGCTGGCTGAGGTTTTTTGTGCCTCCCCCTTCTTGCAGAGAAATTTTCTTACCAGGAGGTAGAATTTTAGATTTGGGGAGCTGGAAGGAACTACAGAAGAAGCTACTGTCCAGAGAAGAAGGGAGCCTGTGGGTTCACACGCCTCCTCTCAGTGGGTGACACCGGCGTCCCCGAACACTCGAACCAGAGCTCGGCCCACCACCCGCAGTTCTCCCCAAGCCCTGCCCACGTCGCCTCCTAAGCATACCACATGCATGTCCACTTCTCTCACGGTGACAAATACAACAACTTCATCTAAGCCACCTTTTTTGCTTCTCTTCTAATTCGACATCAGCTTCCTTGAGAATTTATGCACAGCAAGTCTGGATAAACTCTTTTTTTTTTTAAAAAAACAAATAGGAGATAATTTGTCCGTTACAACGTATTATTTTACAACCTAATACCGTATTTGCCGGCGTATAAGACGAATTTTTGGCCCTGAAAAATATGCCTCCAAGTGGGGGGTAGTCTTATACGGCGAGTATATAACAAACTCTGTATTTTTTAGTGGAAATGTTAGGGGGTCGTCTTATACGCCCAGTCTCTTATACGCCGGCAAATACGTATTTTTCAGGGCCAAAAAATCGTCTTATACGCCGGTTACAACCTGTTCATTTACAGTGCTACCAAGGTTCAAAGGTTCAAGGGAAATGGCTCTTTTCTTTGTAAGCTATTTTTATTGGTTTCAGAGGTGAACGTGAGAGGGCGGTGAAGGATGGAGAAAAGACAGACAAGAGAATAAAAGCTGGGACTCGGTGGGACGCTGCCCTCTCTCGTGGAGAGAGAGCGACAGGGACTACACACCTTGTCTTTATTTTATAACCAGATGCCAGGAGGCAAAGTAAGGGCGTGGTCAGGATGTTTACAACATTCTCGTGGGCTTCAGTCCCACTCCCTTACATGCACCTGACCAAGCTTTGTTTACTTGCAGCCGGTATCACTCAGGCACGTGGGGCCGCGTGTTCGGACCACAGGTTCAAGCTTACAGCCACAGCTGTCGGCTGTAATTATGCGGGGGGGGGGGGGGGGGGAGGGGAAGAGCTCTGCCCTCCACACTGGGACTTGCACGTGACTTTGTCATGAGAGGACTGTGCCCTCTTATTACCGGTAGTTTGAGGCTTGAACCTGTCCAAATACTGTAGCCACTCTCCACAGAGATCAAGCCCACAACCCAGGCATTTGCCCTGACCTGAAATCAAACCATGACCTCCGGGTTCATAGGTTAACACTCAACCACTGAGCCTTGCTGGCTGGGCAATAAACTTTTTTTTTTTTTACTTCTTTTCATAAATGTAAATTTTTCAGTACTCAATACAATGAAATATCTTTGTAAGACTATAATACACTAATTTTGTATTGACATTCTTGTTGTTGTTAACCCTCACCCGAGAATATTAAAATTAATATACCTGAGGATATATTTTTTTTCAGAGAGAGTAGAAGGGAGAGAGAGAGAGAGAGAGAGAGAGAGAGAGAGAGAGAGAGAGAGAGAGACAACATCTATATGAGAGAGACACCAATTGGTTACTTCCCATAAGTGCCCTGACAAGGGTGGGGGATTGAACCTGCAACCCAGGTACATGCCCTTAACGGGAGGTGAACCCATGACCCTTTGGTGTGAGAGGGCTGACACTCCAACCACAGAGCCACACCAGCCAGGGCTGGATAAACTCTTAAAACATAAATTTAGTTATGTCGTTCCCCTTTTTAAAACCTGCCTCACTCACCTGCACCTTGAGGAGACAATAAAACCAGTCAAAGGCCTACGGCGACCTTCGTCACGGACTGTCCGGAGTCCCACTGCTCCCCACTCCCCATCACTCAGGGCCTGGCGCACACAGGAGCTGGACCTCATCAGATTAACGGGTGACTCTGAACTCTTGGGCCAGGTCTTTATCCAAAAAGAGAAGTGATAGATCCTTTCTTCCTCCAGCTGATGGACAGACCCCACCTGCAGCCGGACATTCCTGAGCACTGAACCACCGATCAGCACCTGCCAAATACCCTAAGCCCCCAATTCCTAAGTCCCTAGGTCCCTAATCATAGGCCTTACATGAAACCACCAGTCAGCGAGTGCTGAGTGCCCTAAACCCCGTCCCCTACCCTCCCCTTAAAAAGGGCATGGACCCCAGCCTTGCGTGTGTTCTCTCTCTCTCTCTCTCTCTCTCTCTCTCTCTCTCTCTCTCTCAGCAGCCGGCAGTGGTACTCTTCTCTTCAATAAGCCTGTGTCCTGGCATCCCGGTCTCTGGCCCTCTCTCTTTCATCTTTTAAGATGGACTTCAAGCCCCCCATCCTCTCCTCTGTCCAAGGCTCCGGCTATCACCAGGAGGAGGGGCGGGACTGGTTTCCTCCGGGAGCCCGGATGGCAGGCCCCAAGGCCGGGACGCCGCAGGGGGAGGCACGGGCTGGCTTTTCTCTGAAACTCTGGAAATGCCGTCTCCACTTCAGAGGGCGGCACAGCCCTTAGAGAGGGGCACAACCTAGCTGAGGTCTGTGGCCTCCCTGTGCCTGGGGTTTTGCTTTCATTCAGGTCTGTGGCTGCCGCAGAGCAGACAGTGTGTGCCCACACTGAGGAAGGACACTTCCTCCTCGCCTTTTCCAGCCCCTGCACTAACCCTCCCCACCCCGCCCCCACCCCCTGCACCACACCGGGTCCGGAAGGCCCTCATCCTCTCTACCCGGCTCCTCCTGGCGGGGACTCTCCCCTCTTGACTCCCAGACACCAGTGTTGACCCAGACACAGACACTGTCCATGACTCAGATTCCAGGCTGAACTGAGGCCAACCGCTGACTCGGGGCCAGCCACCGAGCTCCGCCTCGCTGGCGGTGTAGGGTCGACCAAACTGTCAGTGAGACCTTGACCTCACTGACAGTTTGCTTGGAGAATGCACAGGCTTTGGAACTGACTGCTGATGTGGAATCAACACCCCCCCCCCACCCCAGCTTCGTGGGGGGCAGCACAGCAGGTGTCCCCAGTGGCTATTGGGAGGAGCCTGTGACTGGCCCCCAGCCGAGCCCAGCACCTGCCGGGTGGTGACAAGTTCATCTCAAACGCGTGTGTAAAACGAGGCCGAGCCTCCACGGACATGTACTTCAGTTGCAGGGTGTAGGAGGCAACCAATCAATGTCTCTCTCATATCTATCTTTTTCTCTGTCTCTCCCCCTCCACTTTTCCTGAAAATCAATGGAAAAATATCTTCAGGTGAGGATTAACAACAACAACAAAAAGGAACCTGTCATTTCTTCCCCCCACCCCCAAATATATTTTATTGGTTTTTTACAGAAAGGAAGAGAGAGGGATAGAGAGTTAGAAACATCAATGAGAGAAAGACATAGATCAGCTGCCTCTTGCACACCCCCTATTGGTGATGTGCCCCCAACCCAGGTACATGTCTGCTCACACAGCTTTCTAAGAAGATTCTCAGCTTCTGCACAAGCTTGTGGTGCCAAAGGGCCAGGCAGCCACAGGATGTCCCGGCTGAGGATGGACACAGTGGAGACCACTGTCCACAGACGGAGGAGGCCCATTTCTTCTTCTTCTTTTTTTTTTTCTTAATATATTTTATTGATTTTTTACAGAGAGGAAGGGAGAGAGATAGAGAGCTAGAAACATTGACCAGCTGCCTCTTGCACACCCCCTAATGGGGATGTGCCCGCAACCAAGGTATATGCCCTTGACCGGAATCGAACCTGGGACCTTTCAGTCCGCAGACCGATGCTCTATCCACTGAGCCAAACCGGTTTCATAGGGGATCAACCATCAATCAAGGTTCATTTCAAAGGAAAAGGAAGAAAAAGACAGTTGGTGACAGTTTCCGGGAGGAGGCGGCACAGCCGGCCACGCAGGGCAGGGCCACACCGGGAAGCACGGGGTCAGCCAGGAGGAAGGTGCGAAAGGAAAGAGCCACGTGCTAGCCCAACAGGCTCAGGGGAGGCCTGCGTGGCAGTCTGCAAACTCAGAGACCTAGGATAACCACACAAGATGGTTTGGAAATTAAATATTTTAACTACACACAGGTTATTGTGGGTAGTCATGTCCTAGGCCGATATTTTCCCAGACAAAGATCAATTTTGCTCTTCTTTACTGAGCCCATTTGCCTTTTTACCTCTAAGATAACATATCTATGAGATGTCTGGGCGACTTGTAACGTCCCTTTTTCTGGAGCCCCTGGGGCACAGCCAAATGTGGTGGCGCCAGGACAAGTGCCTCAGATTCCTTCGTTATCGTGTCGATTGTTCCTGCACTCACCTGGGTTCGTGTCCCTAGTTTTGCTTTTTATCCAATTCCGGGGGTTTCCCACAGCTTTGCTCTCTCCCGCCTCCTTACTCCATCACCAATGAATTTCATGTAACCCACCTATATCCCTCCTTTGATTGCAATGTATAAATATAGAAATGTAACCCACCATTCTTCGGAGCATTATCTCAATCTGTTGAGGTTCTGCTTCCCGGCATATGTCGACAGTTTGGCTCAAATAAACTCACAAAATTTTTTTTACAGATTTTAATGGTTTTTTTCGTTAACAAAGGGGTGAGGGGAGAGCCCGCACAAAAGCTTTCATTGTGGTGTCTGCAGGGAGGACGGTGGGGCAGGGTAAGTGAGGGGAGACTCACTCCCAGGGTAAGCGGCTGGACAGGTTTAGCATTGGCTGGCTTGAAGAGTTGGGGGGTCGGGGGAGGCTCTGGGGCACAGGGGTGTCCTAATTTGTCTGGAGTCTGGTCCTGGGATGATTAGGGCAGGGAGCTACTGGTGTGGCCAGACTGGGGGTGGGGTGTGAGGAGTGTGAGGGGTATGAGGGCTCTGGACGGGTTGGTTTGCATATGAAAGCCACGATCACAGGGGAGGCCTTTGCTACCTCTGCTGCCCTGGGAGTGGCAGTTTCCCCTGGTCCCGGAGCTCCTCATGCCAGAGCATCAAGAATACAGAAAATAAGAGCATCGGCCCACGGACTGAAGGGCCCCGGGTTCGATTCCTGTCCAGGGTTCCCGGAGTGGTTGTTGGCCTGGGACCATGTTCCAAGGTGGTTACGGGAGGCTCCATGACAGCTCTGAGTGTGGGGACAGCCACCGTTAAAAGCTCTGCTGCAGGCCAACTACTGGCTGAGGGCTCAGGGGAGGACGGGTCCGGACTGCCCCGGGGGAGGGGTGGCCTGGACAGCACGTGGCTGCCACTTCTGAGAGGGGAGGAGAGAGAGACCCGAGCTGCAGCTGTCAGGAGGCTCTCACAGCAAAGAGCTGGCCCGGCTCCGGACACCGAATGCCAGGCAAGAACTTCCAGCTCCCAAGGCGTCTGTGGCTCCCCGTCCACTCACAGAGTGTGTGACCTGAGCCTGAAATCTCACTGCCTGCCCCGAACGCCTGCAGCCGAGCCTGGGAGTGTGATGCCGGTAGATTTCCATCTGGCCTTCTGGTTTCTAAGTGGGCCACCACTTCAAGTTCATCCTTCTCCCCCACACCTCCACGCCCACCCTCCAAACACCCCCTCCCTTCCCCCCAGCACCCACCCAAGACCCTCTGGCCGGTGCCCTCACGTTACCCGGCTGTCTTAGGAGAAGTATGTCCAGCTGGTGGCCCGAGGCTCTCAGACCCCAGCTGAGGAGTTGTGAGCCTACCCCACCTCGCTTAGCGTGTTGGTCCATGCAGTTGCTCAGGAAGCTCTGGAGTGCACCCCCTGAGGATGCCTCAGGCCGTCGGGCACAGGGCAGAGAAAGGTCCAGACCCTACTGTTACGGTGGCAAGACCGGTCGATGCAGGACCCTGTCGAGGCAGGGCTCCAGCCCAGGGGAGGAACAAACAACCAGACCCACAACAAAGAATGTAGCACGATGCGCTTTATGTTAGTCATAAAACTAACTCTGGTTGCAATCCCCCACCCCCAGGCACGTCCTGTTCCAAGTGACCGAAAGGCAGCCCAAACAGACCAGACCAGGTCACACAGAAACCGCTTACACTGAACATAAGCCCCTCCCGCCCCAGGTGCTGTGCAAACTTTGAACGATGATGTTACTGTACCAGTGGAATTTTTCACAGCTCACAGCTGACCTTTCTTTGTTAGAGACTTTTTAGCCAATCATAAACCGCCAAGCATCCCTAAGATGGGGACGAAAGTCGTATGCTTGGAGTGGGTCGGGGCTCTCGTTGCTCGCTGCTGTGTCAGTGGAGACGCGAGCCCGGACTCGAGTTGGTAATAAAGGCTTCCTACATTTCAAATGGGCTGACTGGCGGTCGTCACTCGCGGGTCGCCTCACAACACTACGGCTTCCGTGATCCTGGGGAACAAAACCAAAACCCAGAGGAGAGATTAGCAGGAGGAGGGTGTATGGGCTGGTGCTCTGTGTCCACCACTGTTTCCTGGCACAGAGTGAGGGGAGTCGCTCCCCCCATCCCCACCCCTTATCCAGGCCTGGCCAGTGGACAACATCTGTCTTCTGAGTTGGGGACAGCGGGGCCTGCACAGGGGGACTTCCCGGAGGTCACTGCGGATGGTCTGGAACAGAGCAGGCCCCTCCTGGGGTTTTCCGCCCAGAAATAGGTTTTCTGTAGGGCCCGGAGGGCCGTTCTGTTTGGCACCGGCTTTCTTAGCTCCCATGATGCTCTGAGTCCCTCTAAGGAACCCAGTGGCCAGGCTGTGGCCCTGCCCGCTCGGCTCCTACAACGTCGACAGGCTCAGGCCACTCGCTAGCTCCCGGGTTACGACCCGGTTCGTTGTGAGGGGGATGTCAGCTCACAGGCAGCGCAGCGCTGACCTGGCTCTGGGGGTCAGTCCTGCCTGCAGCCTGGAGTCCCCAGGGGCAGTGGCCGGCAAACTCATTAGTCCACAGAGCCAAATATCAACAGGACAACGATTGAAATTTCTTTGGAGAGCTAGATTCTTTAAACTTAAACTTCTTCTAACGCCACTTCTTCAAAACAGGCTCGCCCAGCCGAAACCGGTTTGGCTCAGTGGATAGAGCGTCGGTCTGCGGACTGAAAGATCCCAGGTTCGATTCCGGTCAAGGGCATGTACATTGGTTGCGGGCACATCCCTGGTAGGGGTGTGCAGGAGGCAGCTGGTCGATGTTTCTCTCTCATCGACGTTTCTAGCTCTCTATCTCTCTCCCTTTCTCTCTGTAAAATATCAATAAAATATATTATTAAAAAAAATAGGCTCGCCCAGGCCGTGGTATTCTGTGGAAGAGCCACACTCAAGGGGCCAAAGAGCCGTACGTGGCTCGCGAGCTGCAGTTTGCCGACCAGGGCTCTAGGGTGAGCAGGCAGCGGCCACACGTTGTGTGACCCTCAAGGTAAGAGAGCCCCACCAGGCAGGGGCTTTGCTTCTCCGCTCTCTCTTGTCCTGGGGCCCGGGAAGTCCCGAGTCCTCCTCCGAGGATGGCTTCCACCTGCAGTGCGAGCCTCGGTCATCAGCAGGCCCTGCCCTCTCCGGGGGTAGCTTCCCTGGGCGAGGGTGCCAGGGAGCCGTTCTGGTGAGTGCCCCAGGCCTGTGAGGCTGAGAGCGCCGAGCACACACCGGCCCTGAGGGTGGACGGCCCAGGGGAGGCAGGGAGCCGGGCGCCTGCACCTCTTGCTCACCTCCCGGCTCAGGTGTTTGCAGAGGAGCTGCGGGGATGAGAGGGAGACCGCAGGGCTGGGGGAAGCCTGGCTGCAGAAACAGCTGCAAGCAGGGAGGGAGTTCCATCCAAGAACTTTCCCTCCCCCCCTTCCTCTTTCTTCTCCCCCCAGTCTTAGCACTCAGGGCAAGCCAGAGCGCGGGGGTGAGTAGCACAGAAGGCTAATACCCAGGCTTGGGCTCCCCGCCAGTGTTCCCTGGACTGACCCTGGCAATCCCTTCCCTGCCCCCCTCGGGGGAGGGAGGGGGCGGGAGGGCCTCTGCTTCATCGCCCAGCAGCCCGCCAGCTGGTGTGACAGTGACACCCAGCGGAGACTTAGACCGCAGCTCTCTTCTCCCCGGAGAGAGAGAACGTGTCCCGCCCTCTGCTGCTCCCGAGAGTCCTGCTGGACCCCATCTTCCCAGAGCTGGGCCCTGAGTCCTGTCCATGGTGCTGACGCCGTCGAGGCCGGAGGAAGACCAGCCGGATGGAGGGGGCCTGAGGGCGCAGCTCCCACCGCTGCCAGCCACACAGGACTTCCTACTGACTTCTCCGCATCTTGTTTCTTAAGGGAAGTCAACTTAGGGAGAGAATGCCATCAGAAGGCCGAGTGCACAGCAAGGACTGCTGAGGAACTGGATGACTCCCTGTCCCTATACATCGTTAGAAAAGAACTGCTGACCTGCTCCCTGTGCTTGAGCGCCGGGCCCAGGCGGGAGAGGTCTGCACCTCCTCTCCACAGAAGCTGGCTTAGCAGCCAGATGTCCACGCAAAGGCCAGCGGCGTGCCACCATTGCCTCCCATTTCCTTATCGACTTTCTTCCTTTCCCACCCACTCCCTGGCCACAGCGTCGCAGGCCCGATGCCTTTCTCCTCCCGTCAGCCCATTTCAAGGCTACTGCCCTTGCCTTAGTTCAGTGGTTGGCAAACTGTGGCTCTTTGGCCCCTTGAGTGTTTAGCAAAGGCCAGCTTAGGAGGACCCTAATTAAGTTAATAACAATGTACCTACCTATATAGTTTAAGTTTAAAAAATTTGGCTCTCAAAAAGAAATTTCAATCGTTGTACTGTTGATATATGGCCCTGTTGACTAATGAGTTTGCCGACCACTGCCTTAGTTCATTTAGAACAACTGTGGGCAAACTACGGCCCGCGGGCCAGATCCGGCCCGTTCGGCTGTTCTATCCGGCCCGCAGAGCAGAAAGAGCGGAGGGTTCTCTTGCTCTCCCCTCCGCTCCTTCACCAGCAGCCCAAGATGAGAGTGCCAGCATGGTCAGGTTGCTTTTGTTTCAGCCTCCGGTCCAGTTTAAGAACCCATTGTGGCCCTTGAGTCAAAAAGTTTGCCCACCCCTGCTCTAGAACCTAACGATGAGTGGTATATGCCTACAAGGACCACACTCAAAATGAAACATCAGACGGACCACACTAAGACAAAAATTAGAAGACAATTAAAGGCGTGATGCAAACCGGTTACGATGGTGGATAATAAAATGGAAACCCTCCCCGGTTTCTCCTGAAATGTCATCTGTTTGGAGAGCGAGAAGTGGGCTTTCCTGAATCTGCCCTCCCTGTCTGTGGCTTCGCTCAGCCCCATCTGCAGAGCGCGAGGCTCACCTTGAGCAGCGTGGATCTGAATGGGGATGTGCCGGGTTTCTCTCACTCCTGGCAGGCTTCCTCATTAACTTGCTGGTGCCGTCCCTCTGCGGAGTGCAGCGCTGCCGGCACTATTTTTAGGAGCTTGCACTAGGAACCCACCTGCCCCTCAGCCGGTCTGTCTCCGTGTGTGACTTGAATGTTGGCACCACAGATCACCCAGGAAAGGAAGGCTTCACCCAAGAGACTCTCACCTCACTTCTTTAGGGCACTTTGGTGCCACCCCCTCTGCCTAGAGTTTCCAGATCAGCTTCTAGCCTTCACAAAGCCACCAATCAATATCATGCCCTAAGAAGCCAACCTAGGTGAAGACGTGGGAGACGGGCCCAAAGACACTAGAAGCCAGATAAGCCATGAGGCCGTGGAGCCTCCAGGCAAGAGGACTATGTGACACTTGGCAACAGGGAATTACAAAAACAAATCCCAGTGAGAACCAATAGTCCAGTCCTATCCCGTAGTCATTCACACACAGGATCCTGGTCCTGGCCAATCAGCTGACAAATGGGTGCCGCAATGGTAAGCAATGTACACATATACCTTAATAAATTTAAAAAAATAGAAGAGTGGACACATAGAGGTTAAAATGAGTGCAATTTTCAAAGGAGAGGAAGAATCTCATATTTTACTTATTTGTAATTTTTATTTGATTAGAAATAGAGAGAGAGAGGCATTGATTTGTTGTTCCACTTACTTATGTATTCCTTGGTTGATTCTTATACGTGCCCAGACTAGGGATTGAACCCACAACCTTGGCATATCAGGACAACACTCTAACCAGCTGAGCTACCCAGCCAGGGCCAAGAATCTTGTATTTTAAAGAAATTGGTCTCCACAGACTATTTCCATTTCTTCACTTCCCATTCATTTCTTAACCCTCTTCTACCTTCCCTCTGGAAAAGGACACCAATGACCTCCATTGTGGTAAAATATACACCTCATCACATTTGCCATTTTACCCCCTTTTCAGTGGCGTTAAGTAGATTCACGTTGTGCTATCCATTTCCGGCACTAGCCCATCATCCCAAACTGAAACTCTGTACCCATTACACAGAAGGTCCTCGTTCTCCCCTCCATCCCAACTTCCCTTAACACCTATTCTGCTTTGCTTCTCTAAGAATGTAATTACTGATGTCAGTCTCCCCTTTACTGTGCCTTCTTAGGTGGTCAGGAGCACATCTTTCACCCTTGGCACTGTAGCTGGTGGGTGCCCTATAAACGTATATTCAAGGAATAAATAAAATAGTCACCCATCTACAATGAGGTTAAAATTCAGCCTTGTCTGACATAAAAGGACACATTAGGTGTTCCCTAAAAGGCTTCTCAGATATAGGATTCTGAAACACACTTTAGGTGCCCTGCGGCATACCATAGGGGACGTCTCGGAATGAAAAGCTGTCATCCCAACATCTGGCTATGATTAGTAGCTCTTTAAGTGCCAAACGCAATCAGGGTAATTACTCAAAGCTGTCATCTCAGTAGTCTGAGGCAATGAAACCCAAAGCAGGGCCTTTCCCCCAGGAGGGCTGTGGGCACAGTTCAAACCTGGAAGCACTTGAACTGAAGGTCTTCTCGAAGGGAGTGGTGGTGCCGCTCCCGGGAGGAGGGACGTGCAGAGAGCCGTGTGGCCTGTGGGAGTTCCCGAGGGCTCTTTAACACTGAAGAAGTCCATGTGGCCAAAGCAGCTTCTTCCCGTATTCCCAGTCACCAGCCTAACGCTGTATTTAAGGAGGAGGGGCTACGTTGCAGTAAATTACTACGCAATCATTCTTTGCGTTTGTGTTGTGCTGTAGTTTTCAAAGCACCCTCAGTTATAGTCTCTCCCTTGAGCCTCACGGCCACGTGGGCACAACGGGCTTGATGTGGAGATGAGGAGCCCAAGGCCACCATTGGATTGTGTCTTCCCAGGGCCAGGGAGTAAGCTGGGCACCTCCCCTGTTGCGTGGCGGGAGCCTGGGCAGCTTGCGGCTGTTTGAGGTTATTAACATGTAAGTTGTAAGGACTTTCTGCCAGTCAATTCCTTTGATCTAATTTTTGTCCATGGTGTTTTGTTTTTAGAAAGCCTTACATTTAGGTTTAGTACACTGATCAATGTTTTTCCTGTTGGGTCTGTATTTTGTGTTTTGCTTACGCTTGCTTTCCTTATCCCCGGGTTATTCACGTGCTCTTCTGCCTTCCTGACATGACCGTGTATTCACTGCTGGGCTGGTTAATGGGCATCTCATAACCAAAGATGAGGTCTAGAGAGAAAGGGGTCATGTCTGTTTTATCCTCAACTGCATCCCTAAAGCAAATCATGGCCTAATACCACTGTGCTCAATAAATGTTTAGAATAAATAAATAAACCATCACAACAAAACAAAACAAATAAACAAACAAACAAACAACCCCCATGATGATGTGGGTGTTATTAACAAGAACATAGAGATATTCCTTGGAGCAAATCAATAATATATAGAATTTGACTATTGTGAATTTCAGAAAATAATTCTGTGTACATTCTATAAAATTTTACACTTAACATTCCTGGCCATTGATAACGGCAGTAATCCTAAAATAACCATAAGACCTTGACTTTCAGAAGAAACTTTGGGGTCCATCGAGGGGTTCCAACCTTTTTTAAAATATATATATATATATATATATATATTTTTTTATATATATATATATAAATATATATATATTTATATAATAAATATATAATAAATATATATAATATATATTTTATGTTTATATATATATATATATATATATATATATATATATATAATTGATTTTTTACAGAGAGGAAGGAGAGAGGGATACAGAGTTAGAAACGTCCATGAGAGAGAGATATCAATCAGCTGCCTCTTGCACACCTCCTACCGGGGATGTGCCTGCAACCAAGGTACATGCCCTCAGCCGGAATCAAACCCGGGACCTTTCAGTCCGCAGGCTGATGCTCTATCCACTGAGTCAAACCGGTTTTGGCGAAGGGGTCCAGCCTTTTAGCTGGTGTGGCATTGCTCTGAACGGCCCCATCCCGGACAGCAGGCTGTGTAGCTCGTGTGCACAATTTCATGGGCACCAAGACCTCTCCCGGGAGACGGAAGCATGGTTTAAGCGCGCGCCCTACTGTTGGCCTCTGTGGCCCAGACCTCAAGGTGAGCAATTTGAACTCTTCACCCACCCAAAGCCTCAAGCCATGATCTCTACCAGGTCTAGAAAAGCCTCAAGCCATGATCTCTCCACCTCCGTTCCTTTCTTTTGCTCTAAGACTGACGAGCATCTCTGAGCAACATCAGATTATTCTTATTGGGCCCATTTCAAATATCTGCTAACCTCAATGAGGCTCTTGCTTCTTGCTTTCTGCTACTCCCCGCCCCCTTTTAAAAATATTTTTTAATTGGTTTCAGAGAGGTAGGAAGAGAAATATAAATGAGAGAGAATCATTGATTGGTTGCCTCCTGCACGCCCCATATTGGGGATTGAACCTGCAACCCCAGCATGTGCCCTGACCGGGAATCTAATCAAGACCTCCTGGTTCATAGGTTGATGTTCAATCACTGAGCCACACCGGCTGGACCCTGCTCCTTTTACCCATCCTCCTATCTTCCTGCTACATTCCCCAAAGTGGTAGGAACACCTTCTGTGTGTTCTCAAGCTCTAAATCTCGATTCTATCTCTGGCCCCCTCAGTAAACTGAGCTTATGGGTTCACTGAACATTTCTTGTCTTCACCTCAAAACTCTTCCATTTGCTCCTGTCTTGGAGGGAAAAGTATCCCCGTTCCTACACGTAAACCTCCACATGTGCTCTTGATTCTGTTGAATTTGGCTTCTCATTCAAATTTACTTTTTCACCAAATAGTTTGGTCTCCTCCAACTTCTAACTGGGAAAAGGCATCCTTGACTTCGCTTTGCCTTTCAAATTGTGCTGTCATTGTCCTTGTATCCAACTTGTTTGCAGTACATTATCTCTGATTCTTTCCATTCCTAATAGTCTTCATTCTGCGACCTTCTGCAATTGGCTTCCAGCGCCAGCACGGGATTAAAAGCAGTCCCTTGAGGATCATGACTGATCTCCTGCCAATAAAATGTCATAGCACCCCGCCGCCCACAGCTTCCTTCCTTCCTTGTTTCATTCATTCAAACGGAATGCCAAGTAGAGGGTAAGGCCCTGGGTATATGTAGATAAAAAGAAACATCCCATCGTCACTGAAGCACATATAAGCTGCCTGGGAGCAGAGTGCCAGCGTGAGGGTAGGGAGGGGGTGCACACTCCAGGGTGAGAGGACAGAGAGGCCCAGTCAGTGCAGTAGAGAATATCATTCTCTGTTAGGGAAGAGGGCACTGCAGCCACACAGCAAACGTTGCATTTCATGGTGAATATATTGGGGGTGGGAGAGTTTTGACAGGGAAGTGGCATGGTCCACTTCTGAGGCTCTAACCCCGGGGGCTAGCTTGTCTGTTGACAATTCACCACGAGCCCCCCCTCCCTGCCCCCCTCCCCCCTGCGTCACAGCACAGATTCCTTCCAGCTGGATCCCGGGTTAGATCCTGCTGATAAGAGGCACAGAGGTGACACTTGAAAGATGGGTGAGGAAGCCATAGGTGGAAAGGTGGCAGCTCTGGGCAGGTGGCTGGCCATCGGCAAGTGTGGTGATTTTTTGTTTTTGTTTTTTAAAAAATATATATTTTATTGATATTTTACAGAGAGGAAGGGAGAGAGATAGAAACGTCGATGAGAGAGAAACATCGACCAGCTGCCTCTTGCACACCCCCCCACCAGGGTCGTGCCCGCAACCAACGTACATGCCCTTGACCGGAATCGAACCTGGGACCTTTCAGTCCACAGACGACGCTCTACCACTGAGCCAACTGGTTTCGGCAGCAAATGTGGGGTTTTAATAGCTGCTCCAAGGTCCTCAGAGTCACCACGTTGGTGCTGCAGGGAGCTGACACTGTGACTCCTGCACTCCCACATCTCCTCACCCTTCCCGGGGCTGTGAAAGCCCTGGTTTCCTGACGAAATGCTGACTAGCTCAGAATACCATCTTAAATAATTCTTGTCCAGAAATAGACCTGCATTGACACCTTCATCTCAGATCACTCTCTCTATATGTTCCAAGGTTATCATTTCACTCATCTCCCCTATAAAGATGACTCCAAAACTATATTTCTACCTCTGGCCTTTCTCCTAAGTCCCACACCAACAATTTCCTGGACACTGCCACCTGGATGATCCACTGAAACCTAAAACTCAACAAATCCGAAAATAAGCATCATCTTCTTTTTATTTTTTAATTTCAAAATACATTTTTAGCCCTAACCAATTTAGTTCAGTGGATAGAGCACTGGCCTGTGGACTAATGGGTCCCAGGTTCGATTCTGGTCAAGGGCACATGCCTGGGTTGTGGGCTCAGTTCTCAACAGGGGGCATGCAGGAGGTAGTCAATAGATGATTCTCATCATTAAAAAAATATATTTCTATTGGTTTCAGAAAAGAAGGGAGAGGGAGATAAAGAAATATCAATGATAAGAGAGAATATTGATTGGCTGCCTCCCACACACCCCTGACTGGGGATTGAGCCCACAACCTGGGCACGGGCCCCAACCTGGAATCAAGCCATGACCTCCTAGTTCATAGGTCAACAGCCAACCACTGAGCCACACGGGCCAGGTGAATCATCTTCCTTTTAAACCAGTTCATTTTCGTGAGCCTGCATTTCTTTCAAGCACCATACAATCTTTTTTCCAGTTATCTGGCTCAAACCACATAACCTGTATTTCACTCCCATTCAGATAAAATACTTCTCGAGAGGCTACTATGTGCCCGGCCCTTGCTAAGTGCTGGGAGCACGCTGGTTAATAAACAGAAGTGTTCCCTGCTCTCAAAGAGCTTACAGTCTAGTGGAGGAATGAGGAAAAAACCTAAGAAAGTTCTAAAATGTTTTCCTTAACCTTTAACTATATCCAAAACCTTCCAAAAATTCAAGATTGGAATCTTTCTTGAATTTGTTCCTCCTCCTCCCTTTCTCAATCCTCTTCCCAGCCAACAACCATCACATGGACTAGTTCTCTAGTTTAGGAGCCAGACTTTTATTATATCATGGACATTTAAAAATATATATATTTTTAATTGATTTTTCACAGAGAGGAAGGTAGAGGGACAGAGAGTTAGAAACATCAACGAGAGAGACATCGACCAGCTGCCTCTTGCACACCCCCTACTGGGGATGTACCCGCAACCAATGTACATGCCATTGACCGGAATCGAACCCGGGATCCTTCAGTCTGCAGACCGACGCTCTATCCACTGAACCAAACCAGTTTTGGTTATCATGGACATATAAAAAATATATATATATTTTATTGATATTTTACAGAGAGGAAGGGAGAGAAATAGAGAGCTAGAAACATCGATGAGGGAGAAACATCAACCAGCTGCCTCTTGCACACCCGCCACCGGGGATGTGCTCGCAACCAATGTACATGCCCCTGACCGGAATCGAACCCGGGACCTTTCAGTCCACAGACCGACGCTCTACCACTGAGCCAAACCGGTTTCAGCATATCATGGACATTTTTTAATGCATTGATAAAGCATACGTGCACACATCGTATTTTACAGACAGTTTTAGGGGTCATTGATGGCACTTCTGAGGCCAAATCTTAGATCCCTTGGGTTCTCTCATTAGCCCGCAGAACTCCTCCTCAGTGTTACGCCTATCCTCACCACTTCCGCCTCGGCTGCATATTTATAAGGCCCAATCCTATCATGTTTCTACTTCTTGACTGCTTCTGCTTATATTGAGTGTTGTTTGCATTGAATTAGACTATCAAGTTAGCCGGTTCCTTCTGGATTTTGTTCAGATAAGGGATAATGACAAAGTAATTGTCCTAAAATATTTATGGGCAGTTATGTAGGAGCGGAAACAGGTTGAAGGATGTAACTGGCACTGAGATATGAAAGAGAAACAGTCTCACGTTTCAAACATCTACTTGGGGCTGGGCATTATGGCAGGTGCTAAGATGATCCCTGCTCTGATGCGCTGAAAAAGTTTGGATAGTTGACTCCCAAACAAGACTGAATGTGAGTCTCATCAGTACAAAATGTCCAAGTAGTGGAAGGTTTGGATTAGCTGTGACTTGGTGGGGGACAACCTGAGCAAAGGAAGACTTGGAGACTGCACAGAGCATGGGTCGGACTTGCATCTCAGTTTGGAGGGAACCTGGGGCTTTGTAGTTGGCTTGTGAGAGAGAAGAGAAGGTCTGTGGGTGAATTGGGCACTGCTTTTGTTGGAAGTCCTTAAAGGACTCTTATTTCCCAACCATCCTATGACTCACTTTGATTTATGATAAATAGATATCTCTTCATACCTTTTCTTCCACACCCACTTAGCTAACATCAGGGGAAAGAGAAAATGTCACCCTTATCTTAGCCTATATTTATAAATATAAGCAAGAAGGCTGACAAAGCACCTGAAACTCCAAACAGAAAGGGAGTACGACCACAGCCATGAATACATGTGGTGGAGGAGGGCTAACAACGAGCTCTGTCTCTGCTGTAAAATCTGTGACCAGGACAACAACACAACTTCTTTGGGCCTTTTTGTCTATTTGTGCACATTAAGAGCCAAGGAATTCATGCTCCTTAAAACAACAATAAAAAGGAAGCCATCTGGACTCTATGCAAAACACCAGGCAGTTTATAAACATTACTGTAGTTTTGCAAACACTAAAGCTGAAAATAAGCCATAGATCCTTTAGTTATCTTTAAATGCTTTTAATGCAGTTATTTATGAGCCTCAGAGTTTTTAAATCACTCAGCCCCCCTACACACACACAAATTTTATTTAGCCTATTAATTTCTGTTGGTCTTATACACCTACTTCCTTCATCAAACATCTGCCTATTACACTCAGTTTCCCTCGGAGATTAATCACATGCAGAACATATTCTTCAGGATGGCCAATTCTTATTAGATGGCCCCTGAACATTTGGGCCAATGTTTATGCTCTTTCCCAATATATTTGGGTTACCACCAACGGAAATACTTTACCCTTTAAAGGGATTTTTCTAACCATGTACTCATTTCTTAAAACCAATTTGTTCAGAAACGAGTTGAGAAATATATTTTCAGAAGCAGCTCTTCCTGGGAGGAAGCTGCCCTTGTGTCTGAAGGCTACGTCAGGTCTAAATGAACAATGTGTTTTAAGCATAAAGGATGAGGACTGATTTTTGTGACAAAATAAGTATTTGTGTTTTTTTAAAAATATATATTTTATTGATTTTCCACAGAGAGGAAGGGAGAGGGATAGAGAGCTAGAAATGTCGATGAGAGAGGAACATCGACCAGCTGCCTCCTGCACACCCCCTACTGGGGATGTGCCCGCAACCAATGTACATGCCCTTGACCGGAATCGAACCTGGGACCCTTCAGTCCGCAGACCGACGCTCTATCCACTGAGCCAAACCAGTTTCGGCAAGTATTTTTTTTTTTTTTTAAAGAGTTCATGCTAATGACCTCAGTCATCTTTCACCTGGATAGATCACTTGGGCGGAAATAGCTACCTCTGATGATAGATCTATTTCATGATTTTGTTTAAGGTATATAAGCTGTCTGACTTTTAAAAGTTTACATGCCCGCCGAAACCGGTTTGGCTTAGTGGTAGAACGTTGGTCTGCGGACTGAAAGGTCCCGGGTTCGATTCCAGTCAAGGGCATGTACCTTGGTTGCGGGCGCATCCCCAGTAGGGGGTGTGCAAGAGGCAGCTGGTCGATGTTTCTCTCTCATCGGTGTTTCTAACTCTCTATCTCCTCTCCCTTCCTCTCTGTAAAAAATCAACAAAATATATATATTTTTAAAAAAGTTTACATGCCTTAAAGATAATACAGACCCTGAATAAATGATGTTGGTAAAGAATTTGATAGAAAACTCAAATAATGAGCCACGTTTTCAAGTTCAGGGAAACGATGCTGGACAGAACTGACTGTATACAGCTCTATATGGGTTATCATCATAAAAACCAGGGGTGAGCCCTAACCGGTTTGGCTCAGTGGATAGAACATCGCCTGTGTCCTGAGGGGTCCTAGGTTCAGTTCCAGTCAAGGGCATGTACCTTGATTGTGGGCACATCACCACTAGGAGATGTGCAGGAGGCAGCTTAAGGATGTTTCTCTCTCATCGATGTTTCTAACTCTCTATCCCTCTCCCTTCCTCTCTGTAAAAAATCAATTAAAACAACAACAAAAAAGCAGGGGTAGGGAATGCCCAGTCTGAGAAATCATCTAGTCTGGCCCTGCCAAGGCATTAGGGGTAAATTAATTACCGTATTTGCCGGCGTATAAGACGACTGGGCGTATAAGACGACCCCCTAACATTTCCACTCAAAATACAGAGTTTGTTATATACTCGCCGTATAAGACTACCCCCCACCTGGAGGCATATTTTTCAGGGCCAAAGGGTCATCTTATACGCCGGCAAATATGGTAGATGTTTGACCAAATATAGCAGGGTAATTTTTAAGTTGATTATTTTTTATGGCCTGAGAATGAGGTTATAAATATCCAAATCCCCCTTGGTAGAAAAAAAGGTTCCCCACTCCTGGAAAATAGATTGTTGACACATTATCTACTCGCAAAATACAATTCATATATAGTTAAAGATAGACTATTATTCCCCACTCTGTAATTTCTAAAATAGTTCTAATGCAATATAGCCTAGAAAACGCAACCCTCTAACTTGTAACCCACCCACCAAATGGCAATGGAAGGCAAGGAAAATGTGCCTTTAACATCCAGGCTAAAATTTTAACCCCTAAAATACTCACCTGTATGACCAGCCTTCGGAAAACAAACTACTGGCTGTAAATCAAAAGGGCTTCATTGGAAAAAAAAAATGTTAAAAAGGGAAACCACTTCAGTGTAAACAAATGGGCAGGTGCCATTCACACCAAGAAATATACAATATGGTGACTAGTGTTCATTGGCCAATAGCAAGAAGCTCTTTCTACCTATGGCCTGTTAGCTTATGAAGTCAGAGCTCAAATCAGGTCTAGGGTGGCAGATTAAACCTACAGTACATACTTAATTTCACTTCTCCCTATAGGTCTGCTCACGTTAGAACGAAGAAGAAAAACAATAGGGAGAACGTGAGAGGAGACGACAGAAGGAAACACGGTGACCCAGGAAGCAGACAGCAGAGGGAACTCCCTTGGCTTGATGAGAAGCCTCAAGATAGCAGTGGGGGAAGCTGGGACCCAACCCGTTTCACATCACACACTCCTCACTGGCACACTCGATGACAGTGCCAGGTACCCCTGGAACCAGGGTAGGGCTAAAATAAAGGTTAGTGAGACATTTTGAGACGTTAGTTTCCAGGATTCATCCCCCAATTCCACACCATAGGGCAACCATACTTTACCCAAGGTGGGCAGACATTTGGAGACTTAAACTCTAGAGAAGAAAGAAGTCAAAACAGGAAATAAATATATGCAGAATGAATCCAGAAACCACCCACACAGCACTAGCAGTCAGACCCTTACCCATCTGACCAGCCCCAAAGAAAAGGACTAAAGACATTGACAGTAGGGGGTCCCCAGCACGAAGCCCCCCCAGACCTTCCAGCAGGGGAGTTCGAGCACAACAAGCCTTTGTGTCCCCAACACTTCCCATCAGCTTTGTGGTCTTATTCATGAGCCAGGATCTGAGAAGTTTCTAATATGGAAGATAGCGATAAAAGCAAACAAATAGCTAAAACCAACTTGGAGAAACAAAAAAACAACACAAGGAGAAAAGTAACTATACATATAAACAATAAAGTTGAGATAAAACTTCCTAGAAAGGAGCTCAAAAGACATGTGGAAAATGGGGAGGTGAAAGGGGTGCTAACCAAAGGGAAGTTCGGAAGGTCTGGTGTTTGGATAATGGGATGTTTAGAGAGGGAGAAGAAAGAAAATAACTGCAAAAAATTCACTAATGAAATACGTCAGGAATTTCCCAGAACTGAAGGACATGAGTCACCAGATTTTAAGAGCTTACCGTGTGTCTGGCACAATAAATTGAAATAGACCCACACCAAGAAACATCACTGAAATTTCAGAGCATAAGACACAATTTTTATAAGTTTTAGAGAGGGAGAAAAAAAAAGATTACATATAAAGTATCAGAGTGGCTCTTGATGTTTGTGTGTGTGTATTAATCCTCACCTGAGGACATTTTCTCATTGATTTTTAGAGAGAGTGGAAGGGAGGGAGAAACATCGAGGTGAGAGACACATTGATTGGTTGCCTCTGACCAGCCTCTGACACATTGATTGAACCTGCAACTGAGGTATGTGCCCTTGACCAGAATTGAACCCAGGATCTTTCAGTCCATGGGCCGATGATCTATCCTCTGAGCCAAACTGCCTTAAGGCTGGGTTCGAATTTTTTTTTTTTTTTTTTTAACAGCAATACTGGAAGAAGGCAACAGAGTACAGGTAATGTCTTCAAAAATTTACGGGAAAAAAATCTGCAATTTAGAATCCTGTATCCACCAAACTGTCAACTGAGACACAGTATTTTCAGATGTGCCAATTACTAAATATTTACCTCCCACACACTTTTCTCAACTTTCTGGAGGATGTCACTCCAGCAAAATTAAAAAAAAAATTAAAATAAAAATAAAAACCTCATTGGGCCTGACCCATGTGGCTCAGTGGTTGAGTGTCAAACCCATGAACCAGTAGGTCACTGGTTGGATTCCCAGTCAGGGCACATGCTGGGGTTGTGGGCTCAATTCCCAGTAGGGGGCGTGCAGAAGGGAGCCAAGTGATGTTTCTCTCTCTATATCCCTCTCTTTTCCTCTCTCTAAATTCAATAAAAACATTTAAAAAAAATAGACATAGGAATATAGGGAGGAAAGACGCAAGAAAGGAGAGAGGTAAAAGGAAATACTAGGAATGTCAGCTATGAGCATTGTGGCCTAGGAGCAGACATACAGGGCTGTCAGTGCCAAGACTCACTGCAATCACACCAACAGACTGCCTCCGTCCGAGGTCTTTTCTGCTCTTATCTGATCTGACCACACCTGCTGAAGTATATCTGTTCTCCTCTCCATGCCTTGGTGAACTGATCAGCTGACACTTATTTTAAGCCAGCCCACTCCCACGGGCTGTGATCTATTCCAGAGACCTGGAGGGAAGCCACAGTGAGCTTACAGCACACAGACCCTCTCTGGCAGACATCAGGTGCCCCGTCGGATGTCCCAACTGTGCTAGACCCTGTCCCAGGAGTCACCCCCCCCCCAAAAAAAAAACCAAAACAAAAACCCAAACCATCCCCCCCCACACACAAAACAACAAAAAACTGCCTTCTATAAATTATCAAGAGAAGCTAAAGCCAAACTATGACCAGGAGACTGTTTATTCTCCAAAAGCCTTGATCTAGATGTGACAACATGGCCCTTGTCTTAACACAGTGAGGCTTCGGTTTACTACTCACCTTTCTAAAACTAAACAATGTATATTGAGGGATATATATGGCAAAGCTAAAGAAAAGACAGATTGGGGGAGGAGGGGGAGAAAGGTTAACATAGAAACCAAGATAATGGTTATTTGTAGAAAAGTATATTAGAGAAGAGCAGATAGGGCTTTTTTAGAAATGACAGGTTCCGCCAAAACCGGTTTGGCTCAGTAGACAGAGCGTTGGCCTGCGGACTGAAAGGTCCCAGGTTTGATTCCGGTCAAGGGCATGTACCTTGGTTGCGGGCACATCACCAATAGGGGGTGTGCAAGAGGCAGCTGATCGATGTCTTTCTCTCATCGATGTTTCTAACTCTATCCTCTCTCTTCCTTTCTGTAAAAAACCAATAAAATATATTTTGAAAAAAAAATGATAGGTTCCTTTTTGTTGTTGTTAATCCTCACCTGAGGATATTTTTCCATTGATTTTCAGGGAGAGTGGAGGGGGAGAGACAGAGAGAAAAACATAGATGTGAGAGAGACATCGATTGGTTGCCTCCTACACCCTGCAACTGAAGTACATGCCCTTAACTGGAATCGAATCCAGCTATCCACGGAGCCAAACCAGCTAGAGCTGGCAGGTTCCATTTTTAACTTGGGTGGTAAGCACACAGATTTGTATTGCTTTATTATTCTTTAAATGACGTTTATACATTCTTTAAATGACGTTTTGTTTGTGTTTTTAAAAATATATATATTTTATTGATTTTTTTACAGAGAGGAACAGAGAGGGACAGAGAGCTAGAAACATCGATGAGAGAGAATCATCAATCAGCTGCCTCCTGCACACCCCACACTGGGGATGTGCCCACAACAACCAAGGTACATGCCCCTTGACCGGAATCGAACCTGGGACCTTTCAGTCCACAGACCGACGCTCTATCCACTGAGCCAAACCAGTTTTGGCAATGTTTATACATTTTATATGTATCGTCTTATGTATCATTCGTTAAACATACATTCACAGCATAGCCTTGCAAGAATTTCCTTCCTTTTCAGACAAAGCAACATTTTTTTTTTTATGAATATGCCTGTATCTAAAGAATATCCAACCACCACCCCCAAAGCCTTTATTACAACTCACTGCTACCTGGTTATTATATACTAGAGACCCGGTGCACAGATTCATGCATCAGTGAGGTCCCTCCGCCTGGCCTGTGGGAATCAGGCTGAAATCAGCTCTGACATCCCCTGAGGGGGTCTGTTTGCAAGAGGGCACAGGCCAGGCCGGGGGGCCCTACAAGTGCACAACTGGGGCCAGAGAGGGCCCGAGGGAAGTTGGCCAGCCGAGGAGGGACTGTGGGAAGGCTCCAGGACGTGTCCATCCATCTTGCCCAGTCCCAATCTGTGGACCCCAGCAGCAAGCTAATTTACCCATCGGAGCATCTGCCCCTGGTGGTCAGTGCATGTCATAGTGACTGGTCGAACGGTCAAATGAATGGTTGGACACTTAGCATATTAGACTTTAATTATATAGGATGTGTTGCCCATCACTTTGCAGTGCGATGTGAATATTCAGGAGACTGAAGAAAAGTTCATAGGATAGAGAGACCCTTAAATTTTTAGTCCTCTTCTCTGTATCACAGTAACATGTTGGTAAATTAGAAGAGAAAAAAAATCCAATTCACTATTTACGCAGTCAATATCTATTTGTGGTGACATTTGAGACTATCCTGCTTACATTTTTCCAAAAACAGCGTTGAAATTGTTTATTTTGGGTGGGGTAGCAAATCGAAGTACAAAGTAAAGGTAAGAAGGAAAAAATCAACTGGAAAATACGGAATGCAAGATTGAGATCTACTTAATTCACCCTACAAAGATAACCTTAACGGATGTGCCTGGAAATATGCAACTCCAGCTTTGGACTTGTAAATGGAATCCAAGTCAGGACATACAAGCCATATACAATCCTAGGAAGTTGGTAAGGGACATTTCATTTCTGTTCTCTGCCCTCTATCCGTCAGCGGTGTGACTGTCTCTCCACCGGTAGGTGTTCCCCAGCGAGGCTGGTCACAGATTTAGCAGTGGGTCACTACATCAGTGTTTTCTCGTCTCCCTGCCATCATGGCACTCACATAGGTGCTGCTACTTGTCTGGCACACTCGCTGCTCCTGCCAGGTCTCCCCAAGACAACCAACCTCTCAGCACATCGACAGCCCACCTGCTCCTTCCTGGAACATGAGGGATGGCTTGGTCTGCAGAATACAATAGCAAAAGGGTGTTTTGTCTATAGGAAGCCCCTGGAAAAGGATTTCTAGAGTGTAAGGTGAACTGAACTTCAAAAATGGCAGAGACTGACAATGAAACGATTCCCCCCTAATTTCTTCTGCGAGACCATCCTCCCTATTATTGAAGATGTACAATAACATCTGGTGACGCTATCACAAAATGTTTGAAACTCACATGCAATAAAATGGAAAAACAAACAAAAAACCAAAAACAAAACAAGAACAGCCCAAGGGTCATCATCAAGTTTTCTGTTTTATTTAAGATTTTAGTTTTAATTCTGAAGAGGTACATTTTCTTGGTTTTAGTTTTAGCGTCAGGTTATAACCAGGTTTCTGTTTTCTTTTCTCCTGTCTTTTCAATACTGCACAAATGTCCAGAAACTACGGGGTTAAGTAAAAGCTGCAGGCAGGGAGGTTGGAGATTTGCTCCTGTGGTGATCGGATGTCCCCAGAGCAGTGCTATCTCAGTGCCCTAGTCAGGTGAATTCAAGGTCAAAGAAAAAAAGATTCCGACAGATGAGAAAGACTGAAGAAATCACTTATATTTCAGCTCTTATGTTATACATAGGTATTAAATCTGTGAATACTCTTTTTCTTTAAAACATTTGAATTTACTTTAAATATAAAGCCAAAAATTTTTTTTCTCCTTAAAAAAATCATTTCTCCCCTCCTTATAAACTCTTAGCAACTGGCCAGTTACTACTACAGATCAATTTGTCTTTCCATCAACTTCCAATAAATTCTTTTGCTTAACAACACAATCAAGTCCATTCCATCAATTTGCCAAAAGAATTCAAAATAAAATAAAAATTTAAAAGCATTTTCCCTGCAATAGTGATAAGCTGAATACAAGATGGCTGCCAGGACCACGCTTTCCCTCAGGCGTTTAGCAATCTCATTTCTATTAACCCGGTTTTCAAACTTCTGCAGTTGACAGTGCACTTACTTGACCTTTTCTACAGATTAATCGTCATTTTCTGCTAAGCAGATTATGTCATTATTATGCGAAACAAACAGTAATCGTCTAAGTATCGAGACTGCCCTTTGATTTTTTTTTTTCTTCCTTAGAAAGGCATTTTTAGGAAACATTCAACAGTGTCATTCAAATGCTGGATCAACAGAAACTTTTACAATTAAAACAAAAGATGGTCATGACCCTGTGATCGCATTGCATCTGGGGATAGGGAGAAAAAAAAATTGATCGGGAACTGGATTCTTCAGAACTTAAGAGATGAGAAAGGGAGCTGTGGGTGAGCCGAGGGAGAAAACAGGGTGGGACAAATCCTGCATTTTCTAATGATGTCTCCTCTTTCCCTAATGGCGGTCCAGTGTTGAACTCTGTAGTAAATCTGTGGGGGTTTTGCTAGGGGGTCTGAAGGCTGTCTGAAAGCCTGGGGGTGGGGAGTGGAAGCTGGAAGGATTTGAAGGCGGGTAGGGGTTCCAACTGGCTCTGTGCAGGGGGATCTGTGTGCTGAAGGGGGCGCTGTGGTGGGCTTGTGACGGGGCGGCGCTGGGGCCGTCCATCTCTGTGAGGGCCTGAAGGGATTTTAGCCAGTGTGGAGGATTGTCGTCTTGAAGAGAGTCTAAACTGTTTCCTGAAGAGGCTGGAATACCTGAGGAGAGAAAAGAAAAGAAGAGGGGGAAATGGTGAGTATGCGCAGAAAGAATAGGAAATTCGTCAAACGACAACAACAAAATGTTTAAGGCGATTAGTTTCACACACACCCCACACACAAAGTAAGAAAAAAATTACAATTTTTAACTCCTTCCAAGTAAATCTTTTAGAGCTTACATTCCTCTTATCCTCCACCCACAAACGACCATGATTTACTGTCACGGAAACCCATGCCTCCTCTTCCGCTACACGCTGTCCCCCACTGTTAGAGGCAGGGCTGCAGAAACGAGCACCCCACATTGCATGACATTCTTTCCCAACTGTGCTTCTCCTCTATTCGGAATCCATAAAGAAGATGGCCTTATAATAAAGAGCTTTATTTAAAAAGTGGAGTATGTTCCTTTAAGAGGTAGGTAAGTCAGATCCTTATTGTACTCGGAGGCCTAAAACATACACACACGCTGCTGCAGATGTTAGCATCTACTCACACCAGAAGAAGCCACCTCGGCACAGACGCCTATTACACAACCAGGCCAGCGGGGCCAGCGGGACCGCACCCCTGAGAAGGAAGCAAGCCACCGACCTCGAGCGCGCGTGGCTTTGTGAAAAGAAGCCGATGGGGGAGGCACTTGTTTTAGTTTAGTCCGTGCGAGACACCAAACTGCTGGCGGTCAGTGGAGCTGAAGGAGCGAGAGAGTTACCTGTGATGATGGCTGGGTCTGTCCAGCTGCCAGGGCTGTCCCAACTCAGGCTGTCGGTGGTGGCAGTGTTGGAGGTTGGTGCACTGTGGTTGGCGCTGGAGGGGGAGGAGGAATTGGGCAGTCCACCAAAGTTGATGTTAATGTTGGGTAGAAGTGCCCTGAGCCCGTCCTGCCATTCCTTCATATTTAAACTCTCTACAGAACTGCTGTTGTCTGGGAGATTTACCAACAAAAAATGAAAGATAAAAAAAAAAAATAAAAAGCTGACGTTAGAAACAGATGTGGTTCTTTAGCGGTTAAGTGGGAGAAGAATTATTCTTTCTCTATGGAGCATTTAAAATGGGCTGACCTCGCCACTATGGAAAGCAGTCTGGTGATTCCTCAGAAAATCAAGAATAGAGCTTCACTATGACCCAGTAACCCCTCTCCTGGGTATATACCCGAAAAACTCAAAAACATGTATTCACAAAGAAATATGCACCCCCATGCTTATGGCGGCATTATTCATGGTGGCCAAGACGTGGAGATAACCAGAGTGCCTGCAACAGAGGACCGGGTAAAGAAGATGTGGTACATACACGCCGCGGAACACTGCTCAGCCTTAAGAAAGGATGTAATACTGCCATTTGCAACAATATGGATGGATTTAGAGAATGTTATTTTAAAAGAAATGCCAGTGAGAAAAAGCTAAGAACCCTATGGTTTCACTCATATGTGGGATATAGAACTGAAACTCGTGAGCACACACAGCGGGGTGGTAGCTGCTAGAGGGAAGCGGGTGGAAGGAGAGGGGGGCCTCATGTATGGGGGCGGGAGAGGATTTGACCTGGGTGATGGGCACACAGTGCAATATAGATACTGCAACATAGAAACCCACACCGGAAACCTGTATGGCCATGGTGACAAATGCCACCCAAATAAGTTTAATATAAAAGTAGGCTGTCCCAGCAAGATAAACTTGGTTAGGGTTCTGCTGGTGCGCTCACAGCCCCTGAAACACATTAGGAAAAACCTGCTCGAGGATCAGGAGAGGGAGCTTCCTGTCCTTACAGCCGCTTCCCATTCTGTGCTTGCAAATCAATAATCCAGTTGGAAGTCTCTGTGTGCCAGAGCACAGTCTAGTTCCAGCTACGCTCTGAAGTTTGTTAGTGAGGCATTTAGCCAACTGATCTGATCTATTCTATTAAAAAAGGAAGCCTGCAAAGTTCAATATATGAGCTTATTTCTGAGCCCGTTAAAAGGAATAAAAATAATTTTATGACGAATAAACATAAGGCAATAGAAAAAGGAAAAGTAATTAAGTTCTTCCTGATTATAAAATTGGTAATGCGTCTCAGAGGAGAAAGGCAGTAATGATTAGGCTTTTGAATTTGAGAGTGTTTTTCCATTAGTCACAAAGACCAAAGAGGCAGGGGCTAAGCTAACTTTCTGATGGAGCAATTCTCAGCACAGTCTGCTTACTTTGCTCCAAGAGTTCTACAAATCATTTAAAACACCAGTCCTGGAGTCCTACAGTTCTCTGGGTCTACTTGTGAACAGCATAAAATATGCTGAGACACTGTCAATGTAAAAGGCTTTTTATGAATTGTACCCAATGATCTACCACCATCCAGAATCCACATAGTGTAACTAAGTGGTTGGGGGAGGGGAGGAAGGGTAAATAAACTATCGCTTAGAATAACTGTTTGAAAATAGGCGTGTAGGTCAAACTATCATCTGGGGGTTTTGAGAAGAGCCTAGAAAATTTCTGGTCCTACAGAATTGATTAGCAACTCCCATGGATGACGAAGATGATGATGATGATGATGATGATGTAATAGGCTTAGTTTATGCTATTTGGTGAATTCAGAGTTTTGTTTTGCACCAATCACTGATCTATGCCAAATATGTTTTAGCAAGGAAATAATTTAATCTTATTTTTAAAAAGACAAAAAACTACAACCAAACCCAAAAAAAGTCATCTCTGAATTTACTAACGAGAAGAAAAGGCAATCTACACCATGTAGACATGTCAATAGAAAGGAAAATAAATTCTTCAACCTACAGCCATTTCACAATCAATGCCACTTCCTAAAGCTTACCCTTCTATTTACATCCTACTACACATTTTCATTGTGTTTCATAACTTATAAGGCACTCAGTTATTTCATTTGGCCCTCTTGTGAAGCAGACAGAGCAGAAGGAATACTTTTCATTTAATAGATAAAGGAACAAACTTCAGAATAATTTGCCCAAGGTCACAAGAGGCCTTGAATCCAGACAGTACCTGAATTGTGTTTTAAATAACACAAACTCTCTCTCTTGTATAGATCACTAATTGACTTTTTAATGGGTCAACTATTTAAGGGTAAAATCCAGGGACCTATAAAACCCATAATTTAAAGGAAGCAAAAAGAAACACAACAGATTGTAATATGTCCATTGGCCATGATAAACTGGTATAGAGCAATATTTTGGCTGAAAGAACCAACTGGTCTTCACAGGGAGTTGGGGGAAATTCTACTCAACAACACAGTTATCAATATCCCTAAGCTCTAACTGCATGAGACACTAATAAGATCACACTGATAAGGTCCTAGAATCCCTCAATTATAGGAAGGCTTGGTGGCCATTGAACCTCCAAGCAGTCACATCACCAGACTGAATAAGTTAAGAGTTTCAATGATCCAGAAACTGAACTTTAGGAAACTAGGAAAACTTCCTAGGAGGGAAATAAATTCCCCCTGGTAAAGAAAGATGATGTATAATTCTGTGGGAAATTTTTGAAGAAGATGAGTGGTCTTGGATAGGCAGGCAGAGTCAATAAGAAGCTACGCAAGATGATTTGAACCTCTCTCTTTCACTGAGTGGGGGAAAAAGAAAATACCCATAACTCACCAAGATGTATTTTCTCCTTACTTTTGCTTTACATTTACTGAGAACTGGAACCAAGGATAAGAAATCTTTCATTTTGCATTAACAGAATAATACTGCTCTTATATAAACTTTACTTGAAAATTAGTATTGCAATGAAGCCAAAAGGCATTTGTTTGTGGGTAGGGGATATTTGGGAACTGTAAATTTCCTCTCAATTTTGTTGTGAACTTAAAACTGCTCTAAAATTTCAAGTCTATTTTTTAAAAAGATCATTGTTTTTCTGCTGCTAATAAAACCAAGCAGGAGTATGTCAGTCAAAAAAAAAATCACATATGAAAAAAATCACATATGGCACATGATATAGGAACAGTGATAAATTTAGATCCTCTCAGGTGAATTATGATAAGACTTTGGGAAATAAATTAGCCAGTTTATCATGTATAATCTTGCCAAAAAATAGTCACATGCCCTAGACTGCTTGGAGGCCTACAGCATGTGTGTGTGGTTTACAGAGAAGCTGCATGTGTCTTGGGAAAGTGACTGACATGTTCAGCTCTTGGAATAGAACTACTGTTCCAAGTACTTTAGAAGAAAAAGAAGTTTCTTCACTGTTTTCTCCACTATTGCTGTGCCAAGTCTTGGCACAAAAAAATCAACTCTTAACACCATCAAAATAGTTCCTGTTGGTCCAATGCACTTGAGATCACCTCCTTTACCTGCTCCCTGCCTCTGACCCAAGTTCATTTTAGCTTCTAGGACTTCAGTTAATTCCATTCCTTTAAACACAAACATCAGGATTTATCAACCATGGCACCACTGACATTTTGAACTATATAATTAACTCTTTGTTGTAGGGATTGTTCCAGGCATTGTAGGATGTTTAGTAGCATTCCTGGTCTCTGCCCACTAGATGCCAGTAGCACACAGGAACATGCACACTCCCCCACATCCATACCCTAGCTTTGACAACACCGAATGCCTCCGCAGACTGCCAATGACTCCTGGGGGCAAAATCGTCACTGGTTGAGAACTGCTGACATAAAGAAAGATTCCTTTGTTTCTGGGGCTCTAAGTAATCCCACTCAAATACAATTTCTCTTTCAAATGGTACCAGGACTTTGACCACTAGACTCAACTTGATGCAACTTCATTTCCCATTATTTGTACAGGACTTCACAACGGGGTACAATTCAATCTGTTCAAGTCAGTGGCTCTAATGGAGGAACTCTGGGCTGAGAACTGCAGAGGTATTGTATGAGGCCTCTCCACACGAGTTATTAATGTAAGTCATTCTGTTAATGTCTGAGGACCCTGCTTCGTAAGTAGAAATAACATCTGCCTTACTCTCAGAAAGATAAAGAGAAGGGAAAGTAACGTGCAGCCCATTTATTATCTGATCAATGTCTAACAATTTTTCTCTAGTGCTCAATACTGAACAGATAGCAAACTTTCCAAAAAGCCACGGCACAATGGTCTGCTCCCTGGAAGGGCTGACACCCAGCACACCACGGAAGTACTGTGTAGTCAGTCTATTTAATAAGGCTTCTTATCACCAAAGACAAATTGCAAAGACAAATAAGATATGAGAAAGCACTTGAAACTTTCCACAAAAAAGACTAGGCAAGACCAAGCAACTTGATGAAAATCAAGTTACTAAGCACACTTTATATTAAAATGAGTGATTTCATTTTTAAAGTAATTACTAATAGTATAATACATTAGGGAAGGATTGCATATGTTAAAAGGATTGCTAATATGTTTAAATGCTTCATGACGTCAGAAACTAATTTTAATTATCATTTTCAAATCTGTACAACAACACACTGGTTTTGGTTCTAAATCACGTGAGGGCAGGAGAGCGGGTCCAGCTGTTTGTAGTTTTATTTTTCTGCATAGAACTTAAAGTACTTTCAAGATGCTACCTACCACACTCTCCCATTCCAGTGTGTAAGAAGTGTCAGTATACTTTTCAGTTTACCTGGCTTAGCACACCTTTTATTAAAGAAAAAAACTGTGGTTAAGTCTATAACAAATTGATTGTCACGCACCAAGATGACAAATCTAGTTGTTAGCAACAACATAACTTACTATAACATGTATGAGTTAAGGCTGCCAAGATAAAGTCAAAGCAACTATTTCCTAAAAGTGCGCAAGGACAAAGCACTTACACCTTGAATCCTGTTCTCACGGAGCTTAACGTCTTAACAGCGTGACCACGCAAATACTGGAAAAGCCCAACAATTACAATTTGAAAAAGCATCTCAGGAAACGTCTAGGGCTGTACATTTTTAAATATATATATATTTTATTGATATTCCACAGAGAGGAAGAGAGAGACAGAGAGCTAGAAATGTCGACCAGCTGCCTCTTGCACACCCCCTACCGGGGACGTGCCCGCAACCAATGTACATCCCCTTGACCGGAATCGAACCCGGGACCTTTCAGTCGGCAGACCAATGCTCTACCACTGAGCCAAACTGGTTTTGGCGGGCTGTACATTTTTAATGAATACTAAAAACTTTAGTAAAAAGAGAGGCCACTTAGGCACTCGCATGAGAAAGCGCTGGTGGGTGAAGAATAGTAGCCATAATTCATTCATGGAGTGGTTCAGTTACTACACAGACCTCTATGCCTGGAAAGCCCACAGGTTGAAACTCCCTTCGGTATTTTTTAAAAATATATATTTTATTGATTTTACACAGAGAGGAATTGAGAGGGATAGAGAGTTAGAAACATCGATGAGAGAGCAACATCCACTAGCTGCCTCTTGCACATCCCCCACTGGGGGATGTGCCCGCAACCAATGTACATGCCCTTGACCGGAATCGAACCCGGGACCTTTCAGTCTGCAAGCCGACGCTCTATCCACTGAGCCAAACCGGTTTCAGCGCCTTCAGTATTTTTATCCAACACCAGACTAGTCCAACTACTTACGAGGAGGCATTTTCAGAGGATCCAAGACGCAGCCCCACTGAGCCCTTCTCTAACACACCCTCTCCTCCTCCTGCTATCTACTATTCCTATCAATTATGGGCTGGAGTGCATCTCCACCAGTAAATGATTTTAAGAAAGCATAAGCTACTTTCTCAAACTTCAACAACTTATCTCTAGCAACTCAAGTATAAACAAATTACACTTGTCCTACATGTCGAGCTAAACTTTATAGAGCACACAAAACTTCTACCAGAGAACTTAAAAAAAAGTCTTTATGACACAGACATGTTGCACACACAAAAATCAGTTCAATTTAACTAAAATATTTGCAGGGGAAATAACTATTATGTGAACGAATTCTTTAAAACAGGCTTATAAAATCAGATTGTTTATGAAAAAATATTATTCTACTTAAACAGAGTTGACACTCAAATTTCTAGGATTATGATTATTACAAAGCAAGTAGACCAGTAGGGCAGAGCAAATTTGCTTAAGAGTTAAATAATCTGAAAATAGTGATTATTATACTAAGTGAAAAATTCTTAGAACTCAAATAAAAGAAAGTTCTGAGAACAGAAGAACTGAACAAAGTAATAAAAAGAGCTAAAATTTATTCTCACTAGAAGGAAGCAGAAAAGATATAAACAGATCAGCTACATATGATCTGTACTTTCTAGACTGTCTCTACTTTCTGCCTTTTTCCTTGTCTAGGATGCTTTCCAATCTCTTCAATGAATTTTTACTCAATCTTTCAAAAGTCTAAGCTTGTTCTCTTCCACTCAGATCCTGAACCACACCAATGTGGCAGCTAACTGTGCTGTGACAGCTACAGTAGTACAGTTTGCGCTGCTCGGAACTCATCTCTTCTGCCTCGTAACGGGAAGCTCTGCAAGGAGACACTGTACATCCCTCAGCATGCCACTCAGCATCTCGGAAACTGACGCTTCAAGACATCTGCTAAATCTGCTGAAGCAAAGGTCCAACTTGAGGAGCTGGAAAATCACTGTGCCCAAAAAGCCTGTTTAACTCATATCGCTATAATGCTATGAATCAAATAGGGGTGTCTCCAAAGAGATGCAAATCTTTTTGAGAGCAGCAATCAGTTAAATTTTAGGAACTAAAAAGCTTCTCTGCATGTAAACTGGAGAAGAACTAAGAAGCATGTTTTTCAATATGCTTGAGATGTTAAAACACAAGCAATACAATTTTAAAAATCTAACGCACCAAGATTGTTTAAATGTGTTTTTTTTTAAAAGGTACCCTTTAAAATATATATATTTATTTATTTCAGACAGGAAGGAAGAGGAAAAGAGCCAGAAACCTCAATGATGAGAATCATTTACTAGCTGCCTCTGGCACACCCCACACTGGGGATTGAGCCTGCAACGGGGCATGTGCCCTGACCAGGAATCGAATCATGACCTCCTAGTTCATAGGTGGATGCTCAACCACTGAGCCACACCAGCTGGGCTAAAAAAGATATTCTAATATTATGTATACAGGACAGTAAGTTGGTGTACTAACTATATGCTATCATTTTTCCACTCTAGACACTATTCATTGACTCACCATGCACTTAATGAACTGCATTACTTTACTACCCACAGTCCCATAAGCCAAGTATCAGCTTCATTTTACAAATGAGGAGACCAAGTGGCTCTGGTAGTTTAAAGAATTTGCCCCAAGTTATACAGTTTAAAAGTATCCAAGTCAGTAACTAACCCCAGTCTGACTCCAAAGCTCTTCTTCTCACCACCAAGCACATCACCAGCCAGTCCTTGTGCTGGCAGGTGTCCCAGAGGAGGGGAGGACAGACATGTTTAACTACACTACGTGATGATAAATGCTCTTCTGTATGAAGGGGCCTAAAGAAAAGGTGAACAATTCTGCCACCTTATGTGCAGGATAAATGGTGGATGGAGAAGCCCAGAGGAAGAGAAGCTGAAATGGAAGAGGGGAAGGTCATTCCACATAGAACAGAGGACAGCAGAAGACGCTGATCACAAAATATAATAGGAACATTTCAAAATATAAATAGATGTGTTTTGCACATGGTATACTTTTCTAGAATGTTCCTACAGGGATGCAAAGTTCTGTTTTGGGGGGAGAATCAGATCAACTACTGGGAAACAGGAAAACATCCAGATATTTGCTTATGAAGGATCTAAGGAAGCAGAATCTTTTTTTTTTTTTTTTAAAGAGAGGGGGGAGACTTATGAAAAATGTCCCTAAATAAAGAATGAGGAAAAGGGAAACTTTAAAAAGTTATTTAAAAGTATTTTTTATTTATTTCAGAGAGGAAGGGAGAGGAACAGAGAGATAGAAATATTAATGATGAGAGGGCATCATTAATGGGCTGCCTCCTGCACATCCCACAATGGCGATCAAGCCTGCAACCCGGGCATGTGCCCAGACTGGGAAATGAGCCACAACCTCCTGGTTCATAGGTCAACACTCAACCACTGAGCCACACTGGCTGGGAGTAAACTTAAAATTTAATGAAAAGATAAATATATTCTTAAAAGCATTGTAATGTGGATAAGATGGAACCTGAACCAGACAGAACATATAAGCAACAGAGCTCAAGGATGGGAACGTGTACAATCTGAAGGTGGAAGCATGGAAGGCATTTGAGCGAGCACAAAACTGAGCACTGCCTATGAGCACAGGCTGGTGAGCTCACCCAGGACAAGCGGGAGCTCACTGTGCAGGAGGGGAAACACAGGTCACCAGGATATGACTTCACCAAATCAAATTACAAAGCTGCAGACACACGAAGGGTGACAACCACCCCGACATCCCAGATCTAAACCTGCTAGAACAAAATAAACCTGGAAAATTAACTTCCTAACCACCTCATTTTCCCCGAGGAGGAAACTTTTATTCTGGGCTTGTGACCAATAAAGATCTGGTTGCCTATTGTAAACAGAAGCCCTAAAAGTATATGAGATAATTTTAGGATTTACAGAAGCAGACTTAATAACTAGATTTGAGTTATTAAGTCTGGCTATTCAAAAAGTTATTAAGCCTGGCTTTTCAAAAACGCTGGCTATTTTTGAAATTACCACAGTGAATAGTAATCACCTATTTACATGTTAAGGAAGAGGGGTTGGGAGTAGGAAGAGAAAGAGGAAGGGAGAGAAAAGGAGGGAGAGAGGAAGGGAGAGTGGGGGGAGAGAAAGGAAGGGAGAGAGAGAGAGAGAGAGAGGGGAGGGAGGGAAGGAAAGAAGGAAGGAAAGAAGAAAGTAAGGAAGAGAGGGAGAAAGGGAGGGAGAGAGGAAGGAAGGAGGGAAGGAAGGAAGGAAGGAAGGTAGGTAAATAGATCACTCGGTTGCCTTCCAAGTGCCTGGACTGGGGATGGAAACCACCACCTTTTGGTGCATATGACGATGCTCCTATCAACCGAGCCACCCAGCCAGGGCAACCTATTTTTTTTTTTTTTGTCTAGACCAGGTGTGGGCAAACTATGGCCCACGGGCCAGATGGCTGTTCTAAACTATTGAAATAAAATAAAATAAAAAGACCATACCCTTTTATGTAATGATGCTTACTTTGAATTTATATTAGTTCACACAAACACTCCATCCACGCTTTTGTTCCGGCCCTCCAGTCCAGTTTAAGAACCTATTGTGGCCCTCGAGTCCAAAAGTTTGCCCAATCCTGGTCTAGACTGTGAGCTCCTCTAGGAAAGGGGCCTTGGTTTAATTCTCTTTAATTTAATTCTCTTTGTATATAGTGAACAGTTCCTGAGCAGAATCTAAGAAGGTATTTATGTTTCCTAAATAAATAGCCCTTAACATATGCTTCTAAGTTTTTCTTAAGGCAGCTTTCCAAAAATGGTCCAAAAAAAGGAATGGGCCAGGGTGGCCCCACGGTTAGAGAGAGCAGTGCTTCAGAGCACAGAAAATGCTAAAATGTGACAGTGTGGCTCTGCAGGAAGCCTCGTAAAGAAAACAAGCTGGGGAGAAACATAAAGGAGAATCTCATGGGATTAGGTTTGAAAAGCTTAGAGAAGATGGATGGAGGTATATAACCTACCTGTATAAGAGTATCATAATCCTTGAGGATTAAAATCAGAATCCATAATGACTGAAGCTTGTGGAAAATGCTGAAGGCAAGAAAAAGCTGAATTTGAGTAGCAGAAAATTAGGGAAAGTCAACACTCAGCCTGACATCACAATGCTAAGCCCCGAGAGAGCCCCAGCTCTTGGGTTCCATCTTCATTTTGCTTCCCTCCATCTTCTTTATAAAAGAGCACACAATCCTCAAACCAGAAAGGACTGATTAAGCAATGAACAGAAGAGAACTCTCAGTAGAGATACAAAATACTTAAAAAAAAATCTCAATTGAAATAAGATTAAACTCTCTAGGTGCAAAGTGAATTCTACCCCAAGGTATTAATTAATCCTCAGATATGATCACAAAACCATTGTTGAGAAATGCCAGAAAGGGAGACTCTAGAAGCTGCATGCTTGTAATTAGTTCTTGGGGAATTCTGAAGCAGATTAGGAGCTGGATGATTCCTTTAGAAATTAGTAATGAGATAATAGGTTTAAGCAAGCACTGCTCTATGGCTTGTATTTGGAGGCGTTTTTCATGGGAAACAGGTAGCATTCTGGCTAGAACCACAGTTCCCTTCTAACAGAAATACACAGGAAGTTAAACTTTAATTTTGAAGTGGAATAAGTCATCATGGAGACAAGTTCTACTGACAATTGTTTCCCACTGGAAATATCCTCCTTCTATATCCCAGGGTTCATTCCCTCTCCCCTTCTGTTGCATGCCCAAACCCAAAGACTTTGCAGCTAGCTCCATTCCCATCCCACTGACACGTAAATCCCATAAAGCAAACGTACAGAGTGATCAATGAGAGCCAAAATGCATTTCCATGGAGAACCAATCTTATCAAAGTAATTTATTTTGGGGGCAAATTTCCTAAGATGTCACAAATATATCCTGAATTCAATAGTTTCTGTTAAGTTTTCTGATGGTAATCTTTAGGATAAGATGGTAAAGTATAGCATGAATAACAGAGTGTTTAAATGGATTTGCATACAGTATCAGTCTAAAAGTTTCTGAGCTACTGCTTGGCATATCATTTGACTCCATGCTTTTAATTATCATTAGTATCATTTATAATCACATAGTTCTTTCATAAGACAAATTTTAAGATGATTATATACAAACAGGACACACCCTTAACTACACCAAACCCAAACACATAGAAATTAAGATACACATTCATATTTTAAAAAATGCATTAGGAAAGCACAGGATGGAAGAACCCAACTAGTCATGTGTATGAAAAAAGTGTAACCTGTAGGACCTTAATAGGCTTATAATATCTAATATGATAAGCGGGGTAATGGAACTTTTAAAAAGGTAATGCTAGGACCATATAAATAGATGTACAATGTCTAAATTAGCCATTGTTAGACATTGGAAAAATCACAAATGATAAACACCAGGGGCCTCTGTTTCTCACTTACAAAATGGGGATAATACCTACCCCACAAAATATTTTTATAGAAGAACTCTGTAAATTGAAAGGAACATATAAGTTAGTAATAATGATTTTAAAAAGTAGATCTATTTATTATCTGATCACATCTGAATTGTGAGCTTCATATTTTATGAAAGGTATTCATTATCAAGTGAAAATATGTGTGGAGACCTGAACTACAGAGAGAACTAGAAACCATGTTAAGTGTCTATGGTTGAAAGAACTAAGAATGTTTCATCTACATCCAGAAGTTACTAGACAAGTTGGAACTGCATTCACATATTTAACCAGAAGTATAAATGGGAAAAAAGGTTGCTTTAAACAAGAGAAAAAAATTATTTAACAATTACAAGTTGCCCTAAAGAACTGCCCTATTATTAAGAAGTACAGATTGGTACTTACAAAATAGTCCCGGGGATGTAAAATACAACATAGGGTATATAATCAATAATATTGTGCCTTAGCCAGTTTGGCTCAATGGACAGAGGGTTGGTCTGCAGACTGAAGGGTCCCGAGTTCGATTCTGGTCAAGAATGCATGCTCAGGTTGCAGGCTCAATCCCCAGTAGAGGGCGTGCAGGAGGCAGCCAATCAATGATTCTCTCTCATCATTGATGTTTCTGTCTCTCTCTCCCACTCCCTTCCTCTCTGAAATCAATAAACATATATATTAAAATAATAATATTATAATAACTGTGTATGGTGCCAGGTGGGTACTGGAATATCAGGAGAAATACTGTGTAATGTATGATTAATCACTATGCTATATACGGAAAAGTAATACAAAATAATATAGAATGTAGATTGTAATTAAGGGAAAAAAACAAAAAATCAAACTAGCCCTACTTAGTAAAGTATTAATTTCCCCAAACAGCTCATTACTACCCATAGAGTTTTGAAAGAAAAGGTATTTTATAGAGATTTTCTGAATTGTGGGTATATGTTTAAGGGGAAAATGTATATATATTTATCTATCTGTACACATGTGTATACAGATAGATATATGGGGTGTGGGAAAAGTAGTTTTGCAGTTGTATATAAGAGTTTATTCTTGTATTACTTTTTCCATATAAACATATACACACATACATGTATATATGAGAGAGTTTGTATCATAAATGAGAAAGTGAGGTTAAGAAAACTGTTAGTAGGTAAAATTTTTAAAAAATATATATTTTATTGATATTTTACAGAGAGGAAGGGAGAGAGATAGAGAGCTAGAAACGTAGATGAGAGAGAAACATCGACCAGCTGCCTCTTGCACACCCACTCCCAGGGATGTGCCCGCAATCAATGTATATGCCCTTGACCGGAATCGAACCCGGGACCTTTCAGTCCACAGACTGACGCTCTATCACTGAGCCAAATCGGTTTCGGCATTAGGTAAAAATTTTTAAAGTTTGTGCGGGGCAAGGGTTGGGCTGGTCTTGGGGAAATAAGGAAAACTCAAGAGTTTTCTTGAGGTTTCCAGAGTTCAGAGTTAATGAAGACAGATAAAAGGAATAATCATGGAGTAGTGAGGGGAATCCTCACACTGAATGCCATTGTATAAGTTATAACTCATGTCCAAATGAATCTGATTACTTTTCTAAAAGTACAAATGTAACACAAAGCAGATCCAGGCCTCCAGAAGCAATCAGACACTAACATCATTCTCTCAACCATTAGCGTTCATTCCACATTTACTGAATATCTCCTCTATCACTTTCCCTGGAGCCTGATGCTATTATATTCTACAGCAATATCCTAAAAGTCATGCTGTTCTGCTTTGCTTTTATATTTCTTTAGTGGATCACTGAAAGTTGGCCATTTTGAACAAGTCAGTGATAGCTTTTGATTATTTAGGGCCAATAAAATATTCTTTATGGGTATAAGTTTCTCTTTAGGCTTGCATTCAGACTTAAAATGTTTCTGATGTTCACAATTTCCCAAATTTTCTCAGTTATTAAAAACACCAAGCCCAGTTTTTTATTCCATTTGATCATACAGCTCACTTTTATTTCACAGTGAAGATCAGTCTTAACTTTTTCTGAAAGATAACTCCTATCAAAGTCACAAAATCCCCCCAAAAGAAGACTAAAATTATCTATGCTCTAAAACATGATTTTAATTGACAAATTCTTCATAATCCAGCTATGAGCTTCATTTTTATAAAGTATCTTTTGGGGCATTAAAACAATAATTAGTTCTATTTCTTAATTTCAGAAAAAAAATTATTTCAGGAAATGAAGTAACTTCCTCATTATTTTATACTAAACCAAATGAAACAGATATGTGTATAGTCCTGATGAGGAACATTTCCAACTTAACAGACAGACCATGTATCTGTAAGAGTTCTTTTTCACTGTACTATTTACCCAAACCAAGAAATAGTTGTTAGTTTTGAGACTGTTTCGTGTAGATTTAACTTTAAAAAACAAGCATTTATGATTTGAAATTTAACTATTTTATCTATGTATAATTTAAAAAAAAGACTATTTTATTTTTCTCTTCCCTACAATTTATTCACATACTAGGCAAAATAAAAACTTTTTGCTTCCAACTTTCAAATGATGTCTTGATTTTAAAAGAATTTGTATTAATAAGAATTTATCCTTTCAAGACCCTGATGAACTCAAAGACTTACATTACATGTTCACCAACAGTCTACCAGGAGCCTCAGTTTAAAAATCATTTACATTTATTTAAGTGTTCATTCTTAGCTATGATTTATTACAGTTGAATTTGAAAAAGATTTTTAACAGGATCAATTCTCAATCAGTGTTGAATCTTACTGTGCAGGAAGAAAAGATGGATGGTCTGATGAATACATTAAAATATATATATATATATATATATATATATTTCTTTATTGATTTCAGAGAGGAAGGGAGAAGGATAGAAACATCAATGATGAAAGAGAATCATGGATCGGGCTGTCTCCTGCATCCACCTACTGGGGATCGAGCCTACAACCCAGGCATGTGCCCTCGGCCGGAATAGAACCTGGAACCCTTCAGTCTGCACACCGATGCTTTATCCACTGAGCCAAGCTGGCTAGGGCCAGATGAATACATTTTCAAATATAAATTAGGAACTACAATTCTTAGTGCATTATATCCCAGAGCTTTAGTACTGAACTAGAACTTTTTTGTGAAAAAAAATTTTATTAAAAAATTACACATATTTGTAAAACACTGAATTTTAGTCATATTGCTAGAAGTATTAAGCCAGTCTGGAAATAGTTAAAAGGTAGTAAACTGGTTACGGGGAAAATAACTGATCATAGAGACTAAGCCACCTGATGGGGACAGAGTTTTCTCCTTTGGAAAGGGAAATTTGGACCTGACAGAGAATCATAGAAGTGGTATACCATAAGGTCTAGTTGAGCCCGGCTAGGTGGCTAAGTTGGAGCGTTGTCCCATACACCTAAAGAGTTGCAGGTTTGGTTTCTAGTCAGGGCACAAAGGGTTGTGGGTTTGATCTCTGGTTGGAGAGCATACAGGAGGAAACTAATTGATGTTTCTTTTTCTCTCTCCCTTTCTCTCTCTCTGAAAATTCAATAAACACAAATAGCCTCAGATGAGGATTTTTTTAAAAAAAATCTATGAAAAATATCTAGTCAAGACCACTCCTTCTAATTGTGGTAAGTTACGCAGAGAAAGAAACCAAAGAAATAAAACTGGATAGAGCGCTGAGCACACAGAATAAGACTCAGGGTGGTCAAGAATCAAAACCTAAAAGCATGTTATAAAACAAAGGCTGCATGGTTGTGCATATTTATTTAGAGATTGTATAAGATCTTTGCTTATTTTGGTAACAGGCTTAATTCTAGTCACTTACCATTTAAAATACAGGTGAAGTCTTGCGAGTGTACACCTAGCAACATTAACTACACTAAAATTCAAGCAAGATATGTTTATACCTATCTGGGACTAGGGAAGACTACCATTAGTCAACAGTGAATGTTAACAGTTTAGGAGTAAAAAGAAACATACTTGGTACCAAATCTTACCCTAAATGGGAGGTGAGGGGATAGGGCACATAACAGTAACCCATGATCATCTAATAAAAACACAAGTGGAACAAAATATGCAGCCCAACACTCAGCTTAAAGCCAACAAGAAACCTTCCTACTAAGCTAAGTCATAACCCAGGACCTCCTTTACCTTTAGCTGGATACTCAATTTGTAGATGTAATAAAGAAAATAAACAGCTTCAAGGTGTCAGTCTTCTTGCAAATGTCAACATGTAAAATTGAAAATGTTTAAAAGCATCCCATTAATGTTCCAGGTCACTAAGTTCTGCTCGTTGACACACGACTTTAGTATGCAAGACTGTTGACAGATCATAAATACTAGTCCAGTCCTTGGGATCAGATCTCGCCATATTAGGTAACAGCACTAGGCTATAAAAGTTGATGGCAGTCGGCTTTCTTGCATTTCTTCTTGGACCTGGTGATGATAGTATCTTTAAAATCCTTGTGGAGCTTTCCCTTTGTTTCATTATGCTGAAAATGACTTACTTGATTAAAGAAAATCAGCAAATATGCTATCATTTTACATGGTGTAGCATATAGAAGCTCTTCAAAGATGAATCTGAGATCACACCTTTAGTGTGGGTACAGCACGTCCTGGTGCCATTAATATAAGCTTTTTTATTATTAGAGATGTCACCAAGCTATGGTCATGTATTTAATCTTTTTTTATAATATATTTTATTGATTTTTTACAGAGAGGAAGGGAGAAGGATAGAGAGCTAGAAACATCGATGAGAGAGAAACATCGACCAGCTGCCTCTTGCACACCCCCTACTGGGGATGTGCCTGCAACCAATGTACATGCCCTTGACCGGAATCGAACCTGGGACCTTTCAGTCCACAGACCGATGCTCTATCCGTCGAGCCAAACCGTTTTCGGCGTATTTAGTCTTTAAACACTCTTTGGCACTGTAGAAAAATCCTGGGTAAATTTAATCCCATCCATTTTTCTCTTTTAGTTCTGACATTGCTAATTATTTTAAGGCTACATTAAGAGTACTGCAAGGTTACATTTGCCACCCATTAAAGCCACTCCAGAATCACTGGGCCTCATTTCACACAAGGCTGTTTTGACAACTTACTGGATCTGTGATAATAGTTGCCAACAGATGGACACTTTGAAAGCCTACAATTCACTATTTGCACTGATACTCATAGTCGAAAGCCCTTGACCTGCAAGAACTACTATAATAATCCATCTGTAAGACACAACAAAGTTTAGAGAAGGGATATGTTCTGTTGGAAGTATTTTTTCTCCTTGAGTTACACATATGAAAGCAAATTCAGATGGTTAAGGCTAAAAGAACTTTACATTGTTATTAGAATGTGATTATAGGCAAGTTACAATCCTTCTGAGCCTTGTTTATTATAATTACTTGGTCTTTCAAAGGAGGATTATTTAAAATTATGCTATACATTATGCAATTTCATGATTCTAAACACAATTTTTTTTTCTTATTAACCTTTCTTTTGGGTTTCCCAAAGAGTGTGATATGACTATTCTTAGTAGTGAGAGTGAAATTTGATGAGAAAAAGCTCTGAAAATATTTGTTCAGAAAAAACATGATCAGGGGTAAGGTGACACCAGTATTATAACCTTATTGCATTTAAATAGGGTCTTTATTTCTTTCAAAAATTACTTCAAGACAGAATATAAATATAGCATTATCTTGATTATAATTTAATCAGAATACAGCAGGAATAAATACATGAAAAGCCACAAAGATGGCCTGACACTTTTTCCTCTGCTACATCCACCAAGTAGAGGATTTAATCGAAAATTACTACATATAACCCGACACACGCACTCAACCACATACTCATACAACGCTAGGCTTACACTTTAACTTTGCTAAGCAAACCTTTTCTTACATAACACTAATCAGATGTCATGAAGACAGAAAGACCATTATTGTCATTTTAAAATTATTGAAATGGTTGTTTCAAACTATTTACCCACTCAGGAAAGAAAGTATTTTAAGGTCTCTTGGCCTCCCCCTTCCTGACACACATCCTTTTTAGGAAAGAGTGGGGTATAAAAGTTACTTGATCCACAATTTGAGTACTCGGTGTTTCATTCAGTAGGCTGAAAGGCAAATAGTACACCTTAATGTATCTTATACTTCTTCACTGGCTTGCCCTCACTTCTAGGAATGTAATAATTATAAACCAGATTTCTGTATAACTCAAAGGAGGACACTAAAACTCTTTGGAACCAAGTTTCATTCTCCTTAATGAATCCTGAATTCTCAAGAGTAGTTCTTTAGGAAAAGCTCCCGATTAAAGAAGCTGTAGGCTAGCATGCCCAGCAATTAATACTGTTGGCAGTAAATCACAGAGCAGTAAGGAGGCTTCTTGCTCTAACAGCATGGTTTCACCAACATAGTATTCTTGAACAATGACTTATACTTTGAAGCATTGTAATTTTTAAATGTCATATTTGACATCTCAGCTGACATATATGAAGTAAGTCCAGGGAGTTTAAATTTTTTGTGTCAGAAAATTAAGGGTGCTTCCAAATTAGGCATATTTGCTATTAAGAAAGGAAGAAAAATGTGTTCTATGTTTCTTTATCTCCATCCCCATTCCACTACATCTGCAGCAGTTTTTCCTAAAGGTCACATTTAAGAATACAGAATATAAGGACCAAGAGTAGATTAACAACTTGCAGGTATGCATCTATTCACAGGGCACATTCTCTTTTGGGGAAACCTATTACAATGTTTTTATAATCAGTTATGAGAACTTAATTTCTCTCTCCTCTACTCTTCACCCATCTACTGCTTTTAATTCCAACTTGTTATATAAATGAAGCAGAATGACCTTAGTCCAACTAAGAAGAGATACTTTCCCTAATGTAGATGGAAAGCTTGTTTTTCCCCCAGTTTGTATGTGAGCCTGGCAGAAACCAGTTCATACTGGTTAACTATGTAATATGGGCTAACTACCAAACTAATATGCCATACCTACTCCCTCGGTCTCAGTCCTTCACATCAGCAGTCGCCAACCGGCGGTCCAGGGACCATCCCTGAAAGGTTGGCGACAATTGCTTCACATCATACGCAACATGTCTGTCTACCAATCCCTCACGCTCACTGGGCTTACTCCACCTGTCCAATCTCATCTCCAGCTTCCCCCGCCTTCCTCTTCACTCTGCTCCCACATCCTCCTACTGTACTTTGAGAAAGGATTATTTATTCCATTGTGCAAAGTCTTGCTTTGCATGATCAACTTACAGGAAACCTGACCCAGGATTCCCCAGGCAATACCATACTTTCAACAATTCTTTCATATAGTCTAACTTCCTACTCTTTAGAAAGGACTGGAGAGAAAGCAGGTAGAGATCATGGGGGTTCTGAAAGCTAGACTTCTTTCCAAACTCTAGCCCTAAAGTTAATATATCTGCCATCCTTTCTTTGTTCTCATTTATCATTCAGCAGAGTGGATATCTCACTAATCACAATCTCCTAATCTGACATTCTCTTAACAGGACTACACCTGCTCTTTGTCCCCATGAAACCTAAAATCACTAAACTCTCTTCAACATATTGACATCACTATATCTTTCTTGCCTCAGTGCAATCTTCTTGACAAGATTAGGTTATTTCAAAATGGACTTCACCTTCACACCTCTCCTGATGCTTTGTGCTGAAGCAGAAGAAATACAAAATCATACACAGTTAGACTCAAATTTTTAAATTTGGTCTTTATCTTTACTCAGCAATTCTTCATTTATTTCCAAGGCCCTTCTAGGCTTATTCTCACAGATAAATTTAATCTTTCTCTAAAGGATCCCAACTTCACTTTTTTGCCCCCATTCTCACACAACATGCATTCATTAATTACTGATACGAGTCCCTTTACTATTCCTATTTTCTCTAATCTTACATTCTATTCTCTTTCCTAAATTTTCTGATTGTTCCTACAAATAATAGAGGAAGATATGTCACACCTCAATGAAGCTAAACCCACAACTTAACCTCATCTCAGAGGCTTACTTCCTCCAAAGTACCTATAGAAATCTGTGCCTTACTGGATCAGCTAATCTCTTCAGCACTGTCCATCTCTTCCTCTCAATTGGTTCTATATGGTCTGCCTTTAAATGCTTAGGTATCTCACTTAACTTCAAGCAACACCTAAGATCTACCACACATCTAATTAGTATCTTGTTTATCTCTTCCCCTTTGTTGTCAAATGTGTTAAGTACTCAATGACTATTGCTGCATCTATAACCTTGACATTTCCTCATGAATCCTAGAGATCTCGTTTTAACTGAACCTTTTTATTAAAGTTACACTTCTAAAGTTCACTGGAGACCAAACCAAACCAAAAGGTTCTTTCTTAGGTTCTTTCTGACTTCTAACTCATAATTTCTTCTCACTTTCTATTACTGTTATAGTCCAGGCCATCTTAGCCAGCAATGAACTGCTAACTGGTCTAAATTTCAAGCAAAGATATTACCAAATTAATCTTCTTAAAATTCTACAATCAAGTTACATCTTTACCAAAGAAATTACCATTCTCTACCATTGGCCACAATCACATTAAGGCTAAACTCTTCCTAGTGTTCAAGGTTTATGCATGCTTGCCCCACCTTTCTCTATGACCTGTATACCTCACACCAGTCCATCTCTTCCTCACTGTCCTTCCCTTCCAAACCCTACAGACAATGCTAATGGCTATCTCTAATTCTTTGTTCAATCTATTCTCTTGACTGTATTTCCCCTCCTTCATCAATTAAATTTTAGCTATCCTTCAAAATAAGAGCCCAGATTTACAAAGCCTGTCCTTGAACAAGCTCATAACTTCTAACTCCTACTTTTATTTTTATATCAGCATAGTGTCTGATTAGTTCACTAAACATTTTATTTTTAAAAAAATATATTTTATTGATTTTCTACAGAGAGGAAGAGAGAGGGATAGAGGCTCAGAAACATCGATGAGAGAGAAACATAGATCAGCTGCCTCCTGCACACCCCCAACTGGGGACATGCCCGCAACCAAGGTACATGCCCTTGACCGGAATTGAACTTGGGACCTTTCAGTTCACAGGCCGAAGCTCTATCCACTGAGCCAAACCAGTTTCAGCTCACTAAACATTTTAATGTGATAACTGCATATATTACTGCCATATATTCAGCATAAGGAGACAATACAGTAGGGACTCATTCAGATCAAAGGGCTGAGATGAGAGACACAGCACAAAGAGCAGAAGGACTAACTTGACACCAGATAACTGACTTTGGCCATATTTTGTAGAAAAAGGCATATATGTCATGTTTGGGGTTATCACCTCTCTTTAAGGTAATGTTTTAAAAATATTGTTTTCAGTTATATGGCATCTATCTCTTAGAGTCAATTAAGCAGATTTGGAGACACTTCATAATCAAATAAACAAACAAAAATATCCAAACTTTACAGCTCAACATAGGAAAAAATGTCCCCAGTTTTCATGTTCACATAAATAACACGGTGGTCTTCATTTTGTAAGATTTCAATGCACCTGCAATTCTTTCCTTTCTCTTGGTTTTTTTGAGGCAAGGCCTCCGTGGGAGTAAGCAGGAATAGCTCCCTATAAATCAGTGTCACAGCAGAAGAGAGCTCTGGCAGTTTGAAGGTGCTTGGAATATTGTACAAATAGGAACCATAGTAAAAATGTCCTCAGACACAATGCTTTAAAGTTGTTTTCTTTAAAATAATGCATTTATAGAGTTCTACTTAAGTTGAAGGATACCAAGTAAAAGACATGAGCAATACACGCATATGAGAAATACTTAAAATAAAATAACAAATATATACCTTCTCTGTTAAGATTTTTTTCACTCCTGGCAAATTATATGTTTAAAATATTCAAGGGTAAGTATTCAATACCCTCTGTTGCCACCGTCAGAGCGATAATGAAATGAGTCTGAACTGCTATGGCTGTCCTTGTGGCTAAAAATATCAAGAGCTGACCTCATAAGAATAATTTGAAATAAAACTTACTAGATTGTTATCCTTGACAATAGGGTCTATACTTTACATAACTGTGTGTCCCTCGAGATCTAGTTCAGGTCACTAACCCAGAACAAGCATTTAAATAATTAATGAAGGGGAGAGTATACAAAAGCACCACCTAGAAAAATAAAGTGCAAAAGCAGAATGAAAAGAATTATTAATCAGGAAACGTTTTCTAATGGAATCATTAAGAAAATAAAGAGGCGTTTGACATGCATCATCTGACTAAAATCAATCTAGATGTCTCTTTCCTACAGTGGCACTAAAAACATTTCAAGACAGAAGTTTCTGCCCCAGCTAATTTGGTTCAGTGGATAGAGCATTGGCCTGCGAACTGAAGCATCCTGGGTTCGACTCCAGTCACCAGCATGGACCTCGGTTGCAGGTTCCTCCCCGGCCCAGGCCTTGTGCAGGAGGCAACCAATTGATGTTTCACTCACATCGATATTGATATTTCTCTCTGTCTTTCCCTCTCTCTTCCATTCTCTCTAAAAATCAGTGAAAAAATACCCATAGGTGAGGATAAAAAAAAAAAAAAGATAGAAGTTTCTAATTTTTTTTCCTTGGAGGTGTCACCAAACCCTTTACAAACCTAGTAACTATGGGTCTTCTACCCAGAAAAAAAATGGACAGATGTACATACAAACTCATAACTTTGTAAGTTTGACTAAAGAGTTCTGAAATCCAGGTACAATTCCCAATCTAAGAAATGGACTAGTCACCTTTTAAAGGTTAATTAGGTAAGAGCATATAAAATGTCTCCTACACATGATAAATTAATGATGCAGGAATTTATCAAAAATAATCTGAAGATTTTTAGAATTTCTCATTCTTTACCATCACTTGGTTTCATCAATTTACTTGCTATGTGATGTTTCCTTCTATGTGTTGTATACTTTCTTCTATGCTTTGGTATACTTAATCATGACTATGATTATAAGATTTCACTTTATTTAAAAATCATACTATATGAAATATTAAGTAAGCAAAACAGTGAGGCTTGTTATTCTTCGGCTTCCAAGACCTCAGAATGACAGATAGTTAAAGGGAAATCTTTAGCTTTTTATGTGAAAATACATAAACTGCAGAAGTGGGGGGGGGGGGGGGAGGGACACGGGACGGTGCGGCAGAGGCGGCAGCAGGGAAACAGTTCTGGGTTCTTAGCGGGTCTGGGCAAACTACCTGGCAGCTCTTTGGCACTGGCTAGAAATGAGAAAGGAGAGACAAAGTTACCACAGGAAAGAAGCCTTGCTTAACAGGTCTACCTCTCAACACAGAGGAGTAAAGAGGAGCTGATCCAGGAGATGAAAGGCTTGCCTCAAAGGCTGGAGGAAGCTATGCTCTACAAGCCTCATTTCAGGGAGCTCAAGTCTGTTAACAAATCCCAGAGCCTTAGCACCACAAGAGACATTAGACAGATGTCTTTGCCTCTTACAGCAAAAATGAAGCCATAACTAACCCATGATGAAAGGCTTCTAATAAGTCTACAATATTTCATTTGTATTTTCTAAATTTCTTCTAATTCTATCCTAAAATCACTTAAAAAAATTAGGTTGCCATTTATGAAGAATTTCACAAAAATAAATTAAATGGCTAGGTAAGCTTTACAACTTGTTATCCCAATCAAAGGATACCTAAGAATAGATTTTAGTTTACCCCACTCTATCTCAGTACAAAGCCATTTAACTTATATAAAACTAATGAAAAGTAACCAGACTTTATATAGAGAGGTAACCTTCAAAATTCCATCTTCAACATAATGTCTCCTCATTAGGTGTTTTATTATTATTATAAATCTTTATGCTTCCTTTTTTGGCATTCACATTACCCTTTTAATATTTTTAACAAATGAAGGCAAATCTCTTAAGCCATAATTGTTTTTCTGAAAACTTCAAGAGGTGCTCCGACTTTCCCCTTCTTGCCAGCTGCTTAATTTAGAACATGATTTCCGAATCAGCTTTTGTCCACAACCGAATTCAACTTTTCTTTCACTATCAATTTTAAAACTACCTCAAGAAATTGGGTAGTATCCAAAAATATCACTTCACATTATGTCCTAATAAAGTATTCTACTACTCTGTGATTAACTAAAATGATCTAGTATAACAATTTACGTGGCCTAATTTTAGAGGATCCCCAATCTCTTCTCTTCTACCTTAGTCCCATTCTGGTCAAGTACTTGTAATATAGTTTTATTATCACATTTCAGTTATTTTAAACAATGAAATTCCCAAACAGATATCCCACAGAAGTACCGTTTGTTCAAAGAAAAAGTTACACTGCTATGGTTGCTTCTCACATACAATGTCTACCCATATTCAAGTTTCTGATAAAAATCAACTGTAAGTTGCAATTCTGTTTCTGAGGCACTTCCTGGTATACTAGGCAGTGCATTAGAAAAGAGATTATATTGCATTTAGTCTATATTGATTATTTTTAACCATCTATAAATAATTAACAACCATTCAAAAAGAAAGTGCAAATGTGCAAATGAGAGAGAACAAAACCAGTTTCTAAACATGTCATGCATAATATAGGACATAAATCCATACAACTAAAAACAATTGCTGATAACATCCTTCTGAGCATTAAATGACACCACCAATTTTGTTTTATATGTATTCTTAAGTATTCAAAGAATGCAATAGACATTATCTTCTTAATTTTTAAAATTTTCATGAGTATATTAGGATATTACCATTTTTTCACAAATCAAAAAACAAGGAACTACCATTATCTTTGCATATTTTCAATAATAGAGCCAAAATAAGAACAATTCTAGCTAATCTCACGTGGTATCTTAATTAGTACTACAAGTTTATTTTTGAGTTAAAAATCATATCAGTCATGAGAAATAATGCCAAAATTATTATAGTAATAAACTGTGTTAAAGGCCTAATGAAGACATACTTCAGCAACTATGAGGTAACACACTAGTTGTAGGCATGAGGAACGTTTATATTGGCTCTTTTGGGTGTATACATTAAATGCAAAATCAGAAAGAAATCATGCAAAAATCCGGTTGCCCATGCAAGCACCCCAGAGTCTAATCCTCTCCTCTCAGTTCTGGTGTCAGGCCACAGTAGTGTGGAGACTTGTAGGCTGCTGTCCTTGTTGTAATGAATGGGAAGAGGCTGACAGTGGCATGGTCGAAACCTTCACCTCTTCTTCCCCTGTGGAAAAGTCAGTCATGGTCTAGTTACGGGTGACTAGATTTGTTAACAGTCCCTTTAAAAATGATTTCAATATTTGGAATACTGATACATATATAAAATACATGCTTAATGATTGGAATCTGGGTGTGAAACAAGACATGAATTTTAAAATATAAATGTATCAAGTACCTAGAAAGTATTTACACTCTAAACACACCCTTAAATTTAATACTATGTCAGATATGACAACAAATATCATAGATTTAGGATTATAAATATACAAAAAGGAAAAAAAAAAAAAGAGAGACCAGGAAAGCCATTCTTTGCCAAGCCAATTGGACCCCTTATAAATTTAGAAACTGCTAACAGCAAATAATATTTTATGAAAAAGTTAAACCAAATTCACAGGAGTGAAAAATGTGATTTTTAAAGGGAAAAATGATAAATTAATCTTTAAAAGCAGAAATTATGCTTAGAAATGAGAAATAAAAAGATATAAATATTAATTCAGCAAATTACCATTTAGCACCTGAAAATTTAATGTGTACTTTTGAAGTAATTAGAAAATAGTAAAATGCCAACAACAATACAATGATCCAATTGACTGAAAGCGAGATGACTACTTTTAAGTCCAAGAACTATACATGAAAGGAGATCTGTTCTCCTAATTAAAATTGATAATTATTTGGCTACAAGTGACTTGTTTCACACATGACTCAAAATTCAATCAAGTCACTGTTAAAGAAAACTTAAAGAGAAATGCCCTCTCCTAAGTAAAATTTAATGAATAAAAAGGGAAAAAAAATCCAACTCTAAGTATATTTTGTCACAATGCTTACAGACTTAGACTCACTATTATTTGTTTTTCCAAATAATTTTTAGCATTATGGAATAAAAACATCTTGGCAGAGTTCCCTGAAAAACATACCCGCAAAATTACATTTGGAAAGATAGCTTCACTGACAATGAGAAAAAAAGGACTTCCAAGTCTCTAGACTAGGTTATTTCATAGTTTTTTTCAGTAAGTTGAAAGGACTCTAAAAAGCCTAAGTACATAGCATGGAGGATGTGCAAGGGAGATTTTATACTAAAGTTCTTTGTGAGAATATGGTGCTAATGAGCAATAAACAAACGATTAATTTTCATCAGGTCAAAAAACTTCACTTTGTTTGGTAACAACAGGTCACATTTCTGAGGTGGGCCAATTGTCTCATGAATAGATACTGTTGATAAAAAGGAATCTGCAAGCGTGTGAGAGCAAAAATCAATTATTACAGGAAGAAAGCCAAGTAAAGGACATGCCAGTGATCTTCATTTATGAAGGAAAGCATCAGTGTTGTAGTGGAAAACATTTCAGTTATTGAATTTGAGTTCTTATCCTAATTCTCTTACTAATAGAATGTGTGACTTTTAATAAATTATTTAACCTTTCTGGAACACAGTTTTGCCATTCTTAAAATGAGGAATTGGATAAGATAAGTCACTTTTTAGGACCAGAAGTCTTTAAAAAAAAAAAAAACCACCACCAACAAAAACACACACAAAAGCACATGGTCCCAATAATAGAAAATATCTGAATGGACTTACTATAACTCCCACTTAATAAAAGTTTTCCCCAAGAATATTTATTTCAAAATTCCTTCTAAACTTAAGCAAATGTGCTGGCAAGATATGCTAACATCTTTTCTTCTAATTAAGGAAATAACTAATTTTAAACAAAAAAATGTTTTCAATTAGGCAAAGGAAATGAAAACCACATTTCTGTCAAACCTCTCGCAACTGTCCTTCCAATGATAGGTTTCAGATATATCAATTTTTAATAATTAACTGAAACAAAACAAAAAATTTAAACACAAATACATAATAAACATAGATATGATTATCTATGATATGTAGGTGACTGATACCTCTGAGTATTTGTTTGTTCCTGAAGGCCAGAGACTCTAATTCTCCACATATCTAAAGAATAAATATGCAGGCCCTTTTTAGCATGGAATATTTTCTAAGTATGTCTTTAAGCGGCTAGTCTCACTGAAACAGTATGTACCCTCCATTATCAAGCACTAAGGAAAAGCTACCCTCTGTAAAATACCATGATATTTATTCATCACATGATACAAAGTTGAACCTAAGTACAATTGAGTTACAACTAAGAATGTGAGAGGCAGATATTGCCTAGTTATTAAATTGCTTCAAATTAGACACAGTTAAGATGTAGTTTTCTAGACTTTTACTTTCTGTCATTTCTAATTATTACTAAAACTAAATCATCCAACTACAATTATACAACTATTCTGTTTTGTGGCTTAACACATTCAGCTCTCTGAGGTATCTGCCAAATATCTGTAGGCCGTAAGTGGATTCTGTATAACTCTTGGTAACAATTTAAAATATTTTGGTACATTAAACTAAAATTTCTCTAGTCATCAAAGCCTTAAAAATAATCTAATAATAAACTTAATAATAAGACACTACTTAAATACCAAACAAGTATGCATAGTCAAAATCTGAAATAACAAATTCTCTCCACCTTCCACAAGATTTTTTTCATTTGACTAACATGAGGATAACTATACTCACAAGTCAGTGATTACTCATTACCACTGTGGCATTTCCAGAACACCTACTGGCTTAAAATACTTGGATTAAAACTGCTCTTTTTATGCTAATGGACATGGTAATAATAAAATTGGAAGAACAGATAATGGTCATGTAGTAAGTCAAATAAAAGTACACAATGAAAACAGCTAAGAACTAAAGTTCCGCAAAAGCACCCTTCCTCCTTCCTGTCAGATCAAGTCATGCTGTTTGCCTTGCTGACCAAGCTCCCATCTTCTCATCTGTTGCCTCTACAATACACGAAGCACCTCCTGTTACAGAAGGCAGTTCCACTGCTTCTTCACATCATGACATAGCAATAAATTCCTGCCTCTAGACCTTTATTCAGACATTCCCATTAACATAAAAGGTCTTTCTCTTTTCCTCTTACTAACCCAAATCCAAGATTCCATAGCATAGGTCAATTTCTACTTCTTCAATGAAACCTCCCCAACAATATAAGCTCCATTAATGTCTCTGGGATTCCAGTATCATATAGTTACTACTTTTATACATAATCATCTTATCTCTTCAACTACACTGTAAAGTACCTGGAAACAGTATCCATATTTTATATTTCTTTTGTATTACCCACATGGCCTCCTTCATTGTTGGGCAAATAGGAGCCCAACTATTCACTGTAATTGGTTTAATATTTTATTTTTAAATGTTTAGACTACTTAGGGGAATGTAACTTTAATTTTAATGTAATAATCAGCTATAAGATGCACTATTAGTAATTGAAATCCCACATTTCTAAATGATTAAAACAAAGCAAAACAAAATTACACTCTAATATGCTGTCTTGAAAGGAACAATAAAATGAGTACCAAAAACTGAAAACTTAGTGTTTCTGTGAATATCATATAGAAGAGGATTAAAAAATAATACAGAGTCACTTACTATCATATCAGATTAACAAATATCATGAGTCCCACTGATATGCAAACTACTATAGTAAGTGCTATCAAGATTATGCAAAATAACTTTACTGTATCAACTGTTAAATTCACTATATCAACAACTACAAACAATACTCTCAATCCCCCTATTTGTCTTAAAAATGAAATATTGTTGGTCATAAAGAGATTAGAGCTAAAGAATTTTGATGGATCGCTGTAGATTTATCTATCAATCTTGCTAAAACCAAGTCAATGAACACCTTGCTGGTAACAGTACATATGACAATAACACTGTGCCATGCCGTATCTTAAAGGCTATGACAAATGATAAAAATAAATTTCATGAATTACATTTGAGTGAGGGACTATTCTATTCTACTTGAGAAAATCAGAAGAACACTCTTTTTTTACCAGTCACTTCTAAAGCCCAAATTAAACTTTAAAAAACTATTAAGAACGATTCCTTTAAATATGAAGTTACTTGATCTAATTTTGGACCTTAAAACCCCAAATTCTGAAACCTTCAAGTACATATCAGAATTATTCTGGCATCACTTATAGAAACTTAATACCACCCCCCCCTCACAATAAAAATGACATACCAAAAGGGAAAATATCTCTCCTTGAACAATCCCTTTCTTACAGAAAATATACTTATGCATGTAGATGTCTGTGAAATATTAAAAATCAGAGTTCTCAAATATTAAATACTTTATTAACATTAAGCACAGTTTTGATGTGTATGTGTATATCAGTCAAAATAAATAACTGCCAAAAGTAATTAGAGAGTGGCTTTATCCTTCATGCTCTCACTTATTACCATCTTTAAAATTTTTTTTGAATCAGTTTACTTTTAGAATATATAATCAGAATTTTGACCACAGTGTTGGCATCATAATTTCAGAGGCCATTTTTTTCTTTTTCTTTTTGTATTTTTATGGCATATGAAAAATTGGTAACTACCTTATTAAGTGAAATTATTCCAAAAAGTAACTAGGTATAATACTCCACCATCCTTATAAAGCTCAATATTACAAGGCATCCACCCAATTAAAAAATTTTTAGATTACAAGGACTTTCATTTTTTTCCAAAGGAATTTCCAAGACTAATTAAGTACTCTATTATTCAAAAGTTCCCTCCCTACCCACCCAATAACCCAAAGGCATGAGTTATTCACAAATTCTCAAGGACTATAAATGTACCTACCTGCTATAGGGATCCCTCCCAGACCTGTGTTGTGCTGTGGCGGGAGATTCAAGTCCAAGAAATTACTATTTGAGGTGGGGTTTGCTGTGTGGTTCAAGTGCATGATGCTATTGCGTGGAAAGGCCATCCAAGGATAGCGGGCAGCCTGGCCTGGAAAATTGAATGAATTATAAACTGCTCGGTGCTGCTGAAATTGAGGGAACCTCTGTGGCAAGACTGAAAAGGTACTATTGAGAGAGTTGGCATTTGTAGGTGCAGCAGGATGCGGAAATCCAGAGCCTGGACCTTTGGCGGTTGTAGTGTGTGATGAGGAGTTCTGAAGAGATGTGGGTGAAAGGGAAGGCTGGTCTTGGACTGATAGTTCCTTTTCAATCAGGTCTGCTAAGGCTTTTCGAGTGACATCAAAGGGATCAAAACCCAAGTCATCCTCTGGTTGTTTAGAAGAACCAAAGCCAAATGCTGCTTGCCAGTCTGTAGAGGACGATACTGGGATTGTTTCTGTTGGAGACAAAATGAGTGATGAATTTAAAATACATAGCCCACTTTCACACTTAATAAGTATCCATACTAGTGAAAGTTAAACATCATATTACAAGGTAAAGGCAAATATACATAAAGTATGATTTCTTAGCACATTAAGATTTTGTAAAATTACAAAAATCCTCATATACTTCTAATTTCATTTTATGTGTGTGTGTGTGTGTGTGTGTGTGTGTGTATAAACAATATGTATATTATTGATTTCAGAGAGGAAGGGAGAGATAGAAACATTAACAATGAGAAAGAATCACTGATCAGCTGCGTCCTGCATACTCACACTGAGGATCGAGCCTGCAACCCGGGCATGTGTCCTGACCAGGAATAGAACTGTAACCTCCTGATTCATAGCTCAATGCTCAACCACTGACCCACACTGCCTGGACAGTAATTTCATTCTTAAGTTACTGACATAAAAAATGCAGAATCACCCTAGCCAGTTTTGCTCAGTGGTTAGAATGTTGGCCTGCAGACTGAGAAGTTGTAGGTTCGATTGTGGTCAAGGGCACCTGGGATGCAGGCTTGATTTCTGGCTCTGATAACGGTAGGTGCAGGAGGCAACCAATCAATGTGTCTCTCACACTGTTGTTTCTCTGTGTCTCTCCTGCTCCCTTCCACTCTCTCTTAAAAAAAAAATAAATCAATTGGAAAAAAAACTCCTCAGGTGAGGACTAACCAAAAAAACTCAAAACAACAACAAAAACCTCTGAATGATACAGACTGATTGTGCTAATGAAAGAAAAAGTACTTGAAACCCAAATTATATTCTTAGACATTCATAATAAAAAACCCAACTTCGCTGGTATTGCTCAGTGGTTGATTCCTGGTCAGGGCACATTCCTGGGTTGCAGTTGGGCTCGGTCCCCAGTAAGGGGGCATGCAGGAAATGGCCAATCGAAGATTCTCATCATTGATTTTTCTATCACTCTCTCCCTCTCCCTTCCTCTCTGAAATCAATAAAAATACATTTAAAAAAACACACACAGCCAAAACCGGTTTGGCTCAGTGGATAGAGCGTTGGTCTGCAGACTGAAAGGTCCCAGGTTCGATTCCGGTCAAGGGCATGTACATGTGCCATCCCTGGTGTGGGGTGTGCAGGAGGCAGCTGGTCGATATCTCTCTCTCGATGTTTCTAGCTCTCTATCTCTCTCCTCTCCCTTCCTCTTTGTAAAAAAAATCAATAAAATATATTTTAAAAAAATAAAAAGCACACACACAACAAAAAACAAGCCATTTAAATGAAATAAATAATAAACATAACAAAATTTATTAGTAAAATTTACATTTAAAATTTTTTATTAAAGTCAAAGTATAATTTGTTCCCTTGAGAATAGATGCTATTCACAATAAAAGAACTTATAATGATAAAATGAAAATGGCTCAAAATGCCAAAATATAAATTTTAATTTAAAAAAATAAATTTTAATATAAATCAACATATGTCTTTTGTGAGCTGGGGGGAAATCTTAAATTTAACTATACAAATACAAATCTGGTTTAAAATTTAAGCCCTGCCCTAGCCAATCTGTTTCAGCGGACAGAGCGTCAGCAGGTGGACTCAAGGGTCTGGGGATCAGTTCCAGTCATGGGCACATACCTCAGTTGCAGGTTTGATAACCGCCCTGGTCAGGGTACATGTAGGAGGCAACCAATCAACGTGTCTCTCTCACATCGATGTTTCTCTCTCTCAATGGAAAAATATTCTCGGATGAGGATTAACAAAAAATAAAATAAAATAATTAAAATAAAATAAAATGTAAGCCCTTAATACTTTCTAGAGGAATACGTGTTTTATAATTGGAAAAAATTATCTAACCTTTGATTTCTGGAAAAATCTGTCTGTTAACATAGAACTAAGTGTCAGGTCATAAAACAACTTACCTAACCGTCCAATTCCATGCAGTTTCTATTTTTAAATGTTTATATTTTTATGAAATAGGAAATGGAGAGAAAAAGGATAAAAACCCATCAAACCAGGGTCTCACTGTAGTCTGAGTATAATTATGGACATGCAGCGGAGCTGTTATATACCTGATGTGAAGAGGCTCTGTGGTTCTGGTGCTGTAGGCCAGTCACTAGAGGTCTGTGGGGAACTGGGGAAAGGAGGAAGTCCACTTGGAATAGGGTTGGGATGGCGAAAGTTATCTGAGAATAACGACTGTGACTCAGTCACTGCCCCTTCAAAAGGGGAGCGTGCACTGTGATTGGATGAACTGATGGGGATGACGGGGTTAGATTTTGATAAACCAGGTGGCGGTGATGGTGTATCACTGTTAGGTATCTAAATGAAATAGGAAAAGAAAAGAATAATCAATATAAGTTTATACATTTTAATAAGCCACAATTAAAATGACTTGCAACAAAAGGTATTAGAATAGCCATCTTCAAATTGGGGTACTTAACTTCTTTTATGGAAGCACAAATTTTCAAAATAATCCATCAACTTATATAAATAGGTCTTCTCTAAAACTAACCCTCCTGAAAAGACTACACCAGTCTCCTCTTGTTTTATAACCTAACTTCTCTCACTTTACACAGAAAAGAGTATTTCTCGCTCTCTGGGACCTAACTACAATATTTTGCCCAACAGTAAAAACTTTCTGGGAATCAAACCAAAATATATTAGAAATATTCAGGTTGGTGTTGAGCAAGTGACTGACTCTAATGACTGGATTATTTTGCAAACTAGGTGATTCCCAATGCACTGGTTTTGAACAAAGATGGAAAGAAGATCTAATCAAGTTATTTCCAAATACATCATTAAAAATAATTTTTATGATAAATCTTTATATGATTTTTAACTCGGAATTTAAAAAATTGAGTGATACTGATATAATACTGTTTGTTCCATCTCTCATTTATATGAACAAGATATCTTAGTACTTACATTTAGAAAAATGAAAACATGACTGGATTGCTGCTGAAACTTAAACCGAAAGGTAATATGCATGACAGGTACATGAAACTAATTTTAAAAAGTCCTTTTTATCTCAATAAAAGATGAATTTCCAATATAATTTTGTTTGTTTTATAATTATTTTTTATCAAAATCTATACTTATACAAGTTGCTTTGATCAAATCAAAATATCAATTATTTCCTTTATAATTTTTAAAACTTATTATTAAACAAATCTTAAATTTTAACCTAAAATACACAAGGAGACATACAGATTTTCAAATTCTTTTATGGAATTTGTAGGCAAAAATTTTGGAAAAACAGTGTATTTCAGATCTCTACGTTTCTCACAAACACTATGGAAGAGATTAGAACTAATTTTATTTCTACCAATGTAAGAAAGTGTACAGAAACTTAACCAGTGCCTAACTGATGTGGCTCAGTGGTTGAGCATCAACCTATGAAACTGGAGGTCACAGTTTGATTCTTGGTAAGGGCACATGCCCGGGTTGTGGGTTCGATCCCCCGTTTGGGATGTGCAGGAGGCATATGATCAATGATTCATTCTCATCATTGATGTTTCTATCTCTCTCCCCCTCTTCCTCTCCCTTCGTCTCTGAAAGCAATTAAAAGAAAAGAAAAGAAATGACACCTAATCAGTGAAATACCAGCAACTAGCCAAGATGATATAAAGCATGCTCTAAAGATTAGGACCTCATTCAGTATCACTATGAGGCAACTCTGAATTTAACTATTTGGTTTATCATTTCAAATCTAAGTCATTTGGAGGAAGGGAAAAACTTTTGGGAGCAAGTATATGAGAGAAATAGAAAATAAATTTGACAGTAAGGGACAAGGGAGCATATGTCATAGAAACAATGTTTAAAATCAAGAATGTAGAAGGCATAGGCCGGGGCCATTTCATGTAGAGTCGAGAAGACCAATAATGGCAGACTCTAAGAACACTAATATATTGTCACAGTACAATAACATGTGTTCATAATGATAATTCTGAACATATATGAAAGGGTTAAATAATGCTCTATAGATTCTGTAGAGAAAAAAGAAGGCTAATTATAATACATTTACCAAGGCTGTCCACTAAAAGTGTTTTGTTTTTTTTAAATATATTTTATTGATACTTTACAGAGAGGAAGGGAGAGAGAGAGAGAGAGCTAGAAACGTTGATGAGAGAGAAACATCGACCAGCTGCCTCTTGTACACCCCCTAACGGGGATGTGCCCGCAACCAATGTACATGCCCTTAACCGGAATTGAACCCAGGACCTTTCAGTCCGCAGACCGACGCTCTACCAGTGAGCCAAACCAGTTTCGGCTAAAAGTGTTTTTAAATGTTTAAAATTTAAAATATTTCTCACTATCTAGAAATTCATTTACACAGAATGCCCTGTTTTAGGGGGAGGATAGATACGTGAAAGGATACAATATCAAAATCTTACCTGCTGGGAATTATCACCATTCCCTATACTGAGAGAATCTGAAGGTTTGTCAATGGGGCTGTAAAAAGAAAACAAATCAAATCAAATCAGAGTAAAATCATTCCTTCACCATTAAAAAACAGACTTTTTAAAAGCCCCCCAAAATTGGCTTCTTACCCTCCAGTAATACTTACTGAAACATTATGATGTAAGATAATAGTTTGATATTAATAATACAAAGTATAATAAGATAAAATTCCTACCACTGAACAACTTACATTCTAATAAGATTCTCCAAAAACAATGGGTGAAACAATAGCTTATTTTAAAAAGTACTACTTAAAAAGGATACTACTACAAGTAATAGGTTTAAAAATCTAATAAACTATTTAGTTTTGTGCATATAATTATCACATTCCCCATTAAATTTCTTGAAATAATACCCATTTTTTCTAGGTGTTTTTGACAGGGGGCATAAAAGTTATTGGAATGTTCTCTATAGGTTCTTAAAAGCAGTAAATTTAATACTTCAATGAGACACCTCTCATCATTGATGTTTCTCTCTCTCTCTCCCTCTCTCCTGGTGAAAGAAAGGAAAGAAAGAAAGAAAAAAGGAGAGAGGGGGGAAGAGAGAGAAAGAAAGAGAAAAAGAAAGGAAGGAAGGAAGGAAGGAAGGAAGGAAGGAAGGAAGGAAGGAAGGAAGGAAGAAAGAAAGAAAGAAAGAAAGAAAGAAAGAAAGAAAGAAAGAAAGATCTAACCAGTGAAATACTAGCAACTAGACAAAATTATACAAAGCATGTTCTAAAGATCAGAACCTCATTCAGTATCACTATGAGGCAACTCTGAATTTAACTCTTTGGTTTACCATTTCAAATTGCTGTCATTTGGAGGAAGGGAAAAACTTTTGGGATTAAGTACATTGGAAGAAATAGAAAATTGGTGACTGGTGGTGTTGCCCTTATATCAATCAGGGGCAAAGCAGACATGTAGTCCTTAGTTCATCCTAGCTTGATGCCTGTGTTAGTGGCCCAAGATGTTACATGCCTGAGGCACATAAAATTATAATTCCTAGGTCTTAGAGGGGAAAAAGTCAGAAACACTGGTCTCATAACAAGTAGATTAATATTAACTGAGGTTTAGGAGGGGATATAGTTTTAAAATGTTCTTGGAGATATTGTGATTACTCTAGTAACTTCTAGATAATAGTTTATGTGATAGTTTTGCAACAGGACATGAATATATGTCATTGCAAATAAAACTGGATGCTATGAGATCGAGTATAATAAGTGGGTCACTACTGGCTCTCAGAAAGTTGGGTGGGGGTCTAGTATGGTAATACTGAAATTGTTTCAGAGGATAGTTACTGTGACTTATGTATGCTCAGGAGCTAGAATTTGTTCAAATCCTGTCTATGCCACTTAACTGTCAGTGTGGTCTTAGGTGCATTTAACATGCCTGTTTCTTTCCAGAAAAGTGAATTTTAATGATAGTACATATGAGTTATTGAAAACATAAAACATGAGAAACACTTAATGGGGCTTGGTGCAGTTGTAGCTAATCTATAATAATAAAAGTGAAATATGCAAATTGGCCGAACAGCGGAACAATTCTCCGGACAACATTCCAGACGAAGATGAGGCTGCGAGGACCAAGGCAGACGGGGGTGCAAGGGCTGAGCCCCTTGCACAAATTTCGTGAATCGGGCCTCTAGTAATATATGTGAGCACTTATCTTTTTCTAGGTTCAGAAGAAAAAAATTAATACTTCAAGTTTCTAATCATAACCCTACAGAAGGCATGTGCATGAATACAAACACACACACTAACAGAAACAAACCTTTGTTTGTGCTAACAATCAACTGTTAAAAAGAAAAAACACATTAAAACTTGACTTCCATACAGAGAAAATTCAGTACCACAGTGAAGTAATTTAGAATTGCTAACTTCAAGTCCATATGAACTCCTGTAACTTAAAACCAAAACCGGTATTAAGCATTACAACACTGACACAGCTTTGACATAGAACTAGCAAGCTATTTCTACAACTAATTTTATTTAACCCCAGCATATGAACAAACGATAAGTATTAGTACCCAAATGCAAAAGCTCATTTCTGACATACTAGAGTAAAAAAAAAAAAATTAGATTCCATATTTCTTAAAATGATTTTATTGACTGAAAATACATACAAAGTCACCTTACAGAAAATCACTAGTGCCACATTTAATTACTCTAAAAAATTTAACAAGGGCTAGTACCCAACCTGAATACCAAGAGTACTTTCTGAAGAAATACTGCCCAATGCTCTAGAATTTGACAGCTAGAGGTCTGAAATTTACGTGAAGAGCTTCTTTACTTCTTATTATCCATAAAAATGTAAATAAATCAATTCCTATTATTAAGTCAAGTGGGTAATTACAAATAATTGTAAAATATAGTTCTGAATCCATTAAGTTAGAGATATTTGTGGCAATAAGACAAGTGCACAAAAACAAATATCTGCCAGCGCCAATTGTTAAATTGTTTCACCAATAAATGCTAGAAGTCTTCAGAAGTGAACCCCCTGAAGTGGGCCATTCGGAGAACATTTCCTAGGGGAGTTCAAATTTAAGTAAGCCATTGGAAGGGGGAAAGACCAGCATTAAAAGTAGGAATTACAAGTGTGCCCAGAATCAAAAGGTTGCAGAAAGAGCTGGGAGAAAGTTAAGTAATGAGGTTAGTTAATGTAGGATGATTTTAACAATGGGAGATAAGGACAGAAAAATGGACAGAGGTCAATGGAAATTTGAACACAGAAATGATAAAAATAAAGCACTGTTCTACAAAGATAAATTTGGTGGTAAGATGAAGAACAGATGTACATAATACACAAACTGAGATAAACCTGCAATATATATTTTTAATTTTATGTGGTAAAATACACAACATAAAACTTACCATGTTAAATATTTTAAGTGTACAGTTCAGTGTTACTAAATACATTCACATTGTTGTTAATACTATCAACCATCCTCATAACTCCATCTTGTAAAACCTGAAATTCTGTACCCACTAAACAATAACTTACCAATTTTCCTATCCTCCCAGCATCCACCATATTCCTTCTGTATCATTCTGACTAATCTAAATACCACATATAAGTGAAATCATAGAGTATTTGTCTTTTTGTGACAATCTGCTCAAAGTTCATCCATATTGTAATATATTGAATATGTCCTTTCTTCTTAAGGCTGAATATTACATTGTATGTATATACCATATTTCTGCTTGTCCATTGATCTGTCCATGGACACTTGTGTTCACATTAGGAGTAATGCTGTTATGACATTAGTGTACGAGTATTTCTTTGAGATGCTGCTTTCAATTCTTTTAGGTATATACCCAGAAGTGAAATTGATGAATTTTACCGTAATTCTATTTAATTTTTTGAGGAACTTCCAGTTTTCCAAAACAGCAGTAGCATTTTATATTCCCATCAATAGTGCACCAGGGTTCCAATTTCCCCATACCCTTTCAAACTCCCGTTTTCTGCTTTTTTTCATGGCTAAGTGACCATCTGTATATCTTCTTTGGAGAGATGTCTATTCATGTCCTTTACTATTTTTGAATCAGGTTTTCTAATTTTTGTCGTTGTTGAGTTTTAGGAGTACTCTATATATCTTGTTATTAGTCACTTAGATATATGATTTGCTAATATTTTCTTCTATTTGTGTGTTGTCTTTTACTGTGGATAGTGTCACTTGATTCACAAAATTTTAAAGTTTCCATGAAGTCCAATTTGTCTAGTTTTTCTTTCATCTGTGCCTTTGGTGCCAGACTCAAGAATTCATTGCCAAATCCAATGCCATAAAGCTAAATAAATGTCTTTAAGTCCTATTAGTGTTTTAGGCCTTATGTTTAGGTCACTGACCTATTTTGAAGCAATTTTTGAATAAGGTGTTAGGTGAAGGTTCAACTGCATTATTTTTCTTCTGGATATCCAGTTTTCCCGGGACCATATCTTGAAAAGATTGTCCTTGCTCCATTGAATGGTCTTGGCATCCTTGTCAAAACTCATCTGACCCTATATGTGAGTTAATTTCTGGACTCTCTATTCCACTGATCTGTATGTCTGCTTTAGCTAATAATACATTGCTTTGATTACTTAATAAAAGATTGCTTCTTTTTTTTAGAGTATTTGCTTCTTTTTTAAAATATTATTTGACTATTTGGGATATTTTGAGATTCCACATGGATTTTAGAATGGGTTCTTCTATTTGCAAAACCTGCCACTGGAATTTTGATTATGGACTGTATTGAATCTGTAGACAGCTTTTTTTTTTTAATTACTAATTCAATCTCCTTAGTAGTTTTATATCTATTAATATTTTCTACCCACCCCCCATTTTTTTTATCTTGATAGATTTTGTTTCTAGGTATGTCCATTTCATCTATGTTATTCAATTTGTTGGCATATAATTGCTCACAGTACTCTCTTATAATGCTTTATTTCTGTAGAATCTGTAGTAATGTCCCTACTTCTATTTCTGATTTTAGTAATTTGAACCTTTTCTTTTTTTACAGTCCAGTTAGCTAATAGTTTGTCAAGTTTATTGATCTCAAAGAACCAAATTTTATTTGATTGATTTTCTCTATTTTATCTCTGCTCTAATATTTATTATTTACTTCATCTCCTAGCTTTGGGTTTAGTCTGTGTTTTTGTTGTTGTTGTTATAAAGTTAGATTGCTGACTTGGAACCTTTCTTGTTTTTTGATGTAAACATTTACAATAGTCCCCTCTACCCCCCCTATCCACAATTTTGTTTTCTGCAGTTTTAGTTACCTGAGGTCAACTAAGGTCTGAAAATACTAAATGAAAAGTTCCTGAAAAACACTTCATAAGTTTTAAATTGTATGCTGTTCTGAGCAGCATAATGAAATCCTGCTCCACCCCACATGGGACATAAATCAGCCCTTTCCCCAGCACATCATGCTGAAAACATCACATGCCCATTACTCACTTGGTAGACTTCTCAGTTAAATCAGATCAACTGTCATGGTAGCACAGTACTTGTGTTCAAGTGACTCTTATTCTATTTAATAATGCCACATGATGCCTTAAGGTGGAATCGTGAATATAAAAAACTTATCTGAGCCCTGCTCCCAATCTCTTTACTTTCTTTTCAGCATGTAGGTATCATCATGTCAGATGAATAAAAAATGTTTGTATTTTATTGATATAGATGCTATCAATCTCTCTAGAAATAACAAAATAAAATCTTACTTAAAAAGGAAGCCTAATGCTTCTTGACAAAGTGATACTGCCCACGTGGATTCTGATGATGTTTTTATTTCCTGCTGTCAATGAATTGCTCTGGGAGCTATCTGTGTGCTGCTGTATTATGGAACTTGCTGCTCATTTAAAAATCTAGTCCTCTTGTTTATAAAGAAAAATAGCTTTGCTAAAAAAATTAAGACTTTTATGAAATTGGAATGTTTACTTTATTGCATTAAAAAACAGCAACAAAGCTGCTAAAACAGAAAAAAAAAAAGCCACATTTACGTAACTTTTATTACTTTTACTAAAGGCCCAATATACGAAATTCGTGTAAGAGTAGACCTTCCTTCCCCCAGCTGCCAGCAACAACTTCCCGCTGGCACCAGGGACCCAGTTTTGTCTGGAAGGACGAAAAAACATCCAGAAGGATGTCTGGTCTCATTAGCATATTATGCTTTTATTATTATAGACGTCGTTATAAATGTCCTATTTTATTGTTATTGCTGTTAATCTCTTACTGTTCCTAATTTATAAATTAAAATTTACCATAGGGCCGAAACCAGTTTGGCTCAGTGGATAAGAGTGTCAGCCTGGGGACTGAAAGGTCCCGGGTTCGATTCCGGTCAAGGAGATGTATCTGGGTTGCGGGCACATCCCCGGTGGGAGGTGTGCAAGAGGCAGCTGATTGATGATTCTCTCTCATCAATGTTTCTAACTCTCCATCCCTCTCCTTTCCTCTCTGTAAAAATCAATAAAAAATATTTTTAAAAATTTTACCATAGGTATGTACAGGAAAACACACACACTGTATATATAGGGTTAAGTACTATCCCTAGTTCCAGGCATCCATTAAGGGTCTTGAAACTTATCCAATGAATATATGAAAGGACTACTGAATAGCCAAAATTCCCCCCTTAGCACCACTTGTGCTATTTCCCATAAGCTTTGATTTGCTGTATTTTCTTTTTCATTTTTCTCTAAGTATTTTCTAATTTCCCTTGTGACTTCTTTGATACATTAGTTGTTTAAAAGTTTGTTTAATTTCCAATTTCTTGAGTTTTTCAGATTTCCTTTTAATGATTTCTAACTTAATCCAGTTATGGTAAAAAAAAAAAAAGTGTCTGGTATGATACCCATCTTTAAAAATCTACTGAGACTTAATTGTGACTTAAACATATGCTCTAACTTGGAAAATATCCCCTGTCCACTTGAGAAGAAAGTGTACTCTATTTTTGGGTACAATGTTATGCATATGCCTATTAGATATAGCTAACTTTACCTATCTTGTGTTTGGCTGTTCTATCCATTGTTGTGAGTGGGGTACTGAAGTCTCCAACTATTACTGTTGAACTATTTATCCCTTTAATTCTATTTTCCTGGTATTAAATACTTCATGTTTTTTCTTCTTGCAGGTTAGAAACATAGCTTTTGTTTAGTTGAGAATATTTGTAACCTATAGACTTTGCAAGAAATGCTTAAAGGGAGAAATTAAGACCCTCTCAGCTTTTGTTTAGCTGAGAGGGTCTTAATTTCTCCCTCATTCTCTGGGGACAGTTTTGCTGGATATAGGATTCTTGAGGTTGATAGGGTTTATTTTTTCCTCTTTTAGCACTTCAAATATTTTGGCCCATTGTTTTCTGGCCTCCAAAGTTTTTGATAAGGAATCTGCTAATAATTTTATTGAGGATCATATATCTATGTAATGACTAGCTTCTCTTGCTGCTTTCAAGATTCTGTCCTTGTCTTTGGTTTTTAAAGTTTGATTATAATGTGTCTCAGCATGCATCTCTCTCAGTTCATCTTAGAATTCATTAAGCTTCTTGGATATTTATATGCATGCTTTTGGGAAGTTTCCAGCCACTTTTTCTTCAAATAGCACCCTTTCTTTACGGATTTGAAACTCCAAGAATGTGTATGCTGGTCAGCCTGAGAATGTCCCACAGGTTCCTTAGGCTCTCTTCACTTTTCTTCAATCTTTTTTCTTTGTGTTCCTTAGACTCAATAATATCCATTGTCCCATCTTCAAATTTGCTAATTCTTTTTTCTGCCTGTTCTAATCTACCTTTGGCTCGTTTATTGAATTTTTCATTTCAATTATTATATTTTTCAGCTCTAGAATTTCTTTTTAGGTTTTCTGTCTATTGATATTTCCATTTGTTCATACATAATTTCTTTCCTTCCTTCCTTCCTTTCTTCCTTCCTTCCTTCCTTCCTTCCTTCCTTCCTTCCTTCCTTCCTTCCTTCCTTCCTTTCTTGGTGCTCCCCTTTGTGGACTCCATACATAATTTTTTTTGCCCTTCTTCACATCTTCATTTAGTTCTTTAAGATTTTTAAAGAGAGGTTTTTTAAAGTCTTGGTCTAGTGTATCTGTTATTCTTTTTCAGAAACACTTTCTGTTTATTTTTTTCTTTTAAATAGGCAATATTTTCCTGTTTCTTTATATTTGTTGATTTGTTGTGTTGTTGTTCTTGTTGAACACTGACAATTTGAATCTAGTAATATGGCCCCTTTGGAAGTCAGATTCTTCCCCTCCTCCAATGTTTGCTTTTTGGTTATTGGATTTTGTTTGTTTGTTTGTTTGTTTGTTTGTTTTTATTGTTGTAGGCTGTCTCTGTGTGGAGGATCAGCCTTACGTATAAACTTAAGATTTTCTCAGGTCCTTTCTGAGCTTTCCCTGAACATACAGAGTCATTTTCTAATTTCCCCCATATGCAGTTGTTAATGTCCAGCTCCCAAAAGGGGGAAAGAATGAAAATCGTAAGAGGGATGAGGGAGGGGCAATTAGTCCTATAAATTCCCTTATAATCACTTCAGCCAGAGGGAGAGGAGGTTGTAAGAATGGGGGAGGAGCAACAATGGTTGCCTGACTCTGTCCGCCTCTGTGATCATAACAACACTCAGCAGTCAGAGAAGAGAACCTTAAACTTTGGGGAATAGGGTCCTTTTTGCCCACCCTGGTTCCCTCAAGCTATGTTCAAGGTGTTACAGAAACATGTGAACAGCTGCCTGTCAGGCTGCTACTGTACTAAGAGCTGAAATTAACCAAAATTCACTACCAAGTCTTTTCCTGAAGTTGCAAAACATTGACAGACTTAAAAGTTCCAAAATAGTTACATCAGACAGATTCTCATTGCTACCTCCTCTGCCGTCTTTCCCAAACTTGCACTATTTTATAATATTGGAATAAGAGCCAAAAGTTGGAAGGAAGCAACAGTAAGACATGAAAAGATGAAAACAAGACATTACAAAGAAAATCTTGCTTCACCTTTCCAATCACTACTAACAAAGAGCACTAAATAATTTTCAATATAGTTGAGGGCAGACTGTTAATGTCAAGGGCAATATATGAAAATATTACATTTAGAATAAATCTAAGAAGACTTTTAAATTACAGCCAATTAGAATAACTTATAACATCTTATCCACCATGGCAGCTGCAGTTGTTTTAAGTGTATTTTATTGATTTTTTACAGAGAGGAAGAGAGAGGGATAGAGAGTTAGAAATATTGATGAGAGAGAATCATCGATCAGCTGCCTCTTGCACACCCCCCACTGGGGACGTGCCTGCAACCAAGATACATGCCCTTGACCGGAATGGAACCCGGGACCTTTCAGTCTGCAGGCTAATGCTCTATCCACTGAGCCAAACCGGTTTCAGCCAGCTGCATTTTTATAAGCAGATTTTGTATACTCTACCTGGGAAAGTTTTATCAAAGATGCTTAAAAATTTATAGATAATTGTCATCAATCCAAAGACAACTGCTAAAAAACTGGGATGGGGCAAAATATAAGCTTATGTTCCACTGAGTTTTATTATATTCTTCAATTTATTTTAAGAATAATTAAGCTCATTGTAAAAGTGGAAAATAAATATGTACCTATAACTCCAAGAAAAAGTATATTTAAAAATTCCAATTCTAATAAATATGAACTCTTTGGATCTGTAATGGCTAGACAGAATGTAGTAAATATCCCAAGGCCTAACAGGTCATAGTTATTACAATTACCCTGACATCAGATGTCAAACTTGCTCCCTCGAACAAAACTCTGTGTCTGCTTAAACTGTGATCTATTAACAAATTTGTTGTTTTACATTCAAAATCTATCTACCCACTGTCGTCCAGTATCATGCCAAGAAGGTTAAGAAAGGAAAACAAACTTTAATAAACACTACATTTATTTACTAATGAAGAAAGAGACCCACTTTATTAAATGTACTGGTCAAAAACTACCAAGTCCCACTGATATCAGATGAAGGAAGATTGGGTACACTATGATAAATTGCACATGGCTTTTATATTTAAAACAAACAAAAAATCTGTAAGTTACCTTTTCTTCCCAACCTGGCCCCCACTCCCCAGGTCACCACAAAGTTTATCAGTCACTTCTGCTCAAAAAGGCCTCTTTCTGAGGAAGGATATTCCTCTAACATACCAGGCACAAAACAGCACCTGTTCAGGCACACCTCAAGGATATTGCAGACTCAGTTCCAGACCACCATAATAAAGCAAATATTGCAATAAGACAAGTCAATCTGTTTGCTGGTGGAGGGCCTTGCCTTCAACTTAAAAAACAAACCAATAAAACACGTGTGAAGTACAATAAAGTGAAACACAATAAAATTAGGCGTGCTTGTACAGGGCCTTTCATTTGCACCTTTGGTTACACTAGGAGCACATCTTAGAGCAAGCATGTCAAACTCGCAGCCCAAGGGCTACATGCAGCCCACAGGGAATATTTTTAGGCCCAGCCAATATAATGGTATGTAAGAAACTTCAGTAAAAATTTCATAACTTAATTTTTACAATATCCTGCTATACATAATTATTAAAACAAATTACAACGTTCACTAATGACTGATTACTATAATAGTGTTGCATTCATTTCCCTTACACGCCTTATGCTTAGGTGCACCATTTCTCTTCACTAACAGCGAATATTTTATTATTTTTAAAAAAATAGATTTTATTGATATTTTACAGAGAGGAAGGGAGAGAGATAGAGAACTAGAAACGCCAATGAGAGAGAAACATCGGCCAGCTGCCTCTTGCACACCCCCTACTGGGGATGTGCCCGCAACCAATGTACATGCCCTTGACCAGAATCGAACCTGGGACCTTTCAGTCCGCAAACTGACACTCTACCGCTCGGCAGCAGTGAATATTTTAGCAGCCGATTGCCACATCATTAGTCTTTGACTGACTTGTTTGGTGTGCACAACAGGAAATATTTCGCTTTTGGAGAACAAGAAAAATAGGTTTATTTGCATTACACTTATCAATTTGTGCAGTTATGCAGTGTCTGGTAAGTTAATGTTCAAGAAAAAAATGTTAATTTTTATTAAAATGTTCTATTAATTTATTTTAACAATCACTCATTTATTTCAGCCCTTTGTCTTCAGCATGTCTCTACTGAAATAAACCCAAGTTTCTATGAAAATTAAAGCTTTTGTTTTTTTGCGGCCCACATCCTATATAATAAAAGCCTAATATGCTAAGTGTCCTTTAGCATAATATGCTAATGATATGCTAAGGCCATTCAACTGCTCACTATGACGTGCACTGACCACCAGGGGACAGATATTCTAACCGGTAGGTCAGCTTGCTGCTGGGGCTAGCCGATCAGAACTGAGCAAGACGGGTCGGACACACCCTAGAGCCCTCTCACAGTCCCTCTCCAGCTCCTGTCATGGATCAGTGGGGTCTCTCGGCCTGGCTTCCACCCTCTCAAAATCTGGAACCCCTAGGGCAGTGGTTCTCAACCTTTCTAATGCCATGACCCTTTAATACAGTTCTCATGTTGTGGTGACACCCAACCATAAAATTATTTTCAATGCTACTTCATAACTGTAATTTTGCTACTGTTAATAAATCATAATGTAAATATCTGTGTTTTCAGATGGTCGCGACCCACAGGTTGAGAACCACTAGCAGGTCGCCTAAAACCATTGGAAATCACAGATATTTACATTGTGATTCATAACAGCAGCAAAATTACAGTTATGAAGTAGCAATAAAAATAATTTTATGGTTGGGGGTCACCACAACATGAGGAACTATATTAAAGGGTTGCAGCATTAGAAAGGTTGAAATCACCTGGTGGAGTTGTTAAAATACAGATTCCTGAATCCCAACTAAGAAGTGCTAAACTAGAATTTTTGGGAACACTCCACCAGGTGATTCTCATCATGAGAGAAGTTTGGGAAACACTGCCCTAGGGGGATGTCAGAGAGGTGATTTTGGCCTGATCTCAAAGGCCAGGCCAAGGGACTCCACTGGTGCGTAAATTCATTCACTGGGCCTCTAATAAACTTAAACGTTGTTTATTCGGCCTGTGCTAGCCTTTGAGTTTGACATGCTTGTCTTAGAGTAATGGCAGTTGTTTCCTGGTACTGGCTCCAGGATATAGGCTCCAGCTTCAGTTCTAGTCTCAGGTTTGGATCTGGCACTCTGTGACACCATGCACACCTGTGTGGACTCCATTCCTGGCCCCAGATCTAGCCCTGCCTCAAGCAGTGGTTCTAAACTCAGGCCTAGCTCTGGCCCCAGTACTAGTCCCAGATCCAGCTCTAATGATTCCAGTTCTGGCTTCAGCTTAAGTTCCAGGAGTTGTTGCAGCTCATCCACCTGTGTGTTCAAGACCAGGATGAGCCTATGTTTTGGGTATTTCCTCCATTCTTAGAAAAAACTATCTCCTATTAGCAGCACCCAAAAGCCTCATCCCCAGGGGATTTGGAGGTAGAGGAAGCACAACAGGTTCTCAGCTATGTTCTCCTTAGTGAGCAGTTGGTAGTGGTGGATGCTTTCAGTCGGTGACTGAAGTATCTCTTTGGTGTAGAGCTGCACAGAGCAGATGAGAACCTTATCATCATCCTGGTGTTCTCCCTTCTGTGATTCATTGAAGCACAGTAGGTACCAGAATGGTCTCTTCAGCAGTTGGTGTTCTTTATTCTGGTTTGCAAAGCCCAAGTTGTATCCATCATTCCAGAGATCTGTCAGGTTTGTCAGCCATGTCCTGGGGACTCACTTGCTTTAATGAAGTCACCCCAGGACAACAATGCACACTCAATCCGAGAGTTCTTCCCAATCAGCTTGTCCCTCTGCTTGCTTAGCTGCTCCAGGCCAAGGGCTTGCCCAACACAGTAAGATTAACAACTGGAAAGTAGGACCCAGCAAAGTCTAGGATGACTTTTTTTGGAGGACTTGAAAAAGAAGTGCTAATTCTGGGGAGTTAAGCTGAGCAGACTGAACCAGAGAACTGAGGCCCAGGCAACTGAGAGTAAGTCTTCTTAGAAACAGAAATACTAACCACCTGGAGGTGTCTGCTTTCAGCTTCTGCTTCAGTCCCTGGTCGGTGTATCCAACCATGGAGTTGATAATATGCTGTTCCTCTCTCATACTTAGTAGCCTCATTGTTGCCCTTTCCAAATCACCTGTATGTTGCTCAATCAGTGAGGTAGCCCAAGTCCAAAATTAAGCCTTGACTCTGTCCTTTTTTGGGGGGGTCAAAGTTTTCTGGTTTGAAGTCAGAATACTGAACTTCTGGAAACCTTGTAATGACAGTCTCTTGTCAATGGAGATTTCTGCAGTCAATGACTCCACTGCCTTCTTTGGATCTCAGCAGTGGCCTTGTTCATATAGTAAACTTCCTCTAAGTCTTAAAATTGAGGGATTGATGGGATTGAAGGTCAAACAGAACTGGGTTTCTACCACAAAGGCTTTGTGAAGCAGACACTGTAGCAATTCTGTGACGTAGGCCTTTTGTAGGTCCATCCCTTTGGTCAGAGGCTCATCCTGCTAGCTAACAAGGTGACTTAATCCCTTCAGTTCCTTCAGCAGCTGATGCAGGTGCAACAACAGCTTTGCTCCAGGTGTGAATCACTTTTTCAGGTATTCCAACAGTGGTCCAGGGAGTTCCAAAGCAGGCATTTTTGCAGCTAGACTTTCTATGCCTCCAACTTAGGCAACATTTCCTCAATTAAGGTAGCTAATTGCACTAGCAGTGCTTTAAAAGCACCCAGAACCTCCTTCCTTCTTTTGTCCAGTTCACTGAGTCTCCCCTTGAAGCTGCTGCTCTCTGGTTCATAAGGGTCCACACAGGGCATCCATACTGGGGTCTGGGTCTTTCAGAAGATATCTTGCTGCTCTTTCAGTTAGCTGACAGATTTCACCAGCTTTTCCATCTTAAAGCCCTCAATTTCAGGATCCAGGATTCAATGCCATGCTGCCGGCTCTCCATAGGTGCCTCAAGGCCTGGTTCTCCTTGCTTGACTGAGATCTCTGAGCCTGGATCAGAATTAAAGAAATTAAAGATCATCTCAGCCAATTGGACAGGACCCTGGGAAAAGGTGTGACTGTCTTGGTAAAATTTTCACAAGTTGTGCTGCAGCAACAAGCACTCGGGGCGCTGGCTACAGCAGCCACACTCATAGTTCAGCTGGTATGAGAAGTGGAAGAAGAGCATGCTAGCTTTGGAGTTATCGCTGTGCAGTGTAGTCTCCTGGCCAGTTCTGGTCTTCAATCCAGATTGCCAAATAACTATCAAATGTCCACCAGCAGGAGGCTCTTTGATCCTAAAATGGGCTGTAAAAATTCTGCAGAGTCTCTCACTGAACCATTTGGGGCCTGAGTTTGGCTAGGGACTCAATCCCCCTCCCTTTAGAGGCTCTGGTCTCAGCTACCAGTCCTCAGAGGGAGCTCCAGCACCAGGGCCTCCAGCTCTCTTGGCTTCAACCCTCTGACCCACCCCACATAGCCAACTTGAGAGGGTAACTGAACGCCGGGGCTAGACATTCCCAGTCGGATGCACCAACACTGGCTGCCACTCAGTCCAAGCTTTCTTAAATCAACCTCTTTGCCACACTGAAAAAATAGATTACATTTTGAAGCAAAAGTTTTTGTTATTTATTCCAGTTTTAACAGGAAAGATTAACAACCATTTGCACAAAGCAGTGGGGCAGAGGTTGCCTAGTAAGGGAAAAAGAAAGGTGTTGAAAAGTTGAAGCATATTAATTTGGTTCTCTCGAATAAAAACAAAGAAAAGCAGATAATATAAACTGAACCAAATTCAAGAATGAGAAAGGCAAAAATAGGCTGACACTTTGAAAAGGCTACCTATACCTATAGTACTTTCAAATATTGCCAAGTTGTGTGCTGAGAGAAAGCGGAATCAAGACACATGAAGACACAGTTGATTGAAATCACTAAATATAAGTGGGACTAAAAAGTTTTGATACTTTGGTCTCATAACATAATCAAGACCTTAATTCCAAAAGGTAATGATGTGTGTTTAAATACCTATAGATCAAAACTCCTAAACATGTTTTGATACAAACAATCTCACTAATTTTTTTTTAAAGTTCTAGTCTTAAAATAGTTCTGAAATAATGATGAACATTATTCAGATTTCTCAGGAGTAACTATTTTTCAGTTAACCCAGCAGTTGAAATCCAGTGCTGTAGCCGAAACTGGTTTGGCTCAGTGGAATAGAGTGTCAGCTTGCAGACTGAAAGGTCCCAGGTTCGATTTTGGACAAGGGCATGTGCCTGGGTTGCAGGCACATCCCTGGTAGGGGGTGTGCAGGAGGCAGCTGGTCGATGTTTCTCTCTCATCGATGTTTCTAAATCTCTCTTCCTCTCTGTAAAAAAAAATCAATATATATTTTTTTAAAAAAGAAAAGAAATCCGCCAGGGTTGGTTTGGCTCAGTGGTGGAGCGTCGGTCTGCGGACTGGGGGGTCCCGGGTTCAACTCCGGCCCAAAAGGGCATGTACGTTGGTTGCGGGCACATCCCCGGTGGGGGGTGTGCGGGAGGCAGCTGGTCGATGTTTCTCTCTCGTCGACGTTTCTGGCTCTCTCTCTCTCCCTTCTTCTCTGTAAAATATCAATAAAAAATATTTTTAAAAAAAAAGAAAAAAGAAAAGAAATCCAGTGCTATAAAGCTCTTCAAAAAACAAGATAAGAGATCAACCGAAAGACTTGTGTGCATGCTTATAAGCATAACCAATGGACGCAAAACGCTGGGGGGTGAGGGCATGGTAAGATATGTACATATGGGAGGGGGGGGCAATGGTAAGATATATACACATATAATACCTTAATAAAAAATAATAATACACACACACAAAAAAACCCCAAATAAATATTTAATTAAAATATTTTCCAGGTTCTGTCCCTGGAGATTCTAATTCAATTCGTCTAAATTGAGATGCCTGATATCGAATGATCATTGTTACTAGAGGAAGTGAAGAGCAACACTATGAAAGTCATCTATCAAATCAAGTTTCCTCAAAGTCTCTGAATGTATTGGATTTTAGAGCTTGAAAGATCATTAATATAAAATTAAAATATTTTGTTTTATAGGTAAAGAAACCAAAATTCACAACTATCTGCAAGCAGGCAGGCTGACACAACTGTGCCTCCATTTGAATCTTTAGGTTCTTGGCCAACTTGGCTGGCTTCTAACTTGCCCCAAAGTCTTCAGTTGGTGAACAAATAGTGTCTCAATCTATATGAAGGTACTTTAAGTGCCAAAGTTAAAAACAAAATACCCAGTCCTTAAATATCACTACTGTATAGTAGTGATATCACTCCCCAATCTCATCGTTTTTATTTATCATTTCAAAGTAACTTATTAATATAGAAAAATAGCACATCTATAATCAATACTCAATCTGACAGATATACTTTCAAATTCATAATATGGAGGGGAGAAAGAAAATGTCCCATTCCATTTTAGAATTTATTTTTCATTTAAGTGAGACAGTACTAAAGACAAATTGCGATTAGTAGCTATAGTACTCTTAATATTTGTACTCTGGCTTAATTAGAAATAAGAAAAAAACTACATTGTAAATTTAGTGTCAGTGTGCAAGTTTCTAGGTTTTGCTTTCTAACAATTCTTCTAAAACTGCTCTTCACTATATAGGAATGCCAAGGAAAGGGGTAAGAAACCATTAATTTCCTTGTTTTCCCTATAAAGTCTAATTCTCACCTTATCTTAACTAAAAACTTATCTTGGGTAGAACCATGGAAGGACTTATGCTGCTCATCATTCTAACTTGGTAAGTTTTACCCTGTGGGAAGAAGAAAATGTATCTACAAATTTATCCCTACTGCTGTACCCTGTATGGTGGCCATGTGGAAATGGGGACCAAAGCAGAGCTTTGGTATCACTGACAGTCAAACTTACTCTTTTGTAGGGGTTAGCATGGAAAGTAAGAAAGCTATAGGAGCTTGCCAAAACAAACAAGCAAGCCATAATTCTCTCTAACTTAGGGCATCAACCGCCCTTAATAAATTTGGGGATCTACTTAAACAAACTAAAATCAACTCCTCCTCTACCCCTAGGAAAAAATTGCTTTATCATGCAGTTATGCAATGCATAAAACCATGTCCCAGCTGATATTCTGTAGCATTGGCTTTGGGCGAAGTTATTAAATGAGCACACAGTTTTAAATCCTCCTTGGGCCCTGGCCCAGGGGTTGATCATCGACCTATGAACCAGGAGGTCATAGTTTGATTCCCAGGGCAGGGTACATGCCAAGGGTTTCAGGCTCCATCCCCAGAGGGGGCATGCAGCAGGCAGCCAATCAATGATTCTCTCTTCATTGATGTTTCTGTCTCTTTCTTTCTCCCTTCCTCTATGAAATCAATAGAAATATAAAAGATAATAAAATTATAAATAAATAAGTAAAAAAAATAATAATAATAAAATTAAATAAATCCTCTTTGGTCTTCCCTCAAAACTTGTGGCCCACAGTAAACTACTCTCCTGCTACTAAAACAATTATGAATGTACTCTGACCATACTCTGTATAAAGACAATAAAATATTAGTAAATCTATTTATAACTGATCACAAAAAGTAAATTAAAGAAAAGCTAAATACTTGTTATAAATGCTAAAAAGACATTTGGTAAATTCCTATTTTCACTTCCAATCTAAAGAAAAAAAGTCCAATAAATTAGAAATAAGGTATTTTCATATTATGATTAAAAATATTTATCTCGCCGAAACCGGTTTGGCTCAGTGGTAGAGCGTCGATCTGCAGACTAAAAGGTCCCGGGTTCGATTCCGGTCAAGGGCATGTTGATTGCGGGCACATCCCCAGTAGGGGGTGTGCAAGAGGCAGCTGGTCGATGTTTCTCTCTCATTGGCGTTTCTAGCTCTCTATCTCTCTCCCTTTCTCTCTGTAAAATATCAATAAAATATATTTAAATATATATATATATATTTATCTCAAATGGTCAAAATCATACTTAAGAATGCATAAGACATTGAAGATATCCTTATAGAGGTAAAGAATAGTATAAGAACAAGGACCTGCTAGTACCACTTTCTAACACTATTCCTTAAGTTTTAGCCTAGGGATTCTCAGTTGGAGGTCCATTACAATAAAATAGGAAAAAGACAAAAAAGAAAATCTTTCCTGAGGGACACAAACCACTTAAATAGAGAGATATACATACTAATGGTTAAGATGATTCAGTATTATATTGTCTAATATATATTCTTCTAAATCGAATTTATGAATTCAAATATTGTGAAATATAGATTGGCCAACAATCTATAGGTTGGGTTTATTGACAGGAAGAAAAAATACTACTAGAAAATAGATCAAATCATTTTCAGAAAAATGTCCCAAGTACTGTGATTACATATATTTACTTCTTTGTATATATTTTAAACTTCCTTCAATAAAAATATATTGCTTTTATATATTATATTTTAAAAATGTTATCTCAAAGAGATAATCTAAAATTTTAATTTCTGCTCTAAATTTTCTAGGTACTATAAACCCATAATATGATTTTAATTCAAATGACTTTTTAAAAAAGTGATTGCAGAGAGAGGAAGGGACAGGGAGAGATAGATAAAAACATCAATGATGAGCCCTAGCTGCCTTGGCAGCTCACAAACCAGGCATATGCCCTGACAGGGAGTCAAACCATGACCGTCAGGTTCATGGATTGACACTCAACCACTAAGTCAAATTATACTTTTAATGAGAACAATGATTAAAAGTATCTGAAATAAATTTTTACTACAATAACCCTATTCTTCAAAGAAGGACTACAGAGTCAGCAACCAATGAGGTAAATAATAGCATATGGTTCATATTAAACATACAGGTAAAAAAAAAAAAATCAATGGGAAGGGTCAAAGGTTATCCAAAGAATTCTTTTGGACTTAGCTTTTATTCTTAACTTTGATATTTACAGAGTTCATATAGTTTATTATACAGTAACATTATGTGTTACTCTGTGATGAGTGTGTGTGTGTGTGTGTGTGTGTGTGTATATATTTTATATAAACTTGTACATGTATATGTATGTGTATAAATAAGAATTATTTTTAAATACTCTTCACTATTAAAGCAAAGAAACTTAACAAGGACTTCAAGAATTTAAGTACAATTTTGAAGAAACTGACAGTAATTCATGTAGTTATTGCCTATACTTGAAAAATGGCCCTTACATTATTTTAGACCTAAATAGACATTGGATTATACATGTAATACCCAGACATTTAAAACATCACTAAAGCAAATTTAACTTTAGAATAAAATTTTTAAAAAAGTAAATTAACACATCTAAATTAATTATAGCTATTTATTTTAAATGAATTTTATATAAGTTAAACAGATCAAATTAAAAAAATAAACAAAGATCCTAATTCATCAAACTTAAGGAACATTCAGGATGGAGTATAACCTTAAAATATTATTGTTTCTATTAATCAGACCATTTTCTGACAGGCCATAACCAAATGTAATAAAAGATGCAAAGTGTACCACTTCAGAATGAGACTCGGTATTTAAGACTATCAATTTTTTTAAACACTGACACAACACAGATCTGTGCAAAAACAAGTTGTCGCCTAAGATGATTAATATTCTGAATATCAGATACCATCCTCACTCAGAGAATATAAGACTTTAGTGATTCCTGAGACTAGACAATTATAAATATTTGTGTCCCCAACAAACAATACTTCAATAGCTCCCTTTCCCTTTTACAGTATTTTATTCCCCTCATTATGTCAAGGGAAAAACCTCAATTAGCTGACAAAGATTTTTAATAACCAACATCCCTTAATTTTCTTTTTATCAATTAGGGTGTTCCTAAGGCTGAGGGTCATCTGCAACTCAATACAAATGTGAAGCCATCAAGAGGCTATCTAAATTATCACCAGTGAGCAGCAGGCAACAATTATTCAAACCCAGAATTTTGACTCAACATTTCCTATACAGTGCGCAACAGTTCTGCTTAAAAATGGTAAGGCATTGAAATAAGGTTCAATCTAAAAATGATGTAGAAGGAAAAGAGATCGACAGACATGAACATAAGGTGTCTGATTATACCAATATCTCTACTTACGTATCATACCTCTGCAGTGGGGTCACTTTATTCTTATTCTTATCAACTGAACCCGTAGACAATTGAAGAAAATTGGGGTTTAATTTATATAATTCTTGTAGTAGCTTCTGTTCATATTCTTGGTGTTTACCTGCCTAATGGAAGAAGAAATTAAAACTGCAGTGGGGTTCACAAAATGGCTGGTATAAAATATTGAATTATTAAAGATATCCTAAATAATATATCTAAAGGTTTTGCATGTCAAAGAAACCTGTCAGGAGAGTAGCACAAAACTTTTTCTAGACCAATGAAAGTTCTTCCAACAAAACAATAAACTAATATATCCCATTAATAAAGGCATTTCATCAACAACTTGTGTAGAAAAGTATATTAAGTGACAATATTTTTGCTACCTAAAAAAAAACACCCTACTTTTAAGCCCCATCTCCATATAAAAATTAAATATTATAATAGGCCATTATTAAATTTTCTAAAGATTATTGAAACTCAGTCAATTTCTTTTTCTCGATATAAATGTTTATGTTTCTACCTAACATTTCATGTATTTTAAACTCTAGACCCGGGGTTGTCAATTTACAAATAGCCACTTTGATTTTGTAAATAAAGTTTTATTGGAACAGTCATGCTCGTTCATTTATGAATTGTCTATGGCTGTTTTTGTGCTATAACAGCAGAGTTGAGTAACTGCTACAGAGACCATGTGGCTGAGAAAGCCTAAAATATTTATGAACTGGACCTTTACAGAAAAAGTTTGGCAATCCCTGCTCTATACACAATAGAGAAAATTCTGTATTTATTGTAGTAAATACATATGTAGTAAATACATGTGTAGTAAATACATATCAGAAGGCAATGTCACAAACATTATGGGAGAAACTAGGCAAAGACTGACTGGAAACTAATCATATGTGAAAATACATTACAGTGAAATTAATTTGAATAACTTTCTACTATATGCACTGGAATGACATGTTTACTTACCTTCAGGATTGTTAATTGCTTTTAAAAAAGTGGTCTAAATGTTATGAAAAAAACAAAACCAGAACAGAAAAGATAGGAAAAAACCCTCAAAACAATAAAAACAAGCAAGGGCAGGGCAATATCATCTAATCGTGCACAATTGTGTAACACATACTGCACAATGCATCGTTCCCTGTTCTGAGAGGGCTCTTGCCTGTTTCAATTGGATCTCTAAATATTTCATAGGATCTCTGAATTTTGAGTATACAGTAACAAAAAGAAAATTTCCTGATTTTTGCCATGATATACTTGTTCCACCTTTCTTTCTACTTTGAGAAAAGTATTTTAACAAAGAAATTCTTTTACAAAGAAAATTTAAACTCAGGTAAAGAAGAGCAAGATGAAGTCTGGATAACAGTACGAAATGAATTTTAAAGTAGTTACTAAGAAAAAATACAGTTAGATGTAGATTTTACATCTTTAACACATAAGAGCTTTAAAAATTCTTTCTGCAATCAATATTTCAACAGACATTATGGTGTTCACTGGCCACAAAGAGTTCAAACTGATATTCAATTGATTCTGCAGGGGCATTTCATAAAACAGGTTAGTTAGTTCTAAGGGATTGTCCATTCATTTCTTTAAATTTTTTTTCTTTATTTTTCTATTACAATTGACATACAATGTTATATTAGTTTCGGGTGTCACCCATTTTCTTCTGTTCAACGCTCCTTAAAAATGAGATAAAATGGAGCTTAGAAAGTCTTTGATACAGAGATTTTCATTGTAATAGTACCTGTGAATAAAGCATATTCCCACTAGTCAAAATTCAGTTTGAAATAGCTAAACCTTAGATTTCATCCAAGAAAGCTGCAGTAAAAAGAAAAAATAAATAAAAAAGCACTTATTGTTTATAAGAAATAAGTCATACCACGAAGATCATAACGACAATACTGTCAAGAAATTCCAATGTATTTAAATAATGGGATTTAATCTGCAATAATTCCAAATTAAAAGGGTATTATTTTATTTTATTTTACTTAACAATCTGCTCTTAAAGAAATCCCTACTAGACTTTTCTAGTTTGACCTGGAGAATGAAAGGTAGCAATCAATGCCCCCCACCTTCTAAATGAGAAGTGTTCCTGCAAAAGTCCACAGCAACAATCTGAAGTCCTCATCTATAAAAGGGAAGTGCAGCATTGTGCTTTGGTATAATCCTCATTTAATATGCCGCATAGTCAACATTTTTACTTGTAAAGACATGTTTATATTAAAAACTGAAAGGAGACAGACAGGAGAAGAGGAAATGTAAAAATGAACATAAAATAATAAGCCTTCAATTTACCCTTTACAAAACTTTCACGGGAGGTAGAATCATTTTATAAAAGTGTGAGCTTATCAGCAATATTTGCTACAATATTCTTCTCTAGCATGCTCTGTAAAGAGTAGAAGTTGGGGGGAAAACCACAACTCATAATTACAGTATCACACTTAGCTCTCATTTTGCTGGCATTCCCCTTAAAATAGCATTTCCCAAAATGCTTTCTTCGTTGGTAAATAAAAATTCCAAATGTACATTCCTATCTTGGATATGTTTTAACATATTAAAGACTCTGAGAAGTCCTGTAGGAAAGAAAACCTATTTATCTTCATTAATCTAGCATTTTCAAATTTAGTGGACCAACGACCCATTTTTATTATAACAATATAATAGCTGACATTCCATAGAACACAGTTTAGAAAATGCTACTTAAAAGTAATGCCAATTTTAAAAAGAATAAAAACCCCACTTTAGCAATTTTAACTTATAAAGAAAAATCCTTCCTTTTTCTGCAAATTTGAGAATTCACAATACGTGACTACCTGCATTTCCTCTTTTGTGAAGCTGGCCGCCTCATCCCCCAATTCATGTAGATACATGCAGTCAGGCTTTGGACACTGCATATTTTTTAAGAAGTAACTGCAGTATTTTGTTGTACCTAGAGATGCCTGCAGGAAGGGAAGGGGAGGGAGAAAAAAAGGACCCAAAATGTAAAATAACACCACAATGAGAATTTCCATAGTTTGTGTTTTCACTTCACCTAAAATGAGACACAGACATAACAAAACAGAAGTACAGCTATGAATACTAGAGAAATAAACTATTACTAGCAGGATTAATTAAAGATGATGCTCATTTGTAAGAATTAAAGAAAACATCTCAGTCTATGGTTTCTAGGACTTGAGCATCCAAATATTCTTCCCTAGCCATCAGAAGAGAAACAAAAATCTGTTCCATGTTATGTGTGGTTAGGCAACTTCCTTTTTCTAATTTTGCCATTCTTCTTCCATTTATATAAAGCACTGGAGGCCCGGTGCAGAAAATTCAAGCACTGGGGGGAGAGTGGGTGTGAGTCCCTCAGCCCAGCCTGCATCTTTCACAGTCCGTGAACCTTCAGGGGATGTCTGTCTGCCAACTTAGGCCCAGGGGGATTAGGCCTAAACCAGCAGGCGGACATCCCTCTCACAGTCCGGGACCCCTTGCTCCTTACTGCCTGCCTGCAGCGGAGGCAGGAGAGGTTCCTGCCACAGCCACTGTGCTCGCCAGCCATGAGCCTGGCTTCTGGCTGAGTGGCATTCCTCCTGTGGTAGCACAGTGTTTACCAGGGGGAGGCTCCTGTGTTAAGCATCTGCCCCCTGGTGGTCAGTGCACATCATAGCGACCGATCGTTCTATAGTTTGGTCCATTTGCATATTAGGGTTTTATTATATAGGATTGCTTGATGGGACCCTTCACTCAAACATGCATTGATAAATGTCCAAATATTTAATGACAACAAATTAGAACTATTATTTATTTCTGATAATAGATTTATTTTTTACAAAATATGTAAATATAGATTTTAAAAGATTATCCCCTAATATTGAAAATGTTTGTTCATACCTGACAAAACAGAACTTTACATAAGTCAGCAGTAAACAAACCAGGTATCATAGGTTGGTATGGATGCCTAAGAAGCAATCTTTAAATAGCCACTCTTCAAATGTAATATGTAAATGCTAGCTATTTCTCTCCTTACTACATTTTATCCCTTCCTCTTTAAAACAAAATAAATCAAGAGGACCATATTACCTTAAGTGTTCTGCCATCTACCACCACATTGTTGACACACTGTATGGCTCTGAGTGCATCTTCTGACCGAATATAGGTTACATATGCACTGGCACTTGGACCCTAAAGTGAAAACCCACTGTTATTACTTTCAAATTCAATAAAAACATTATTAAAAAAGTTATCTTGAAACTTGCCTAGGAAATTCTAAAAGCCTTTACTACTTACTATCAATAATAATCACAATAATTTTAAGTTGTAGTAGCTTTAATTAAACCATATACTAGCTCATTGTAAATCCATCATACTTAATGAATTTTATCTGTTTTTAAGTACACTAAAATATGTATGAATAAAATATCATCTTTGGTAGCTCAAATAGTTAAAGTATTTTCCCTATATGCCAAGGTCACAGGCTTGATTGCCAGGTCAGGACACATGCCCAGGTTGTGGGCTTGATCCCTGGTGTACGGGAGGCAGCTGATCAATGATATTCTCTCATTGATGTTTCTATCCCTCTCTCCTCCCTGCCTCTCTGAAATCAGTAAAAATATATTTTAAATAAAATAAAATGAAACTTAAGTGTTTTGCCCTCTCTGCTCTAGTTTTTCTGTTTGTTTTTGTTTTAATAATCCTTGGACTGGCACTTATTCTTTTAAGTCATCTGACAAACTTTGAAAGCTAGATTTTAAAAACTAAGATTTCAAGACACTGTGTCAAATTATGTTCTCCCCAAAATCAATGCACTTTGCAAGAACAATCTGTCTGATAATAGCAGCATAAGAAAGATGCTCTATTAAGTTTTCAATACCTGAAAATATTAATTAGAAATCATTACCTAATTATTAGACTGACAATAGACTCAACTTCTCTTCTTCAAACAAACCACCAAATCTTTGTTTTACTACTTCCCTATTTATTACTAGCAATTCATTGTTAAGTCCTGGAAGAGTCCAATCAATGAGCACCAAAAATTGCCCCACCCCATCAACAGAGATCACTATACTATTTAGGTCCTTGGCCCTCAAGCTTTCTAATCACAAAAAATAAATTTTCCTTCTAAACAGCCCAGATCAAACCCCAACCACAGAAAAGGCAAAAATCCTTATAGTTAGTTACCTGTGAACCTGCATATGATGTGCTATTATTGATGACAACTTTATGTATTTTACCAAACTTCCCAAAATATTCTGGTCGTTTTAAAACCTATAAAAGAAGAAGAAATAAGGTATAAACTCTCCCCATTTTCATCGATTTTATCCTTATAATAGGTACATACACTCTTCAGTGAAAGAAAAATAACTTTTAATGTTTTCTAATAAATATGACTATTTCTTAATTACAATGTGTGGTTAACCTACAGGAAATCATCAACAAAATCTGAAAGCTATTTTTTATTGACCTACTAAAAAGAAACAGACTCATTAAGTTTGATATTTTCTATTATGTTCTAATTTTTGTACCTATACTCTATGGGAACTTTTATTTTACAATATTCTTAAACACAAAACAGATAAGATATCCTGACCATATTTTTATTAATAAATGATCCCTCTAAGAAATTATTTCTCAAAAACAATAACCAAAATTATGTACTAAATACAGAGATAAGAATTCAGGGACCTGAGTAGAAACAGTCTATTTATAAATCTATTGTATATATGACATACTAAAGCATTACCGTATTTGCCGGCGTATAAGACGATTTTTTGGCCCTGAAAAATATGCCTCCAAGTGGGGGGTAGTCTTATACGGCGAGTATATAACAAGCTCTGTATTTCTAGTGGAAATGTTAGGGGGTCGTCTTATACGCCCAGTCGTCTTATACGCTGGCAAATACGTATTTTTCAGGGCCAAAAAATCGTCTTATACGCCGGCAAATACGGTATTTATGAGCTACAAATTCAATATGGTAACAGAATGCTCCTCAAATGTCGTTTTAAGATTTATCACTGTGTGTGTGTGTGTGTGTGTGTGTGTGTATTTAGCTTCCTTATGTCCATCAATTTTATCATTTCTCAACTCTTCAATTTCCCCCCTCTCTTTTCCTGATAATGTGTGTAAGGTGATAGATTGGGGGGGGGGGGGGCAGGGGAAACAAACAACAACAGTTGGGGGAAAATTTATACATTTCTTCTCTGTTACCTTCATGGTTATTTCCCTTCATATTTGTGATCATCTTATATACTCATCTAGCTTCTCTTAAAAACTTACTCCCTAAATTGTGACTATTTCCAAATGTTTGGAAAGAATGCTTTGCATACACTTGAACAGGCATGCACAGAAAACTTTCATTGAAAGAGAGATTACTGCCAAAACCAGTTTGGCTCAGTGAATAGAGCGTCAGCCTGCAGACTGAAAGGTCCCAGGTTCGATTCCGGTCAAGGGCATGTGCCTTGCATGGTTGCAGGCACATCCCCAGTGTGGGGTGTGCAGGAGGCAGCTGATCGATGTTTCTCTCTTATTGATGTTTCTGGCTTTATGTCCCTTTCCCTTCTTCTCTATAAAAAATCAATAAAATATATATTTTAAAAAAAGAAAAAGAAAAAGAGCTTACTGTTTGAAGAGGTCATAGGAATAGTAGGTCTATAGGTAAATTTCAAAAAAAGAACAGAAGGTAATTTAGAGATATGGGAAAGGTTTTTGTATCAAGGTACATACTGGCAAATTAGCCAACTTTATATATGTTCTGTATTAGACAGAATCAAAGCCTTATGAAATAATCTATGACTGGGGTGTCATTAATTCTTAACAGTTTCCAACTTAATTAATATACAGTTGACCTCTGAGCAACATGATTTGAACTGTGTTGGTCTACCTATACACTAATTTCTTTAAATAAATATAAGTATTACAAATATCTGCTCAAAATGCCATGTGATGCTGCTAATGGTCTCTGTGTTAGCAGTTGTCTCTCTAGTACACTGGGTATCAGTAAAAAGTGATCTCTCGAGCTTCTTGCTTATTTTTCATTGTGTTCAATGCAATACCATAAACAATGAATAACACCATGGCACCCATATGAAGTGCCACTAATGATGCTGGCAGTGCTCCCAAGAAGCAGAGAAAAATCATGTCTTTATAAGAAAAAGCTGAAGTGCTTGACATTAGTCATAGACGGAGGTCTGCAGCTGCGTGAGGTAAATGAACCCAGAGTTAAGGACCATGTAAAAAAAAAAAAAAAAAAAAAAAAAAAGAATGGAGATTTATGACGCTCTTGCTGCAGTTGCATCAGCACTTGCAAAAACCTTGGACTTCTGAAAAATAATTTTTAGTTTGTATTGAAAATGCAACTTTTATGTGGGTACAGGATTGCTGTAAGAAAGGCATACCTATAAAAAAGCAAAGTCATATGCCAACTTAAAGCAAAAGAAAGGTGAAGAAGCTAGTTAAAAATATATTTTTATTGATTTCAGAGAGGAAGGGAGAGGGAGAGACAGAAACATCAATGATGAGAGAATATCAATGATCAGCTGTTTCCTGCATACCTCCTACTAGGGATAGGGCCCACAACTGGAGCATGTGCTCTTAACGTGAATTGAACCCAGTACCTTCTATTCTGCAGTCCAACACTATTCAATGAGCCAAACCAGCTAGGGCTAAAGTTAAAGAATTTAATGCCAACAAAGGATGGTTTGATAATTTTAGAAAGAGGGTCGGCTTACAAAAGTAGTCAAGATAACAGGAGAAGCAGCTTCTGCCAACCAAGAGGCAGCAGACAAGTTCCCAGATGCCATTAAGAAAATAAATGAGAAAGGATATCTGCCTGAAGATGTTATAATACAGATGATACAGATGAAAATGCCCTATTCTGGGGAACCAGCAGGGGGGAAATGCCACAACAGATATTACTAAACAGGGAAGTAAGCACCAGGATTTAAGGCAGGAAGTGATAGGCTAACTCTACCGTTTTGTACAAATGCATTCAGATTTATGATGAGGAATGCCCTTATCTATAAAGCTGCTAACCCCAGCCTTGAAGGGAAAAGACAAACATAAGCTTCCGGTCATTTATTTGTACAACGAGAAGGCCTGGACAATGAGAACCCTTTTCTGGATTGGCCCCATCAATGCTTTGTCCCTAAAGTCAGGAAGTACCTTGCCAATAAGGGACTGCCTTTTCAAGCTCTTTTGATTTTAGACAATGCACCTGGTCACACAGAACCCCATCAGTAAACAGTGAAGATGTTGAAGTGGTCTACATCACTATGCCCCCAAACACTATGTCTCTTTTTTTTTTCTTCCCCCTTCCTCCTAGCACCCCTGGCCCCTCCACACTATGTCTCTTAACTCAGCCTCTAGGTCGAGGGTCACAAGGATCTTTAAGGCTCATTACACACGGGACTCTCTGGAAAGGACTGCCAATGCTATGGAAGAGAACCCTGATAGAGAGAACATCAAAGAAGTCTGGAAGGTTCCACCACCAAAGATGCATTGTTGTTATAGAGAAAGCTGAGGAAGCCATCAAGCCCAAAAGAATAAATTCCTGCTCGAGAAAACTGTCCAGATGTTGTACATGACTTCACAGATTTTATGACAGAGCCAATAAAGGAAATCACTAAAGAGGTTGTGAATATGGCAAAAAAAGGGTCAGGGTTTCAAGATATGGATCTTGGAGAAATTAAAAAGCTAGTAGATATCACATTAAAAGAACTAAAAGAAGAAGACTTGCTAAAGATAAGTGCTTGCAAACCAGAGCCAGACATTGAGGAAGAAGATGTAGAAGAAATGCTAGAAAACAAAGTGATATTAGATAATCTGGCAGAGTGTTCCAATTATTCAAGAATGCTTTTAACTCATATGACACTAGAGGCCTGGTGCACAAAATTTGTGCACGGGGGTTCCTCAGCCCAACCTGCACCCTCTACAATCCAGGAGCTCTCAGGGGATGTCCTACTGATGACTTAGTCCCACTCCCCATGGTTCTCTGCTCTCTGCGGGCCTTGAGGTTTTGCCGCAGCCATGGAAATGAAGCCCCCATGCCCTGTTCTCTACTCTCTGCCTGCCTCGCCATGCGCCATGCACCATGTGAAGGAAGCCCCAATGCTCTGCAGTGTGCTCTGTCTGCCAGGCCTGGGGCTTCGCTGACACCGACACACTAAGGAAGTCCATGTCCTGTTGTCCTGGCTCTGTCTGTGGGATCTGGGGGTGTTCCTGCCGCCACCTTGCTAAGGAAGCCCCCAAGCTCTGCTGTCTGGGCTCTGTCTGCCATGTCTGGGGACTTCTCTGCCACTGCCACAGTAAGGACGCCTCCAAGCCCAGCTGTCCTGGCTCTGACTGCTGGGCCTGGGTCTTCCCCGCCAAGCCCTGCTGTCCAGGCTCTGTTTGCCAGGCCTGGGGCTTCCCTTCTGCCCCGGAAGCCTCCATGCCCTGCCGTCTGGGCTGTTTGCTGGGCCTGGGGCTTCCCGCTGCCTCCGCGCTAAGAAAGCCTACATGCCCTGCTGTCTGGGCTCTGACTGCCATGTCTGGGGCGGATCAAAAATCCCTCCGGAGGCGAATCCAGCCTCGCTGCTCCTGCAGACGGGCCGGACACTCCAGCAGCAGAGCTGAGGGGACCGGGAGGCGTCTTGTGGCTATGGGGGCCGCCATTTGGTTGAGGAGTGATGGTTAATTTGCATATTAGTCTATTATTAGATAGGATGGGCCTTTCTATGACACAGCTGAAACCAAGCCAAACAGTAGAAGGATTGGTACCATACAGAAACATTTTTAGAAAAACAAAAAAGTAAAAAAGCCCAATAGAAATTACAATGTATTTTTGCACAAAGTTACACTGTGTATGCTTGCCTCCCCTTCCATCTTTTTTTGCTTCTGCAGACCCTGAGAAAGCAAGACCAACTCCTCTCTTCTTCCTGCTCCTCTGTAGCCTATTGAGTGTAAAGCTGATGAGGATGAGGATCTTTATGACAACCTACTTCTGCTTGATGTAAATAATCTACATATCCTACAGGTAATAATCTCTGTTGTGATGTGTGTCTTCTGTGAAAAATCTAACGTGTACAGCAAATATATTAGTATGAAACATTTTTGGTCATAATTGACATTATTGCCTAAGTGATCATTGTGTAGAACATCACATGCAAGACTTGCATGGAAGCAGATAGCCCATCCTTACATAGGCATAATTTTATAATATAAAATAAATTTATTATTTTATAAGTTTGCTTTAAAAGAATTCCATTAATATATAGTATGCTTCTCTCATATTTTGAGAAAGTGCAGATCAGCCTATCCCCACAAGTAGTTTTTAAAAATGTAACATTTCCAGTATTGCTGTTAATTGCTTACTGTGCCTAATTTATAAATTAAAGCTTATCACAGGCATGTATAGAAAAAAAAATAGTATACAGGGTGGGGCAAAATTAGGTTTACAGTTATTTATATGTAATAATAATATAAGAATAAACTGTTTCATGGACTCACAATTGTAAATCTACTTTTGTTCCACCCTGCATGCAGGGTTTCATACTATCTCAATTTCAAGCAGCCATTGAGTGTCTTGGAACAGATCCCTCAGAGATGATAAGGGAGAATATTGTAAATAAAATCAAATCACAGATTCTAAAGAAGAGATAGAAAACTTATAATCCAAACTTCAGATTGAGACTATGGCTTAATGTTACCCAACCTCCAGGTACTGCTCCCCCATATATCTCCTCCAGTTCTATAGATGACCAGAGATCCAGGATGTATTTAAAAAATCAAGTACAGCCCTGGCCAATGTTGTTCAGTGGGTTTGAGCATCAGCTTGCACACCAAAGGGTTGGGTTTGATTCCTGGTCCAGGACAAGTACCTGAGTTGTAGGTTCATTTCCCCAGACACCTGGTCAGGACAGGTGCAGGAGACAACCAATCTATGTCTCTCTCTCATATTAAAGTTTCTCTCTCTCTGTCTCTGTCTCTGTCTCTCTCTCCCTTTTCCCCTACTTGCTCTCACTTTCTCTAAAATTTAATGGGGAAAAATATCCTTGGGTGAGGATTAACAACAGCAAAATCAAGTACAGTGACATCTAATAAGAGTTATCAAATCAAGATAAAATTTCCATGAGTTTACTGGAGTAGCAGATCCAAAAATGCAAAAGTAGTTTCTAATCAATAAGATTAGTAGGAGTGAAAAGAGGCAGGTAAATAAAAAATGTGCAGTGACAAGAGTGCCCTCTGGTTAGGAAAAAAGGGAAAGCTGAAAGAAAGAAGGGTTGATGAAAAGTTGTGGTGGCATTCAGGGAAATGGTCAAAGGTGAAGTGGCATTATGCCTGCCAGGAGATTTAAGCACTAGTTTAGAAAAAGGAAAATTTGGCCCTGGCCAGTTTTACTCAGTGGATAGAGCATCAGCCTGTGGACTGAAGGGTCCCAAGTTCGAGTCCATGTCCAGGTTGTGGTCTCAATCCCCAGTAAGGGGCCTGCAAAAGGGAGCCAATCAATGATTCTCTCTCTTCATTGATGTTTCTATCTCTATCTCTTGCTCCCTCTCCCTTCCTCTCTGAAATCAATAAAAAAACATTTAAAAATTTTTAAAGGAAAAGGAAAAATTGGCTGCTAAGGATAAATCATAGGTCTAAAATGAGCTCTCCTCTTTTTAAAAAAAATATATTTTTATTGATTTCAGAGAGGGAGAGATAGAAACATCATTGATGAGAATCACTGATCGGCTGCCTCCTGTACAACCCACCTTGAGGATCGAGCCCACAACCCTGGCATGTGCCCTGACTGGAAATTGAATTGTGACCTCCTGGTTCATAGGTTGATGCTTATCACTGAGACACTCTGGCTGAGCAAGTTCTCTTCTTAATATCTCTTACTGAAGAAGTGTTTTCCCATATGAATTCTATTTTTTAAAATGTTTTATTGATTTTTTACAGAAAGGAAGGGAGATGGATAGAGAGTTAGAAACATCGGTGAGAAACATGGATCAGTTGCCTCCTGCACACCCCGCACTGGGGACGTGCCCGCAACCAAGGTACATGCCCTTGACCGGAATCGAACCTGGGACCTTTCAGTCTGCAGGGCGACTCTCTATCCACTGAGCCAAACCAGTTTTGGCATCCCATATGAATTCTAGACCCATCCTTTTGGCTTTAGAAGGAACCTGGTCTCCTGAAGATCATGTAGCCCAGTAATGCCACCATGCCTGTACCTACGGTCCTAGTAATTCTTGAATTATTGTCAATGGTAGAGCCTACTTAGTAAAGTCTCCCTCACTTTCTCCTCCTCAATACATACTGTGTTTCCCAGAAAATAAAACATCCTCCGAAAATAAGACCGACTTCATGGAAACATAATTCTACATCCCCTGAAAATAAGACTTAGTGCATCTTTGGGAGCAAAAATTAACATACGACACTGTCTTATTTTCGGGGAAACAGGGTAGTAAACTCACAATCAATAAACATTTATTATTCTCTCTAAATTGAATTTTATAAAATCAATTTATAAGTTTAGACTCCTTAAATTTCCTCTTTCTGGGGTCATTAGCTTACTTATCCAAGTCTGATGATTCCCAACTTCCTTAGTATATTTGTTACAATCCACCCTCTGATTGGAATCATAATGGATATTACTTCAAAATCTTTTCAATAGATACTTAGGCAGATCCCCAAAATCCAGCTCTCTCCTACTGACTATCAATCAGCTTCAATCTGCCTTTCCATTAATCTGGTATATTGGAAACTAAAAATTAGTAGATGTATATTCAAAGGTATCAGGACTAAAGTTATGAGTTCAACATTACCCTAAGGCTGGTGGTGGAAGGAGAGAAAAGACGTAATAAACAAAAGGGTTAAGTCCACAAACAAATAACAAAGAACCCGGTCCATTATTTTCTTTTCATCAAATTCTGCCTCTTTCCAGAAAATTGGCTTGAAACGAATGAGTAAAGAATGATGATACAGTATAACAACAGTTCTATAACTGTTCTATAAATAAGAACTACTACTGGGACAAGATTTAAAAGAATACAGATCTCTAGTAAGTTCATGTAACTGCATCTCCACTCTTGGTCCTTATAAAGCTATAAAAGTAGTTGAGTCACATGTTAGCATTAACAGCAAAACATAACTATTATCCAAGTTTCAGATTATTAACACTAAAGAAGACTTCAGAAATCTAGAACAACTGCCTAGTTTTATAACTGAAGAAAATGAAGCCAGAAAAGATTTAAAAACCTACCTAAGATCACAACTAGTTACTGGTTTCTTAGTGATTATTTTAAAATATTTCCCATTTTCTCCTAAGTTTCAATATTTTTCGTAGAATTCTGCAGTTGGGCAGGGTCAGCTTCTTTCCCAATAAGAGAAGCAAAAAGAAAAAAATGTCAAGTTGAGAGAAAAAAACAGAAGAGGACTTACCTCTGGGTCCGCTAGGCGCTGAGACAGACCTACGACAAAGACGAGGTTTTTTTGTACCACACGTACACTTGCCAAATGTTTACGATTTTCTGATATTTTCTGTTTTCTCTCATTTTGTTTCTGTTTTTTCTCATTCTTTATCCTTTGCAATTCTTCCTGGGAGAGTGGTTTATAAACTGCTGGGTCTTCTGGATATGGCTTTAAGCATAAAACAAAGAAGTTAGCATTAAATAAAAACTATACAAATAACAATTATCAAATTCTGGATAATGGGTAAGTGGTTATTTGTTACATTTTCCCTGTTCTAAATCTTTTAATTGCTTAAACTATTTTTATTTAATAAAATTTAAATGTTAAATATATACGTATAAGTGAAAAAAATGCTCAAATTTGTGATCACATGTTAATAATGAAGGCAATTAAGAAAGTGAGATTCTGCCATAGCAGGTTTGGTTCAGTGGATAGAAAGATTTGGTCTGTGGACTGAAGGATCCCGGGTTCCATTCTGGTCAAGGGCACATGCCCGGGTTTGGGGCTTGATCCCCAGTAGGAGGCATGCAAGAGACAGCCAGTCAATGTTTCTCTCTCACCATTGATGTTTCTCTTTTTCTCCCTCTCCCTTCCTCTCAGAAATAAAAATATAAAATAAATGAGATTTCCCTCTATGTTCCTCAATTTATACTAATAATATCTTAAGGTCTCCAAAAACTCTGTTCTCAAATATTCAAGTATATCCTGCAATATATAAGCACCCCATATCATTAGATTCCCACTTTAAAAATCTGAATCTATTTGGTCCTATTAGGCATACTCCACCTTACATTTGAATGCGAAGCATATATAATGACCAACTCCATAATTTATCTGACTTTTGCATGGCCTAAGAACTTTCAAATATAATGTCAGTACCAAACATTTTAGGACCTCAATAAATATGTGCCAAATGAACACCAAGTTAATCTCTAGAATTGAAATTTCAGTGCTGCTAATTTTCATTTTTAAAAAACCACACATAACAAAAACTTATTTCAAAATGGTCTCTTATTTAGGGAACCGAATGATTAATGATCTATTACAGTAAGTCCAATATTTTAATCAATGATGTAACCTTTCCCTATTTAAGTTTTCTCCCTTTCCTCCACTCACCTTTCTGTGCTTAATAATCTCCTTTCAAATCTTTATCTGCCCAAATGATTTTAATCCCATGAAACTATGAGCTACAAAGGCACAAATATAAAAATGAACTACATATACAGCAATTAAAAACCTTTCCATAGGTTTACTTAAATTTTTCATTTGCACATAGTAAAGTTGTTTTCTACCACAGGATTTCTAGCTAGCTCTTTTTGAAGTGTTTATCACTAAATTAATTTGAAAGCTGTTGCTCTGCACTAACATTTAAAGAGATAATTGTCTCCATGAGTGGATCAACCATGTGCATTGCTCCTATCCTAGTTCCACTTCAAAGTGTGGTCCATGCACTGTGTTTTACCAGTCTATGATAACAAAAATACAGAAGTTGAGAATAAGCATTTGAAAGCATTTATAACAACTTAAGATTGCCACAAATTTATGGACATCACCAGTGGACTATGCAGAATGTCTACCAGTGTGGCTATTATTGAATTTAGGTGGCTCATCACAGGACACAGTTTGGAACCAGGTATGCATAATAGGGCCTTGTATTGGTCCTCAACAGACTTGGGGCATGGGAAGTGTGTGGGGGTGGGGTGGGGTGGGGGTTTACAGTTTCAATTCTGATTCTTCATCAGAGAGTCTGAAAAACACTGATGTAACTTTTCTGATACTCAAGTTCTTCTGTAATATGAAGGATTTGACAAGTACTCAAAGTTTTTCCCACCCTTTGATAACATTCTCTGATATTGTAAAATCCTGATAAAAGATTATGCAAAGTAATGTAAAAGCAGAAAATGCATAAACACATACAAAAAAGGAGGCTTGATAAGTACCAAAATTAAGTTGCAATATCAACTCTCATCAAGTGTATTACTGACACAACACTGGTTATCCTAGTCTTTCTTCTGCACTATTGCAAGTTTTTTTCAATGAAAAAATAATTCCATTAAGCTTCAAAGTCAACTCTGATAGAAAAACCCTGCCTCATAAATGTAAAAAACAACAATATAAGAGAACAAGACAAATTCGTTTGCTATGATTTACCCTCCATAATATCTCTTATTATAGCAACGTACAGAAAGTTATACTAGCTTTTTTTTCATCTTAATGTATTTGTGAAACTACATTTCTGTTGATAGACAATATAAAATATGCTTATTTACTCTAAACAGAAAGGCAAATATACAAAATCTTATTGGTCTTAAGTTACCTAAGGTTTTCATAAAAAGTTAGGAACACATGTATTCCATGATGCTTCCTCCTGCACACACACACCATAAATATCTATTCTATGAATCCAATGATAGAAAATTAATAAGCTGATACAATGAGGTGAGGAAAGGACATTGACCAAAGATGAAAGATGAAGCATGATTTTAATAACTGCAGAAAAAGAGTGTGACTCATGAAGCTAGTAACAGTAGTACTAAAAATAAATAAAAAGAAAAGTACATCTGGTCTACTTTTTAACTGAAACACATACCGTATTTGCCGGTGTATAAGACGATTTTTTGGCCCTGAAAAATACGTATTTGCCGACGTATAAGACGACTGGGCGTATAAGACGACCCCCTAACATTTCCACTAAAAATACAGAGTTTGTTATATACTCGCCGTATAAGACTACCCCCCACTTGGAGGCATATTTTTCAGGGCCAAAAAATCGTCTTATACGCCGGCAAATACGGTAAATTAAACTTTATTTTCTAGGAATATAGCATCAAATGAAAAATTACAAGCAGAAATTTTTTCTTTAAAGATATTACTGTGTATTATGTATCAAACTAATGCTAAATAGGGGGTCTGTGAAGAAGCATTATTAATGTATAAAATATTTTTAATAGATGATTTGTAGTCTCTAGTGTAACCACTTAATTTCTTTCATATGTCTAGTATGTTCCCACTTTTATCCCTAATGTATTTCCATGTGTCTTCTCTTTACTTTCTAATCAGACTTGCCAAAAGTTCCATTATTTTATTGGTCTTTTCAGAGAACCAGTTCTAAACTTTATTGAAATACTGCTTTTCTTCTACAGGGTGTTCCCCAAAACTGTATACACACTTTGAATAATGATTAATTCCAATGGGTTAAATCTGAAAAGAAACATCAATTGAGCGATCGAAAAATGTACATATATACTTTTTTTTAGGATAGCCTTTATTTCACTATATTCTGTTTAATCCCTATCTTAATAAATCCCCATATTTATTATTTTTCTACTTTCTTAACCTGAAAATAAGTTCATTTACTTTTGTTCTTCGTTTTTAATAAATGCAGTCACAGCTCTAACTTTTCCTCTTGCTAAAGACAATGAAAAACACGATAAAAAAAACAACTTTAAATCAACATCTTAAAAACAATAATGATCTGCAATAGAGAAGTTGCAAGCCAATTTTTGGATGAGAGTCAAAATCCAAAGAGAAAAGTAAAAAGTCTGAGTAACAACAAACAGGGAGAGAGGGACAAATGGGGGGGAAAGGGGACAGCATTCAAAGCTGAAACCAACCAACCCTAGAGAAGATATGCACCCTGGAAACCAAAAGTCCTTTACGCTTGGCCTAAAGGAAGACTTTAATGCCTGAAACATCCTTGATGCCAATAAATATAGGACACCCCCCCCCCCCCAGAAGTCAAATCAAAGCCTCTCTAGAGGATGGCTAATCTACTCTGGACCTTGGAGAACCAGGAAATAGTTCAAAGACAACAACCAAGAAGCAGGCATAGGAAACCACACATATCCTAACATAAAAACCCAGAGCCCATAACCGACTGAAGGCTCAACCAAACACCGTAAGTCAGCCCTGCAGGCAGTGCTGGGGTGCTGTGGTGACACTGATTGCCACTGATGCAGGTGTGGTGACCCAGCACAGACTGCCAAGGGGCTGCAGATCAGGCCCGGAGAGAAGCCCAAAGAAAGAGGCAGGGTCTGTTCCGCAGCCGCCATGGCAGCTGTTGACCAGCTGTTGCCTCTCTCTTTTACTCTGGGCTTTGTCAGCAGCCACGCCTCTGTTTCTCTCTGGGCCTCCACAGAGGCTGCTAATTAGCCCCACCTCTCTGATCAGGCCTAGAGAGAGGCCCGGAGACACTGACTGGCATAAAAACTGACCAGTCAGAACCAAATCTGGGTCAACTGTGAGGAGCCAAAGGCTGCCTAGGAGGCGGAGCTTTTGATGCTGACTGGCATAGAAACCCACCAATCAGAACCAAATTGACTGGCAGGGGAGGGCAGTTGGGAGCAAGATCAGGCTAGCAGGGGAGGACTAGTAGGGGCAATCAGGCAAGTAGGCAGAGAGGTTAGGGGCAATAAGACAGGCAGGCATAGAGGTTAGGGGTATTCAGGCAGGCAGAGTGGTTAGGGGCTATCAAGCAGACAGGAAGAGTGGTTAGGGGCAACCAGGCAGGCAGAGTGGTTAGGGGTGATTAGGCAGGCAGAGTGGTTAGGGGTGATTAGGCAGGCAGGCAGGCAAGCAGTTAGGAGCCAGCAGTCCTGGATTGTGAGAGGGTGCAGGCCGGGCTGAGGGACCCCTCCACAATGCACAAATTTCCCACACCAGGCCTCTAGTAAAGAAATAAAGTTAACATGAATGATGACCAGCAGGAGCATTCCTCACAGGCCAGCTACTAGAATTATTGGACACAGATTTTAGAACAATGCTTATCTGTTTAAGTAAATATATAACAAATTAAACCGTGACCCCCTGGTTCATAGGTGGATGCTCAAACACTGTACCACTGTGTCTGGGTGCAAAACATTGTTTTAAAAATCTTTAAAACTCAGAAAAATGATAAATCTTATTCATGAACTAGTTAAGTCAACATTTATAAGATGTCATTTTCCCTCAAATTGTTCTGTTTATCAGTGCAATCTCAATTAAAATAATTTTTTGTACAAAATGATAAACTTATTTTAAAAACTTATATGGAAATGCTGAAGACTTATTGTAGATACTCAAAATAAATTATCTATTTATAGATATCTATATACTATAGGTGCGGTTTATGAAATTCATGAATGTGGTATGTATCAGTGAGCCCAGCCTGCACCCTCTCCAATCTGGGACCCTCAAGGGATATCTGACTGCCCGTTAGTCCCAATCCTACTAATCCAGGACTGCTGGCTCCCAACTTCTCACCTGCCTGCCTTCCTGATTGCCCCTAACCACTTCTGCCTGCCAGCCTGATCATCCCCTAACCACTCCCTTTCCAGCCTGATTGATGCCTAACTGCTCCCTGCCAGCCTATTTGATGCCTAACTGCCCTCCCCTGCAGGCCTGTCCATGCCTAAATGCCCTTTACTGCAGGCCTGGTCACCCCTAACTGTCCTCCCATGCAGGCTTGATCACCCCCAACTGCCCTCCCTTGCAGGCCTGGTCCCTCCCAACTGCCCTCCTTTGCAGGCATGGTCCCTCCCACTGAACTCCTCTGCTGGCCATCTTGTGTCCACATTGGGGCAGCCATCTTGTGTGTTGGAGTGATGGTCAATTTGCATATTACTCCATTTTAAAATATATATATTTTATTGATTTTTTTATAGAGAAGGGAGAGGGATAGAGAGCTAGAAACACCGATGAGAGAGAAACATTGACCAGCTGCCTCTTGCACAACCCCTATTGGGGATGTGCCCGCAACCAATAGACATGCCCTTGACCAGAATCGAACCTGGGACCTTTCAGTCTGCAGACCGAGACTCTATCCACTAAGCCAAACTGGTATTGGCTGCATATTACTCTTTTATTAGATAGGATAATCGCCCTTAACCACTCTGCCTGCCTGACTGCTCTGAACTGCTTGCTTGATTATCTAACCCAGGCAGAGAGGTTAGATAACTTTTTGACTAGAGGGCCACAATGGGTTCTTAAATTGGATTGGAGGGCCGGAACAAAAGTAACCTGACCATGCTGGCACTCTCATCTTGGGCTGCTGGTGAAGGAGCGGAGGGGAGAGCAAGAGAACCCTCTGCTCTTTCGGCTCTGTGGGCCGGATAGAACAGCCGAACAGGCCGAATCCGGCCTGTGGGCCGTAGTTTGCCCATGGCTGGCCTAACCAGTGCCTGGCCAGTAGCTATGGCATGCACTGACTACAGGAGCTGCTTAGCTGCAGTCACTTGGCAGTAGCAGTTCTTAGGTGACACACTCCAGAACTAGAGAGGAGGGAGTCCAATTCCTTGCAATTCCTCTCATATTCTGGAGCCCTTCAGGGAAGTCAGAGAGCTGGTTTCGGCCCAATCCCCAGGCCAGGCCAAGGGACCCCACGTGCCAGAGGGACCCCACTTGCTCTACAGATGCCCTTCAAGCAGACCCAGGTGCAGCAGGCTGGGTAGGGACCACAGGAGGTTGGCTCCATGACATTCAGCACGCCTCACCCAATCCTGCCCCGCTGGCCACCACCTGGGACCACCTGCACTAGTCCCTGCACCAAAGGGACTTACTAATTTCCTTTCAATGTGCACGAATCCATGCACCAGGACACTAGTAAAAATAACAACAATGTTGAAAGATTTATTATACCAGATTTGAAGCCTTAGAGTAATCAGGACAGTATGGTATTGACATAAGGATAGATGTAATTATCAATGGATGGAATACAGACCCTAGAAACAAATGTACACTTTTATAGGCAACTGATTTTCAGCTAAGAATCCAAAATCATTCAACAGTGAAGAGATAGTTTTTTTCTAGAAATAATGCTATAACAATAGGATATCTGTATGGGGAAAAAAAAATGTCAACCCTTACCCCATATTTGAGCCACCGTAGTATAATGTGACTACTTTTCCTATTCTGTACAAATATTTTGTTTCTGTAGTTATCAACTGTGTTTTGTCTGATTATATTTCCATGTGTTTATTCAACAATCAAATCTCCAATTGCTGAAATGGCCTCACAAGACATTTCTTTTGAAAAATATCAAGTATTCTTTATCAGGGGCACAGCTGTCATCTTTTCACATTATCCAAGAATCCCATTGCTCCTCTGATCTGTATAACTTGTCCTATGTGTTGTTCTTTCTTCTTCATTCCCTCATGTTGGTGGGGCATATCCTCTAGTACAGTAGAGTCCCCTGAGAGTGTGTATGAAAGGTAAAAAAAAAATCGAGACGTTTCAGTCCTGAAAATGTCCTTTTTTGTACCTTTTTCTCACACTTAATTAACACCTGGCAATACATGGAGTTCGAGGATGAAAATGGATTTCCTCAGAAGTGTCCATCTTGCTTCTGAGAAGTCTGACATGATTCTGATTCCTGGTCTTTTATGTATGACCTTCCCCCACCGCCCACTTCGGAAGCTTGCAGAATTTATCTTCAGTATTATGATATTTAAAAATAAAGAAGTTTGTGCCTGGCACTTGATGGAACTTCTTAATCTAGGAAAATGTTTCTTTAGTTCAAGGAATATTTTTCAATAGTATTTTTTAATAATTTTCCTTCTGTAATACTAGAACACAAACTTATTTGGTATTTGACCTCTTAGATTTATCCTTAAATAAAGCTATTATCTTTTCTCAAATATTACATCCTCATTGTAGTTTTGCACTACTTTTTAAGAGCTCTTCTCAATTTTATCTTCTCTTTCCTTAATTCTGCTATCATATTTTAACTGTCAATCACAATGCTTATTGATCATTAAATTTTTAATACTATTCTGATGCTGTTTCATAAATGCAATATCTTCTATTATTTCTGAAATTAAAATAATACCTTTGCTAAGGTTTTCATTTATTTGGCCAGTCTGGTTTCCATGTGAGTCAATGTTGTATAGTGCTGTCAGTATACCACCTGTGTTCCCACATCTGCTATCCCACCAGGTATTTTTCTCAGAAATGCTGCACTAAAACAGCATACACAGGCAGTCTAAAGAAACACCAGGTAGCCTATGCCACTATTTAAGAAAGCACTATGTCCTTTTGATTCCATTAGGCTCAACAACTAGCACCAAACAGAAGCACTAAACTCTCTTGGTCTTTAAAACCTGCCATCTCTCTGCTTTTAAAAGCTATTAAAGCAAAGAGGCCCTTTCTACTAACAGGCAGGTTTCACCTTGTGAGCCAAAATCAGGAGCTTACTTAAACTAGCCCCCTACCTGCATCTCCAAGCTTATTTAATCATGCCAATTTGGCATTCCAAAGTGACTTCTGCAAGCTCTCTCCCTGCAAAGTTGGACTAAAGTAAATGGTAGCTTCATGGTCCTCTCCAGGCCTCTATCAACCCTGATGGTTTTCCTCTTTGTTAATACAAATACTGAGGCTGGTCCCCAGAGAAATAAATACTTGCTGGCCCCTAAAACAGGCAGCTTCACAAATATATAGAATGTTCAGCACATTCTCTGGCAAGGCTAAGCCAGATCTCAGTCTCTAAGACTCTGTGTGTGAACTACATTGTCTGCTTTCCATGACTCACTCCAGCCAGGAGACAAATACAAGCAAGGTCTGGTAGTCAAGAGACAAATTCGAGAGTCTGGAAGCTGTGATTCCACTAAGCCTACAATAACAACAAAAACTCTGCAAATTTACTCCTGGGTTTTTTTTTAAACAATACCACCCTGATAATAAATAAATAAACAAACAAACAAATAAATAAATAAACTGCCTCAGTTAAAGATTATAACTTGAAGACGCAAAAGGAGGTCATCTAATATTTCTTCTATCTGGATTTTTTCTATAAATGTTGGAGAGCCTTGGCACTCATCCTTAGAAAATCTCTTGCCTTTTCTAATGACCCTCTTTCTTGTGATCTCATGAAGAATCATTATATATATACTATTAGAAGCCTAGAGCATGAAATTCGTACACTGGAGGAGTGTCCTCAGCTCAGCCTGCACCCTCTCCAATCTGGGACACCTCAGGGCATGTCTGACTGCCCTCTCACAATCCAAGACTGCTGGTTCCTAACCAATCGCCTATGTCTGCCTGATTGCCCCTAACGACTTCTGCCTGCCAGCCTGATTGCCCCCCTTAACCACTCTCCTGCTGGCCTGATGCCTAACTGCTCCCCATGCTGGCCTGATCGCCCCCAACTGTCCTCCCCTGTAGGCCTGGTCTTTTCCAACTGCTCTCCCCTGCCGGCCTGGTTGCCCCAATTGCCCTCCCTGGCAGATCTGATCTCGCCCCCAACTGTCCCCTCTGCCAGCCTGATGGCCTACAGCTGCCCTGCCCTGCCTGCCTGGTCACCCCCAACTTCCCTCCCCTGACAGCCTGGTCACCCCAAACTGCCCTCCTTTCACAGCTATCTTGTGGCAGCCATCTTGTGATGACATGAGGGCAGCCATCTTGTGGTGATGTGGGGGCAACCATCTTGTGGCAACATGGGGGTGGCCAACTGTGACAACATGGGACGACCATCTTGTGATGATGTGAGGGCACAAGGGCCACCTAGGTTTATGACATGAATATTCCCATTTATTCAACAGCTTAATGCAGGAGCTGCCTCCTGGTGGTCAGTGCACTCCCACAGTGAGAGCACTGCTTGGCTGACTGGGATGAGCAGCTGCTCACTGTTGCTAGCAGGCCCAAGGTGAGGCCATGTCTCCTCACCTATCAAAATACCTGAGACAATCCAGACTCTGGCCTGACCCCACCAGCTGATGCAGGACTTCTAAGATGTGTTCTAGAAAGAGCATGGGGCGCTGGCATAGGCAGATAGCAAGTGGGGGCATGACTGTAGACCCCCCCCCCTCAACTCCCAGGGAGGCTGTCCTAACGACTAAGGATCCTGGAGTACAGCTGCCCTGAACATTCCCGATGGTGTCAACAACCTGGTATCACACATCAAGGACATTCACTGAGTGGCTTTGGGATGCAAAACTCTCTGCCAGATTCATCCAGGACACAGAACATGCCTTTACCTAAGACATTACCCTGAAATAGATCAGACTAATTTCCTCATCCAGCAGTCATGTATTTTTCTCTCATGAGTCTTTAGAAAGTTGTCATTATTCTTGATACTCTAAAATTTTACATTAAAATGAGTAAAAACAAAATTTTACAATTATATAAACAGTTGTTGATCTTTTTCAGTCATCTTGCTTCATACTCACAGAGCCCTTTTAAAGACAACTACTTTTCATCATGAGAACTTTCCTTTAATTCTTTATTTCTCCTATTCCATTCTTAGTTCACTGCTGCTGAAACTTCTCTTAGCAGATTAAAAACAGATCTTTGTGTTGCTTCACTTTTCTTTCATGATTTCTCTTTTTTTAATTTTTTGCACTATATCCTGCAAGAAAATACTCAGCAAAATCTTCCAATTTACTAATTTGATCTTGAAATATATACATTCTGTTCTTCAGCCATCTATAAGATTATGCATTTTCAAGATCTCTAAATATACTTATTTTAAAATGTTCTTTCTACATGAATTATGTCATTCTCTCTTACCTCTTTGAGAAGTACCAATGATACTTTTAAAGGGGTTTTTTGTTTATTTATTTATATTAAGTTCTTCTATTTACTAATTTTTGTTCTCTTTCATAATGTTGGTTTTTCTGAAATGCCTGATAAATCTTATTTGTTGTACATGTTTACATGTAAGGATTCTGTCAACCAGCCTATAAATGCTATTTTCTTACTGCAGGATGCTCTTTCATGATTGTAAAAAGGAGAAATTCCTGGACAGGGTATGTCAGTAATTCATCTTCTGACCACAGGCAACCCAAGTTCCTCCAGGGTATTTCTATCCCAAATTTATAATCAATGTTCCAGCTAGAGAGCATTTTCTCTCCTATGAGGTATAAAAGTTGGGCTGGACTCATATGCTGCTCAAACCCCATACTCAAACAACTACACTGATACTTTTCCTAGGATCTTGAAGCACCACTATTCTTACCTTTTTGTTTTCCAGCAGTTTTTCCTGAATATGTTTCTTTGGCTAATGCTTCTTTATTGAAATTGATCCCAATGGCCTTCTGTCTTTCATATTCCTCACACTCCCTTGTTTTTCCAGGAAGACACACTTTATTGATAACCAGCTTTGCTAAAGTTAGTTTTATTTTATTCTTTAATTTTTCTATTTTTTTCTCAACTTTCTAAGGATTTGAGGTAATTCTAGTTAATCCCTTAAAATTGAAATGAATTTCTTTGCCATTTCCCCAAATAACTGATTTTTATCTAATGATAATTTAACAATTGGCCTTTAATTAAGACTCTACTTCATAATGAGAGAGAGAGAGAGAGAGAGAGAGAGAGAGGAGAGAGAGAGATAAATGTCATGAAGTCAATCACATTAACAGCCTTAGAGTCTTGGGTTATCCTGAAAGTTAACACTTCCAATAAAACAGTTCAATATGATCATCTTCTTGTGAAATGACCAGGAACTAATTTATAAAATATGACTGAATATTTTAAACCCATTACCACAAATTTATTATAGATTTTAACCAAAGCTAATGTTAAGATTTTATTTAAAAATGAAATTATATACATTAAATATACATTATAAATATCTATTACATGGTATATATACTATATACAGTATGTGTGTGTGTGTGTATATACACACATACACACACTATATTAACACTTAAGTAGATCTGTTTTACATTCATGTAATGTATATTAATAACCATTATACTTTTTAAAAAGCTAGACAATATATTGTCTTCTGAAATAAAATTCCTCTGGTAAGAAAATTAAAAAATTAAAAATTTAAAAATAATCTTGGTATCTAAAATACATGACTGCTTTCTTAAAATCTGGTAGTAATTACATAAGAGTTCTTTCAAATGGATACACAGAAATAAAGATTTAAATCAGAGAGACATTAAATAGAAGGCAAAAATAAATAATTGCATGAAGCATTAAGGTCACAAATAAAGTCTTTTAAAACAGAAATGCAGTGATCCTACTCACCCTAATAGATCATTTACTACACTCTGTTGCACCACCTGCTTATTAAGACAACAAAACCCAGAAAATATTAAAAATCATATATCTTTTTAAATTTAATGTATATTTTATTTCAGAGAGGAAAAGAAAGGGAGAGATACAAACATCAATGATGAGAGGTAATCACTGGTCAGCTGCTTCCTGCACACCCGTTACTGGGGATGGAGCCCACAAAGTAGGCATGTTCCCTGACTGAGAATCAAATCATGACGTCATGGTTCATAAGTAGACACTCAAATATTGAGCCACACTGGCCAGGCAAATCACAGATTTTTATTTTTTTAAAAGAGTTAGAAAAGACTCAAAAGATGTATTTGAATCACAAACCAATTATCACTAGTTGATGTCTATGGAAAAGTTTCTTCAAAGGCACAATTTCCTTAAGTATACAATGGGGATAGCATTATCAGCCTAGAATTATTATAAGGACTCAAGAAATGAGTAATTACTACCTTCTGAGCTAGAATTTCTGCCATTTTAACCCATGACTTATCTTAGTAAATATCAAGACTTCTCTCCTATTCTGTACTAGAAAATTAAAGTATATCCCTCACAGATACACTATTGAATGTGTTTTTCCAATTTTATGCCATCCTATCTAAATTCTTTGCCTCTCTACTCCTAATCCTCTTAAGCAGACAAACTGAAGTCAAGCTCTTTCCTCTTAAGCAGACAAACTGAAGTCAACCAAGAGGTTATGTGACTTAACCAAAGTCATATACTTAAGAAATAACAAAGCCAAGAATTTACTTACTCATACTCATGTACAAAAAATATTTTTAAGTATTTACCTTTCTACATGCAGGACAAAGCCCATTTTCATCAGTGCGAATTCGATGCCAACAAAATCGGCAAATCTGGTAGCCACAGGTGCAAGGGAAAAAATTGATATCATCTATCTCCAAGGGCTCCATGCAAAGAGGACATTCCACAGGGTCTTCCTTCGCATCAGGACTGCGAGACATCTTCACGTTTATTAAACAGCAGCAAAAGTTTATAATAATTTAAGGGAGGAAGAAGTTCAGCACTGAGAATTAAAATGTAGAACTTCAAAGACCTGCATGAGAAGAAACAAAATATACTGTTTACTACTGGAAAAACTACCATTTTCAACAATCAATAATCATTTATTAAAAATGTTAATCAGATCAATCTTTGCTATTATCTCAGAATAGAATCCTGAAATTTTTTGCATGTCAAGAGAAAAAACCTGGCATTATTAACTTTTTGGGGTTATTTTTGTGTGTGTTGTTGCTGTTTTTAAAATATATTTTTATTGATTTCAGAAAGGGGAATGGAGACAGAGATAGAAACATCAATGATAAGAGAGAATCGGCTTCCTCCAGCACTTTCCCCACTGGGGATCGAGCTGCAAACAGGGCACATGCCTTGAACAGGGATTCAAATCATGACCTCCTGATTTGTAGGCTGACGCTCAACCACTGAGCCATGACAGCTGGGCAACTTTTTGAATGTAATTAAAAAACAAAATCACTTCCTTTTTTCTAGATAAAATATTCAGTACTAACCATGTAGTCATCATATCACATTTGAGGGGAATAATTAATATATAGAAGCATCTTTGGCATTAAAACACAGAGTAGACTGTCTTTATCCTTGTCCTAAAAACTAGTAATCCTATATAATAAAAGGCTAATATGCAAATTGTCCCCTTGACCAGGAGTTCAACTGGGAGTTCCACAAGGGGCAAAGCAGGGCTGGCCAGCCAACCTCCCATGTCACCTCCTCCCACCTGGCCCGATTGGCTATGATAGGGGTGGTCTGGCCGGACCTCACCCATGCAAGAATGCGTGCACTGGGCCTCTAGTACATAATATTGCCACATAACTAAAGGAGCAAGATATCTAAAATGAATCACAATTTACAAAATAAACCTAATGAGAAAAAAAAAAGGCTTCAGTCATCTAAAATCACATATTAATATCAAATCCTTACCCAAGAAAACAAAGGCTAGAGTTGTTTAAAAATGCGATGTAATCTGTTTATAATTGAATATGTATAATATGTCAATGAAAACTTCTTGGAGAATAGGCACATATTAAACAAACCAATAAAAATTAAAATTGTATTTTATTAAAAATACTTTTATAGGTTTTAGAGAGGAAGGGACAGTGAAAGGGAGAGAGACATAAAAATATCAATGAGAGAATCATTGATCGCTGACTCCTGTACGCCCCCTAATAGGGATCGAACCTACAACCCAGAAATATGCCCTGATCTGGAATAGAACAATGACCTCCTTGTTCATGGGTTCACATTCTGCCACTAAGCCACACCAGCCAGGCAATAATGTATCTTTTTAGATTATACCGACTTGAAAAGTTTTAAGTAACAATTTAGGTTACAGCCACTCTTAAAACATTAGGAGGGAATCATTATTTTAGGTTAAAAAAAAATCATAACCTCCAAAATATAACAATGCAATCCCTATCAAAATAACAAAGGTTTTGTTTTGTTTTACATAATTTGACAAATTGATTCTAAGGTTGACATGAAAGAATAAAAATGCATGAGAGTTGCTTTGAAACTTCTGGGGGGGGTGTGGGGAGAAATACGGGCATTTGCACTATCAGATATTGAACTGTACTACAAAGCTACAATAATTTAAATTATTGGTACAAATACGAACAAAAGGTCAAAGAAATAAATTTTAAAATCTAGAAAAAGAACCATAAATTTATAAACTTTAATATTTTATAAAAGTGACATTACAAATCAATATGACAAGAATGACCAATTAATAAGCAGTAACAGGCCTTAGGGGTTTGGCTCAGTGGATAGAGCATCAGCCTGCAGACTGAAGGGGCCTAGGTTTGATTCAGATCAAGGGCATATGCCCGGGTTGCCGGCTTGATATTCAATAGGGGGCGTGCAGAAGGCAGACTATAAATGATTCTCATCATTGATGTTTCTATCCCTCTCTCTCTCCTTTCCTCCTGAAATCAATAAAAATATATTTTAAAAAATAAGCAGTAACAGGACACTGGCTGATGAACTTTAAGTTTTTTTAAAAAAAAAAAAAAAAAAAAAAAGACAGCATCGCCCCGCCAGTGTGGTCCAGGGATTGAGCATCAACCCATATATCCAGGAAGTCACAGTTTGATTCTCGGTCAGGGGATGTGCCAATGATCTCCAGTAGGGGGCGTGCAGGAGACAGCTGATCAATGATTTTCTATCATCATTGATCAGCTACAATAATCAATAAAATAAATAAATATCTCTCTCAAATCAATAAAAATGTATTTAAAGTAAAATAGAAAACAGTATATATCTGTCACACTACAAATAAATCAAAATAAATGCCAAATGATCTGACTAAAGAAATATACATTAAAATAAACTACTAAAGTGTTAGAAGAAAAAAATCATAGAATTTTTCAAGTCTTGGGTCTTCCTAAGCAAAAACAGAAATTCAGAAGCCCTAAAGAAAGATATATGATCAACTTAGCAACATGAAAAATAAACTACATAAAATTAAAGGCAAGAAACAGAGTAAAGGATATATACACTATATGTAATGAAGGGCCAGTGTCCAAAATAATGAAAGAAATTGTGTAAAGCAATTTTTAAACAGCAAATAAGTCACACACAAAAAAATGAGAACCGAATATGAGTAGTTCACAAGAATCACAAATGGTTACAATATATGAAATGGTGATCAACCTTTAGTTTATAAACAGTAAGATAGCATTTTCCCCATCAGCCTGCCAAAGAAGTAAATTTCCCCACAAAGTAGATGTTTTCACTGATCTACGTTCCTCTTCCTTAAGAGGAAACGGGAGCACCAAGAATATTTTGCCTTAAATTGCACAGCTATTAGGTGGTGCAGCCTGGATTCATTCCATGAAGTCAACACAGAATCTGTGTTACAAACCACTTCCTTATTCCACCTAAGAATCTGTCCTACATACTCATACATGTGCACCAAGTATTCTGATACGTTTTACAGCATTGTTCATTCAAGTAGAAAACTGTAAATAATCCGTTGGGAAATCATTATGTAAATAATTATATAGCCATGATAAGGTAGATGTGTGTGTTGAATCAGAAGATGTCTATTATGCAGTTTTTTATTTTTGAAAAGTAAGTTAAGAGACTAACATTCTTGATTTGTTTCTCTAAAAAAAAAAAAAAGCACTTGAAAGGTTATACACCAAACTGTTACCATATCACAAAAGACAAAATTGACAAAAGTAGACTACTAAGTTATTTTTTGAAAAAATCTGTATTATCTGAATTGTTACAACAAATATCCTTTTGCCATTCAAATGGCCAACTTAAAAAAGAGAAATTACTTTATCTCATTTAGAAAAATTAAATATGACTTTTGTTAATAATTAGCAGAAAATTATTTCAAAATAAAAATGTTTTTAAAACAAAGAAATGGGCCCTGGCTAGTGTGGCCCAGTTGGTTGGGTGTCATCCCATGCACAAGGAGGTTGCTAGTTTGATCCCCAGTCGGGGGTTGTGGGCTCTATCCCCCGAGTAGGGGGCATGCAGGAGGCTGCTGATTAATGTTGATGTTGTGCTCTCACATTGCTGTTCTTTCTCTCCCTTTCTCTCTCTCTAAAAGAAAAAAAAATAAATAAACTATTCAGAAGGAAGAAAGGGAGGGAGGTAGGGAATATGTATTTATAAACAATTAAGGCGTCTTGGTTTGCAGACCCAGTTTTGTCACAATCAGTTTCCTCATATATAAAATGAGGAGTCTAGAAACAATCTAATGGCTCCTCCAACTTGAATATCCAAAAGCTGTACCTATAGAAAATACAGACTCAAACATTGGTTCCACCAACAGGAAACTAAACTAAAATAATTGAGGGGTGCTGTCTACACTTCTAATATACTTTTGATTATGAGATTTTATTTCTATAACCACCGCTTATTAGAGTTTTAAGTGAAATAATTCATGGAATGCTGGAAAGGAAACAATATACAAAGTTTATGAATTGAAAAGCTTTCTAGAAAATAAATTACTGTAAATTTAAAAATGACATATTGAGGTTTTGCTTTTTAATTGCTCTTTTAGTTTTAAAAAAGTTGGGAAGAGGATGAATCTTCCAGTTTAAAGGAGGGCGGGGGAGACACAAACTAGCAGGAAGTCCCTTAAAGTGGTTAACAAAAAACCAAATACATTTTGTACACTTCTAGCACCATGGAGAGATGCCATGCACTCCAGTGGCCAAATGTAGGAGAAGTCTGATGTAGTAGAACACTGGAACACCAAGTCAAAAAAAAAAAAAAAAACCCCGACTTCTGTCTCATCTCTTCCACTAAGTATCTGTATGATTTTGGAAGACACTCAAAATCTCTAAGACTCAATTTACTCAACTGGAAAAAAACTAAGAGACACAAAATTTAATGGAATTTCAAGTAGAGAGAAATTTCCTTTATGTAAACCCAATGAACCAAGCCTTTAAAATAAACTTTGAAATCAACTCTCTCCCTTCCAAATATCTTTGCCAGGATTTTCATTCAGGGATGGATAATTTTTATTACAAAAGCTAGTTAATTAATATTATAATTAAAATAAAACAATGAGTTGAAACAATAAGACACAGAATACAATAAGGTATAAGACACAGAAACAAAAGATAATTTTAAATGGAAAAGGGGAAATGAAGTCAATGGCTTTCTGGATGAGGTATGAGAGTTATAGCACATACCGTAAGTGATCCATTTTTGATTTGGTAATTAATTTTACCCCCCCAAATAGTTCATTTTCACGTATACGATCTAATTCTCACAATGACTTGGTAAAAAAATATCCCCTTATAAAAGACAACTGAGGCCAAAGGGTACCCAGTCTTAAGTAAGTGTTGAATACACAAATTGGAAGTAAGACTGTCAACTTAAAAACCCAAACCCTTTCCAATATGTTAAGATAGAAATTATGATAACTGAAGTCATTACTGCATTACCCTTGTGTATAAAGTACAAATGTTCATTAAGTAAAAATTACATTACTTTTTCAAAAACTTAGATTCTACATGAAATTTATACTCATTACCTGTAATATATCACCTGAAACTAATACCATAACATAGTATAAATTCGAACACACATAATAATATTCCTGAATCAACAAAAATCTCACATACCATGTAGTAAGTAAAAATTATATACTCAAAATCATATTAAAAATTTCTTCATCACTCATAAAGTGCTATATACATGGTTTTTGTTTAAGATACTTTTCAAAAGGTAAGTATAAAAATACAGTAAAAAATGTAAAATACTGCAGCCGCAGTACAAAACAGTTTGGTGGTTCCTCAAAAAGCTATATACAGAATTAGCATATGATCCAGCAATTCCACTTTCAGGTATGTACAGAAGGAATTGAGAGAAGGATCTCTCTCTTTTTCTTTAAATATATTTTATTGATATTTTACAGAGAGGAAGGGAGAGAGATAGAGAGCTAGAAACGTCGATGAGAGAGAAACATCAACCAGTTGCCTCTTGCACACCCCCCACTGGGGATGTGCCCACAATCAAGGTACATGCCCTTGACCGGAATCGAACCAGGGACCTTTCAGTCCGCAGACCGACGCTCTATCACTGAGCCAAACCGCTTTCGGTGAGAGAAGGATCTCTTAATAGATATTTAGTAATGCTGCTATGAATATTGTACACCAATATTCATAGTACACCAATATTCATAGCAGCATTATTTCCAATAGCCAAAAGCTGAAACAACCCAAGTGTCTGTCAACAGATGAATAAACAAAATGCAGTATATACATAAAATATTATACAATCATAAAAAGAATGATTTTCTGCTGAAAATGGTTTGCCTCAATGGATAGAGCGTTGGTCTGCGGATTGAAGGGTCCCAGGATTGATTCCGGTCAAGGGCATGTGCATTGGTTGCGAGCACATCCCCAGTAGGGGGTGTGCAGAAGGCAGATGGCCGATGATTCTCTCTCATCGATGTTTCTAGCTCTCTATCCCTCTCCCTTCTTCTCTGTGAAAAATCAATAAAACATATATATATATATATATATATATATATATATATATATATATATATGAATAGTTTTCTGATACATGCTACAATGTGGATGAGCCTTGAAAACATAATGCTAAATAAAATTAGTCACAAAAAGACAAGTATCATATGATTCTACTAATAATGAGTCATCTAAAGTAGGCAAATTCATTGACAAAGAAAGGAGATGTTACCAAGGGCTGAGGTCAGGAGAATGAGGAGTTATCATTTAATGGGTACTTAACAATGATTAGTCTTTTAAAGGAGGAGAGGATTAAAAGGGGGGTGAGGGGCACATTTAGCCTCTCTTATCAAGAAAGCTAACTGGTTGTTCTACTCATATCTAGTAAATAACACGTATTATTCCATCTACACTGAGTGGCCAGATTATTATGACCTCTGAATGCATAACAATCTGGCCATTCAGTATATATTCTATATAATAAAAGGTTAATGTGCAAATTGTCCCCCTGACCTGGAGTTCGACCAGCAGGCAGGCCAGACCCCACTTCATGCACCAGGTTTCTAATTCATACACACACACACACACACACACACACACACACACACACAGAGTGGCCAGATTATTATTCGCTCAGAGATCATAATAATCTGGCCATTCACTGTATATAAACAGGTTCTAATTTTATTAGTAAAGTTAGACAGTTGACCAATGAAGGTTTTTGCCACTCCAACAATTCTTTTTTTATCTTCATTCAGTGATTCAATAAATAGTTATAAAACTCTTACTATGTTTCAAATCCGAATCTAGGACTTTGGGATATATTAGTCAACCATAATAAGCAAAAATCACAGCCCTGCTACCTAACTTTTAATTGGGCAATTGCAATTTAAATGGGCCAGTTGAAGTAGGTTTCAATAAAAGTTAACATTTAAAGGAAGTATTTGTGTAAGCTGTGCAAATATCTGAGAAAAGAAGGCCCAGGCATGAAGAAGTCAATCAAGAAGCCCCACAGAGGGGACATGCCTGAAATGCTTAAAGAACAGCAAAGTCAGAGTGGCTGGAGTAGAATAAGTAAGGGAAAGAACAATTTGAGATAAGGACAGAGATGTGGGGGGTCCAGGATCTTGTAATGATTCATCATAGGCCATTAGAACAAATTTGCCTTCCTTTGTGAAATAAAGGAAGAGGGCCATAGAGTTTTAAACAGAGAAATGGCATAGACTTGACTTATATTTTCAAAAAATCTCTTTTGGTTCCACTTGCACCTTGACAGTAAGGAGTTTCTATGAACCCACTCCCCAGAGAAATGGTGAAAATTGCTTAAACCAACCATTTAAAGTATCTGGAAATGATCCTAAAGGCCTAAGGCAAATGAATAAACATTTATTCAAGAAACTCTATTAAAATTCAGGAAAAACAGCAAGACTATATGGTTATTTGAACTAAAATCTGTTCTTTCCCTTTCTCCTTCCCTCCCTCTTCTCAGCTCAATGAAACTGCAACTCCTTTCCAGATTGGTGCAGCCAAAACTTAGAATGCCCTTTAACCACAGCTAACAGTCAGAAAGCTACCTTGCCAATAGGGAGAGGACATCACTATTTCTCATCCTGCCCAAAGCTACCTGATGCTAAGCTAAATTCCAGGTAAGTGCAGACAAAAGGTGGGGGCTCCCCTCTTTCACCCAACTGTCACTCACGGGAAAGAAGCCCTATGTTGCTGTTGTACATTGAAAATACTAGGACCTAGACCAGCCGTGGGCAAACTATGACCTGTGGGCCGGATCCGGCCCATTCGGCTGTTCTATCTGGCTGGAGGAGCCGAAAGAGCGGAGGGTTCTCTTGCTCTCCCCTCCGCTCCTTCACTAGCAGCAGTATTAACATGGCAACGTCGGAAAACACGCCGCTACTCCTCCTCATGAGTGGGCGGATTTATATCCGCCCATTCAATAGAAGGAACAACCTCTCAATCTTCCAGAGGCTCCTTGTAATGCCTGTGGACATGTCTCCCCTACATCACCCTGGGAATGCATAGACACATTATCGTGGTGATGTAGGGAGACACGCCCCTGGAGAGCACAGTATCAGAGGCTTTCTGAGGTAAGACTAAGAGTTCTACTCAAACACAATTTTTTCCTGTTCCCACATTCTGTACATCACAATGACTTGTTAATAAAACAACAAAGACTTTCAGCTTTTAGGGCTTGTATCCACTGCAGTATTTTTCCCCCCACTGCAGACGCGCACAGCAGGGAAAAAGACACACAGAGGACATGTCACACTAGCCATGCTGCGGCTGCATTTTTTTTGCTGATACGGATGCGGTATCTGTAACACTACCGTGGCCACTAACCGCATGTGTTAGCGGCAAAACAAATGCATTTTGTGCTGCATTTGCTTCTCCCCCTTGCGCCTGTAAAAATGTGTGCTACAGGGCATTTGTGTTAACATGCACCATTGCACATTAGCATCAACACAAACATGATGGAAACCTGTGTACCCTGCATTAACCCTCGCTACACTGCATTTCAGTACTGCACCACACTGTAACAGCAGCACGGCTAGTGTGAATGAACCTTAATTCAGTGGGTTGAACAAAAAAATTGTATAGAAATGTGATGAACTAAAGATTTTATTACAAAATCACTTAATTTCAGGGTTTCAGAAGTAATTAGACAAATGAAAAGCTGAAAATCAAATGTTCATATCTAATACTTGGATGAAACCCTTTCCTGGTAATGACAGCCTGAAGTCTTGTACTTATGGACATCACCAGATGCTGGGTTTTCTCCTTTGTAATGCTCTGCCAGGCTTTCACAGTAGGGAGATAGATAGATAGATAGATAGATATAAATATCCTGCCATTTCCAGCTTTTAATAAGAAAAACTGTTGCAATGGGCATTTAAAAGTGACACTTGGTTGTTTTTATGGAGTCCAGTGGATGCAATCTGACATTTATAATGGGCTCTTTCACACTATGTGCACTGCAGCTGTTTTTTGCCAGTAACGGAAGTGCTAGTGGTAACTACTGGTTACCCATGTTTTACACTGCCCTAGCACCTCCCATACAAGTGTGTCTGGAAGACACAGCAATGTGCAGCTATTTGTTACCATAAACAAATGGCCTGTGTGAAAGATACACAGGTTTCCTATGGAGGAAAGGGGTTGTTCTCTATGGTCAGGGTGTGCCTCTGTCCCATGTCTGAACTTTTTCAGATGATTTTGTCATATATATATATATATATATATATATATATATATATATATATATATATATATATATAATTTAGAAGACCAAAAATGTTATAGTAGAGCAAATTTAATCACTTGTTTTTATACTTTACTGTCTTATTTTAGTAAAGAATTTAATAAGAGAACGGTACTGTTGGTTTTAGCCCCAAATTAAACATGAGTGGACCAAAGAAAAGGAAAGTAGACAGTGAATGTTGAGTGTTTAAGAGGGAGTGGACAAAATATTTTTTCACCGAAGTCTGATCAATGCCAGTATGTCTGATATGCCAGGAAACACTTGCAGTCCTCAGAGAGTACAATCTCAGCCGTCACTTTGCCACAAAGCATGGCAACTATGCTAGCGAGCAGTCACCTCAAGAACAGGAGGCTACTGCACAGAGGTCGATGGCTAAATTATAGGCTCAGCAAAATGTCTTTCACAAACTGCAATTCAAGAGAAAACTACCAAAGCAAGTTTTATTCTATCATTCAAATTAGCAAAAGCTAGCAAACCTCTCTCTGAAGACGAGTTTTTGAAAGAATGTATGATAGAGACAGCAGGTCTCTTGTGTCCAGAGAGCAAAGGCAAGTTTGAAAAACTCAGCTAGCTTATCACGCAGGACAGTGACTCGTCGAGTGGAACTGATTGATGAAGACTTGGCCAGCAAGTTAAATAGTAAGTCAGAGTTCTTTAAGTTTTATTCACTAGCATTGGATGAAAGTAATGATGTAAAGGACACTGCTCGGCTCTTAATTTTTATCCAAGGGATTAGTGACAATTTTGAAATTATGGAGGAGTTTTTAGCCATGGAGCCACTGAAAGGAAAAACACGGGGAAAGGAATTGTATGACTGGGTGTCTACTGTCATCGAGAAACTAAAGCTACCATAGAGTAAACTTGCTAATGTCACGACAGATGGATCTCCAAATTTAACTGGGAAAAAATGTTGGACTGCTCAAAAGAATTCAGGATAAAGTAAAAGAGGAGAACCCTAACCAAGATGTTATTTTTCTTCACTGTATTATTCACCAGGAATCATTGTGCAAGTCTATATTACAACTTAATCATGTTGTTAATACAGTCATAAAGCTTGTTAATTTCATTTGAGCAAAGGGACTTCAGCATCGTCAGTTTATTAAGTTTCTGGAGGAAATCGATGTGGATCACCACGACTTACTTTACCACTCTCATGTCTGCTGGTTGAGTTTGGGCAAAGTTTTCCAACGAGTGTGGGAGCTCAAAAAAGAGATTGGTCATTTTTGAAATTAAAGGGGAAGTCTGACGAATTTACTGAGCTGAGTGACAAGAACTGGCTGTATGACTTTACATTTGCTGTAGATATATTTTCACATTTGAATGAGCTAAATGTGAAGCTACAGGGAAAAGATCAGTATGTACATGACATGTACACTAATGTAAAAGCCTTTAAATCAAAGCTGATTTTCCTTTCCAGACAAAGTCTTCACTCATTTTGCCACACTAGCCACACAAAAGGAGACCATCCAAAACGTGAAGAAATACAGCAAATCACTGGATGACCTGCATGCAGAATTCTGTCGTCCGTTTTCTGATGTTGAAAAAATTGACCAGTCACTTCAAATGGTGGCCTGTCCTTTGTCACAAAACCCTGAAACAGCACCAGAAGAGGTGCAACTGGAACTCATCGATCTTCAGTCTGACTTTGTCCTAAAGGAGAAATTCAGGTCTCTTGAACTAAGAGACTTTTATGCTTCACTTAATGAAGCCACTTTTCTAAACATCCGAAGGATGGCACAGAAGATACTGGTGCTGTTTGGGTCAACCTGTTTGTGAGCAGACATTTAGCGTCATGAACATCAACAAAGCCCCTCACAGATCTATCCTGAGAATTGCCACAACAAAACTAACTCCAGACTTTGATGCATTAGCTAAAAAAGGAGACCAACAACACTGTTCCTACTGAAATTGATATTTTAAAGACCAAAAACCTTTCAACTACATTGCCATCTACATCTACGTCCTGGGCATAATTTGGAAGTTGCACTAAAGAAAATGTTTAATTTACTGTTTATACATTTTGTTCTTTTCTATTTGTTTTAGTTTTAAATTATTTTATTATATTTAAGTTTAATTTGAAAGGCTTTGTACCTTTCCTTTGTTAGGCAATTTTATTTTGCCTTTGCCATCTTCAATATAAGTATGTTATTGTGCTATGATTCCTCCATTTTTTGAAGTTTCAAATTATAATAATTAGTGTTTACATTCTTCTTATTAAAATGTTTGAAATGAATAAAACTATTGAAATTTTAAAAAAAGACCATACCCTTTTATGTAATGATGTTTACTTTGAATTTATATTAGTTCACACAAACACTCCATCCAGGCCCTCCAGTCCAGTTTAAGAACCCATTGTGGCCCTCGAGTCAAAAAGTTTGCCTTTCACCCAACTTCTTTGTAAAGCAGAGCTCCAATACCAAGAAAGGCAAAACAAGAAGACTTGAGGCTACTGTACACCACTCCAGTAAGTGCTCAGTTGAACTGGGGGTATCTGTCACATGAAGTGGAAAGTGCACCACTATCCCTGCTATCCAACTCCAGAGTTAGAGCCAGAGACATATATTTTGCCAGGAAGGTGAAGTCAGCTTAAAACAAATAGCTCTGAATCTCTTCCAAAGGAAGACTTCATATGCAATAGAGTGTAAAGTTCAGGCCTAAAGGCAATCTCAAAACCAAGAAGCTTGTGATGAAGGGCAACTGGGAGGAGATTCAGATACTGCTAAACTGTAAACCAGCTAGCTTACAGGAGAGAATAAGGAGAATCAAGAAATAAGACAGCCAGTATGAGTCCTCCTAGGGTCAGAATAAATTTCAAAGTCTGACCTCAAGAACTATCCCTGCAAGTGAGCTCAAAATAAAAAATTTTTTGGATCAAGTTGAAAAGCAATTTGTATCCTGACCTAGGGCATAGCTGAAAACAAGGAAGCAGTCAGCTGGCAATAAACATCTGGATATAGTCAAGGAAAGAGACAGTGGAAGTGGAAGAGAATCTTGCCAAAAACACCATTATCCTAAGGTGCATGTGGGCATATCTAAGTCTGCACCCCCTAGGATCAATACCAGATGCTTAACACTGCAAGAGGGGAATAGACTTCACTAAATTAATATAAGCAGTCACTAAACAAATAAGCAAATAATAGTAAGAAGACCTGGGAGGGAAGACTGGTACTCACAGTTGCTACATAAAATGTCCAGTTTTCAACCATAAATTGCAAGTTATGCATAAAAACAGGAACGTATAACCCATGTACACCAGGAAGAAAGCAGGCAACAGAAACTGCCTGTGAGAGACACCATATGTTGGATTTAACACACAAAGACTTCAAAGGAATCATTTTAAGTATGTTAAAAAAAAAAAAAAACTAAAGGAAAGCATGATTAAAGTAGTAAAGGAATGTATAATGAAAATGTCACATCAAATAGAGAATTTCAATAAAAAGGTATTTATTAAATAAACAAATGGAAATTGTGGAGTTGGGAAGTATAACAACTGAAATAAAGTCACTAGAGGGGCTCAATAGTATGTTTTTAACTGGCAAAAGAATGAACTAGTGAAATAGATGGCAGCAGATTAATAGAGATTATACAGTCTAAAGACAGGAAAAAATAATAAAGAAAAATGAACAAAGCTTCAGAAATGTAAAACACCATTAAATACATCAACATGCACATAATGGGAATACTAGAAGAAAAAATATTTAAAGAAGTAATGGCTGTATCACAATTAACTACTATAGCTACACAAAAACACATGAATCTCACAAACATGATATTGAACAAAGCAAGAAGAATAATATAATGTGGTCATATAAATTTCAACAGATAAAAGAAAGTTATATTTTAGGGATGCAGAATGCCTTTGGGTAAAAGGGAGAGGGTTATGGACCAAAAGTGCTTTGGTGGTAAAGTGGTATTCTGATATACTTAAAATGTTCTCTCTTTTTTTTTTTTAAGTTTTTTTTCAAAGCATTGCCATGACCAAACCCTCCTCACTCTGTATATGGTGGCAGAGCTAGGATCAAAACCAGGTGTTTTCTAAAGCCAAGATCCAACCGTGGGAATAGCTGCAGTAACCCGTGCCCAGTGACAACAAGGAAAAGTCTCCCAAACCTCCAGAACCAGTCCACTCTAAAATTCCCACCTCAATCCAATTCCCAATACACTCACGGGGCAACATTGGGAGAAAAAAAATTAAAAAATCCTTATTTCCCCCTACATTCTAACTCTCTTTTTGTAACATCTCATCCAACCCAGACACAAGGCTTGAGAAGTCGCTTCACAACTGGAGAAAAATAAAATTAAAATAACAGGGCAGGTGAGAGAGCCTTTGGGGGAAGACCTGGAATGACTGTAGAAATTGAAGAAAGAGCAGAGGAAGTGACAACTAGAGATCGGTACAGGCACTCATCCCAATTGGGATGGCTTCAGGAGCCCAGGATCTGCCTGGGGCCAGAAAGTATTCCTTTCCCCGTCTGCTCATATCTAAGAAGGAACTGGTCTCTCTCCTCCACTCAGTCAGTCTCCTCCACTCAGCACTAGTGGCCCCCAAGGCCTACAGTGAGAAGTCATACCATCTTAGCCTGGCATCAAGGTGCCTCATTTTCTGTCTCAAGCAAGTGGCTGCAGCAGTCAGAACAAGACAGGAACTAGGCCAGTAGCCTCAGGGCCAGGTTCTAAACTAGCAGGACTCCTGGCATGGGTGGAAGCACACAGCAGTAAAAAAGCAGAGAAGACCATAGAAGAGGAGAAAGGAGCCCCAAACCAGCAGCCTAGAGCTACACAGAGCCAGCTCCTCCAAGGTGAGCCCAAAGCCTTTTTGGCGCCAGACCCTGACACGATCCTCAGCCGTCCTAAGGTTCAGGATGGCGTTTCCTGCTCCCTCCTCCAAGCAGGATAGGAGTGGCTGGCTGAAGGGCAGGAGTCCTGGAGTAGCACTAAAATACAGGCAGATTCCTAGGGTCCTTTCTGTGGTCATCCTGCCTGTAATGGGAACCAGCTCTCCTGCAGAAGATCCTTTCAATCCCTCTGACTCTCCAAGACCTCGGCTTGGAATGTCTGGGTCTTATTCCTGTCTGGACCATCTCCGAAGTTCAAGGTGGTCAGCAAGCCAACATGAGACCCACACCACTTCCTTGTGACTGTCCTTGTCACAGGAACACAGTCAGCTGCCCCAAAGATCTCAAGGCGGAGGCCCAGTCACAGCTTCGAAAGTCAGTCCTGTGAGTAAGAAGGAAGCCTCAAAGACCAGGCCAGAAAGGCCAAGCAGCAAGATCAAAGTGGCACAGACCAGAGGTGGGGGGTGGGCCAGGCAGAGATGCAGGTTGTACCATGCCTGGAGCTGCTCATGGGGAGCCAAAGGGGCCTGGGCCGCCACAGAGAGTCTCCCCTTCCCCGACCCTCTTGACAAAGGTGCAGTTGGTATCCACGCTCTCCCCCAAACCCTCAGAGGGGATTCCCATGTGCAGTGAAATGTTCTATTTTTAACCTGGGGATGTTTTCTTCATAATAAAACTGTACATGTTTTATATTTTTTCTGAATATATACTCTTTTCAAAGTCTTAATAGAAAGAGATAATAGCTATAAATTCCCCAGAATGGTTGCAAATGACCCACAGACCCAGAAAGTACACATACCCAAGATCAACAAACCTACCAGACACAATAGAGTAAACGCACAGAACACTAAAGGTAACAAGAATCTTAAAAACAGATAATGAAAAAGGACCCTTCGTGCAATGGAATGTTAATTATTATAATTATAGTGGACTTTTTTTTTTGTTTGTTTTTTAAATATATTTTTTCTGCTTTTTTACAGACAGGAAGGGAGAAAGATAGTTAGAAACATTGATGAGAGAGAAACAATGATCAACTGCCTCCTGCACACACACACACACACACACACACACACACACACACACCACTGGAGATATGTGCCCACAACCAAGGTACATGACCATGACCGGAATCATACCTGGGACCTTTCAGTCCATAGGCCGACGCCCTGTCCACTGAGCCATACCAACTAGGGCTATAGTGACCTCTTAATGGCAACAACTGAAGCCAGAAGGGAATGAAATATATTCAAGATACTAAGAGAAAATTACTGTCAACCTACAACTGTACTCCTAAAAAAGCAGTAACTCCTAATGAGAGTAAAATAATAAAATAGCATTTTTTATAATAACTGAGGTTTTCACATGAACTGGATATTAGATGATATTAAGAAATTATTATTAGCTAAGTATGACAGAGGTATTTATTTTTTAAAGCTCTTCCATAGGAGAAATATTCTTAATTATAGATTTCATATGATGTGATATTTCAGCAGGAAAGGAAGCACAGAATGGGAAAGAGGTAAAACTTTCAAAGTGTCCCAAGTATTCATAACTACAGAAACTGAGGGATGGAAATAACTGGATTTTGTTGTATTGTTTGGCCTATTTTCGTGCATGCTTAGAACTGTCTATAATAATTTCTTTAAATAATTGATAAAATCTAAGGCTAAATTAAAACAAATAAACAAAAATATAGCATGTTTACCAGTAAAAGACCTCCACTAAAGCAATTTGTCAAAATGTTCTTCAGGAAGAAGGAAAATGACCTCAGGAGGACAGATTAAAGAAGAGATGGTGAGGAAAGAATATGGTAAAATGTATGTAAACTGAGTCACATATTTCGATGTAAAATAATATAATTTGATGGATTTAACAAGGGTAAAATAAAATATTAAATAATAAAAAACAAATAATTTGGGAAATGAGTGATACTGAATAAACTGCTATCAGGTCCATTTGAGAGCAATGTGAATGATTCAATTTCAAGGGTAAGTAACCACATAGTCCCTGTAACCTACTAATTCCACTTCTCTTAACTGCCTGAGAAAACAGTTGCACATTTTAAAAAACATATATTTTTATTGAATTCAGAGAGGAAGGGAAAGGGAGAGAGAGATAGAACTATCAATGATGAAAATGAATTACTAATTGGCTGCCTCCTGCACACCCCCTACTGGGGATTGAGCCCACAGCCAGGCATGTGCCCCGACAAAATCCAACTGTGAACTCCTGGTTCATAGATTGACACTCAACCACGGAGCCACACCAGCCAGTTGCACATTTTAATGAGGAAGCATATACAAACAGTTCCAGCACTGCCTGTAATAGCAAGAAATCGGAAATCTGCCATCAATAGGAAATGGCAAGATTATGGTATATCAATAAAACAAAATACTATATAGCAGTTTAAAAGACTAAGATGGACCTGAACATTCAAACATAATGAGTGAAAAAGACAAATTGCAGGTACTGTGTATACACAAATATAATTATATATGCAAAACCACAGAAAAAGTTATAAACAAGCTGGTAATAGTGGTTATACTATCTATAAAAACAAAGAAGGAAATTGGATGAATTGGAAACCTGAGATTTGACAATGATTATACGTTTCTTCTATAATAGAAAATTAATTTTCAAAATTGACTTTTTAAGGATATTAAACTTTGAATCCCCTGAGTGCAAACATTTCATCTTTTGCACCCATTATATTAGGTGAATGTATATTATAAATCATAGGATCTCACATGGACTAGAGGGAAGGAGGCGTACAAAGAAGACTGATTCAAAGGAAATATACCAAAATAGCAGTTTTTCACTTAGTAAAACAGCTATGAGTAGTTTTTTCCTTTTACTTTCCTCTACTTTCCAATTTTTAGAAAATGAACATTTACATTTATAATGGGAAAACTATTTTAAATTAGTTAAAAATAAAGTACAATTGAAAAATAAAGAGAATAAAATAATGAGATGAAAAACCTTTTGAATTATAATTAGAGAATCCACATCAACCTGTTTCCTATTAGTTTGTGCTCTCTCAGAAGGAGGTTAGGAGTTTTAAAAATTAAAGGCTAAGCCTCTTAGTGTTATTAATAAGATAAAATCAAGTTGTACAAAATCAAAGAAGAGACTATTAGTGTGCTAATTAGTTCTTTGCCATAGCTGTACAGGTTGTCACAGGAATTGCCCTAAGTGTTTTCAATTCAGGAAAAAAACAAAACACATCTATTTGGTGCGGAAAGTGCATGGCAGAAAGATATGTCTATTTTAAAGTTTTTAAGGATTCACTTAGAGACCTATTTGAAACAAATGCATCCAGGCATCCAAGCATCCAAAGCTAAAACGCTGCCCAGCAAGTGTGGCTCAGTGGTTGAACATCTACCCATGTACCAAGAGATAATCACTTTGATTCCCGGTCAGGGCACATGCCTGGGTTTCAGGCTTCATCTCCAGCAGGGGCATGCTAGAGATAGCAAATCAAAACTGACGTTTCTTATCGATGTTTCTCTCACTCCCCTCCCTTCTAAAATTAATAAAAATTAATAAGAACCTATTTTTTTTAAAAAGGCTAAAACCCTAATAGTCAATCTGGGCTTAAAAATTAGTCCTTGCCGAAACTGGTTTGGCTCAGTGGATAGAGCGTCAGCCTGCAGACTGAAAGGTCCCAGGTTCGATGCCGGTCAAGGGCACATCCCCTTTAGGGGGTGTGCAAGAGGCAGATGATTGATGATTCTCTCTCATCGATATTTCTAACTCTCTCTATCCCTCTCTCTTCCTCTCTGTAAAAAATCAATAAAAATATATATTTTTAAAAATGATAAAAATTAGTCCTTTTAGAGATGCTTCTGCACATTAATTTACAATGTACAATAGTAACAGATAAGACAGGGAAAAACCCCAAAGAGAAATACTAAACTGAAGTGCAAATTGACCATCACTCCAAAACACAAGATGGCTGCACCATGTGGTCAAAGATGGCTGCCCATGTGGACACAAGATGACCACCACAAGATGGCCAACAGGGGAGGGCAGTTGGGAAGGATCAGACCTGCAAGGGAGGATAGTTGGGGGGGACCCAGGCCTTCAAGGGAGAGCAGTTGGGGAGGACCAGGCATGCAGGGAAGGGCAGTTAGGTACAAACAGGCTGGCAGGGAGCGGTTAGAATCAATCAGGCTGGTAGGGGAGTGGTGAGGGGGTGATTAGGCTGGCAGGCAGAAGTGGTTAGGGGCAATCAAAAAGGCAGGCAGGCAAGCAGTTGGGAGCCAGCAGTCCTAGATTGTGATAGGGATGTCTGACTGCCCATTTAGGCCCAATCCTACTGGGAATGGATCTAAATGGGCAGTCAGACAGCCCTTGAGAGAATGCCATTTTAATTTAAATGTTATGGTCTAAATAAAAATTCTATCTATGAAAGTGACACCAACAAATGATTTATGGAAAGTTTTGTTCCCTATGATATATGATACTTTAAATTGTTAGGAATGCTCTTTAAAATTGTAGTATAATCTTTGAATAGACCACTGAAATGCCACTATTACATGCTCAGTCTATTTAATGTCTACAGATAATGCATTGGGAGGATTTTGACAGTTTTGTTTTCTTTAATTTGTCGAAAGACTTCTAAGTTTCAAAGAAGTATCCATATTTCTAATACTATTTTATTTTATTTTTTAATAAACCTTTATTGTTCATATTACAAATGTTCCTCATTTTTCCCCCTCTATTGCTTCCCTCCACCAGGTTCCCACCCCACCCTCTGCCCTTTCCCCACCCCCTAATGTCCTCATCCATAGGCGCATAGTTTATGTTCAGTCCCTTCCCCCACCCCTCACTCCTCTTTCCCCCCCCGAGAATCGTCAGTTCACTCCCCTTCCATACCTATGATTCTATTATATTCACCAGTTAATATTGTTCATCAGAATTTTTAATTCCCTTGGTTTTTAGATTCACTTGTTGATAGTTACGTATTTGTTATTCATAATTTTTATCTTTATTTTCTTCCTCTTCCTAAAGAACCCCCTTCAGCAATTCATATAATTCTGGTTTGGCAGTGATGAACTCCTTTAGCTTTTTTTTATTTATGAAGCTCTTTATCTGGCCTTAGATTCTGAGTGATCACTTTGCTGGGTAGAGTATTTTTGGCTGTAGGTTCTTGCTAGTCATCACCTTGAATATTTCTTGTCATTCCCATCTGGCCTGCATGGTTTCTGTTGAGAAATCAGCTGACAATCGTATGTGTGCTCCTTTATAGGTAACTGCTTTTCTCTTGCTGCTTTTAATATTCTTTGTCTTTTCTCTACCTGCTTTTCTCTTGCTGCTTTTAATATTGTTTGTCTTTTGCTCTTGAAATTTTATTTTTTTTAAATATATATATATATTATTGATTTTTTTACAGAGAGGAAGGGAGAGGGATAGAGAGTTAGAAACATCGATGAGAGAGAATCATCGATCAGCTGCCTCTTGCACATACCCCACTGGGGATGTGCCCGCAACCAAGGTACATGCCCTTGACCAGAATCGAACCTGGGACCTTTCAGTCCGCAGATCGATGCTCTATCCACTGAGCCAAACCAGTTTCGGCTGCTCTTGGAATTTTAATTATGATGTGTCTTGGTATGGTCCTCTTTGGATTCCTTTTGTTTGGGGTTCTGTGTGCTTCCTGGACTTGTAAGTCTAATTCTTTCACCAGGTAGGGGAAGTTTTCTGTCACTATTTCTTCCAGTACGTTTTCAGTATCTTGTTCTCTCTCTTCTTCTGGTACGCCCATAATTCTGATGTTGGTTCGCTTGAAGTTGTCCCAGAGGTTTCTTACATTATCTTCAACTTTCTGGATTCTCTTGTCTTCTTGCTTCTGCGGAGTGTCTTCTGGCTCTTTATGTTCCAAATCTTTGACTTCATTCTTGCGATCTTCCATTCCGTTTTTAGGACTATATATAGTATTTTTTATTTCAGACAATGTATTCTTTATTTCTAGTTGATCCCTTTTTATTTCTACTTGATCCCTTTTCATATCCTCATAGATCTTGTTTATTTTATCGGCCTTTTCTTTTTTTAAAAAAAAATATATATTTTATTGATTTTTTACAGAGAGGAAGATAGAGGAATAGAGAGTTAGAAACATCAATGAGAGAGAATCATCAATCAGCTGCCTCTTGCACACCCCCTACTGGGGATGTGCCCGCAACCAAGGTACATGCCCTTGACAGGAATCGAACCTGGGACCTTTCGGTCCGCAGGCTGACGCTCTACCACTGAGCCAAACCGGTTTTGGCATTATCGGCCTTTTCTAGGAAATTCTTGAACAACCTTATAACCGTGGTTTTGAACTCTATATCCAGTCTCTTTTTGTCCTCCATTTCTTTCGTTTGTGATCTGTTCCCTTGTCTCAGCATTTTCGCAGCTTCCCTGAGTTGGTAGGTGGCTTTGTGTGCTAAGGTGTCCTATATGATTTAGTGGGTCAGCCTCCCAGTTACCTGAGGTGGACACTCTTGGTGCACCCCTTTGTGGACTGTGTGTACAGCCTTATTGTAGTTAAGTCTTGATTGTTGTTGGTATCACTGGGAGGAACTGACCTCTAGGCCAATTGGTTGTGAGGCTCAGCTTTGTCTATGCCAGGAGACAGTTTTATTCCACTAGACTTGGAAAATTGCAAAAGCCTTTGTGTTCAGCTTGGATGGGGTGGAGTTTCAGGGTGGAGCCTACAGCCTTGGCTTCCTGTCAGCCCCGCCCTATGAGGTTCCTGAATCTGTGTTCCTCAGTGTCCTTTGGTACTCACTGCTTTGGTACTTGTTGCAAGCACCTCTGAGAGAAAGGTGCCCTCAAGTTTCGCCCACTACGATAGTCTAGTCTCTCCCCCAATGAGCCCAGAAATGGGGTTCAGTGCAATTGGAGGTGGGGTTGGAAGTGGAGTTCAGTGCAATCTGGAGCTTTTGTCTCCTTCCCTCGGGGGCTCTGCCTTTTACGTTCCCCTGGGTTTCCGCCTTACAGCCCAGATTCCCTCTGTATGAGCGTGGGTCCCTAGGGTCTGGTCTAGAACTGGGGTTCAGTGCAGTTGGAACTGGGGCTCACCACAGTCTGGAGCTTTTGTCTCCTTCTACTAGGGCAATCCAGCAGCACAGTCAACCATCCATCCTCTGCGTGCAATGTGTGCGACTCCTGGGCTTTATCTTTTGCCACTCCCCTGAGTTTCCACCTTACAGCCTAGAATCCCTCTGTATGAGCCTGGGACCGGAGGGTCTCACCCAGAACTAAGGTTCAGCACAGTCCAGAGCTCTTATCTCCTTCCCACTAGGGAAGGCCAGCCAGGCCTCTCCAGCTCTGTCCTCTCCCCACGCACGCGCACTGTGTCTCCGTACCTTATGTTTTTACAGCTCCTCTGATTTTCTTTCTGGTTTTCGCTTTCCTTCTGGTTGTAGAATTTCCAGTCAGTCAACTTTCCTGTAGTTCTGGATAATGTCCATTTTGTATTTTAGTTGTATTTTTTTTTTAAATTGTTGTGTGAGGCTGCAGTTAGGCATTTACCTATGCTGCCATCTTGGTTTCTCTCTAATACTATTTTAGATATTAATATTTTTATTCTCTTCGTGACTTAAAAATCTATTTCAAGTTTAATTAGTAATTACAAGAAAGTAACAATTAGAAAAAAAGGTTTGCCACCCACAATCCCATATTCTAATATATAAAGTTTTATGCACCTATACAAAATCAACTACATATTTGTGTGTGGTGTGTGTGTATGTGTATTAAAAAAAGGGCCCAGCTGGTGTGACTCAGTGGTTGAGCACCAGCCCATGAACCAAGTGGTCACCTTGAAATATAATGAAGATGGTATTTAAAAATAACTCTGTCTTTTCTTACCAACCTGGGATTTTAGTAAAAGATTTTTATGAGCTTCAGCAAATCTTAAGATTTAAACAATAAGGATAAAACCAATGTTATTTCAAAGAATTTTTAAAAGAAAGAATACCTGACTTATCAGTATATTCACTTTATATTTTATATTCCTTTGTAAAAAAAAATTGTTAAGCAAATAATGCTTGAAAAGGGATAAAGGAAAAATATTTTTAAAAATTTGAAAATAAATTCTGCAGGTGTAGGTTGAAAATCGATTAAAAGAGAATTCAATAACTAAAACTACTAGCTTTGATAGTCTCAGATGTTTCTAAAACAGGGGTGGGCAAACTTTTTGACTCGAGGGCCACAATGGGTTCTTAAACTGGACTGGAGGGCCGGAACAAAAGCAACCTGACCACGCTGGCACTCTCATCTTGGGCTGCTGGTGAAGGAGCGGAGGGAAGAGCAAGAGAACCCTCCACTCTTTCGGCTCCGTGGGCCTGATAGAACAGCCAAACGGGCCAGATTCGGCCTGCGGGCCGTAGTTTGCCCACGGCTATTCTAAAATCTACTGTTTTTTGTTCCTTTGGTTTCTAGTTCCTGTTGTTGGAACATCAGAACCAGCATAGAAAGTTATAAAATATAATTAACCTTTTTAAGTTTGACCCTATCTCCCTTGGTCTAATCTCCCTATTTTGGTCTAATATTATATATCTGTTTTACAGTCCTCAGATCTGCACTCACAAAAAAAGGAGAAGGGGAAAGAAGAAAAAAGAGACAGAATAATAAAAGACTGGATAATTATTCACTACATATCAGTAAAACAAAGACTTAAAACTTTCTCACAAAAAACTTCACTCTGACCCTTTTGCAAAGTACTTTGGGCCAACAGATCTGGCAGATTTTCTTACTAATGAAGATCTTCAAGCATGTAAATATTGAGCACATTTCCTATTTCAATTAGACTCAATATTAGAAAGGGTTAGAAAATAAGGTATGTTTAGCAGAATATCTAGATTACAGCTCAAATTCTTACAATTACTCAATTTGAGAAGTTGGACAAGTTATTGACTTTCTATGGACCTAAGGTTTCTTTGTTAATGAAAAGGTTTTATTAGATAAATCTCTAATGTCTCTCCTGATTCAAAAATTCTAAAAATGCCAAGTACATTAAACCTTCATTGGTTAAGCATGAAGTATTTCAAAGAAATTAAATATGATAGCAAATGATAAGAATAAAATAAAATGTTACTTAAGAAACATGTAATGATAATAACATTTTCTGTGTCCAAAATTTAAGAAAACTGTCAATATTTTAAAAAGCTGAATGTTTTGATTTCTAATGCTAATAAATGGCTCTTAATTTTAGTGTTATAAATTAACTGGAGGCCTGATGCATGAAATTCGTGCAAGGGCCTTGGCCCCAGCTCCCACCAGCCACCACCACCATGGCCAGGGGCCTTCGGGGGCCTCTGCCACCTCTGCCTCGGCCCCCACTCACTGCGGCTCTGTCTGGAAGGAAGGACATCAGAAGGATGTCTTGTCTAATTAGCATATTATGCTCTTATTATATAGACAGCTAGAAAAATCTAAAGGAAGTTACTGCATCTAGCGGCCCAAGGCTTCAGAACCCTGGTGACAGGGCTGGCATGGATCCTTGAAACAGAGGGTCCATCAGCAAGTATCCAGGGAATGGGCCATTCAAAACATTAGACAAAAGCCCAAAGAGCCAAACTGTCATAATTAGAGAACCCAGATAGATTGGCCAGAAATCCAAGACTTAAAGTTACCCCAAACTGCCTGCTCATTTGGCCAGATGGCCATCCCTCCCAGTACTACATTTGCCTCATCAAGATGGGCACTCCAAAGGTGGCTGCTCAACATTCCTGTGTCCCCCAGTGAACAGCACTTTGTGAGTCACTAGCCATCCCAACCCTGGCTTCCCCACTAACCTCCCCATGATGGTTGTGGATGTCCAACTCCTCTCTTTTTGAAGTAACCCCCTAAACATTCTTTAGCAGGATGCCCTCCCTCAGATTGTCCTCCTTTTGACATTACCTGAAGACACACACACACAAAACAACAAGAAAACCCACTGCACGGGAGAACGTATTTGCCAATGATATTTCCAATAAAGTCTTCAAAATTTACAGAGAACTCATACAACTTAACAAAAGGAAGATAAGCAATCCAATCAAAAAATGGGCAAAGGACCTAAAGAGACACTTTTCGAAAGAAGACATACAGAAGGACCAGAGACACATGAAAACATGCTCAAAGTCACTAATTATCCGAGAGATGCAAAACAACGAGATACCATCTCACACCTGTCAGAATGGCTATCATCAACAAATCCATCAACAACAAATGTGGAGAAAAAGGAACCCTCGTGCACTGCTGGTGGGAATGCAGACCTGGTGCAGCCACTGTGGAAAACAGTATGGCGTTTCCTCAAAAAATTAAAAATGGAACTCCCATTTGACCCAGTAATCCCACTTCTTAGGAATATATCCCAAAAAACCAGAAACACCAATCAAAAGGATATATGCATCCCTATGTTCATAGCAGCACAATTTACAGCCTAAGTGCCCATTAGCAGATGAGTGGATTAAAAAACTTTGGTACATCTACACAATGAAATACTATGCCGCTATAAAAAAGAAGGAACTTTTGCCATTTGCTACAGCAATGGATGGAACTGGAGAGCATTATGCTAAGCGAAATAAGCCAATCGGAGAAAGATAAATATCACATATCTCACTCATATGTGGAATATAATGATCAACTTAATTTGGTAAACAAGAATAGATCCAGAGACAAACGGCAGATGAGGGGGGTTAGAGAGCAACCAAAGGACTTGTATGCATGCATGTTAGCATAATGGACACAGACTCTGGGGTGGTGGGGGCTTGCCTGGGGTGGAAATGGTTGGGGGCTGGGGGGTGGGATCAATTGGGGAGAAAGGAGACTTATATAAAACTTTAGACAATAAAAATAAAAAGGGAAAAAATCTTTTAAAAGATGAGATTACAATTTCTTGTTGATATGTTTTAAAAAAGAGTACCGGTAATGAACCTGCCTTACAACCATGTTTTAATAAAATTGTTAACTTGGAGGTTTGAATAAGAGTCATAAAAGTACATAAAAATATTCACTTAACCTACCGTATTTGCCGGCGTATAAGACGACTGGGCGTATAAGACGACCCCTTAACATTTCCACTAAAAATACAGAGTTTGTTATATACTCGCCGTATAAGACTACCCCCCACTTGGAGGCATATTTTTCAGGGCCAAAAAGTCGTCTTATACACCGGCAAATACGGTATTAAAGTGTTCCTTGTCTTCTAACAAATGAACCGGTGAAATGCTTAATTTAAAAGATTATTTTAAAAGATTTCTAAATTTATCATAATTAAATTGCTTACAGCTTTAAAACTATATTTAAAAATAGTAAGGCCACATGGTGTGGCTCAGTGGCTGAGTATCCATTTACGAACCAGGAGGTCATGGTTCGATTCACTGTTGTGGCAGTTGCACCAGTAGGGGGTGTTCAGGAGGCAGCCAATCAATTATTCTCTCTCACCATTGATGTTTCTCTCTCTCTCTCTTCTCTCTCTCTCTCTCTCTCTCTCTCTCTCTCTCTCTCTCTCTCTCTCTCGGAAAAAAAAAAAAAAAGTAAGGCCCTGACCTGTTGGCTCAGTGGATAGAGTGTCGCCCTGCGGTCAGAAGGGTCCCAGGTTCTGCTCAAGGGCATGTACCTTGGTTGAGGACACATTCCCAATAGGGGTGTTTCTCTCTCATAGATGTTTCTAACTTTCTATCCCTCTCCCTTCCTCTCTGTAAAAAAAAAAAAAAAAAAATCAATAAAAAACATATATTATAAAAAACAAAACAAAAAACAGTAAAGTTGGGCTACACTACTATTTTTGGCTGACTATAAAATAAAAAATATTAAAACATGACAAAAATAGTTTTTATTCATTCCCCTGCAAAATATATTGTGGTATTACTAACTTGGCAAAGAAATAAACAGTGAGTTTTTTAATTGACTGATCTGAGTAGACACACAGAGAGATTTAAGCACAGTGACTATCAAACTGCAGGACTAAAGTAGCATATTATTCTATTCAGAGGCTAGGGGGACATAAGACAAAAGAACTCTTCTGTTATAAGAGTACAATAGTACTTATGACTTTTCTTCCAGGAATACTCTTATTTCATCATGCTAATAACCAATCTTAATTATTAAATAGGTTTTGATTCAAAGCATTAATGTAGTGAATAGAAAGTAGCATAATCAAAAGTTCTGGTTAAGAGTTAACAATTTCCAACCCTGCTGCTGATTTGTTGTTCCTATTACATTTCTATACAAAGAAAATGAAAATGTAAATTAAAGCAACTCCAAGAGACAATTTTACTCCTAGATAGCTAAGTAAACATTTAAAAATAGTGATAACTAACTCTAAAGAAAATATATTGAAAACTGAGTTGCTTATACTGTGCTGATGGCACTATAAATTAGTTCAATTCTTTTGAAAATCTATACTATGCAAAATTTATAATGATGGTACTATCCTCTGCTCCAATAATTTCATAATTAGAAATACAGCTTAAGCAAATAATTTAAGTAAAAGCAATGTAAGGTATTTTGACTTGTCTGCCTAGCACTTGAGAGTGCAGTTAATACAATTTATCATTCAATTTACACAGCTGAGGTCTTGTTTAAATCAGTATGAAGATCTATATTACGACACCCAAATTGCCTTGCTGTACTACACAGGTATTACCAAAGACAACTATAGAACAAAATTTTACAAAAGATATGGATAAGTCACTTGCAAACAGAATACTTCATTTTAAAATCACATCACTGGAACTGGAAGACCAACCAGTACTTTTAAGGTGAAGGTAAGTGAAAAGCAAAGAATTGAAAGAAGAAATCTGATACTCACTGAATGTGACATTAGTGTTAGCAGTCTTATAATATCAAAGAGAAATGCTTACAATTTTCTTACAGATCAGCTAAAAAATGAAACATCAGTCTTTTTTCCAACATATATTATAAATGCACAGTTAATTAACAAAATTGGCAGACCAAGACTAAAACTGCACAAAATATGTTGCTGTCTAAAAACTGATGAGTCAACTTTTCAAAATAAGATTTCAGTGTGCAATATGTACACAAACTGAATTTGGTAGAAGTTCATAAATAAAAACTAATAAGTATCAAAGCCATAATCTGTAAACTTAATTAAAAACAAAATCTAATCAAATTAAATGTTAATTCTAGATGTAAAAGGAAAAGAATTGGTCTTAGTAAAAGTTATGAGTAAAAATACTGGAAAAAGAAAGTATGAAAAAGTTTAATGTTATGATGTGGATAACTAACCAATAAATTTAAGTGATGTAATGTAATTTTCCACAGAAGATAATCTGATTAAAATTCATTAATGTTGGCATGAGTGATTAAAATGCTTGTATTCCTAATACCCTTAGAGGAGGGGTGGAGAGCCTTTCTTTCTGTCATAGGGGCATTTGGATATTTAGAACAAAGTCAACTTAAAAATTCACCTGCTATATTTGGTCAAACATTTAATTAACTCACCTTTAATGCCTTGGCAGGGCCAGACCAAATGATTTCGAGGGCCTCATACAGCCCATGGGCAGAATATGCCCACCTCTGCCTTAAGAGGATAAATACCTCTACTGGGTCAAAATCACGCTCAGTTATAAAGGTAAACGAGTCCAGTCATTGTGGCTCAGTGGCTGAACCTCAACTTATGAACCAGGAAGTCACGGTTCAATTCCTGGTCAGGACACATGCCCAGGTTTTGGGCTCCATGCCCAGTAGGAGGAGTGCAAAAGGCATCCAATCAATCTCATCATTGATGTTCCTATTGCTCCCTCTCCCTTCCTCTCTAAAATCAATTTTTTTTAAAGGGTAAACTACAATTATGGCCAGTGTTGCTCAGTGGTTAGAGTACCGGCCTGCATGCCAAAGGGTCAAAGGTTCGATTCCTGGTCAAGGGCACATACCTGCATTATAGGGTGTGAGATGCAACCAGTAAATGTGCCTCTTTCACATCTATGTCTGTCTGTCTTTCCTCCACCCCTTCCACTCTCTTTAAAAATAAATAATTAATGGTAAAAATGTCCTCAAGTGAAGATTAACAACAAAAGGTAAACGACTGCTCTATGTGGAATTGTAGATCATCAAAAATTGAGAAATATTCAGATGTCCAATGGGGCAAAGTTTTTAAACTCAAGGAGGCCAACACCTTATCACCTTCAACTCACCAGGAAACTTTGAGAGTGACAGATAGGAACCCATGAAGAAAAAAGAGACTTTAGACCTGGCTCAGTGGATAGTGTGTTGGCCTGCAGACTGAAGGGTCCTGGTTCTATTCTGGCAAAGAGCACATGTCTGGGTTGTGGGCTTGATCCTCAGTAGGGCGTGTGCAAGAGGCAGCTGATCAATGCTTCTCTATCGTCTATCTCTCTCTCCTTCTCCCTTCTTCTCTGAAATCAATAAAGAAATATTCTATATAATAAGAGGCCAAACAACTTACCAAAAAGAAAAACAATTCAAATAAAAAATGGGCAGAGCCCAGCCAGCATGGCTCAGTAGTTGAACATCGACCTATGAACCAGAAAGTTAGTTCGATTCCCAGTCAGGGTCAGAGTGCACGCCTGGGTTGTGGGCTCCATCCCCAGTATGGGGCATGCAGGAGCCGATCAATGGCTGTCTCTCATCACTTACGTTTCTATCTCTTTCTCCTCCTTTTTCTCTCTGAAATCAATTTAAAAACACATATATTTTTAAAATGGGCAGAGCCGAAACCGGTTTGGCTCAGTGGTGGAGTATTGATCTGCGGACTGAAGGGTCCGGGGTTCGATTCCGGTCAAGGGCATGTACATTGGTTGTGGGCACATCGCCAGTAGGGGGTGTGCAAGAGGCAGCTGGTCGATGTTCCTCTCTCACTGACGTTTCTAGCTCTCTATCTCTCTCCCTTTCTCTCTGTAAAAATATCAATAAAATATATATTTTTTAAAATGGGCAGAGAACCTGAATAGATAATTTTTCCAGAGGACATAAAGATGGTCGAGACATATGAAAAGTTGCTCTACATCACTAATCATCAAGAAAATTCAGCCGAAACCGGTTTGGCTCAGTAGTAGAGCGTCAGTCTGCGGACTGAAAGGTCCCGGGTTTGATTCCGGCCAAGGGCACGTACATTGGTTGCGGGCACATCCCTGGTGGGGGGTGTGCAAAAGGCAGCTGGTCGATGTTTCTCTCTCATCGACGTTTCTAGCTCTCTATCTCTCTCCCTTCCTCTCTGTAAAATATCAATAAAATATATTTTTTTAAAAAGAAAATTCAAATCATAACCAGATAACACCTCACACCTGTCAGACAGATATCATCAATAAGTCAATAAACATCAAATGTTGGAGAGGATGTGGAAAAAAGGGAACCTTCATACACTTGTTGCTAGGGTTGTAAATTGGTGTAGCCACTATGGAAACCAGTATGAAGATTCCTCAAACAATTAAAAATAGAGCTGCTATACAATCCAGCAATTCCACTTCTGAATATTTATCAAAAAACACACACATTATATCAAAAAGATATATGTACCCCTAAATTCATCGCAGCATTACTAGTCATAGCCAAGATATGAAAGCAACCCTTAATGTCCATCAATAGATGAATAAAGATGATGTTGCATGTATATGTAGGATGAAACAATAGGTTTATAGTTGTTCATATGAAAAATACAATAATTAAGAAGTAATAATACAAGAATAAGCTGTTTCTGTACTCACAACTGTAACCCTATTTTGCCTCACCCTGTACATATACACACTGAGTGGCCAGATTATGATCTCTGAACGCATAATAATCTGGCCACTCAGTGTATATCCTATATAATAAAAGGTTATTATGCAAATTGTCCCCTTGACCAGGAGTTTGACCAGCATGCAGGCTGGCCAACTGCCCATGTCCCCTACCCCTGGCCAGGACCCTACCCATGCACAAATTCATGCACCAGGCTTCTAATAAATATATTCACACACTGAGTGGCCAGATTATTATGTGTTCAGAGATCTTAATAATTGGCCACTCAGTGTATATTATATTGTGTAATATAAGATTAAAAGAAAACACAGTAAAACAAACTTTAACAGTAGTTAACTTTGAGAGAATTCTACATGTTGTTTTCACATTTCTACAATGAATAAATGCTATATATTTCTTTATTTTACTCATTAAAAATGATCAAAATTAAAACACAATAAGAGTATTAACTTTGTTTCCATCTTTCAGAGCCCAACAACAATCACTGTAAATAATTCTAATGTATTCTTTTAGATATATTGAATATGTATGTCTAGCTATACTAATAAAAGGGTGATATGCTAATTAGACCAGGAGACCTTCTGGGTGTTCTTCCAGACAAAGCCATGGTGGTGGGACTGAGGCAGAGGCAGTTAGGGGTGATCAGGCCATGGGGGGGGGGGGGGGATGTGAGGGGCAGTTGGAGGCAAGCAGGCTGGCAGGGGCAATTGGGCCAGCGGGGGGGGGGGGGGGCATTTGGGGGCGAGCAGGCCAGTGGGGGAGACAGGTGGGGGCAAGCAGATCAGCGGGGGGGAGGGGGGGAAGAGGCAGTTAGAGACAATAAGGCTGGCAGGAGGGATAAGGGGGATGAGCATACTGGCAAGGGAACAGTTGGGGACGATCAGGTCAGTGGGGGGGGGCAGTTGGGGGCGAGAAGGCCAGTGGGGGGGCAGTTGGAGGCAAGCAGGCCAGCAGGTGGAGTGGTTAGGGTCGATCAGGCAGGCAGGCAGGTAAGCGGTTAGGAGCCAGCAGTCCCAGATTGCAAAAGGGATGTCCGACTGCAGGTTTAGGCCTGATCCCAGTCAGACATCCCCAGAGAGGTCACAGATTCAAGAGGGTGCAGGCTGGGCTGAAGGACACTGCCTCCTGTCCCACCCATGCATGAATTTCATGTACCAGGCCACTAGTAAGTATATATTCATGAGCAATTTTTTAAATTGAAAATGAAAAGGACTGTGCACATTGTTTTGAACTTTCCCTATTTTACTTAATATACACTAGAAACCTTTTTATTTTATCACCTATATTATTACTTCATTCTTCTTTAGAGCTGCAGCATAGTCTATCATACAGAAGTGCACGTAATTTAATAAATTTACTGACATAAATTTCAGTGATTTCCTGACTTTTGACATCACAATATTACAATGCACCCTTTAACATGTGTTTCTGTGTGTTAGTATATCAGAAACAAACCAATTTTCCAAAATTCATTCTGCAGAATAAATTCACTTATATTCATATTCATCTCAAAGATGGAACAAATCAGACACATGAACCCTGCAATATATTTGTGTTAAATACATGTTGGGTTTATAGTGAAATAATGATTACTAATTGTGAAATGTTTTTCTGAATATTAAATATATTTATAAAACTCAACCAAGATACGAACTTCAGTGTAGAACAAGTGAAAATTTCTTTAAAATAATAATAAAAGGAAAATTGTCATTGAAACCTCTTAAAACATTAAAATCATTGCATCCAACATAAATAGTTGCAAATTTTAGTCAAAATCATCTAAAAAAAAAGTTGACAGATATGCTTTAAAAATCTCAAAATGTTAGAAAAAATAACTTTTGAAAAAACTGTAAAGATATCAGAAAATGTTGGGGGGAAAAACAATTTTTAAGACTAATGATAGAGTAAACTGAAAATTTCTCCCATGACGTAATAAAATTTTGTCCATGTGCATTAGAGAAGTATTTTACTGAATATGTTGATACAAAGAATCAGTAAATTTGAATAATTAGCCTATAGATTAATTGACCTAGAGCAAGTATATCTGTAGAACAAAATTCTAGAAATGAAATTGCTGGATCAAACATGGTATGTGCAATTTTTAGTTTTGACAACATTGCCAAATCGTACTTTAAAAAGTTGCACCAATCTACATTCTCACTAAAACCTATTAGAATCAAACATTTTATTCCTTATGAATCTAGATGACCAAGACAAGATGGAATAACGGTCATGCTTTAAAAGGCCAAGATCATGTGCAGCCTATTCGTTGCAACAACTGCGCCCACTGCGTGCCCAAGGACAAGGCCATTAACAAGTTTGTCATTAGAAATATAGTAGAGGCTACAGCCGTCTGGGACATCACCCAAGCGAGTGCCTTCAATGCCTGTGTGCTTTCCAAGCTGCATGTGAAGCTGCATTACTGTGTGAGCTGGGCCATTCACAGAAAGGTAGTCAGGAATCTTTCTCATGAAGCCCATCCCAATTGAGACCTGTGGGTGCTGCCCCATGACTTCCACCAAAGTCCATGTAAGAAGCTAAGATTTTAAGGAGTAAAGAAAAGTTCGGGGGGGGGGGGGGGGGATAAATGGAAATCGTACTTCAAAAAAATAAAAATAAAATGTAAATACTGGAATCATTGTTATTTTAAATTTGTGCTTTTAAAAATTTGATCATGTATGTACTTTATAATGGGATAAAGTCCTTTAATTAAATTATGAAAAAGCATGAAAGAATTCACACAATAAAATTTTAAATTATTCAAAACAGTTTTTTACTAATAAAACAGTTTTAAAATGAGTTCACATATTAATAAGAAATCAAGATAACATGCAAAAAATGAAAATGCTATTTATTTCAGAATTTAGGAATTACAAGATTTTTTTCCCATTTATTTTTAACAATTATTATCATGCTGATTTTCTGTTAACAAAATGTTCTGGTGGCCTAAGAGTAAAAGAAAATCACAGCTTTTTATGCCACCCAGGCTTTTTATTTCCTGTCAATGGCCCACCCAGTTTTCAGTTATCCAGTGCCAAAATTTGATCACAATCTTCAATTCAACACTCTCTTCCATTCTCCAAACCCTGGTCATTGAATTCTATTGCTTATATTTCTTTAATTAACTCTCTCTTTCATCTTCATTTCTACTGGATAACTAATATAAGGATCTAAATGAAATCTCTCTCCACTAAAATCCAACTACACACATTTCTGTTTGATTAACTTTCCTCCAAACCTGATCATACATACAAATCATCAGTATGGACCTAGCCAGTTTGGTTCAGTGGATAGAGTGTCAGCCTGCAGAATGAAAGGTCCCAAGTTCGATTCTGGTCAAGGGCACATTCCCAGGTTACAGGTTTGATCCCCAGTGGGGGTCGTGCAGGAAGCAGCCAATCAATGATTCTTTCTCATCATTGATGTTTCTCTCTCTCTCCCTGTCCCCTCCTCTCTGAAATGAATAAAAATAAAAGTAAAAAACAAATCATCAGTATGTTGTTAAAAATGAAGATTCTGAGGTAGGGTATTAGATTCTGCATTTGTAGCAAGACCCACGTTATGCTAATGCTTTAACTTCAAATATCAAGACACTCTTCAGATTAAAAAGCTTTAAATCAACTACTACCTCCTGTTCAAATTTAAATTATTTCTTGGTGCTCAAGAGCCCAATCTCTCTACTTTTATACTGCACTAGAGGCCCAGCACGCACAAAATTGTGCGCGGTTAGGGTCCCGAGGACTAGCCTGGCCTCCTTCGCATAGCCTCTGCCACCCTGCGACACTATATAAAGCTCCCCGCCCCTGACTGTGCGAGGCCCCTTGACTGCTCCACGAGGCTTCCCCTGCCCCTTGACTTCTCCTCGAAGCTTGTTGCCGCCCTGTGAAGCTCACCACTGGACGCATCACGAACCCCCCACCCCGCCACTGCTCCTCGAAACTCCCCCGTCCCATGACTGCTTCGTGAAACTCGCTGCTGCCTGGGTGACTGCTCCACTAAGCTCACAGCCACCCCAAGAAGCAGCCTGCCACTGCCATTCAAAAGTCCCCAGTTCCGCCCCTTAGCCAGCCCTCTCTTCATGGTAAGTGGCTTGGGGGCTGGGGGAAAGGCGGGACCAAGAGGTGCTCCATGCACTTCATGGTGACTGGTAACCCATTCAGTTGTGATGCCACCTAGCTCTTTATATATATATATATAGATATAGATATAGATATAGATATAGATATAGATATAGATATATATAGATATATAGAGATATATAGAGATATATATATAGATAGACATATATATATATAGATATATAGATATATATCTATATATATATATATCTTAGGATAACCCTACAGCCTCACAGAATATCCTCCATTCTCCTTCTCACAGGCCATACACATTTTGGTTTAGTAGTCTCCATCCTAATATATAAAAACCGTGGGTCTGTCACAACCGGAGGCTCGACCGACCAGAAGTCTGTCTGGCAGTCAGCGCTGGGTTGCCATATAGACCCAGCACTGACTGCTACTGAAGCAGGCACAGTGACCCAGCACTGACTGCTGGGGGGCTGCGAATCAGGCCCAGAGAGAGGCCTGAAGAGAGAAGAAGCATCTGATCTGTAGCCTCTGTGGCAGCTGTTGATCAGCCCTTGTCTCTCTCTCTTTCTCTACAGGCCTGGCCAGCAGAGGAGCCTTGATTTCTCTCCAGACCTCCACCAGGGCTGATCAGCCCTGCCTTTCTGATCAGGCCCCTTTGATAGGCCCAGAGACACTGACTGGCATAGAAACTGACCAATCAGAACCAAATCTGGGTGAAGTGTGAGGAGCCAATGGCTGCCTAGGAAGTAGGGCTTTTTAAAAATTTTATGTTTTATTGGTTTTTTACAGAGAGGAAAAGAGAAGGATAGAGAGCTAAAAACATGGATTAGCTACCTCCTACACACCTCCTCCTGAGTTTTGTTTTTTTAAATATATTTTATTGATATTTTACAGAGAGGAAAGGAGAGAGATAGAAAGCTAGAAACGTCGATGAGAGAGAAACATCGACCAGCCGCCTCCTGCACACCCCACACTGGGGATGTGCCCGCAACCAATGTACATGCCCTTGACCGGAATCGAACCCGGGACCTTTCAGCCCGCAGACCGACGCTCTACCACTGAGCCAAACTGGTTTCAGCACAGAGCTTTTGACTCTGACTCAGATAGAAAAAGAAACCCTCTGACTCAGATGGCTTTATCCTAAAATCTATAAAAAATGTAAAGCGTTACTTTTAATATTACACCATCTCTTCTAAAAAGAGGGAATACTTCCCAAGTCATTTTATGAGGCCAATATTAACTCTGGCACCAAAACCAGACAAACACAGTACCAAAGAACAGAAACAAAAACTTCTAGCCAATATCTCTCATGAACTTAGATGCAAAACCTAAACAATAATATCAGTAAGTAATATCCAAAAATACATAAAAAGATTATTGGGATTTAATCTAGGTAACCAATGCCAATTCAACATTTGAAAGTAAATCAATATAGCCTACCATAACAAAGGACTAAAGAAGACAAATTACATAATCATGTCAATTAACAGAAAAAGCATTTGACAAAATTCACAATAAAAATTCTCAGTAAAGCCAAGACCGGTTTGGCTCAGTGGATAGAGCGTCAGCCTGCGGTCTGAAAGGTCCTGGGTTCGATTCTGGTCAGGGGTGTGTGCCTTGGTTGCGGGCACATCCCAGTTGGGAGTTGCGCAGGAGGCAGCTGGTCGATGTTTCAACTCTCTATCTCTCTAACTCTCCCTTCCTCTCTGTAAAAAATCCATAAAATATCTTTAAAAAAAAAATTCTCAGTAAAGCCCTAACCGGTTTGGCTCAGTGGATAGAGCATTGGCCTGCAGACTGAAAGGTCCCAGATTTGATTCTGATCAAGGGCATGTCTGTTGGTTGTGGGCACATCCCCAGCAGGGGGTGTACAGGAGGCGGATGATTGTTGTTTCTCTCTCATCGATGTTTCTAACTCTCTATCCCTTTCCTTCTCTGTAAAAAAATCAATAAATTATATATTTTTTAATTCTCAGTAAATTAGGAATAAAAAGTAACTTCCTCAACTTGATAAAGAACATGTATAAAAAAATCCCACAGCTACCATCACAATTTAATAGTAAAAACTATATGCTTCTCCCCCCAGCTCAAGTACAAAGCATGGATAGCTGCTCTCATCAATCTTATTCAACACAGTTATGAAAGCTCTAGCCAGCAAATAAAGTAGGATCCTATATAATAAAACCCTAATATGCAAACTGACTGACTGGCAGAATGACTGGTTGCTATGATGAATACTGACTAGTGGGCAGACACTCAACAGCAAAAAAAAATATCCTATTAGAAAATGGGCCAAAGACATAGACAGACATTTCACCAAAGAGGATTATAAATGGCAAATAAGCACGTGAATAAATGTTCTGTATCTTTAGCCATTAGGAAGTACTAAATAAAACTACAATGTGATATCATTACACACCTTTGAATGATTACAGTAAAAAAAGGGGGGGATAATACCCAATCTAATTAGAATACAGAGAAACTCATAAAAACCTTGTGGGAATGCAAAATCATATAGCAACTTTAGAAAATAATCTTGCATTTTTTTAAAAACTAAATATGGACTTACAAGATGACCCAATAATTGTGCTCTTGGGCGTTTATCCCAGAGAAATAAAACATGTTCACACAAAAATCTGTAGACAAATAGTTCCTAACAGCTCCATTATGAAGAGCCAACAAACTGAAAAGAATACGTACAAATATGCAACAGGTAAATGGTTAAACAAATTGTGTTATATCCACACCATGAAATACTACCCAGCAATTTTTAAAAAAAAATTAATATACACAACATAGATTCAGAAATTATTCTTATAGGATAAATCTAAATCTAAATCTATCTACACAGCCAACATAAATCCTTAAAGTTTAAGGAGGTACCAAAAATGTAACAAGGATATGTTAAAATCTAGAAAATTGACAAGTAGCAAAATTTTGTTTCTATCTATCAGAGTCTATAAAAATTTATCTATATATAAGAATATGAATTTAGTGAGCTCACTTTTCTTCTTTGTTCCCATAATCCCTATTATTTAAATTATTGTGATTCTTTTCTTCCTAGCTATCTTCTTTTCCTCTAATTGTCCTTGCTTTAAAAAACCTTTTTATTAAAAAGTATATATTTTATTGATTTTTTACAGAGAGGAAGAGAGAGGGATAGAGAGCTAGAAACATGGATGAGAAAGAGACATCGATCAGCTGCCTCTTGCACACCCCCCATCGGGGATGTGCCAGCAACCAAGGTGCATGCCCTTGACCGGAATGTAACCTGGTACTTTTCAGTCCATAGGCTGACGCTCTATCCACTGAACCAAACCGGTTTTGGCTAAAAAAAAACTCTTTTATCAAATACAAACATTAACACAAAGATTAAAGCTTTTGGCCCAAACTTTTTCTCTTCTTGTATACTCTTCCTGTGAAAGTGCTTGTGTATAATTTTCAATACCTAAGTATGTATGTGGACTCTCTGAGTGAGAATAATAAAAATAATAGTTCTCCAGTAAACAAATTCTTTTTAAATGTTTGACAAAGTAATTTTTGTTAATGCCTTTATAGTAACAACATAACATGAATTATTCTGAAATATATTTTGGAGCCCAGAAGTCAATATCTCCCTGAAATAACCCACAGCTACCACACAATCAGTTGTTCACTCAAAAACTACCTAGATCTGAGCATATGCCACTGGTTTTTTGTTTGTTTGTTTTTTTTGTTTGTTTGTTTTAATATATTTTATTGATTTTCCATAGAGAGGAAGGGAGAGGGATAGAGAGTTAGAAATATTGATGATGAGAGAGAAACATTGATCAGCTGCCTCCTGCACACCCCCTGCTGGGGATGTGCCTGAAACCAAGGTATACATGACCTTAACCCGAATCGAACCTGGGACCACAGTCCACAGTCCGACGCTCTATCCACTGAGCCAAACCAGTCTCGGCTGCCACTTGGTTTTAAACATAGTTCAAGGTTAACCCTAAAAAACATTCATTGAACCCAACATATCAAAAGAAGTAATAAAAATACAACCATAAACTTAAATCTTTAAAGTATTAAACAAGAGGGGAAAAACAGCAGTAATAATGGCTAAGGTCCAAGTTTATAAAAGTTTATAAAATCTATGACAGCATACTGAGTTAATGCAGGTGTTTTTGCTTGTTTATTTGTTTACTGGATTTTACATTCAAAGAGACAAAGTCTCCTTTCTCATATGTAAAATTTTCTATCCATTTTACTTTTTACTATATATAAGTTGCTTTTAAGTTTTAAAAATATATATTAATAATGGAAGAATTGTAAAATATATTACTAAAGGTTCTAATATTAAGAATTAAATCAATTCTGATACTTTTAAATTCTACTTCAAATTTTTTCAGGCAATGTAGAGATAATAACTTGTGCTTATGTGGTATCATGATCAAGATATGGCAAAAGTCAAATGGTTAAAAAAAGAAAACTCAGGGCCTGAGATAATTAATAAGAACAACGTAAGAGTATTTAACTTGGGGGGGGGGGGGGATACCTTTATAGTAAGTAATACTAAAATTATTTTTAGTAACTATATCACAGATCTTAACTGAGCTAAAACAGCTATAAAAGTGTAAACGCAAAGAGAAAGATAAGTTTAAGGCGGCAGTGTCCTAGCAAAATATAATGTAAACCCTATATATAAATTTAAATTTTCTACTAGCCACTTTTATAAAAACAACAGGCCCCGGCCAGTGTGGATCAGTTGGTTGAGCACCCTTGCATGCACCAAAAGGTTGCTGCTTCAAGTCTGTCAGGGCACATGGCAGGGTTGCAAGAGGCAGCCAATTGTTTCTCTCACACATCAATGTTTCTCTCTTTCCCTCTGCCTTCCTCTCTCTCTCTCAAAAAAACCAATAAACACTTTTTAAAAACCAACAGGTAATTAACTTTAACTCAATCCTACACAATAAAAGGCTAATATGCAAATTGTCCCCTTGACCAAGAGTTCTATCAGGGGTGGGGCCGATCTGCCAACTGCCTACAGTTCCTCCCCCCCAGAGATTCCACCCCCAATCAGTTCCCCCACCCCAATGGGGGCCGGGGGCCATCCTGCCAACTGCCCCTGGCCTCTCCCCACCCCAATCGAGGGTGGGACAGGCCAGCCAAATTCCCATGTCGCCTCCTCCAGGTCAGCCTGCCCAATCAGTAGGCCAGCCAGACCCCACCCATGCAAGAATTTGTGCACTGTGCCTCTAATATATCTATAATATCAATTCAACATGTATTATTTTTTTTAATTACTAATTAGTTACTTTATAAATTTTTTATGCTGAGGATTCAAACTTCAGTGGGCATTTTGTACTTATCACACATCACAATTCACAATCGCCACACTTCAAATGCCCAACACCCACATATAGCTTGTGGTTACCATACTGGATAACACAGGTCTAAGAAATGGCTTGAGAAAACAGACATATATCTACCTTTAGACCAAGAGATTAAGTACAATTATCTGAAAGAATCTAAAATCAATAGTAATGCATACACAACAATTTACGATTAATTGCTGATCCTGGTATATGAGGACTCTTTGAAAGATAATCAAAGAGCCGAAACCGGTTTGGCTCAGCGGTAGAGCGTCGGTCTGCGGACTGAAAGGTCCCAGGTTCGATTCTGGCAACGGCATGTACTTTGGTTGCGGGCACATCCCCGGTAGGGGGTGTGCAAGAGGCGGCTGGTCGATGTTTCTCTCATTGACGTTTCTAGCTCTCTATCTCTCTCCCTTCCACTCTGTGAAATATCAATAAAATATATATTTTTTATATAAAAAAAAGAAAGATAATCAAAGAAAAACTCATTAGAGAATATTTCCCTTCAAAAAATATAAAGAGGTAAGTTCTTTTTTGACAACTAATCTCTAAGCTTTTTTAGATGTAGTATCATATAACTAATTTTTCTAGAAATCATTAGCATATGACAAGCATATTCAATACACAGTCCCCAAATTTCTTTAAATTTCCCATAATTCTACATATGATTTCTTCTTCACCTATTTGTATCAATTTCCTTTTTTACTATCATGTTCAGTATCATTCTGTTGGAAACTTTATTAACAAAAGTGAAAGCAACTCACATTAAAACCTTAACAATGGGTTTCAGGATATCTGAAGAAAGTTTAGAGTATAAAATACTAATTTAGAGTCAAAAGTCTTAAGAAATACAACATTTCCATCCGGAAGTAGGAAAAAACAGAGAAAGGGTCTGAGTAGAGGGAAGACACTAAATTTGGAAGGGGTTAAAAGGAAAGCAAGTGTTGCTAAAGGAGGTTAGAGGTAGCAGTGAAATAACAGACCTCTATTAAGAAAGGGTGGTCAAGAAGCATTATTTTCAGTCTGTTGAGATCTTCCTTCCAGGCATATCCTTTGTTGGGCACAATTTTTTTTTTGAAAGAAAGAGTAGTCCTGGCTTCCACTAAAAGCCACTCTTTGGAATAGCAATCAATTCATACCTTCTATTTGCAATTTCCTCAGGGATACAGATGTCAAGTCTTCCTGTGTGTAGGGTGGAAGGTTAGTGAAAAGAAAAGAGGAAGGCCATGAACTATCTCTGACAACTTCTTCTCCACCCATAAAAATTGGCATAATCTAAACCTACATTAAAGATGCCTCCCAAGCCTTCAGATTTAGTAAAATGAGACTAGAATATTCTCTGATCTTATCAACTCACAAAATTTTCCTAGCACGGAACAAAATCTCTTGCCATCTAACTTGTTTTCAAAGGATCATTCTGTTACTAACAGACTATAGAGGGGGAAAAAATGTTAAAAGCAGGGAAATCAGTTAGAAGGCTGTTGCAATTACCCAGCAAGAGATTACAGTGGCTATGGAATGATAAAAACTGGTTGAATTCTGGATATGTTTTCAAGGTAGAGCCAACTATTTCCTGATGGAAAGAATGTGGGATGTGCGACAGAATAAAAAATAACTCCAAGATTTCTGGCCTGACCAACTTGAAGCTGCCAACAACTGAGATGAAGAAGGCCACATGTGCCGAAACCGGTTTGGCTCAGTGGACAGAGCGTCAGCCTGCGGACTGAAGGGTCCCGGGTTCGATTCTGGTCAAGGACATGTACCTTGGTTGCGGGCATAACCCCAGTGGGGGGCGTGCAAGAGGCAGCTGATTGATGACTTATTGATGTTTCTAACTCTATCTCTCTCCCTTCCTCTCTGTAAAAAATCAATAAAATATATATATTAAAAAAAAGAAATGGTCGGAGCAAAAACCTGATTGGAATAGGTGGAAGAGAGAACAAGAGAAAACTAGAACAAGTGCATTCAGACAACGCTTTAAAGGGGTTCTACAGCAATGGAAATAGAGAAAAACAAGGAAAAGTGATCAAGAGAACATACTTCTATGAGAAAATAATAGCACGTTTGCATGTTGATGAGAATGATCCAGAAGAGAAGGAAGAACCCATGATGTACCAAGAGAAGAGAAAAATTACTCCAGCAATGTCCAGAGTAAATGAAAGGCGGGGGGGGGGGGGGGGGGGGGGGAATGCATCACCAGAGGGACTGGGATTAGAGAGAAACAAAGACAGTTCATCTATAGTAATTTAAGGCAAGCAAGGTCTGTGAGTCAGATCACAAGATGTGGTGGTGGAGTCTGTAAATGTTCTTCAAACTGCTTCCATTTTCTCAGTGAGGTAGCAAGCAGGTATGAAAGTGAACCAGAAGAGGACAGTTGAAAGTTTAAAAAAAAAAAAAAAAAAAAGGCAGGGGTATAAACTAAGTCACCTACGAATGGGAAAACTGATAAATTAAGGAAATGGACTATGATTGCCAGACAATATTAAGAGCCATCTGAGGTTTCCTACCATGAATTTTTAAAAATATATTTTATTGATTTTTTTACAGAGAGGAAGGAGAGAGGGATAGAGAGTTAGAACCATCAATGAGAGAGACCTCGATCAGCTGCCTCTTGCACACACACCCTTACCGGGATGTGCCCGCAAACAAGGTACATGCTCTTAACCAGAATCAAATCTGGGACCTTTCAGTCTGCAGGCCGACACTCTATCCACTGAGCCAAACCGGTTTCGTCATCCTACCATGAATTTAAAGTGAGAATGGTCATATTGTATTTTCCTTCAGTCACCTGCAGCTGCATTGGTGCAGCCATGAAGTGCTTAGAGAATCTAGCTTATGTAGGATTGAGATTTTGACACGATTAAGAAGAAAGAAGCAAGAGAGTTGAAAATATATTAAAAGGAGTGAATACAGTAACTAACCACTAGGTAATAAACATACACTAGGCAATGAGGAAAGAAAGGTAATCAAGGGGGCAAGGAATAATGAAAGGGGAATGGCTGTAGACTGGAGGTCCTAATGATAATAGAAAATTACTGAGTTGGAGTAGTAGGTAGAATGAGCTGAAAATATAGATAGTAGTCAGAAAAAGGGCTGTATGAATTGAAAACCATGTAAAGGTTTAATATCTATAATAATAAAAGCATAATAAGTGGCTGAAGTAGAGAACAAGATCATTAGAAAAGAGGAATTTTAGAGCTTAATAAGCTATTGTGTTACAAGTACCATAGATACTACGTGTTGAAATTACTAAGAATTAAGAGGCATAGAGTTGGTAAGAATGACAGCGAGCTAGGAGCTCAAATAGTCAAGAAAAGATAAGGAGTAAGTAACCCAGGGTGTAGTATATGCCAACAAACATGAGGGTTTATGGGTAATATGACCTGTTAGCAGATGAGTTTTAGGGAGAAGAAGAGAATGGAAGACATTAGCCCCATTTCCAGGCTCAGTGAAACCAATCTCCCTCTTGGACATCCCCTGCTGACCCCTTCATGGTGACATATAAGAAAAAATTAAAAACTTAACAGCAAACATGTAAGAGGGCTGCAGGGGAAGAGTGTCTTCAGAAAAGTAGAAAGTAGAGGAAATGTTCGGGGGGGAAACAAGGACATGGAAAAATTTTGATCATAGACGGAAGTGAAAAATAAAGCATTCACATTATAAGGATTAAAGTGGGAAACATGAAGTGTCAACTGGCAAACTGATGGCGACTGACATAAAAAGGGATAAAGGATATAATAAGATTAGTCCTGGTGGACTTCAAGGCCGTGAGTGCCGGCAGGACAGGAGGATTGAGGTCTGAGAAGCTCCCTGTCAATAGAACACAAGTCAGGGAAGCATGTTCTTAGCCTCAGTGCAAAGGACTCTCCCTCACTCACTAATGATGACTTGGATGACTTGCAAGGAAAGTGTAATGTACTTGTAAGGCTGTTGTAGAATTTTTAAAAATTAATAATACAGTGATTAGAACAGTGCCTTGAATCTAATGAGCATTCAAAGATAAGTTTTACCATCAAATGTAAAATATAATTATTATAACAAAAAGTGATTCATCATACATTTTATTTTCCTCAGCAAGTGGATTTCCCAACTGATTCCCAGAAAAACCAGTATCAAAATGGACTCAGAAAACTCATTTGAAAAAGAAGTCTCTGAGGTCAACTTTTATGTAGTGTCTATCAATCTCAGAAAATTGGCTCTTCTCCAAAAGTACCACCTGGCCCTTGAATTCATTTCTCCATCCACTCAACTTCAATGGTAAAATTATATATTCATTCAAAACCATATAATGCGCACCTATTATGCACCAAGTACTATTCACAGAACCTAGGATACATCAGGAAACAAACAAAAGTCCCTATCCTAGTAGATGGAGATTAACAACAAACTATATATAACGGATAAGGTTTATATGTTTGAAGAGAAGTATTACACAAAAATAAAACTATACGCCGAAACCAGTTTGGCTCAATGGATAGAGCTTCAGCCTGCGGACTGAAAGGCCCCAGGTTTGATTCCGGTCAGGGGCATATACTTTGGTTGCGGGCACATCCTCAGTAGGAGGTGTGCAAAAGCCAGCTGATCGATGATTCTCTCTCATCAATGTTTCTCACTCTCTATCCCTCTCTCTTCCTCTCTGTAAAAAATCAATAAAATATATATATATTTTTTTAAATAAAACAATGCAAATAATGAGTTAAGGGGCCTGGATTTAAATAGTCAGGGTAGAACTAGTGATGAGGAGATCTCCTAAACAGGGTCTGAAAAAGTTGAGAAAGGAATTTGGAAAAGTGCTCTCTAGGCAGAGGGAGCAGCCAGGGCAAAGATTCAAAGGCCTCTTCATTCAGTTCTTGCCACTACTTGGAAATAATTCCTCAAAATGTTTTTACTGATTTCAGAGAGGAAGGGAAAGAGAGACAGAAACATCAATAAGAGAGAAACATAAATTGGCTGCCTCCTGCACGCCCCCCTCTGGGGATTGAGCCAGCAATCCAAGCATGTGCCCTGACTAGGAATCAAACTGTGACCTGGTTAAGGGGGCAATGCTTAAAAACTGAAACACATCAACTAGGTAGCAATAATTTTATTAATTCATTCCCCCCCCCCCGCCTATTTCTTGTCTTCAAACCTCTAATCCTACTACTTTCCTTCAGCAGTGGATGATAATAGCTAATATTTATCATACATTTACCACATACCAAGCATTGTTGTAAAAGAAATAAGTGCTACCATTGCCTCCATGCAGAAAACTGAGATGCAGCCCTAACAGGTTTGGCTCAGTGGATAGAGAGTCAGCCTGTGGACTGAAGGGTCCCAGGTTCGATTCCGGTCAAGGGCATGTACCGTATTTGCTGGCATATAAGACGATTTTTTGGCCCTGAAAAATACGTATTTGCCGGCGTATAAGACGACTGGGCGTATAAGACGACCCCCTAACATTTCCACTCAAAATACAGAGTTTGTTATATACTCGCCGTATAAGACTACCCCCCACTTGGAGGCATATTTTTCTGGGCCAAAAAATCATCTTATACGCCGGCAAATACGGTACCTTGGTTGTGGGCACAACCCCAATAGGGAATATGCAGGAGGCAGCTGATTGATGTTTCTCTCTCATCAATGTTTCTAACTCTTTATCCCTTTCCTTTCCTCTCTGTAAAAAATCAATAAAATATATTTTTTAAAAGAAAGAAAATTGAGATGCAAAAAAATTAAGCAGCTTTCCCCCAAATTAGAAAGTTAGCAAATGGCAGAGCCCTGCAAAATATGTATGTATAATGTCTTGTCTACTAGAAAACTTAACCTTCAACACAGCCTCAAGTTTTCTCATCTCTAATATGTAGAATTTCTCCAAGTACACATTCAATAACTATAAAAGCTGCTATTATAATGTCTTCTTGCCATTTTCCCAGTCATTTTCTAGACTAGTCTTTACATAGCATCTATACCTTCTACTTCCTTAACCTCCCCCCAAATTTGATTATAGTCCTACTCCATTAAAATTAATCTAATGTAGTTAGTGATTATCACACCTCAACCTAAATGGCTTTATCAATTCCATTCTCCTTGAATGTTGTGTTAGATTATGTCAATCCCTTTTCTTCTTGAAATAGAAGCAACACCAAGCTGGATCTTCCTATCCCTATCTGCGATTTACCTCTCTGGTAAATGTCTTCCTTTGTTTTCCAAGACTTATACTTGCCCATCTCCTTCCCACCTCTCCAATTGTTCCTTTATTACCTTTTTCACTTCTGCCCCTTTAAAGGTAGAGATCCCAAAAGTTTAATTAGGATCCTTTGTGCTTCTATCTCTGATAGTTAGCTCAGTTTCCCTTAAGGTTCATTTGTCCAATAAAAATTATATATCACCTTCTCTCCACCAGGCAAATTGTATGGGTCATTCAGGATAAATCAGCGAACAAAACAGACCCCCCCCCCAAAAAAAACAAAAAAAACACAAAAACACAAAAACCTATGCTACCAAGGACACTCAAAATGATCTCCCCTTAAGTACTGTTTTAAACACATCACTCTCCTGAATTCAAAAAAATATAACCTTGCAATAATTCCCCTTTTATCAACCAAATCTAAATGCCTTTGTTCAAAACATTCCATCACCATTTTCCATCATACCTATCCAGGTTCATTTTCCACTACTCACTGATTCAAAAAAATTCCAGAAAGTCTAGACCTTTTGATTACTCCCTCAAATACTTTGTGTTCCAACTGATCAAATAACTTCTGAAAACACTGGTCCAGTACCTAGACATTAAGAAGTACCCTAAAGCATAGTAGGAAAATTGTCCCTTTGACCAGGAGTTCGATAGGAGGTGGGGGCCGCTAAGGGAAGGGAGGGAGGCCCGATAGGCAGTGGGGGATGGGAGGGGAGGGAGTACCCACCTGCAGGGACCCTGCCAGTGCATGAATTTTGTGCCCTGGGTCTCCAGTATTGAATAAAAAGCTAAGTGTTCAAAAATGGATGTATTTGAATTCTTTCAAATGTATTAAATAGCAAGCACTTGTACGGGGCTTGCCAAACACTATTCAAAGCACTTTGCGAACATTAATTAATTCATTTACTCCACACAACAATCCTATTATCTCCATCTTACAACTGAGGAAGCTGAGGCTCAAAAGAGTAAAGTAACTTGCTCTAAGTCTGACAAGTATTAAGTGGTAGAGCCAAGATTCACACTCAGGCAGTTTGGCTCCATACTACACTGCATACTCCTGGTAAGAACAATAAAAAAGGGCAAGGAGAGCCTTGCAGTGCGGCCCAGGAACCAAGAGGTCATGGTTAGATTCCAAGTCAGGGACATGCTAGGGTTGCAAGCTCGATCCCCAGCAGTGGGTGTGCTTGAGGCAGCTGACAGATTATGTTTCTCTCTCATTGGTGTTTCTCTCTCTAACCCTCTCTAAAAATCATATTTAAAAAGCAAAACAAGGCCGAAACCAGTTTGGCTCAGTGGATGGAGTGTCGGCCTGTGGAATGAAAGGTCCCGGGTTCGATTCCGGTCAAGGGCATGTACATTGGTTGCGGGCACATCCCTGGTGGGGGGTGTGCAGGAGGCAGCTGATCGATGTATCTCATTCATCGATATTTCTAGCTCTCTATCTCTCTCCTTTCCTCTCTGTGAAAAATCAATAAAATATATTTTTTTAAAAACACTCAATAAAATATATATTTTTTTAAAAAAGCAAAACAGGGAAAGTTCAAAGGGCTTGCAGGAAAAACTATGTTCAATTATGAAAAATCATTTAAATTAGTCCTTTACTCCAAATACTGAAGAGTAATATTTCCTTTAATAGCATACCAAATTTTTAAAATTTTACAATTTAGTACTATATAATAAAAAGTACAATCTATAAACACAAACATAATATATTACTCAGAGTTCTACAAAGCTATTGAAAATATTTGCTAGTCATGACTAAAGAATATATATATGGTGACACATGACAAACAAATGTTCTTTTATTAGAATGCCTGTATTAAAGTATTTTACTGTCATACTTGTTTTCACCATGATCAAAACAAATATGAATACAATTCAGGGAAGATAACTACCTTAAAGGAAGACTAACTTTAATTTTTGGAAGCAAAATTCACATCTAGAACAAGGTCCAATATGACAAAAAATTTTAGTAAAACCAAGAAATTCCAAAAAAGTTCCATTAAGCATCTAACTTACATACTCTTCACCCTATCACATACTCTATAGTTAAAGGGCCTTTTAAACCGATAAGAACAGATACTACACTTGATCTTAGCCAAAAAGCCAAGAAGCGATAAAAGGGCCTTTTAAAAGGTTTCTGAGGATTCATCTAGTAAATTCATGAGGCTATTTTATAACTGATTACTTAAAATTAAAAAGAGGCAGAGGTTTTTCCATAAAAAATATCTTATAATAATATAATCCTAACATATGAGCAGATGAGGACTATTATACCTATCATTTTCTTCTCTTACCTTTTTCTCCTTGCCTTCCGGCCGAGGAAAGACACAAAAATTACCAGATTTTAAACTGTAGAGATTAAATTGCATAAGCCTCCATGAATAATAGCTTGATTTAGAAAAGGCTAAAATTTATAGCTTTCTCAATTCATACTGACAACCTAACTTAGGAAACCTAATGTATGTAGTCAAGGCAGCAAAAAATGCCTCTCAGGCAAAAATACACAGTAGCCATTATTAGACTTTGAAGTCTTCTCACTTATTATTTTTCCCTCTCCTCTCTTTTCCTGAGTTTACAATGCACCTACCTCCTGGCTACGCAAGATGAACTAAGCCACTGGCACAAAATCAGCTCCCTCCCAAGAATTATATGAATGAAAATTATGCAAAATGTTAATAATTTGAGACCAATTCAAGTTATTAAATCTCAAAGAGATTCTTGGAGCAGGGAGCCTATGTTCCCTTTTCCCCACCACAAACCCACCGTGACACTTAACAAGCGGCTCCACACTCCGAGAGATTAATTTAAATTTCTTGGGAGAAAAGAATGGATTGGCAGCTACCACTGAAGATATTCTCAGATACTATACTATGTATTTGATATTTACTTCCCTTCCACACGCAATGAGAAAGATGCACAATCCTTCTCAAGATGGTCCCGCACACAGTGGAACTCAATTTAATCTTAAATCCAAAATTAACACATTAAAGCCCTTGTTAAACTCCCAAGGAGAGGACAATAGCTTTCTATTCTAGTGACCATATCAGCACACATGAACAGCTAATTAAAGAAGTAAATGTCAAAAGCTGTCACATTTCCAGAATTAAGGTGGTCTTAGAATGGAAGAAAGGAATGTCAATGAAAAACAAATTTTTTCCAATAATGTACTATACTGCATCATTGATATTTTCCTTATTAATATTTTGGAAGTACCTAAAAAGTGCATGCTACTATGGTAGATCATACCTTTTATAATAACAAAAATGAAAATGATTAGTAAATTACCGTATTTGCCGGCGTATAAGACGACCCTTTGGCCCTGAAAAATATGCCTCCAAGTGGGGGGTAGTCTTATACGGCGAGTATATAACAAACTCTGTATTTTTAGTGGAAATGTTAGGGGGTCGTCTTATACGCCAAGTCGTCTTATATGCCGGCAAATACGTATTTTTCAGGGCCAAAAAATCGTCTTATACGCCGGCAAATACGGTAAGATAAATTTAATTTTTAAGCTGTAAGTATCTAAGCTTGAGATGTTTTCGGATTCAACTCTAAGAATCCTTGAGATATCACAAGCTAAATACCGTGGAGAGAGAACATATCATATGAAAGAAGCAGCAAGAGACTAAATTATAATAAATAGTACTATTCGTTTACTACGTATAAAATAAGAAGCAAGTAATCTACCTTTCCCACCTGCTTTAAGATAAAATGTGAAATTTCCCTTCATAAAACTAAGCAAGCATGCTATCCAGAAATACACAATAGATGAAGAAAGTTGGCTTAACAAAGAGTCAACAAACCAAAACAAAGAAAATAATAACTTCAAAGGTCTCGGTTCTTTTAAAAATTCCAAATAAAACAAATATGGCTGCTGTTGAACTAGATCTGTTTTTAATAATACCTTGCAAAGCAAAATATATCAAAATAAATTAAAGAATAAACTTTCATTTAATAATGTCTCTGCATTCTTCATTGGCCTGCAGACCTAATCTTATCCACCTTTAAGGGAGCTTGGAGCTGACAATATTTAGTGCCCTATTTCATCAGAATTTCTTCTGTTCTAACCAGGTCATTATTAAACTTTAATGCTACCCAATAATGTATACTGGTTATAAGTTTCCTAATACCCTTTTGAACTCATACATTCATAGGAAGCAGATGAGGGACAACTTAACTCTTCTACAAATGAGTTCCATATCTTACTATTATATAATAAAATTTTCTTTATCTTCCCAACTCTTATACCTCAGTGAATAAATATCTAAAACTATTTGAAAACACTAGTAGTTTTTATCTAATGAAATGTTTTGAAATTATTTAAGTGGTCATGCATCATATCCTTTCCAAAAGCGGGGCTTAGATACAAACTGCAGTTTACCATCAAAGACAAATAGACTACATTTCCTCAGTTTTCTATTTTTCAAAACCTTGGTGTCGTTTCTGCATATAAGTGACTGAAAAGAAGATAGAATCAATTAGCTGCCAAATCCTGTAGAATTTCCACACTAACATCCCTCAAATGACTCCTTACCTAGGTAACTAGATGTTAATTTTTCACACTCAACTGTCAACCCCAAAATATGCTGCATTTTACTGAAAAGCAATCTTTCTAAAAGCACTTTCATTGTCATCTTCTGCCCCTACCAACTTCTAATGGCTCCTTACTGCTTAACATATCAAATTCAAATTGACAGTAAATTAACCTTTCATAATCTAGCTCTACCCTACTATACTACCTTCTCCAACACCGTTTTCAGCAATTAACACCTTATTCCATTGAGACCAAACTCCTTACATCCCTGTCACATCAAGCAGGTCCCAGCATTTAGGGGTTGCTCATGGTTCCATCCCACACATGGAATATATGGAATATTCTCCTTCTGGAGATGTTTTGCCAATGTAAATAGTAAATACTCTTTTTTTAAAATATATATTTTTTATTCATTTCAGATAGGGAGAGGGAGAGATAGAAACATAAATGATGAGAATCACTGATTGGCTGCCTCTTGCACGCCCCTTACTGGAGACTGGAACGCAACCGGGGCATGTGCCCTTGAGAGGAATCAAACCCGGGGACCCTTCAGTCTGCAGGCCCAGGCTCTATCCACTGAGCAAAACCAGCTAGGGCAAAATAGTATATATTTTTGTTCAAGTCCAACTTTCTCCAGGGAGCCACCCACATCTAGACCTTTAGTCTGAAGAAACCCCTACACTAACATGATTCAGACTATCTGTACCACACATTATTTGTATAATGCTTTAGATAATGCTACTTATATTATGGAAGTATACCCAACAAGATAATAAACTCTTAGGAAAGGTAAGATCATTTCCCAAAAACTGGGTCTATAATAAGTACTCAATGATTATTTGACAAGCTAACTGATGAATCCTGAGTTTTAAAAATCAAGGTATTTTATATCAAAAGTTTTCTAGCACAAATGAAATAATGTGATGACTAGGATTTGCTTGGAAAAAACCTAGGACTAGGTCAAAGTGAGGGGGACAAAGGAGTAAGAAAGTGGAGATACAGATAAACTCACATTGGCTATAAATTGATCATCTTTGGCCCGGCCGTGTGGCTCAGTGGTTGAGCATCAACTTCTAAACCAGTAGGTCACAGTTCGATTCCGTCAGGGCACATGCCTGGGTTGCAGGCTACATGCCCAGTGTGGGGCATGCAGGAGGCAGCCAGTCGATGGTTCACATCATTGATGATGTTTCTATCTCCCTCTCCCTTCCTCTCTGAAATCAATAAAAATATATTTTAAAATTAAATAACTAAAAATAAATTGATCATCTTTAAAGTTACAGCTATGTGGAGGTTAACTTTTATACCTGTTTAAAATTTTTCACATTAATAATTTTATTTTTTAAAAGTAGCAATAGTCTCGCCCTAGCTGGCTTGGCTCAGCGGATAGAGCATCAGCCTATGGACTACAGGGTCCTGGGTTTGATTCCGGTCAAGGGCACATGCCTGGGTTGTGGGCTTGATCCCCAAGGAGGGGTGTGCAGGAGTCAGCCAATCAATAATTCTCTTTCATCATTGATGTTTCGATCTCTCTCACCCTCTCCCTTCCTTTCTGAAATCAATAAAAAAAAATATATATTTTTTTTAAAGTACCGCCCTAATTGGTTTAGCTCAGTGGATAGAGCGTCGGCCTGCGGACTGAAGGGTCCCAGGTTCGATTCCAGCCAAGGTCATGTACCTTGGTTGCAGACACATCCCCAGTAGGGGATGTGCAGGAGGCAGCTGATTTATGTTTCTCTCTCATGGATGTTTCTACCTCTCTATCCCTCTCCCTTTCTCTCTGTAAAAATCAGTAAAATATATATATTTTTTTAATAGTACCAATAGTCTCTTTATTTCATCTTAAATGACAAAACCAGAATACATTGTAACATTTTATTTACCCAACAAATAACCGAGGTCCACATTTAGAGTAAGAAAAAAAATTCTGAATAGATATAATTTGGTAGGGAACTTTTATGATCCTAATTCTTACTTAAGAATTAAACAAAAATAGAGTAATAATCTAATCAAAATGGTAGGGAATCTCAATGAAAAGAAAAAAGTGACCTTACCACCAAAAGCAATACTATTTATATTTCAATTTTTTATTCAATTACACTGTTCACAAGAGGGTCCACCCAAACAACTGCTGAAAATCAAAAACAATGAAAAAAACCATAAACAAAATATGAAAGGCAGAAAATCAGGGGAGAAAATTTCTACAAATTAGCCAATGTTGTTTCATGAAGACACCTATTGCTCTCAATAAGGAATGAATTAGTTTCTTAAACAATCAGAAAAATTAGCACTTCCTCTTTGGTCCAAGGACTGCAAAACATGTTTAAGAAATTTCAGATGCCTAGCCAGTGTGGGTCAGCAGCTGAGTGTCAACCTATGAACCAGGAGGTGATGGTTCAATTCCCAGTCAGGGCACACATGCCTGGGTTGCAGGCTTGATCTCTAGTGTGGGGTGTGCAGGAGGCGATGGATCAATGATTCTGTCATCATTGATATTTCCATTTCTCTCTCCCTCTCCCTTTCTCTCTGAAATCAATAAAAACAAATTATTTTTTTTAAAAAAGACATTTCACATATTTGGCTTAATAACAATGTATTTGCTTGTTGCTGCTAAAGAATGCAACCCCTTTTATATTTCAGTATATATCTTATTTTCAAAATTCAATCACTACAACTTTTCCTACATTATTTACTAAATTCTACCAAAAGCAGGACTACAAAGCAGTAACACCTAGCATCTTAAAATGATAGCATTTTATTCTCATTATACTGTTCTTTTGCCTTGACTTTTTTCCCCCAAACTGGTTTTAGGCAGATATACAAACTAATATGATTATTCTGGATTTCCTCATCTCTAATTTTCTCTAAATACTCAAGAGATGAGATTTTAGTTACCATAAATATGACCTATATTGACAAATTTTGTTAACATAAATATGACAAAATATCTGACATATTTTGCACAAATATCTGACATTCACACATATACAAATAGCAAGGTTCATCCTAAGAGTGACATATCATCCACCCATTACCCAATGCAATTAAAGTTTAAAGCAGGGCAACTCTCTTGTATAAAAAGAGATTAGTAAGAATGAAATCCTCCTCATAAATAAAAAATTCATACTCAAATTGCCTTGTTACTTGTACTACTATATTTTTGTAATGTTTTTATTGATTTTTAGAGGGAAAGGGAGAGAGAAACATTGATGTGAGAGGTAAACACTAATCAGTTACCTCCTGCACACACACACACACACACACACACACACGCACGCACACACGCACGCACACACGCACGCACGCACACACGCACGCACACACACACGCACACACAATCACCCCAGGGATCAAGTTCCCAACCCCAGCATGTGCATTGATGTGGAACGAAACCTGCAACCCCTTGGTGCATGGGATGATGCCCAACCAACTGAGCAACACAGGCCAGGGGACTTATAATATCTTTAAAGTTAAGTTTTCCTAGCAAGTAAAAATAATCCTCTTTTTAATAGCATGTAATTTCTCTCTCCTGGTAAAAGAAATTAACCTAAAGTGCCTACCATTGAAATTTTCTCTTCTATAAACTACTTTTTGATAAAAAAAAATAATCATACTATAAAAAAAGAAATGTGATAAAACCCACTAAACTATTACTACACTTGAAAAAGTTGACACCACAGAATCTTTTCTAATAAAAACCACATAATAATAAGATTAAAAACAATTCTGAAGGAAGTTCTTTCATTAAACCACTAAATATGTGACTTTAAAGTCCCAGTTAAAGAAGGCAAAAAGTCCCACTTATCTTCTTTTCTTGCATCACTAATTCAGTAAATTATACCATCTTTATAATATGTGTACTCTCAACTTTTGAAATATATATATTTACATTACTATTTTTAAATATATTTTATTGATTTTTTTACAGAGAGGAAGGGAGAGAAATAGAGTTAGAAACATTGATGAGAGTCATTGATCAGCTGCCTCCTGCATGCCCCCTACTGGGGATGTGCCCGCAACCAGAGTACATGCCCTTGAAAGAAATCGAACCCAGGACCCTTCAGTCCACAGGCTGACGCTCTATCCACTGAGCCAAACCGGTTTGGGCATACATTATTATCTTTAAAATATCAGGTATTACTACCACATTTTATATAAGAATGGACATTTGCAAACTGTTCCTATTATTTCTGTGGTAACAAATTTTTTTAAAATCTCAGAATATGTGGGGGGAACACTTTGTAAAATATTTGATATATAACTGCTATGCTGTACACCTAAGACTAATACAAAATAATGTTGAATGCAAAGTGTAGTTGAAAAAATTTTAATCTCAGAATGTGTTAATAAGTTTTATCCAATACATACTATTCCAATGGGATGAAAACCATTTATAAATTCCACTTAGATTAAGAAATCCTTTGAGAAAAGTATGTAGTACATTCTAGTTACACTATTTCTAGAACACTAAAAATCTCTATAACCTATTTCCCTACTGTTTTTCTTTGGAACCAACTGAGGTGAATATAACTTCTTTCACAAAAAGTTAAGACAGTACCATATTTAATAACACAAAGTTAAATTTTTACAGAGGTTGAAGTTTTCACAAATTAAAACTTTCTACTTCTCCTGATCTATAAAAATAATCATGACTTAAAATAGATTCTCCTGAGTATTATTTGCAGGTACCCCCACCGCCCAAAACTCATTAAAATAGTGTATATAGCTTCACCTTAAAAACAGCAGGAGAGAAGGAAAGGAAAGACTTGTAAAATACATTACCTAAACTGAGAAGATATTTTTCCATTCTCTTAAGACAGGTAAAATAATTTTAAAAATAAAACTCCCCGATTGCAAGGAGTTTATCATTAAGCAGTACCCTCTTTCTTTTACCCAGTAATGAGTTGCAAGTTATTACTAGTGCTCCCATTTACACTGAAGTTGAAGGCATTACAAAACAATTTTCCTGCATTTTGCGATTTGATTATAGCTCATCCTAATAAAATGAAAGATTTCTCTTCAACTTTATGAAAACAAATGTTATAAGTCAACTTTAAGTAAAACCTCCCTATAGAAATAATCTATTCACCTGAAGAATTCAACAACTGAACCAGGCAGAGTATCCCAACCATCAAAATTATGAAGCTGCAATGTTCATAATGTTACATCTAAGAATTTAAACCATACAAAAATATTTTGAAATCTCAGCTCCCTATTTCCTATCAAAATGTCAAACAACTTTAGAATTCTTTAGATGTGATAAAGATCCCAAAGTAAATTCATTTTGACTTTGGAGTGCTAAAACTAAGAATTTGATGATTGCAGAAAAAAAGAAGTGTGCAGTGGAAAAAATTATTTGAAATTATACTTACTGAGGCAAAGTGTCTTTACAAAAGAAAAGATGTATTAAAATCATTAACCCTCTTCTGCCAGATGAACAGTCCTCTCCTAGAACACATTGCTTATAATTCAGCCAAATGTGACTGCCAAGAGTTTCTAAGCCTGTGTGCTAGGTTGGTTCAAAGTGGGAAGCTTCTCCACCAGCATATTACAAAGAAAAATGAAATACATTTTTACTTAAGAGTGAAGATCAATTGTATTCAACTCATTCCGACTGATAAACTAAATGTAAAGAATATTTTTTAACAAAACCTACTAATAAAGTAAAGGTAAGTAATGTTTTTAAAAACCTCAAATTATAACTTAGAACAAGATCTGCTATATAAATTGCTTCCAATTCCCCAGAGCAGGGATCTATTTAGTTTCCCCAGAGTGGGGCTTACGTAGCTAAAAAGAAAAAAAGTTTTATAAACAGCTTTTCTACCTCGGTTTACAGTTGATAAAACGGACCACTTATGACGATCAAGTGATCATAATGCCAAAAGTAAGATTACTCAAGTATGACAGATAAAAAATTTTTAAATCACAATACAGTAATGTGCAAAAGTGATTTAAAACTCTGTGTCTCTATTTACACTTGAAGTATTACTTTAGCAAATAAGAGATATATTGCTGCATGAGATCACTATTATGACTTTTAACATTTTTACATATATCTTAAGAACACAATGTCCTAATTTTTGAAGTATTTCAATTTGAGATGTACGTATCTGATTTTTATAATTCTGTTCGCTTTCCTGGTAATTCTTTTTCCCCCCACAGTGGTCTGGTTAAAGCAAAGGCTCCTTTTTCCCCCTTTGCCATTAAGTCAATGCATTTCAATTTAGCTCTCGCTACCAAATGCATGTGTGTGCACTTTGTCATTTCTTTCCCCCAGTCCTTCATCTCTTCTATTTAATTTGGGGGGGGGGGGGGGGGCCCGCAAAACAATCTACTTTTCTTTCGCATACAATATCTAGTGGCTTTTCAAAAGAAAACAATGTATCCAGACACTTTACTATTCTGAGAATGCCAAAGAGAGAACTCCCAAAGCCCCAAAAAATACTAACTCTGATAATCGCTGGAGAGGAAATTTCCACTCAAAACCATAAATAAAACATGCCATCAATTAAGCGGAACGCCGATACGATCCCTTCAGTCAATCATCAGTGCGGAAGGGAGGGGTCGCCCACAAACCTGCACACAATCAGAGTATCACTTCTATTTGCTGGAGGGGTTCACAGATGAATGGGGTTGCGCGCCAGATTTCTCTTATTTTGAAAATGTCAAGGCTAACAACATTGGTGAGTATTAATCAGGGGCAGCATCAAGTGTCCTGGGGGAGAGGCAATCCAGGAGAACGCTTAGGAGCGTGGACACACGGGTCCGAAATGAAGAGGGGGGGTGTAAAACCAACAACAACAACAAACAAAAAAGCCCACCCAACAGAGCGAATAATGCACTCATCCCTGAACACAACACGAAAGCGTGCCTCTCCGGCGCAGCCTAAGCAGACGCCGCTCCTCACTCAGAGCGTGCACTGGTGCCCTTCTCCCTTCCCTCCCAACTTCCTTCTGACTTGGCCAGGGCCCGGCCCACGGGGCACCCCGTTTCCGTGGAAGTGGACGTGGGGGGGGGGGGGAACCTGTGCAGGGGAGAGAGCGGGGAGGGAGCGGCAGCCCCCAAGCAGGCTGAGGAACAGGTGGGCTGGGGCGAGGGGCGGCTGGAGGATGACAGATGCGGAGAAAGCCGCTCCGGCGGCGGCGCCGCACACACGGACGGGGGAAGCCCTCCGGGGCCGGCACCCGGGGGCCGGCGGCAGGCGCCCCAAGGGGGCGAAGGCTAACTCCGGGGCGGTCGCGGGGCGCACACACACACACGCCGCGGGGCGGGAGGGCGGGCGGGCAGGCAGCGGGGGGACCCGGGTCCGGGCCCGGGTGGAGGGGATGTGGCTCCGGTCTCGGGAGGCAGGGGCCGCCGCCGAGGGACGTCAGGGCTGAGGGGGGGGGGGGGGGCAGGCGTCCTGAGCCCTAAGGCTCCTGCCCCAACCAAAAAAAACGTGGAGGGGAGAGCAGGAAGGCGGAAAGAAGCCGCCCCCCCGGCTCCCCGGCTGGAGAAATTCTTCCAAGGAGTCGCGCTGCTCGCCGCCACGGCGCCCGGAGCCCGGTGCCCGCTCCCTTTTCCCGGCGGTAACTGCTGTGGCGTAGAGCGGAGCGGGGGGAGGAGGAGGAGGAGGAGGAGGAGAAGGAGGAGGAGGAGGAGGAAGGCCGAGAAGGAGGAGGGTGAAGGGGAGGCGAGGGTGGGGAGCCAGGGGGTGCGGCCTGCACAGTTCCAGCGAAGCCTCCGCTCTCTCGTAGCCGGCCGGCCGGCGCCGGGTTTCCCCTAAGCCCAGCCCCGCACAGACTCACCCGCCTTGCCTTGCCTCGCTTTTTCCCCCTTCGCCGACTCCCACGAGCTGCCGCGTCCTCGCCAGAGGGGCCCCGCCGGACGAGTGTCGAGGAAGAAAAACTCTTCGGAACCGGGCCCGATTGCTTCCGCGAGTCCGACCTTTACGGCTGAGAGAGACACCCTCAGCTCTCGGTGGGTTCCACAGCCAGACGGGCAACCATCTTACATTAGGGTAAGACTCCTCTGGCTCCCCATGCGCAGGCGCACGCCGGTCCGGCGGGGAGGGGCGGGGGAGGGGCGGGAGGAGCGGCGGGCGGCCTCCCCCCGCGGCACTCTGGGAGTTGTAGTTTTCGGGCGCCGACCGCCCCGGTGGCCAGCTGGGAGTTGAAGTCCTCCCTCTCCCGGGCTGCCGGACTCTCCCTCACGTGGCTGCCGGACTATGTATACCGCCTTTCTTCGTGTTTTGCTGGCTTCGCCGCCCGCGTGCGCTGCTCCGCTTGTCATCTGGTCGGCGCGGTCTTGTGTGTGGTTCCGTTTTTCTCGGCGTTCGCTCACATTTTGGGAAACCAAAACTCGGGGGTGAGCGTAACCCGTTTCAGGGGGAGCCGAGGACGCCTCTGCCCTGCCCCGCCTACCCTAGACATTGGAGGGGCGGGATGGGGGCGGACGGGCGAGGTCGGGAGCGCGGGATTTGATCCGCGGAGAGCACTGGATACGGAACTGTCTGTCTGCGAAAAGAGATCCTTCGGAGCCGCCGGTCTTGACCCCATCCTCGCCATTAATCTCCAGTATAGAGGTGATACAGGTGTCCGAGAGCATGGAAGATCCTCGCACTTACAAAATAATGTGTTTCTGATGACAATAAATGTGAGAACATTTTGCGGGTTCTGGGTGCAAATTCTTGTTACTTCGGTTGTCAGCCCGCACAGCCCTCAACAGCCCTGCGCCCAGTTTAGAAAGTCCTCACACAGCAACGCGTCCCAAAGAATGTCAAAAAAAAATACACCCGCAAGTCCTTCGATCGCCAAGTCACGGGAATCAACTTACTACTGGTTCCTCCCGATCGCCTCCTAGAATTCTGGTGAAAGCGGCGCTCCAAGCAGCCGTTTCTGTTTATTGCGTGTATCCGTTCATTCATAAAGCGAATACTGAGCTCCTCCTATGCCCCTTAACTGTGTTATGCACGAGAAAAATGTTGGTGAGCAAAGCACAGAATTCCCTCTTCCCATTCTAGAAATTCCTGTGCCCTACTGTGTGTTGGGGTGAGGGGAAAGGGAGAGGAGGCAATTTTTTTTAATATTATTAAAATGAATAGTATATCACAGCTGATGAACATTTTAAAACAAGGAAGGGGAATAGGTAAAGAGCTTGCAATTTTATTTTTTTAATTTTTTATTTATTAATTTTAGAGAGAAACATCGATTTGTTGTTCCACCTGTTCCCCTAATCTCATAGTAGGAAGCCTTCATTCTTTTAAAAATACTGGTACATTTGTTCTTTGTATTTCGGTTTCTTCACTATAGAGCCTAAAAACAACAGTTATGTGGTGAAAACTTAAAATAGGTAATACATTCACAATTTACCATAAACTTCTAATTGTAGAATCATAAGATAATCTAGCAAGGAAACTTGGGGAATCATTTGGATTCATCTTTAGATAACTGTCTAAACAGAATAGATGTACAGGAGTGGGGGAACGTAGGTTTACATTCATGGGTATGGGAAACAGTTTATTCTTGTATTATTTTGTATTTAGTGATAATAATCATAACTTGCATGTCTTTTTCCTTATGAACAACTATAAACCTACTTTTGCCCAGCCCTGTATTTTTTTAAATATGTCTTATGGTGGAATATAAACAAAGTAATAAAAATAATAAAATTATTAAAGATTAGAAACATTTCATTAAAAACTAGGATAATTATTTTCCTTTCTTGCCCTGGCCAGCATGGCTCAGTTGGTTGAGTGTCCTCCTATGCACTAAAGAGTTACTGGTTCAATTCCCTATCCAGACCCATACCTAGGTTTTGGGTTCAATTCCCAGTCTGGGTGCATGCATATAGGAGGGAATCAATCATTGTTTTCTCTCACATCAATGTTTCTCTCTCCCTCCCTCCCTTCCCCTTCCTCGCTCTAAAATCAATAAAAACATCTTTTGAAAAAGAACTAGTATAGTTTTTAATTATCATCTAAGTCATTAATAGTTCTCAACCTTATTTTACCCAACACACACTTTTAAAATTTTATTTTAGAGAGAGAGAAAAAAACCCATTCATTTGTTGTTCCACTTATTTATGCATTCATTGGTTGATTCTTATATGTACCCCAACCAGGATCAAATCTGCAACCTTGGCATACTGGACAGCTCTAACCAACTGAGCTACCCAGCTGGACATGACATACTTTATATATATATATATATATATATATATATATATATATATATATATATTTTATTGATTTTTTACAGAGGAAGGGAGAGAGATAGTTAGAAACATCGATGAGAGAGAAACATCGATCAGCTGCCTCCTGCACACCTCCTAACTGGGATGTGTCCACAACCAAGGTACATGCCCTTGTCCGGAATTGAACCTGGGACCCTTCAGTCCACAGGCCGACACTCTATCCACTGAGCCCAACCAGTTAGGGCATGACATACTTTTTTTTAATAACACATATTTCTGTAACATCTCCTTCATTAGCCTAAAATGAAATTCATAGATAGCATTACCTTATATATGATTTTTAATTTAAGAAGAACAAAGTAATTTATAATATAGTAATTCATATTTCAATGCACAAATACTCAGGCATGACTGTTCTATAAAATGTAATGAAGTCATCATTTACTGGCAGTTATAAAATCCCCATGAATATGAAAGCTATAAATGTCAGCTGACACAATATGGTATTTTGCCAGCTCTGATGGACAACACTAATCTGTCCTCAGTGTCCACTGTAAATGCATTCCTAAAACATTCACTGTTAGAATTATGTTAAAAAAAATTTTTTTAAACAGGTTTGGGTTCATATATAAAATAGTTTAGGTTTTAGGTACAGATCATTATAAATAGAAACATTATAAATTTTTCACATATGCTGGGTCATTTAAAGTTTGTTAGACACACAAAATAATTTTTCCTGTGGGGAACACTCACACAAGCAGGAAGTCTTGCTTACTGGTCCTGGCTCTCTGAAGGCTAGTAATACCTCCCAGACTCTCCAACACTAGGGGGCAACACCACGCTTACTGAGGGTCAATCATTGGTGGAGAGCAGTGATTTTCAACCTTTTCCATCTCATGGCACATGTAAAGTAAGTACTGAAATTCTCCGGCACACCAAAAAATGTATTATATTTTTGCCGGTCTGACAAAAAATAATAGGTATAATTTTGGTTCATTCACACCAGACAGCTATTGTTGTGTTGGCTGTTGACATTTTTTTTTTTTTTTTTTGACAACCTAAGGGAAAAGAAGTCAGTGCCCCTGGCTAAATAGTTACGTATTGCATATTTTAAAAATTCTTGTGGTACACCAGTTGAAAAATCAGTGGTGAAGACTAACATTTCCTAGGTCACCAACCAATTAGGGACAGAGTCACTACCTTCTCAGGCCAATGTTCCTTTTTCTATCCTATGTCACCAATTTTTCATATATATGAAATTTTTCATATATATGCATATGTGTATATGTTTAATTTTATGCAACAGTTCTCATATAATTTTAAAAGTTAATTAACATTAAATTCTATCACCTAGCTGCCTAGTGATTCCTCAGTGTAGGACATCTATTCACTTAGTAAATACTTTTTACATGTAAGCATGTGCTTGGTGCTGGTGGTACAGCAAACTTTGTCCTCATAAAGCATGGTGCCTCGTGAAGAAGGTGGAAAAGAAATAATCAGACATATAAATAAATACAACTATCCTATAAAATAAAAGCCCAATATGCTAAGTGGCCGGTCAGCCATTCAACCAATCAAAGAGTAATATGCTAATGATATGCTAAGGACGCTCAACCACCCTCTATGATGTGCACTGACCACCAGGGGGAAGATGCTCAACACAAGAGTTTCCCCCTGGTGGTCATTGTGCCCCCACAGGGGGAACTCTGCTCAACCAGAAGCTAGGCTCATGGCTGGCAAGCCCAGCTGTATGGCAGGAATCTCTCCCGCCTCCATGGCAGTGCTAAGGATATCCAACTGCTGGCTTAGGCTATGGGGAGCAGGCCTAAGCCATCAGTCGGACATCCCCCGAGGGCTTCCCGACTACAAGAGGGCACAGGCTGGACTGAGGGGACCCCCCCCCCCCGGAGTGCATGAATTTCATGCAATGGGCCACTAGTATAAATATAAATCCTTATATGTAATTAGAGGCCAGGTACACGGATTCATGCACCGGTGGGGTCCCTCGGCCTGGCCTGTGGAGATTGGCCTGAAACTGGCTCTCTGACATCCCCCGAAGGTTTCTGGATTGCAAGAGGGCACAGGCCAGTCCGAGGGCCCCCCCAGCAGTGCACGATTAGGACCAGGGAGGAACCACAGGAGGGCCCAGGGCATGTCTGGCCCATCTTGCCCAGACCCAATCGGCCAGACCCCAGCAGCAAGCTAACCTACTGGTCGAAGCATCTGCCCCCTGGTGGTCAGTGCACATCACAGCGACTCGTCGAATGGTCTAATGAATGGTCAGACACTTAGCATCTGGATAACTGAAATATTCTTTTAATTAATTGCTTCATTTTCATTCTTTTTAAAAAAAATATTTTGTCTCTCTCTCATCAATATTTCTGACTCTCTATCCCTCTCCCTTTCTCTCTGTAAAAAATATCAATAAAATATATATTTTTAAAAATAAAATAAATAAAAAATAAATATTTTAAATTGATTTCAGAGAGGAAGGGAGAGGGAGATGGAAACATCAATGATGAGAGAGAATAATTGATCTGCTGCCCCCTGCACACCCCCTACTGGCCGATCGACACTCACCACTGAGGCTGCTGGGCCATTTTTATTCAATTTTTTCTTCTATCCTTCTCCAAAGATTAGAGTGATCTATTTTTTAAAAATGTATAAAACTAATCCATACACACAACAAATCAATACAGCAGCTTACAAATAAAAAGTTGTTTTCTCCCTCCAATGCTTTCCAAGTGCAATCCCCCAAGGTAACCAACCACACACTAAAATTCGTTGTGTACATATTCTCCCATTCTTTTTTCTGTGCTATGCACATATATATATATACACAAATATTTTTATTGATTCTTTCTATTTCTATGTAATATATCACGTTGTCATTTACATGTATATATTAATGAACATTCTTTCAGGTCAATATGTAGTTCTTTGACTTTCTCTTATTAATTTATTTTTCTTTTATCCCTGTCCTTTGTTAAAATATATATATATATATTTCTTTATTGATTTCAGAGAGGAAGGGAGAAGGAGAGACAGATAGAAACATCAATGATGAGAGAGAATTATTGATCGCCTGCCTCCTACATGCCCCCTACTGGGGATCGAGCCAGCAACCAAGGCATGTGCCCTTGGCCAGAAACGAACCCGGGACCCTTTGGTCTACAGGCTGATGATCTGTCCAACTGCACCAAACTGGCTAGGGCAAGCATCATCTTTTAAAATGTAAATTAGATCATGCTTCTCTTAAAATTCATCATATTCCTCTCTTAAAATTTAAGACCAGTTGCTCACCATAGTACATACTAGTCTTAAGGTTTTTTTCCACTGCATGGTCCCTGCATATTTTCCACGATTGACCTGTAAAGATCTCCACTGACTCTCCTCTTCGCCACCAATCTAAGTTAGGTTTCCCTCTTAAATGTTCTCACAACATCTTGTAAACACCTTCAGAGTACTCGTTGTAGTTATAATAGTGATATATTTATGCATTTTAGTCCTCTACTATATATATTTTGAAACTTTATTTTTTTCATATCACTGCATTATTTTTATTTTTTAACAATTTCTCGGTTATTTCTTCCTCGGTACTTCAGCTGTTCCTTTGTTCTTTTATTTTTCTCTTTCATGGATGCCATGTTCTTTGGAAGCTTGTTTAGAGCAAGTTAATGGCCTTTTAGGCTTCCTCCACATGCACAGGAGTTCGCCTTTGGAATAGGAATTATATGTTGCAGGGGGAGCATCAGGATTTAAGAGATGCTTAGGTGGGGCATGGCCAAAAACTGGTTGACGACCACTGATCTATAGAGAGTAGTAAAAGAGCTTCATCATAAAAGCCACAAGATGTCAGAGAAATGATGATTGACCATTTGAGAGAGGTGAACTAAAAAATCATGGAGGTGGTATTTTGCCTACTTACTGATTTTTCTCTAATGCTTATCTTCTTGGGTTCTGCTATAGGAGCAACATATTCTTGGGCTTATCTAGGCTGCAGAAGGAGAATACCTCCTTCTCTAGCCTAGATAAGGGGAAGGTTAATGGGCAACCAACGTTATGGGTTGTTTCTCATTTTTTCAATCTTCATAAATTTTACATATAAGAATACTTTTAATAAACATTTCAAGTTATTCTTTTTTAAAAATATATTTTATTGATTTTTTACGGAGAGAAAGAGAGAGGGATAAAGAGCTAGAAACATCGATGAGAGAGAGAAACATAGATCAGCTGCCTCCTGCCCACCCCTTACTGGGGATGTGCCCGCAACCAAGATACATGCCCTTGACCGGAATCGAACCTGGGTTCTTTCAGTCTGCAGACTGACATTCTATCCACTGAGCCAAACCGGTTTCAGCTCAAGTTATTCTTGAGATATTGTCTCAAATGTAGACCTGCTGGGCTGAAGGAAATGATCAGTTTTATGATCTTTGTTATGGCCAGATTAATGTTCATTTAATGTTAATGAATATTTTTTAAATCAATATTTTATTGATTTTTTACAGAGAGGAATGGAGAGAGATAGAGAATCAGAAACATCGATGAGAGAGAAACTAGTTTTGGCTAATGTTAATGAATATTAATGTCACTTTATTTGTGGAGCTTCCCTCAGCCCCCCAAAATAACATTTACTTTGAGTTTTGCCATTATTATAATTTTTTAAAGTTTTAATTATTTTATGAGTATTTCAGTGCTAAAAATTTGGTATATAGTAGTGAGATCCCTTAAAGATCTTAAGATTTAAATGGGAAAACAGAAAAAAAAGGTAAACAAAATAATAAGCAAGTAAAACTCTGTATGTTGTCAGAGTAATAGGAAGGAGAAGAAACAGAGTAATAGAAATACCTAGAAATATTTACTTTATATTGGAAAGTCTCTCTAAAGAGATAACTTAATCTGAAATTTAAAGGATTAGAAGGGATCACCCATTTAGAGAAAGGCCTGTGCCAAGACCCTGACCCAGGAATAAGTGTAGCATATTCCAGGAATGGCAAGTTAGCCAGTGAAGTTGGATCATATTAAGGCAGAGTGGTAGGAGAGGAGGCTAGGGGAGAAGGCAAAATTCAGATTATGAAAGGTTTTATGTGGAATTTGGATTTTATTCTAAGTAGGTTAAGAGAGGATTAAATAGATTTGAAGCCAAAGAGTGACATAAATCAATTTATCTTTTCAAAAGATCAGGTTAGCTGCCATGTGGAGATGAATCAAAGAAAGGTAGAGAGACAAGTTAGGAAGCCTTTGTGCAGCGTAGAATAAATAAGTGGCTTAGACTAGGGCATTGGTCAGCAAACTGCGGCTTGCAAACCACATGGGGCTTCTTGGCCCATTGAGTGTGGCTCTTCCACAAATTACCACGTGCGGGTGCGCACGTACAGTGTGATTGAAACTTCGTGGCCCATGCGCAGAAGTCGGTTATCGGCTCACAAAAGAAATTTCAATTGTTGTTCTGTTGATATATGGCTCTGCTGACTAATGAGTTTGCCGACCACTGGACTAGGGCAAGGCTGGGACTGGGACAGGCTGGGACTAGGGCAGGGGTGGGCAAACTTTTTGACTCGTGGGCCACAATGGGTTCTTAAACTGGACCGGAGGGCCGGAACAAAAGCAACCTGACCATGCTGGCACTCTCACCTTGGGCTGCTGGTAAGGAGCGGAGGGGAGAGCAAGAGAACCCTCCTCTCTTTCGGCTCCGCGGGCCGGATAGAACAGCCGAACGGGCCAGATCCAGCCCGCGGGCCGTAGTTTGCCCACGCTGGACTAGGGTAATATGAGGGAGGCATTCGCTTTGGACACAAAATGTAAGCAAGCACAAAAAGATGCAGTATAAAGGTAAATGACTTTTTTTTATAGAGATAACATTTTTAGAAATCAAAATTAATGCCAAAAAATATATGATGAACAAAATGTTACCTGGCTAGTGTGGCTAGGTGGTTAGGCATCAACCCATGAACCAGGAGGTCACTGATTCAGGGTCGGGGAACAACACGCCTAGGTTGCTGTCTCAATCCCCAGTGTGGGGCGTGCTGGAGGCAGCTGATTGATGACTCTCTCTCATCATTGATGTCTCAGTCTCTCTTTCCCTTCCCCTTCCTCTCTGAAGTCAATAAATATATATTTTTTAAGTATCAAAATATAAAATAAAGACAAAATGAGACCCTGAGTTTATAAATCCCAGCCTTACTTCCCTACCCCTAATCCTGACTCTGGTTTCAATAAAACTTTATTTACCAAATAGGTAGCTGGCTCTAAGGCTGTAGTTTGCTGGTTTGTTGTTGTTGTTGTTTTAAGTGTTTATATAAGAGGAAATAAATAATGGCCCATTAATATGTACCCTACAACTAAATAGTTCCTCTCCTGGCATACACAGGCATGCCAGGAAAAAATTAATGGCAGCATTAGTAGGAATAGCAAAAGCACTGGAAACAACCCAAATGTCAATCAATAGTAGAATGGATAAATTGAGTAATTTAATACAGTGTAATATTAAGCAGCAAAAAAATGAATTCACTACAGCTACACATTTCCATTTCAAGAATGAATTTCAAAAATAAAATGTTGGAATAAAAAAAAGAAGAAAAAAGTCACAGATGAATATATAACAATATGATACATTTTTTTAAAAAATATATATAATATATATATATATATATATATATATATATATTATATATATGTTTTATTGATTTTTTACAGAGAGGAACAGAGAGGGATAGAAAGTTAGAAACATCGATGAGAGAGAATCACCGACCAGCTGCCTCTTGCACACCCCCTACTGGCGGTGTGCCCGCAAACAAGGTACATGCCCTTGACCGGAATTGAACCCGGGACCTTTCAGTCCACAGGCTGACGCTCCATCCACTGAGCCAAACCGGTTTCGACAGTATGATATATTTTATATGAAGTTCACAAATAGGCAAAACTAAATAATATTGCCAGAGAGACATAGATTAACATTACAAAGAAAAACAATGAAATGTTTTATACAAAATGCAGGACATGGTTATCTCTGTGGGGAGAGAAAGGGACATGAACTCTGAAGGTTACACAGGGAACTTCTGAAGAACTGGCGCTGGTCTATTTCTTTATCTTGTAAGCTCACGAGTGTTCATGTGAGTCTACAAGACTCACTATTTTTAAGAAATGCAGATACATTTTGTTCTCTCCTTTGTGTGATATGCTTCACAATTAAAACAATTATATTATTCAGGGACATACTCATGAAAAATTGGATAATAGTCAGGTTTCCCTTGATGAAAGACACTAAGTCAATATTTTTGCCGGCCAGTTTTGGCAATCATTCAAGAAACAGATAATGCTTCTCTAATTCAAATCTTCTTTTTTAAAAACTTACTTTTTATTCTTTTCAGAGAGTATGGGAGAGGGAGAGATAGAAACATCAATGATGAGAGAATCATTGATGGGCTGCCTCCTGTACACCCCTTATGGGGATCAAGCCTGTAACCCAGGCATGTGCCCTTGACCGGAATTGAACCCAGTACCCTTCAGTCCACAAGCCAAACCACTGAGCCAAACCAGCTAGGACTTATTCAACCCTTCTTAATCAATTTATTTACTTATGGAAATAAATGCACTATAGCTTACTACATCAACAAATTAAAGTAGGAATTACATATGATCTTTAAGATTTCTTTTTAATCCAAGATATATATATATATATATATATATATATATATATATAGAGAGAGAGAGAGAGAGAGAGAGAGGGAGAAGGAGAAGCATCTACGTAAGAGAGAACATCGATTGGTTGCCTTCCTTATATGCCCTGACCAGTGGTCAAACCCACAACCTTTCAGTGACGCTCCAGCCCACTGAGCCACACCGGCCAGGGCTGATTGTAAAGATATTTTATGGATCACTTTTATTAAATAAAGTAGTTGGCCATATCTTCTTTTGTTCCCTCAAGCTATTTTATTAATCCAGTCAACAAATATTTATTAAAGACTTATTTTGTTTGCCACGCACTGTGCCAGTCACCGGGAACGCTGCAGTCATGCTCCTCTCTGCCTGCGAAAGACACACACTCAACAAACCTTCGATACACTGAGGTCAGTGCTCTGAGGGTGACAAACACAATGAGCTGGGTGAGGCAGGTTTGGGATGGAGGGATCAGGGAAGCCCTTTCTAAGCAGGTGGCACCTGACATTCTATTTTGAACCTTGCAGAGTATTATTTTTATTTTTATTTTTATTTTTATTTTTATTTATTTTTTAAAAAAATATATTTTATTGATTTTTTTACAGAGAGTAAGAGAGAGGGATAGAGAGTTAGAAACATCAATGAGAGAGAATCATCGATCAGCTGCCTCTTGCATACCCCCTTCTGGGGATATGCCCACAACCAAGGTACATGCCCTTGACCGGAATCGAACCCAGGACCCTTCAGTCCGCAGGCCGACGCTCTATCCACTGAGCCACACCGGTCTTGGCTAGAGTATTATTTTTAATAAAGTAAATATCAATCTTTAATATCCCACGTTAACCAAAAGTTCTTTCTGGGTCCTCCCCGCAGCCCTCGGAGTTCAGGGGTCTTGAGATAAAAAAAAAACACTGACTAACCCAGTGTGGTTTGTCCGCAGCTGTGATTGGTTATCTCTTGCTCTGACCTCCTAAGGAATTACAAACAATCCTATATAAATAAGGCCCTGGCTGGGTTCATGATTTTGTCCTTTATGGCGCAGGAAGCTGATTTGTGGTGACCTGTTGGACTTAAACTAGTTAGCTTTTCTCCTCCCCACCCCAATCCTTTTTTGTTTCTTTTTTTAAAATTTATTCTTTTTTTCTCTTTTCTCATTTTTCTCACATTTTTTCCTTTTCTCATTTTTTTTTTTTTTTAGAATTTTTTAAGTTCATATAGTTAAGATTTGTATAGCTAGTACAGAAGAGTGGGAAAGGGTGTCCCTCAGCCTGGCCTCACCCTCTCCAATCTGGGACCCCTCAGGGGATAACCAGCAGTCGGACATCCTTCTCACAATCCAGAACTGCTGGCTCCTAACTGATCACCTGCCTGCCTGATTGCCCCTGACTTCTGCCTGCCAACCTGATTGTCCCTAACTGCTCCCCTGCTGGCTTGATTGCCCCTAATCACCTCTATTGCATCCGGGACACAGGATTCCCTCCTCTAGCCAATCACAGGCATCTGGAATCGGGCTTGCCGCCTCCCTTGGGTCAGCCATAGGTGCCCAGGCCAGCTGCAGCCATAGGGGATGGTGGCCAGGTGGCTTCACCTGGGCTGCAGCCACAAGTGCTGGCGCCCAGGACCGTGGGATGGGCGGCTTCTTCATCCACCAGGCTGTAATCAGCTGCAGGTGCTGATGCCTGGACCACAGGTGGGCAGCTTCTTTGTCTTCCCCCGGATGCAGTGTGGGAGACTTCTCCGGCTGCGGCCTGGGATCATGGGTCAGGCGGCTTCTTTGTCTCCTGGGCTGCACCCAGCCTCAGGCACTGGGGCCTGGTTTCTCCTTCTCCCCCAGGACATGGGCAGCAGACATGAGGCTTCTGTGGCTGGCTGCAACCTGGGATCACAAGGCATACAGCTTCTTGGTCTCCCTGGCTGCAGCCAGCCTCAGGCGCTAGTGCCTGAATTCCCAGACCCCCACAGGCTCAGAGTGGTGGGAGGCGGGACTGCCGCCATGGGTTTAGGTTAATTTGCATATTCACTCTGATTGGCTGGTAGTGTAGCGGAGTGATGGTAATTTGCATATTTCTCTTTTATTAGTGTAAATTTGGTTCTTTTAAATTTGATAATAAACTTGATGCTCCAGAAAGAAAAGAAAGGAAATACATAAGATGATTCTAAAATATGCAGAAAAAGCTTTCAATAAAAAATCAATTCAGCTAAAGGAGTCCACCAAACCAGTATTATATGAAATGCTGAAAGGTATCCTTTAAGAAGAGGAAGAAGAAAAAGGTAAAGATAAAAATTAGGAACAACAAATACATATCTATCAACAAGTGAATCTAAAAATCAAGTGAATAAAAAATCTGATGAACAGAGTAAACTGATGAATATAATAGAATCAGGAGCATAGAAAGGGTGTGGACTGACAATTCTTGCGGGGGTGGGGAAAGAGACTGTACAAAAATCATACACCTATGGATGAAGACAGTGCAGGGGGTGGGGGCGGGGGTAAGGACAGAGGGTGGGGTGGGAACTGGGTGGAGGGGAGCTATGGAGTGGGGGAAGAGGAACATTTGTAATAATCTGAACAATAAAGATTTTTGTAAAAGTCAATTCAGTGATTAAAATATATATTTTAACAAACCAGGAATAAAAGGGAAGTTTCTTAATCAACTAAAAACCTGCAGCAAACATTACACTTAATATTAAAGTTATAAATGTATTTTCTTTAAAACGTGGCAAGGATGTTCTTTCACTACTATTACAGTTACTATTTAGCATACTGGAAGGTCTAGTCCTATTTGGAAAGTAAGAGTAGGTACCTTCCAGTGAGTCATCTAGGTACTCAGTTTGGTCCTTGACTGCCAGCATAATCAGGTACTTGGTAGAAGGAAACAAATTCTAAAGAGAAAGCCTACATTATCCTAATGTTTAAATTATTCCTACAAGTAATGTTTAAAATAAAATGTCTAAAAAACAATAAGAGATTATGGAATACACTTCAAGTTAAGACAATACAGGATCAGAGCCTGTGATAATAAACTGATGATTAATGTACCCTTTTTCTCTCATCCCTGCCTCACTTTCCATGCTTTCTCACTTCCTATACTCCTACATAGCTACTTTCACCCGACTTCTTACTTCTAGTTCTGCTTCTGAAGGACTTTATCCTCGCACAGCAGGTAGACAGTCCCATAAACCCCGCCACAATCCAGATAGAGAACACCCTCCCAAGTTTTCTTGAACCCCTTTGCAGTCAGTCCTCTCTCCCTCACCTCATCCTCAAGCAACCACTGAACTTCTTTCTATTATAACCATTTTGCTTTTTACCCATCTTAATAATAAAAGGCCTGTGGCGGTAACGCCGTAACGACCAACGACCAGATGGGGAACCACGGGGAACTGGGTGGGTGGCAGCGGTGGCTGCAAAGAGGAAGCCCCAGTCCCGGGTGTCTGATGGCCGTGGCTGGAGAGAAGCAGCCTGGGTCCCAGGTGCCTGGCCGCTGGCGGGCAGTCCGGGCGGCAGTGGGTGGGTGGGCACTGCAAGGCAGGCATGGTAAGGCGTGCATGTGTAGGGGGGTGCCTTGTGATTTCTCACACTGGGCTTCTAGTCTTTCTATTTAAAAACCTATCAGCCACACCAGTGAAACTACCAGAATGACCAGTGGCTATGACCAGACAGCCTGATCCAGGTCCCCAAAAAGCACCCCCTCAGTTGGCCCCGCCTCCAAGGGGCCCCCAACACCCTGATGGGGGACGGCTCCAGCTGGCCAACTGCCTGAGGCCTCTTCCCTCGGCCAGCCCCACGCTCAGCCCCTCCCCCTGCCGGCCCAGCCTGATGGGCCCCTAATGTGGCAGGCCAGCCAGATCGCCCCTGTGCATGAATTCGTGCACTGGCCCTCTAATTTTCCTATAAGATAAAACCTTGATTTAAATTTGTTTTTCATCTTGTTGACTTCATTGCATGGAAGTTAAAGAGAAATTATTATTTTTTTATTTTTTAATATATTTTATTGACTTTTTACAGAGAGGAAGAGAGAGGGATAGAGAGTTAGAAACATCGATGAGAGAAAATCACCAATCAGCTGCCTCTTGCACACCCCCTACTGGGGATGTGCCTGCAACCAAGGTACATGCCCTTGACAGGAATCGAACCCGGGACCTTTACAGTCCGCAGGCTGATGCTCTATCCACTGAGCCAAACCGGTTTCGGCCAAGAGAAATTATTTTATACTAGTAACCCAGTGCATGGATTCATGCACACTGAAAGAAAATTAATTAGAAGGTGGCCAGTGGGGCGGGACTAGGCAAGATAGGCAGACACGCCCTGGAGTCAACTTCCCGTGGTCCTTCCCTGGCTGGTGGCATCTGGGGCAGTGCCAGAGCTTAAAAGGCATCTGCAAAGTGAGAGGGGTCCCTCTGGCAGGTGGGGTCCCTTGGGCTGGCCTGCAGGAATCAGCTGAAACCAGCTATCCAACATCCCCCCGAAGGGGTCCCAGAGTGTGAGAGGGCACTCTGTAAAGTTGCTGTCGTATAAGGTGTGGAATGCAAACGCAAGTGTGCAGTAAACCAGATTTGGGGCCGACAGTGCCCCAGCAACAACATAACCTGCGGCTGAAGGTGGATTCACGCGGCCCCACGAGGAATCAGGCTCCCTCCTCTCTGGTTTCAGGGTGGGTCACCTGAGAAACATGGCTGCCAAGTCACTGCAGCTTGGCAACTCCTGCATTGAGTGTCTGCCCCCTGGTGGTCAGTGTGTATCATAGTGACCCTTCAGATAGTCGGACAGTTACCATATTAGCCTTTTATATGTGTGTGTGTGTGTGTGTGTGTGTGTGTGTGTGTGTGTACTTGAAACCGCTAACTTTGTCCAAAAAGGATCCTAGGGAGAATCTCGTTTGTGTCTACTGCTGGGAGACACAGGGATGGCCACTTGAAGTCTATAGGATAGAAGATTCCAAAATCCTGAGAGATGAACCTCCAGGGAAGAAACTAGCATACAAGGTTAGTCATTGGAAGGTCAGGGGATGATACTTAGTCATATTTTCTACTTAGATCTGTGTCCTAGTTCAGCCCCCTTTGTACACTCATAGTTGAGTAATATGGGCAGCCAAGTGCAGAGGAGAGGAGGAAACGTGAGCCACGAGTCAAAGCAATTTCCCTAAAATCTCTGTGTGACATACTCACTTTAATACTCACTCATGAACCATGACACCCAAAGCACATTTGCTCAGAATTGGAGAAGCTTTGGCACCTTGAAAAATCCAGTATATCTGCCACAATGATGCACAGGGAGGGGGGAAGTGGCAACCAGAGCAGGTGACAGCTTGGTGATCACCAACAGCCACGATGGGCATCTTTGCATGGCTCGGCAGGCAGCAGAATCCTGAGCAATTACAGCTACTGGGGTCCAGGAAGTAGACACCATAGCCCAATGATTAAGAATTTGGACTTCAGAGTCAGACAGGTCTGTATTGAAACCCGAAATGTCATTCTGCCCTGCCTACATGAGGTGCCCTGATGTGACTAATGCTGACTAATGGTGCATGTCAAATCGTTAACAGCTATTTCATTCCCTCAACAAATACTTATTTAGGACCTTATGTATAACAGACACCGTTGAGGATATGGCAGTGAGCAAAGCAAATGAGTTCCTTTTGCTAATGGATGGAGTACAGAGGCTCAACTCCCTCCGTGCTGGTATCCTGGTGTCTTAGTATTTCCAACTTATAGACCCTTTCTTACCTGCTACCAAGCTCCCTTGAAACACTTGGATTTGAAGTCTGCAGCTTTGCCTTGAGTACTCTCATCAATTTCCTCTTGAGTCTCTGCCCTTCCCCTCTCCTGCCCCCGACCAGCTCCTCTTTGCTGGGAGAAGAGCATTCAGATACTTATCCTCTGACAGCCCTGGTAACCTCATCAGAAGAAAGGAGAGCTGTCTAATTCCCTGAGACCAGTGCAAAACCTTATGTACCTCTGCCCTGCTTTTTGCTTCTCTGGCCCAATGTTAAACGTGATCCCATTAAGAACCCAATCCTGGGGAATCTCTGTTCTTGTCCTTATTTCGATCAGAGGCTGGCTCCAGCTGAAGTTGCTTGCTTACTTCATGTTCACTTTATCAGCCCGGCTTCTTGAATACAAAGAACAGCAACGGAGCATAAGTGGAAAATAAATTTATTAGAAGAGTATTGGATGACTCACAGAATTGGCTGGGAAGTGGAGAACCAGTCTTGGAAAACAGGCAGGAATCGGGGGCTGGCGGCTGCAGCAGTCTGGTTAAGAGGACAAACATCGCAGACATTACGCTCATCACCATTGCCCTGAATGGCTCACTGGCACTGTGGCATCTGCTGCTAACTCTTCCTGCTTGCATCACTGACTGAGTCCTACAGCGAGCACCTAGTTGCAGAACCTCGATTACATGCTTAAGCATTACCTGTCTAGAAACTCAAGCAAAACTTGATGACATATTAATTGATTACTCTCTTTGTTTTCCCTAGCTTCCCCTGGTTGTTACTGCAACCCCTGCCCCCCCCCCAAAAAAAAATGGGAAGGACCAGAGTTGGTCATGGGTTGAGATGATAATCATATTTGCAAAGAGGCTTCTATGGGTTTCATGCTGACCCCATTTGGGCCCATCATTGTATAACCATCCTTTGGATTTTGCTATTATTTCTTTTTGTCGAGAGTTGTCTTTAGTTCTGTTATAACTCCCTTGCCCTGGTCCTTTACCTCTTACTTTGCCATGTTTCTCTGCAACACTATTTGAACCTGTTCATTCTGCTGAGTTTTTATGACTAAGAACCTTCTCCCAACCTTAGTCATTTTAAACCGTAGTCCTGTGTTTTACACCTTTTCTAACTTTAAGGCCATTACACTGGAAAAATCTGTGCACATGTAGCTAAAGTTATTTCTTTACAAAAAAATAAAATTTCTTCTATATTTCATTGTTCTCCTAAATTCCTAAAGATTTTATACTTTTTGGTGTCTTCTTTAAATACATAAACCAAAAGGTTTCAAAGAGCCTCCTTTTTCCAATATTCAGCTAATTTTTTCCCCTCTTAAGTACTTGCCTGCATATTTAGATTTTTTTTTTTTGCGGTATCTTTTGTAATAGCAAAAAATAAGGTCAAATAGTCTAATGATACTAGACTGGCTAAAATGTTGTATATTCATATAATGAAATTCTATATGGTCATTTAAAAGAATTATACTGGCCGAAACCGGTTTGGCTCAGCGGTAGAGCATCAGTCTGCGGACTGAAAGGTCCCAGGTTCGATTCCGGTCAAGGGCATGTACCTTGGTTACGGGCACATCCCCGGTAGGGGGTGTGCAAGAGGCAGCTGGTCGATGTTTCTCTCTCATCGGACGTTTCTAGCTCTCTATCTCTCTCTCTTCCTCTCTGTGAAATATCAATAAAATATATTTTTAAAAAAATAAAAGAATTATACTGGTGTATCTACATTGATATGGAGCCATATAAACATATCATGATATGAAAAAAGCAGGGGACAGAAGTATGTGTATATTATCATTTGTGGGGGGAATTTGTATCTACAAAGATTATCTCTGGAGGGGTACACAAGAAACTAGTAATGGTGATTCCCTCGGAGAAAGAATCTTTAGCTAGTGGAGAGGGGTAGGAGGGAGACCTTCTTTTCACTGTGTACTCAATATAGTGCCAAAATGAAATAAATTATTTCTACAGGGGGAAAAACACAGGGACCGAAGCAAAAACTGTAATAATGTGTGATTCATCCAGAAGAACTTGAAAAATGACTTTGTTCAAAGACTTTTGGTTCGTGGTTTAAGTAATTTCTGATTTCTCCTCTGTGTTTGATTGCCACAAAAACTTTAAGGAAAACAGGATTTTTAATTTCACTTTATCTCTTTGGAGGGGCTGACCTCCATTTTTGAAGAGTAATTCTAGGACACAGGAGTCAGATATCTAACTGTATCTTTCCTTCTATGTTACCCCTTCTTCAGCAAGTATGTACTGAGTATCTTCAGGGCCACCATGCCAAGGGCTACACAACGATCGAGGTGGCCCATGTGCTGCAAACAGGTGTCATACTCTGATGAGAATAAAGTGGGAGAAAATATAAACTTGACATTATATATATATATATATATATATATATATATATATATATATATAATTGATTTTTTTCACAGAGAGGAAGGGAGAGGGATAGAGAATTAGAAACATGGATGAGAGAGAAATATCAATCAGCTGCCTCCTGCACACCCCCCACCTGCCCACCACCAAGGTACGTGCCCTTGATTGGAATCGAACCTGGGACCCTTCAGTCCTCAGGCCAATGCTCTATCCACTGAGCCAAACCGGTTAGGGCAACCATGATAACTCTTGCTTCATCATTGAGGGCACAGTTCTTTGTGATTTTCTCATTCCAAGTTCTTGAAACAACAGTAAAAGAGATTTATATATATATATTTAAAAACCCTGTAAATATTCAGACACATTTACTTTCAAGCTAGGCATATTTTTCTTTCAATATTCCAGTAGGTGTAAATAATTTTGAAGAAACCAAGATCCTGTTTTCATGGCACAAGCTTTAGTAGAACAAATCAAGCAAATAATAAACTGTAGAAAATTCATAGCAGACGTGTCTGTTTATATTTTAAATATGTGTCTTTAATTTTGTTTCAATATTTTTCACAGTTTTCTTTGGACCCTTTGCTGAGGGATTTCAGCAAATGATACTGCAGGTTTAGAAATAAAATAAATGTTTAGCCTTTTTTCCCCATTTGGCACTCTATAGACATCTAGCAATGCTATGAGAATCCAGTTTTTTTAGTTATTTTCCAAAGATTTAAACAACTGTTTCCACCCTTAAAAAAATTTTTTTTTACACATTTGTAGAGACTAAAAGCAGAATAACTGAGACAGAAATATCTGGTGCTTCACTCTGCCGACTTGCAATTGTAATATTCACCATTTTTCCACTGGAGGAGGCCTGGAAAAATAACAAACCCAAGCCATAAAGGAAGCCATCAAGAAGCCACTAGGAAAACAAATTGACCACAAAAGCCTAAGGAACAGCAATCCCAGATTATATAGTGTATAGAGATAGATATGTCATTCTTTAAAAAAATTTTAATATATTTTTATTGATTTCAGAAAGGAAGGGAGAGGAAGGAGAGAGATAGAAACATCAATGATGAGAGGGAATCATTGACTGGCTGCCTCCTGCATGCCTCCCACTGGGGACTGAGCCCACAACTTAGGCATGTGCCCTGACCAGAATCAAGCCCAGAACCCTTCAGTCTGCAGACCAATGCTCTATCCACTAAGCCAATCCGGCCAGGGCTAGTTATGTCATTCTTTATTCACATATTCATTGCGCTTAGAAGTTAAAAACATGGACTGGAGTCAGACTGCCTGAATTTTAATCTTGACTTTGTTACTTATTACTAGAACTGGATGGGGGTTATGTCCCTCAGCCCAGCCTGCACCCTCTCCAATCTGGGATCCCTCTCACAATCCAGGACTGCTAACTCCAAACTGCTCACCTGCTTGCCTTCCTGATTGCCCCTAACTGCTTCTGCCTGCCAGTCTGATCACCCCCTAACCATTCCCCTACCAGCCTGATTGATGCCTCACTGCTCCCCTGACATCATGATTGCTCTAACTGCCCTCTCCTGCAGGCCTGATCATCCCTAACTGCCCTTCCATGCAGGCTTGATTGTCCCCAACTGCCCTCCCTTGCAGGCCTTGTCCCTTCCAACTGCCCTCCCCTGATGGCCTGATTGCCCCCAACTGCTCTGCCTTGCAGGTTTTGTTCCTCCCAACTGCCCTCCCCTGATGGCCATCTTGTGGTGGCCATCTGGTGTCCACCTGGGGCAGCCATCTTTGACCGCATGGGGACATCCATCTTGTGTGTTGGAGTGACAGTCAATTTGCATATTACTCCCTTATGAGATAGGATAGAGGCCTGGTACATGGGTGGGGTTTGCCCTGAAGGGTTTCCCAGATCAAGGTGGAGGTTTCCTTGGGGTGTGGGGTGGCCTGAGTGAGGGGCCTGTGGTGGTTTACAGGCTTGCCATGTCCCAGGGCGACCCAAGCAGAGGCCCTGGTATCTGGATTTATTTATCTTCTATAATTGAAACTTTGTAGCCTTGAGCGGAGGCCAGAGCAGGCCAGGATTATTGAAGCTTGGCTTCCTCTATCGCTGGGGACAACTCAAGCCTCCTGCTCTCTTCAGCTCTGTGGCTGCCACCATTTTTGTTGGGATTTATTTATCTTCTATAATCGAAACTTTGTAGCTTTGAGTAGCAGCCAGGGCTGGCCAGAGCAGGCGGGAAGCTTGGCTTCCTCCATTGCCAGGGAAACCCAAGCCTCCTGCTCGCTCTGGGCTTCAGTTGTCTTAGTTGGGTTAATTTGCATACTCACTACTGATTTGCATACTCACTACTGATGGGACATAAAAGGTGTTATGGGAGTACAGTTTAGAGAGATGTTTCTAGCTCAGGTCAAAGTCAGTCTGGCCGTTCTTGGAAGGAGCTTTGCAGGCACCAGAAAAGGCAGTACAAGAAGTGGCTATGTGGCCCTGAGAAACTCAGCTCTCTGGGTGTAGCAGGCTCCATCACTACTTGTGTGTGACCTTAGGCAACTTAACCTCTCTGTACATCAGATTCCTCACTTATAAAATGGGAATCATAATTGTGCTTGCCTATAGAGTTGTAGTGATTAAATGAGTTTATATATCTTAAACAGCACCTGGAATATGGTAAGCACTAAATGGGTCTTAGTAAGTATTACTTGCGTATGAGGTATTATTTCTTAACTAGAGGCCTGGCTTGCAGGATCAGGTCAAAACTGGCTTTCTGACATCCCCTGAGGGGTCCTGGATTGTGAGAGGGCGCAGGCCAGGCCGAGGGACCCCACCAGTGAATGATCAGGGCAAGGGAGGGACATGGGAGGTTGTCCAGCCGAGGAGGGACTGTGGGAGGGCTCCAGGACATGTCCCGGCCATCTCATTCAGTCCCAATCAGCCAGAGCCCAGGAGCACAAGCTAACCTATTGGTTGGAGCATCTGCCCCCGGTGGTCAGTGCATGTCATAACAAGTGGTTGAGCGGCCTTCGTATATCATTAGCATACTAGAGGCCTAGTGCACAAAATTCGTGCATGGAGGGGGTCCCTCTGCCCGGCCTACGCTGTCTTGCAATCCAGGACCCCTAGGGGGATGTCCAACTGCCAATTTAGGCCCAATCCCTGCAGTCAGACATCTGGCAGTCGGACATCCCTTTTGCAATCTGGGACCACTTGCCCCAAACCACTTGCCTGCTTGCCTACTCAGTGTGAATCATAGTTCTGGTTGTTCCTGTCACTCCACCGTAACAATAGTTTAGACTTTTATGTATAAATTGGAGAATAATAATTCTTCATTTACCAAGTTGTTACAAGGACAGATGAGATAACATATGAAGGAAGAGGACTCTGTAACCTGTAAAGACCCATCCAATTAGAAACACAGTTGATCTAATTTACATGTGGAATTTAAAATAATCAAACTCGCCGAAACCAGTTTGGCTCAGTGGTAGAGCGTCGGTCTGCGGACTGAAGGGTCCCGGGTTTGATTCCAGTCAAGGGCATGTACATTGGTTGTGGGCACATCCCCAGTAGGGGGTGTGCAAGAGGCAGCTGGTCGATGTGTCTCTCTCATCGATGATTCTAGCTCTCTCTCTCTCCCTTCCTCTCTGTAAAATATCAATAAAATATATTTTAAAAAATAAAAATAAAAATAAAATAGTCAAACTCTTAGAAAAAGAGGATTGGTTGCCAGGGGCTGAGGGGAGGGAGGAATGTGGAGGTGGTGGTCTAAAGGTACAGAGTTTTAATTTTACAAGGTAAATAAGTTCTACTATACAATATAATGCTCATAGCTAACTACCGCACATTTAAAACTTGCTAAGAGGGCAATTCTTAAGTGTTTCTGTCACATACCCATACACACACTAAAAATCCTATATAATAAATGCCTAACATGGTAAATGTCTGGACATCTGATTGGCCATTGAACCAATTACAGTGTAATATGCTAATGATATGCTAAGGCCACTCAACTACTTGCTATGGTGTGCACTGACCACCAGGGGGCAAATGCTCTGACCAGTAGGTTAGCTTCCTGCTGGGCTCTGGCTGATGGAGATTGAGTGAGATGGGCCAGACATGTCCTGGAGCCTTCTCGTGGTCCCTCCCTGGCTAGCCAACCTCCTGTGTCCCTCCCTTGCCCTGATAGTGCACTGGTGGGGTCCCTTGACCAGGCCTGTGCCCTCTCACATTCCAGGACCCCTCAGGGAATGTCAGAGAGCCGGTTTTAGCTCTATTCTGCAGGCCAGACAGAGAGACCCACTGGTGCATAAATTCATGTATTGGACCTCTAGTTAATAATAAAGGAGGTGGGAAGAAACATTGGGAGGAGATGGATATGCTTATAGCCTTGATGGTGGTGATGGTTTCACAAGCATATACTTATCCCCAAACTCAACAACTTGTATACTTTCAATATCTTAGCTTTCTACATGTCAATCATGCCTCAATAATATGGTTTTAGCCAAAACCCTTTTGGCTCAGTGGTTAGAGCGTCGGTCTGCGGACTGAAAGGTCCCGGGTTCGATTCTGGTCAAGGGCATGTACCTTGGTTGCAGGCACATCCCCAGTGGGGGGTGTGCAAGAGGCAGCTCGTTGATGTTTCTCCCTCATCGACGTTTCCGGCTCTCTATCTCTCTCCCTTCCTCTCTGTAAAATATCAATAAAATATATATTTAAAAAAAATAATATGGTTTTAAAAAACACTGAGAAATAGCCCTATCTGGTTTGGCTCAGTGGATAGAGCACTGGCCTGCGTACTGAAAGGTCCCATCTTCAATTCCGGTGAAGGGCATGTACCTTGGTTGCGGGCACATCCCCAGTGGGAGGTGTGCAAGAGGCAGCTGATTGATGTTTCTCTCTCATCAATGTTTCTAGCTCTCTATCCCTCTCCCTTCCTCTCTGTAAAATATCAATAAAATATATTTTTTTTAAAAAAACACTGAGAATTTTAGTGACATGCTTTGGCCTCATAAAATCAGATCTAGTTTTCTATAGCTAGCCACTCCCATGGCCCATTCATGTTGCCCAGTAACTCCTCAGTCATCTATCTGCCCCAAATCTTTAGCTACTTCCCTCAATTCTAGGTCAATCTAGGAAGCTGACAGAGGGCTTAAATTGCAAAAGGGCTAGGTTTGTGGGAATGGGGAAAAAACCACTAAATTTTAGAGTGTGTGTGTGTGTGTGTGTGTGTGTGTGTGTGTGTGTATGAGTGAGAGAGAGAGAGAGAGAATCCTCACCTGAGGGTATTATTTTTATTTTTTTTTAGTTTGTAGAGAATGAGAAGGAGAAGGAAAGGAAGAGAGAACATTGCTGTTATTGATTGGTTGCCACACATGCCTCAACTGGAGCCAAAGATCAAACCTGCAGCCCAGGTACGTGGCCCCAACCTGGAATCAAACCCAAGAAACCTTCGGTATGTGGGCTGACACTCTAACCACTGTGCAACACTAGTCAGAGCAATCATTTTCTTTTTCTCTCTCTCTCTTTATTCTCTTTCTCCTTTGCTTCCTGAAAACCCTTGATTTGTCTGATCAACAAGAGGAGAAGAACTAAGAGCAGTTGTTGTTTTTGTTCGTTATCTGTATTTTTGTGCTCCTGTATAGTCATCTGCATCACAGAGAATTATGGTGTATTGTGGTTATGTGTTGATATATCTGTTACTCCTACATACCTCTCTTTAAAAATTTGTTTTTCATGGTGGGCTCTCAATAACACATGGTGTGTTGGATTGAATTTACCTGAGTACAACTTAATAAAATTGAAACTATTCAGAGCTCAGACGTACTTCACACACTCAGATCAAGTGATTTATTCAAAGGCAGTTTCCAGGGGCTTAAAAATAGAGATCTGGGTCCTGGCAGTGTTGTTCAGAGGGTGTTGAGGGGGTGAAATAGCTCTGGCTGCAGGCTAAGGTCTTTGTTATGAGAAAAATGCCAATATGAAGAATCGCACAGCTCTGCCAGGGAAATGTCTGGGCATTTTTGAAGCTTTGGCAGAGCTGTATTTCTGTCTGGAATACACTTCCTTCCCTTTGCTCACATCCTTCTAAGCTTAGTCACGGCTTAACCCAGTAACATACAATAAATAGGCAAAATTTAAATCCTGATCCCTTGAAATTATGACCGGGCAGTTTCTTCCCCACCCATAATTCTGAAATTAACATGATGTATAAATAAGGCAACTGCATGTCCTGACTTTTCTGCCTCATTAAATATATATATATATATATATATATATATATATATATATATATATTATTGATTTTTTTACAGAGAGGAAGGGAGAGAGTTAGAAACATCAATGAGAGAGAAACATTGACCAGCTGCCTCCTGCACCCACCCCCCCCCCACTGGGGATGGGCCACAACCATTGTACATGCCCTTGACCGGAATTGAACCCGGGACCCTTCAGTTCTCAGATTGACTCTCTATCCACTGAGCCAAACTGGTTTTGGCATTTCTGCCTCATTAAAAAAAATTAATTTATTGGGATGACATTGGTTAATAGGGTCATATAGGTTTCAAGTATACATTCCTATGATACATGATCTGTATGCCTATTGCATTGTGTGCTCACCATCCAAAGTCAAATCAGCCATATATTTAGTCCCTTTACCCTTATATCCCCTCTTTCCCTCTTTCCTCTGGTAACTGCCATACTGTTGTCTATAAGTTTCAGTTTTGTATCCCATATATCTGCCACAATGTTATTTTTTTTAAATATATTTTATTGATATTTTACAGAGAGGAAGGGAGAGAGATAGAGAGCCAGAAACGTCGATGAGAGAGAAACACCGACCAGCTGCCTCTTGCACACCACCCCCTACCGGGGATGTGCCCGCAACCAAGGTACATGCCCCTGACCGGAATTGAACCCGGGACCCTTCAGTCCTCAGACCGACGCTCTACCACTGAGCCAAACCGGTTTCAGCCACAGTGTTATTTTTAATATATATTTATTTCAGAGAAGAAGAGAGAGGGAGTGAGAGATAGAAACATCAATGAAGAGAGAGAATCATTGCTTGGCTGCCTTCTGCACATCCCACACTGGGGACTGAGCCCGAAACCCAGGCATGTGCCCTGACCGGGAATTGAACCGTGACCTCCTGGTTCATAGGTTGACAATCAATCACTGAGCCATGTGGTCTGGGCTGCTTTAGTTATTTTTGTAATTTGAATTTTATATTGTTGACACTATTGCAGCTGTCCCCCATTTTCACCCCCTATGCCTACCTCCATCCAGTCCCACCCCCCATTGACCCTCACCACTCTGCCTCAGTTTTGATTTAAAGTATTACCTTTCGATAGAAGACTTGTCTTGTTTTTGGTTCATATTTATGGAGGTCCTATAATAAATAGTTTATCTACGTGAGAAAAGTTCTACATGCTATCATCTTTATGGTATGCTTTTTTCCCTTATGCTTTAAAATATAGAGTAGGAGAGTATTTGGACCTGTAAAGACATTTATTTGAACAAATTCTCGAACTTCACCAGCAATAGAAAATACAAGTTAGGATGTGAAGGGGATCTGGCTTTCACAACTGTCTCCCCACTGATGGACAGCATTGATTCGGCTGATCCAGCTGGCCAGGGGGGTGTCCCCCTTCCTCCCTCCTTGCTCCATGTGCTTCCTCCCGAAGCTGCATGTTTGTGCTCCTTGGAAGACGATGACTTTCCCCATAGAGAAGAGGACCATTCTTCAGTCAAAGGTTTATGAGCAGCTATGCTCCCTTGTTAGAACTTCCAAATAAGGTCTCAAGGTCCATTTGTAGGAGAACACAGACACATCCAATGGGGGGTGGGGAAGAGTGCAAGTTAAAATTAGATACCATTTTTATATAGAATTTTTCATTTGTTTTTTATTGATTTTTTTAGAGAAAGAGGAAGGGAGAGGGAAAGAGAGAGAAACCCATGTGTGGGTATTGAGCCAGCAACCTGGCCATGTAACCTGACTAGGAATAGAACTGGCAACCTTTTGGTGCATGGGACCATGCTCAACCAACTGAGCCACCCAGCCAGGGCTGGATACCATTAAAAAAACAACAACAACAACTTCCCAATAATATATATTTTTAAATTATAAAATGTAGTACTCATAAAGGTTGGAGAATCAGGTGCACCCTCTAATAGGAATGTAAAGTCTTTAAAACAATTTTTCAGTGTCTATTGAGAGTGCTAAAAAATTCAGGCATATTAAACCAATACTGTTACTTATAGGAAAGCTTTCTAAAGGATGTGGGCAAAGATTCATACATAAAGATGTTTGTCAAAGTATTTATTACAATGAAAAATTAGAATAAATCTAAATATTAAGTATCAGGAGTTCAGCTACATAAATTTAGGACTTTGTATCTATGTACTGAATTACTTACGCTGGCTTTTGAGTTCTTTCAACATAAGTGTTCTCTTAGTGAAATAAAGTTAAAATGGTAATTTTGAAGAACAATTAATGATGCTCCTTATAAAGAACACAAGAAACAAAGTAAATATATATTAATAATGTTTATTAAATCAGTATGTCCATCTGGAATTAAATCAAGATCTCTGGCTATGGGGTTATGGGTAATTTCGGTTTTTATTCTTTTCACCATTCTGTGTTTTTAAATGCTCTGTAATGAGCATGTGTTATTGTAATAACCAGGAAAATATAATTAAAACTTATGGAGGCTTATCAGTGAATCTTTTTTTTTTAAAATATATTTTATTGATATTTTACAGAGAGGAAAGGAGAGAGATAGAGAGTTAGAAACATCAATGAGAGAGAAACATCGACCAGCTGCCTCTTGCACACCCCCCACCGGGGATGTGCCCGCAACCAATGTACATGCCCTTGGCTGGAATCGAACCCGGGACCTTTCAGTCCACAGACCGACGCTCTACCACTGAGCCAAACCGACCTCGGCAGTGAATCTTAACATAGAGATAAAATACTATATAGGGAGCTAGGTGGGTGAATAAGGGAGTCAGCAGAGGTTTGTCAAAGAAATTGATGCTGGCCTCCCCACCCCTGCCAAGTTCCACTCTTCTGGCATGCCTTTTGCACCCCTCCCACTAGGACAATCAGTCCCCTTCTTTTTGGGAGCCCTCTTTCTTCTCACCCCTAACCCCTCCTGGCACCCAGCCACCTGCTCTGGGGTGCCCGCTCCCTGCCCTCCGATTATGGCCAGCCCGGCTGGTTTTGTAAGATACTGGGTTGGTACACATTGATTCCCCCCACCCCCTGTAATTTATTTATTTATTTTTAAATATATTTTATTGATTTTTTACAGAGAGGAAGGGAGAGGGATAGAAAGTCAGAAACATCGATGAGAGAGAAACATCGACCAGCTGCGTCTTGCACACCCCCTCACCGGGGATGTGCCCGCAACCAATGTACATGCCCTTGACTGGAATCGAATCCGGGACCTTTCAGTCCGCAGACTGACGCTCTACCACTGAGCCAAACCGGTTTCAGCCCCCCTTGTAATTTAAATGGACCCAGCATGGTTGGTTCTATTTAATGGACACAAGATAATGTTAGAAGTTTTTTTAAAAAATTTATTAAGGTATTATATGTGTACATAGCTTACCATTGCCCCCCCACCTCCTATACATGCCCTCCCTCCCCAGAGTTTTGTGTTCGTTGGTTGTACTTATATGCAGGCATACCACTCCTTCAGTTGATCTCTTATCTCCCCCCAGGTCTCCTTCCCCTCCCTGCTGTCATTTGACAGTCTGCTTGTTTTATGGTGACTATCTCAGGACCACACGAATAGAATCCACTCCTCCTCCAGTTCACATCACACCCCCCCTCCGGTCCCACCACTTCCCCGGGGCACACGGCTCTCCCGAGGCACATGGCCCCCCTGGGGCACAAATGTTAGAAGTTTTAAAGTGATTAAACTTACATACCTATGCAATCAAAAAACAAAACAAAATGAAATTCATCCTGGGAGAGAGCATCAGGGGGACCACTCTGTAGACCCAGGAGTGAGCATTCAGCTTTGCCAGTTACCATCCACAGGATACGGAAGTGCTGAGAACTCAGTACCAGTAAGTCAAGATCGTGGGAGAATTCGGTTTGAATGTGTCTTAAATAATTGAAAACGTCTCTGTGCCTCAGGGGAGATGGTCGGGGAGGAGAGCACCAAGAGGTGAGGAAGAGTGTTCATGAAAGCTGATAGCTATGAAGCGACATGGCATGGCAGAACACTGTCTCCTGGAAAAACCAGCCAACTACCCAGAGAGGTCCCCCACCTCTGCCCAGGAAGGTGGAAATTAAGTCATTTATTATTCTCATTCTCATTTATTTATTTATCCAAGATATGAAGTACCTCCTAAGTCCCAGGCACTGTGCAAGAAAGGCCCAGGGAATATATTGAGAATTAATACACCAGCAACATGCTTGTAATCGAACAAGGTGGGTTTATTAGCTCACCGCTGCTAAGGAGAATACACACCGAGAGGAACTGTGGGACATTTCAGTAAGAGGGTGTTATAAAGGCCTTAAAAGATTTGGGTTTGAGTTAGGTAGCTGAGGGCAGGGTCCAAAGAAACAGAGGTTTGGTCTGCATTGGGTGTTTTCACGAAATGGGGTAAATCTATGATTGGGCTTATCAGTACCTCTTATCTGGAGGGAGGGCACATGAGAGTAAGACGAAAACTGTGACTGGAAAAGGAGAGGCAGCTGGAGGGAGAATATTGTGTAGCTTGGGCCATGTTAATGTTTCCTCACTGTTCGGATATGATTACAAGTCGTCCTGCTTTTTCAGATTCATCACGGTCACAGAGTGCTCTTGTCTGAAGTCAATGCTGTGTGACACTGTCTGTGCTCAGTGGGATAACATCAAGACCTGGCTGTGAGTGCTGGGCTGGCTTACGGCACCAGCAGGCCTAAGTGACTGTGTCAGTCCAGTTCCTGGATATCTCACAAGTAAAAAAAGCAAATCTAGAACTTCAGATGATACTAAGTACTGCAAACAAACAAACAAACAAACAAATAAAATGAACAGGATGCAATGACAGAGAATGCAAGGTGGGATAGAAGCCATTTGCACAGGTTGGTTGAAGACGCCTCTCTCAGGAAGCAATGTTCCAATCAGGACCGGAAGAACATTCACTACCTTTGCTTATCTGTGTGAATCCTGGATGATGCTGCAACATGTATTTCCTATTGTGGGTTACCATTAAAAAAAAAAAAAATTGAAAACCACTGCATGGTGGGTTTTTTTTAAAATTTAAATTTAATTTAATTTAAGAAGATTTCTTTTTTTTATTCCATTTTTAAAAAATAAATCTTTATTACTCAGATTATTACAATTGTTTCTCCTTTTTCTCCCCCAAAGCTCCCTACCACCCAGTGCCCTTCCCACTCTCTTCCCTTACCCCTTTTTCCCCCAATTGTCTTCATCCATTGGTTATACGATTTCAATCCAGTCTCTCACTGTTTCTCCACCCCCTTATCCCCCTGATAATTATCAGTCCACTCCCCTTCTTTGCCCCTGATTCTACTATATTCACCACTTTATTCTGTTCCTCAGATTTTTTTTCTTTCTCTTTTCCTTTTTTCCGTATATGAATTTCAAGTGGGACACTCTCTCTCATTTGTTTTTGTAGGGAAATACAACAGAGTGTTCTGTAGCTAATGGCTGCAGACTGTCCAAATGTCTCAGGACCACACGAATAGAATCCGCTCCTCCTCCAGTTCACTCCTCCCCCTTCCCCCCCAGGTTCCACTGCCCCGCCTGGGCACACGGCTCCCCTGGGGCACACGGCTCACCCAGGGCACATAGTTCCCCCGGGGCACACGCCCCCCCTGGGGCACACGGCTCACCCGGGGCACATGGGTCCCCCAGGACCCACTGCTCACAGCGGGCGGGCTGGGACGGCTGCAGGTGCGGAGGCTGGGCTGAGATGGCTATGGGCGTGGAGACTGTGCTCTAAGGCATTCGGGCGGGAGTGGAAGGTGCCTCTGAGGCCCATCGTCAGTTCCCTTGCTTCCACGGCAGGCAGGCCAGGACTGTTTCGGACACAGAGGCCATGCTCCAAAGCAGCCAACTCCCTGGGCTTGGGGCGGAGCGAGCTCTGCTCTCGGTGGGCTTCCCTCACTCGTGGTGGTGGCTCCGGTGGCTCCAGTTCCACCGTTGTTTTAAACTCCACATGGCGGCAGCAGTGGTTTTCTTTGTCTCTAATTGTAGCCATCCCATTCCGCCAGCTTTCCTGTGGATCTGATGTGATCCCTTTCGATATTAGCTGTTGTTTTTTTCCAAATTGTTGATGAGGCGGCAGCTTAGGAGACTACCTAGGCCTCCATCTTGTTTCAGTTAGCATGGTGAAGATTTCAACATGGCTAACAGAGTGAGAAAAGATGGGGTCTAACTCAGACAAGTACTGATAGGCTAGGAGTTTCTCTTTTTATGTTAAGTGTTAGACTGATCAATGTAATCGCTGGTTTTCACTTTTGACCAGGGATATCACTTAACCCAATGAACCATCGTTAAAGGCTGTGTCGTGACTGGGTTTATGGGGTAAGAGGATTGCCCTGAATGCTGGATGATGAGAGATGGGAGGCAGGTGAGAGGCCTGGGGAAAGACCAGTGAGGATGCGGTTGCTTGGAATGCCCTGTTCTGATACTGACTCCTCACGCTGGTTGGCTTGGGAATCTGTTTTGTTAATTACCTGGCAGAATTGGGGCAGAAGGGAGTTGCCTCATGCTAAACACATTCACAAGCGATTGATAATTTTTTAGCTCAAAATGAGAAATAAAACTATCAAGCAACTGAATTCTTGTTTACTGATCAATGCCATCTCTTATCAAGGGTAGCTAAATTAAAATCAATAGGTTGTTTGATGACATTGCAAGAAATCAGAGCAAGCAGGATTAGTGAGAGCTGCTACTGGCACTATTTGTTGGCTTGAGCCTGGTTGGAAATACATTTTTCACAGAGGCCTAGTTTACATGATACAAAACATAGCTATAAAAATTTTGAGGAATAGGCCCAATAGAATTATTTCAAGATCTAATGGGCCACAGTTCCCATATTGAAAATCACTATTGATTCTTTTTTTTAAAATATATTTTTATTGATTTTTTTACAGAGAGGAAGGGAGAGGGCTAGAGAGCTAGAAACATTGACCAGCTGCCTCCTGCACATCCCCCACCGGGGATGTGCCCGCAACCAATGTACATGCCCTTGACCAGAATCTAACCTGGGACCTTTCAGTCTGCAGATCGATGCTCTATCCACTGAGCCAAACCGGTTTCGGCTGTTGATTCTTCTTAATGCTAGTTGCCATCACACAGTGATAGTCTAGGTTGGGATGGTGCCCTAACAGTAGCCCTCAGCGTGAGGGAGCAGGCTGCCCACTGCCTCAACCTCCTCCCTTTCACGTTTCAAGCCGTAAGCCATCTTCCCAGCCTCTGTCGCCTATTAACCTCCCAAACCTGCTGGGGGCCTCCCCTTTGTCAGCCCAGAATTGGGACATGGGTGTCTCCCCGGCTCCCAGGGGATGAGCGGCACCTTGCTTGAACTGCCTCCTTTCTCAACCTGGTCTAGCCTTCACCCTTTTTTAAAAATATATATATATTTTATTGATATTTTACAGAGAGGAAGGGAGAGAGAGAGAGAGAGAGAGAGAGAGAGAGAGAGAGAGAGAGCTAGAAATGCCGATGAGAGAGAAACATCGATCAGCTGCCTCTTGCACACCCCCTACTGGGGATGTGCCCGCAACCAAGGTACATGCCCTTGACCGGAATCGAACCCGGGACCTTTCAGTCCACAGACCGACGCTCTACCACTGAGCCAAACCGGCTTCGGCGCCTTCACCCTTTTGAGCAACACGGCCCTTCTCACTCTGGATGGGACGGAAGCAGAGAATGAGCCACCTGCACTGCTGGCCAGCCAGTGCCCCAAAGGTGAACGGGGCTGCTCAGCTCCACATTCCAGAGTCAGCACACTGAGGCCAGGTGGATACAGCTTTCACCTCCAGCAGAAGTCCAGCACTGACTGGCTCTTTGGGCTGCCAATGAGACAAGTCTAACTGAGGACTCTGCAATTAGAGTCATGATTCAAAATAGCCGGGAGCCAGAGGCCAGCGGAGTGAGGTTTCATCCTGGAACGTCTCTGCTGATTCAAGCTTCCTACCTGATCAGCAAACACACAAATGCTTCTCGGCTCCTATGAGCAGGTAGGGGTGGAGGTGATGCCGAGATGAGTTAGAATTTAAGAAAGCCAAGACAACAGGGGGTGGGGGGAATGACCCTCTACCGAGGCCCACATTCAGGTGCTGTCACCGCAGCCTCTTTTAGTTAGCCCCGCGTAGAAATGTCCTGCACCACTGAGAGCAGCACTACCGCTCACATCTGTGATCCCCTCTGGACCAGTCCTGGTTGTTGAAAGGATCCTTGTGCTTTTCCCCAGCCCCATGTTTCTGAGACAGGCTTATTCCTACTCAAAGCACTCAGAACACTACAAAAACAGACATTGTGTTCAATTGTGCCTCTAAAAATAGTAAACAAGATAATGAAATGTCCCAGAGCTGGGGAGTGAGGTCAGGAAAAGGTTATCCTTGGAGATGCACAGATTCGTGGATTCAACCGTTTGTCTCTTCAGTCAGGACTTCAGGCTAGCTGCTGAAGGTTAGCTGTGAGAGCAAATGGTCCCTGCCCTCGCACTCCTGGGGGAGAGACTTAGCCAATAAGCGATTAATTTGCCAAATGATTCATATGAGGGTGAAGCCAATAATGATTACTTAATAATGAAAGCTTAATAATGAAGTGTAAGCTAAAGTAGTGATTATACTTTTTTGCTTGAAATGATTATTTGCAAGAAATCTTCTCTTAGTCTATTCAGGCTGCTATAACCAAATGCCATAAACTGGGTGGCTTATCAAAGCTGAAATTTATTCCTCGTAGTCTGGAGGCTGGAAGTTCAAGATCAGGGTGGCCAGCATGGTCAGGTGAGGGTTCTCTTTGGGGTTGCACACTTATCATATTTTCATTTTGTGGAAGGGGTTGAGCTAGCTCTCTGGAGCCTCTTTTATTGTATTTTTTAAATACTGTTTTTATTGATTTCAGAGAGGAAGGGAGAGGGAGGAGAGAGAGAACATCAGTGATGAGAGAATCGTCGATCGGCTGCTTCCTGCATGGCCCCTACTAGAGATTGAGCTCACAACCCCGGCATGTACTCTGACATACTAATCATCACCTCTTGAGAGCCCCACCTCCTACTGCCATCACTTTAGGGATGAGGATTTCAATATATCCTAATTTGGGGGGGATACATATATTAAAGCCAGGGCAAATCCCAAGAGACAGATTGCAAATGCGTTATACATTTGGAAGACTGAGTCCAATCCAAATATAGGAGTGTGTCCTCATCTCATCAAAAGGTTGCTGATTGAATTAATTGCAGGGGGCGGGGGCGGGGAGAAAAGCAAAACAAAATTTGTTAACAGAAACAGAGTGGTCTGTGTTCTTGGGAAAAGTGGAGCCACAGACCTAGATCTGTGATTGCCAGTGTCCCGTGGAGAGGGGGCCTGGACCAGCCTCTCCAAAGATGTCAGCTGGCTTAGCAATATCTCTGGACAATCACACTAGAATTCTCTTTTGCCATTTACTCTCCTTGTAAAATGGAATTAATAAAAGTCAGTCTCTCTCTGATGGAAAAGAAATTGCCAAAATTGAATTTGTAAAGCTCATTGGGTCATGACATAATATCCTTTCTCTATGTTGGTGATGTGGCTTTTCTATTTTTAGTAGTTGTTACCATTAAGGATTTTGACGGCTTATCTTCACTAGTAATATTAGTCTGTAGTTTTCTTTTCCTTATCATGTCTTTGGCTTTATGATGGCCTCATAAAATTAACTGGGAAGTGTTTGTTTCTCTGTTTCCTGAAAGAGTTTGTGTCGGATTGCTATCATTTCTTAAACACTTGTTAGCATTCACCAAGTAAGCCGTTGAGGCCTTGAATTTTTTTTTTAATAGTTCTTCATTACAAATTTATTTGCATTAACAGATATAAAGCTATTTGAGTTTTCTGTTTTGGAAATTTTTGTCTTTTATGGAAATTTTTCATTTTATTTTTTTAATTTATGTTTTAAATACATTCTTATTGATTTCAGAGAGAGAAAGGAAAGGGAGAGAGAGATGGAAACATCAATGATGAAAGAGAATCATTGATCCCAGCTGGCACACCCTCTACTGGAGACTGAGACCTCAACCCAGGCATATGCCCTTGACCAGAATCGAACCTGGGACCCTTCAGTCCACAGGCCAATGCTCTATTCACTGAGATAAACCGGCTAGGGCTAAATTAACTATTTTATCTACGTTGTCAAATTTATTGGCATTACGTTGTTCATAATATTTCCTTATTCTCTTTATTTTATTTTAAAATTTTAATTTTTATTACACTTTACATTTAATATTATTCTCTATTAATCTCAGGTGTATAGCATAATGGTTAGACAATATAATTTATAAAATGTTCCCCTGATATTTCCAGTACCCACCTGGCACCATATATGATTATTACAGTGTTATTGTTTTTTCCTGTATCCTCCACCCATTCTTGTCTGCCACAATCAGACAGACAGAAAGGGCAAGGACACTTTTTGCTTGCATCTCAATATTATTTTTTAAAATATATTTTATTGATATTTTACAAAGAGAAAGGGAGAGAGATAGAAAGCTAGAAACGTTGATGAGAGAGAAAGATTTACCAGCTGCCTCTTGCACACCCCCTACCAGGGATGTGCCCACAGCCAAGGTACATGCCCTCCACCAGAATCGAACCTGGGACCTTTCAGTCCGCAGACCGATGCTCTACCACTGAGCCAAACCGGTTTTGGTGTATCTCAATATTATTGACTATATGTTCTATGCTATACTTTATCCCTTACTCTCTTTTAAATGTTTGCAGCATCTGAAGCAATGTTTTCTCTTTCTTTCTTTATTTGTTTTGTTTTTTTTTGCCATCAATAGAAATATCATTTTTATTTCCAACATGCATATAAAAATATATGATATAACAAATGACTTAATCAATACATTTACATTGTTAAATAAATAATAATGAGGAAAGAAATTCCATGAAATGTCCAGTTCTACACCAAACACAGAAACTTGGCACCAGTGGTTTCTCTTTCTTAATAGTGGCAATTTGTGTGTGTTTTTTTCTCTTTCTCTCTTTTTTTAATCAATCAAGCTAAGGAATTGTAAAAAATTTTTTCAAAGACTTCATTGTTTTCATTGACTTTATTTTGCCCCCATTTCTTTTTTGCTTGATTTTTCATTCATTGTCACCTTCTTCCACGTACGTTTAATTTGCTTTGACTTCTTACAAGATGCTTAATTTTCATTCCATTTAAGATACTTTCTAATTTTGCTTGTGATTTTCTTCTTGGGCCCTTCTTAGAAGTACTTTCCCTTTTAATCTTACTCTGACTTGTATATAGCATTTTTCTTCTGCACATTTACTCACTCAACAAATATTTATTGATCACCTATTCTGGTGTATTAGGTACTGTTCTAGGTGCCTGAGTGACGCGGGTGAAAAAAAACAAATATGCCTGCCCACTGAACTGTCCCTCCCCCCTTCCTTCCCCACGGGCGTGCATCTCTGAAACTCTGAGGGACCCCAGGAGACTTGCAGCCAATGGAGCAGTGGGCAAATGGGCAGCAGCAGTTTGTCCCTGGCTAACCCCCAGAGCCTGTACAGGCCCCAAAGTCCCCTCTTCTCTGGTTTCTCAGTGAGCCAAAGCAGCCACACACACACACACACACACACACACACTCTCTCTCTCTCTCTCTCTCTCTCTCTCTCTCTCTCTCTCCAGGCTATCTCCTGTTGCTTTTTCTGTCCTAAGCCCTTCCTTGTCTCACTGTCCCCAGCTTTAATAAACATATGTGCCTGCCCACACAGAGCATATATTCTAATGTGGATTACAATTTTATGATTTGGCCTGTATTTATTCCTAATGAAGAGGTTCTTTCCTATTGAAGTCTTGACATACTTCTTCCTATATATTCATTATGGTGCTATAATACTTATTTCCAACTGTGAAATAATACCAGTGACTTTTATATTTACAAATACTTAATACCTATGCCCCAGCTGGCTCAATGGATAAAGCATTAGTCTGCGGACTGAAGGGTCCCAGGTGGGATTCCAGTCAAGGGCTTGATATCCAGTAGGGAGTGTGTAGGAGGCAGCGGATCAATGATTCTCTCTCATCATTGCTGTTTCTATCTTTCTCCTTTCCTCTCTGAAATCAATAAAAATATATTTTTTTAAAATTTTGTTTAAAAAATACTTACCACCTAATATTTACACCTTAATTGAGTCAAACCACCTGTCTTTATATATTTCCTAAATTTATAATGATTTTTAAAAGAGAAACAGTGTTTATTGGGGGAATTGTTCTTGACTCTGTCTTATTTATGCCTTTTTCTGTCCGAAAGCGGGAAGATGGACTGGATTTTCATAAGCATCTTCTAGCTTTAGGATTTAATCAGCACCAAGGTTTCCTAAAATTGCCAATCAAAAAAATTTACTAAAGTTATCTCTCTGAGTGCTGGGATTACAGTGACTTTAATTTTCTCTTTTATACTTTCATTGTTTGAAAAGTGAACACATGAAGGAGCCCTTTGAATGACCTAAAGGCTTTATTATCATGGAAATGCTTTCCTGGTCATTTGCAGAGTAATCCTTTTTTTTTTTTAAATAATACATTTTAAATCAAGCAAATAAATATAAAATGAAACAAAAAATGAATGCCTGGTAAGGGATTAACATTGAGAATTTATAAAGATCTCTTATATCTCAACAACAAAAACAACAAAATCACAACACAATAGTATTTTTTTAAATGGACAAAGGACCTCATTAGATATTTTTTTCAAAGAATACACACAAATGGACAATGGGCACATTAAAAGATGCTCAACATTGCTCATCATTAAGGAATGCAAATCAAAACCACAATGAAATACCACTTTATCCCCATTAGGATGGCTATGCTATATAATAAAAGGGTAATATGCAAATCAACTGAATGGCGGAATGACCGGTTGCTATAACGTGCACTGATCCCCAGGGGGCAGATGCTCAATGCAGGAGCTGTCCCCTGATGGTCAGTGTGCTCCCACAGGGGGACGCTGCACAGCCAGAAGCCAGGCTAAGGGCTGGCAAGCGCAGCAGGCATGGCAGAAGCCTCTCCTGCCTCCTTGGCAGCCCTAAGGATGTCCGATTGCACACCCCCTACTGGGGAGTGAGCCTGCAACCTGGGATCTGCCAAAGTGATGCTATGAGTCAGACATCCTCTGAGGGCTCCTGGATTGTGACAGGGCACAGGCCGGGCTTAGGGACACCCCCCCCTCCCCAAGCACATGAATTTCATGCACTGGGCTTCTAGTTGTATGTATAATAAAAAAGAAAATAACAAATGTTGTTGAAGATTTGCAGAAATTGAAACCCTTGTACACTTCTGGTAGGAATGTAAAATGGTGCAGCTGCTGTGTTCTGGAACAGTATGGTGATTCCTCAAAAAGTAAACATGTACCCTGGCCGGTTTGTCTCAGTGGATGGAACATAGGCCTGCAGCCTGAAGGGTCCCAGGTTCGATTCTGGTCGGGGGCATGTGCCTTGGTTGCAGGCACATCCCCAATGGGGAGTGTGCAGGAGGCAGTTGAATCGGTGTTTCTCTCTCATCGATGTTTCTAACTCTCTATCACTCTGCCTTCCTCTCTATATTAAAAAAAAATCAATTACAAATATTTTTAAAAAAAGTAAACACATATGATCCAGCAATCTCACTGCTGGGTACATCCTCGGAATAACTGAATGTGCAGACTCAAAGAGATTACGTACACCCATGTTCGTGAGCATCAGTCACAATGTGGAAGCAACCCAAGTGTCCACGGATGAATGAATGGACAGATAAAATGTGGCGTATACACACAAGGGGCTGCTGTTCAGCCTGGAAAAGGGCATGTGCTGCAACGTGGATGGACCTGAGGACTATATACTAAGTGAAAATAAGTCAGTCACCAAGGGACAAAGGACGAGCATTGTGTGATTGCACTTATATGAGGTACTTAGACTCACCAAATTCAGAGAACAAGATGGTGGTTGCCCACCGGCTGGGGAGAGGGCAGAATAGAGAGTTAGTGTTTAATGGGTACAGAGTTTAGTCGGGGAAATTGAAAAGGTTCTGGAGATGGATGGTGGTGATGATTGCAGTCCAGTGTGAACGTACTTCATGCCTCAGAAGGGTATATTTAAGGATGGTTAATTTTAGGTTTTGTATATTTTATCACAATAACACGAGTACCCAATCTTGCTCTAGGTGTCTTGAAGAGGTAATTTTAGAAACCAAGAAGCAACATTTCAAGGCTAAATAGTTGGCTTTTCCCCCTCCTTAAATTACATTTTAAGAATGATTATCTTGCTTTAGGATTTTCACGCTTATCATGGGTGGAGATTGAAATCTTAAAACCACAGTAAATTCTGAGTTCCTTCAGCCACATCCATTTTCTATGTAATTTTAAAAGCATTTAAATTGGTCTTATTACTACATAAGTGCCATTTAAAATGTTTAGCGTTGTGCAACATGGTTGAGTTAACACTGCCATGGGAACCTCATTAATAGAATTCACTGATGCTATACTATTTTTAGCACTGCATTAATCCATCTTTATCAGACATTCTTATTCATTGCTTATTTTTCCTTCATTAATTCCCGTACTTTATCTTCATAAAGTTATTCAGTCTGATTATACTAGTGTTACAACAAAACCTTCTAAGATTTTTATGGTAAATTGATGTTATTGCACTGCATATTTTCAGCAAACCAAGGAAAGTATTCTTATTTTTATGTGCTTTTTAAAATTTTTATTTATTGATTGACTTTAGAGAAAGGAAGGGAGAGGGAGAGAGACAGAGAAACAGCAACTTATTGTTCCACTTATTTATGCATTCATTAGTTTAATCTCGTAAGTGCCTTAACCAGGGATCGAACCAGCCTGCGACCTTGGTGTATGGGGACAACACTCTAACCAACTGAGCTCCTCAGCCAGGGCTTTTTTTGTTATTGTTAGTCCTCACCTGAGTATATTATTTCCATTGACTCTTAGAGAGGGTGAGAGGAAGAGAGACAGAGAGAGAAACATCAATGTGAGAGGGACACATATTCGATTGGTTGCCTCCTGCACATGCTCCGACCGGGGCTTGGGCTGGAACTTGCAACCCAGATACATGCCCTTGACCAGGAATCGATCCTGAGACCCTTTGGTGGGAGCGGACCCTCTCATGACTGAACCACACTGGTTAGGCCTCTTATTTCTATATTAATACCCTGTTTCCCCAAAAATAAGACAGTGTCTTTTTTTTTGAATTTTTATTTTTTTAAATTAAATAAATCTTTATTGCTCAGATTATTACAATTGTTTCTCCTTTTTCTCCCTCAAAGCTCCCTTCCACCCAGTTCCCATCCCACCCTCTGCCCTTACCCTCTCCCCCACCCCATTGTCCTCATCCATTGGTTATATGATTTTTTTTTTATTTTCCGATTTTTTTTATTAAGGTATTATATGTGTACATACCTTACCCTTGTCCCCCCACCCCCACCTCCCATCCATGCCCTCCCTCCCCAGAGTTCTGTGTTCGTTGGTTGTATTCATGCATACCAGTCCTTCGGTTGTTCTCTTATCTCCCCCCAGGTCTCCTTCCCCTCCCTACTGTCATTTGACAATCTGCTTGTTTTATGGTGACTATCTCAGGATCACATGAATAGAATCTGCTCCTCATTTGGCAGTCTGCTTATTTTATGGTGGCTATCTCAGGACCACATGAATAGAGTCCACTCCTCCTCTGGTTCTCACTGCCCCTCCCCCTGGGTCCCACTGCTTCCCTAGGGACACAAGGCTCACCCGGGGCACAGGGCCCCCTGGGACACACAGCTCACCCGGGGCACACGGCCCCCTGGGACACACGGCTCGCCCGGAGCACAGGGCCCCCTGGGAAGACAGTGTCTTATATTAAATTTTGCTTCCAAAGATGCGCTAGGTCTTATTTTCAGGGGATGTCTTATTTTTCCATGAAGAAGAATACGGTACACATTTATTGTTAAATGAAAATAAAGGAAATTTATTACCTGTATACGGTACGGTAGTACGGTAGTTGTCAACACAAACCAGACAAACTGTGAATCCTACAGTATCAAGAATTTACTCATGCTGACCCGGTTTGGCTCAGTGGTAGAGTGTCGGTCTGCAGATACTGGTCAAGGGCATATACATTGGTTGCAGGCACATCCCCAGTAGGGGGTGTGCAAGAGGCAGCTGGTCGATGTTTCTCTCTCATTGACGTTTCTAGCTCTCTATCTCTTTCCCTTTCTCTCTGTAAAATATCAATAAAATGTATTTTTTTAAAAAGAATTTACTCATTTATTCAATGACAATCATGTTATCATCTTCTGGAACATCATCATAACAATCCAATTCCTGAATTTCCTGGTGAATTTCTTGTGAGTCAATTTCTTTCAGAATCAGTGGACCAAATCTCTCATGTTTAGCAATAGCACTGTCTTTAAATGAGTACTTCTTGTCAAGGTAGCCTGCTCGAAGTGCATTTGCAATGCAACTGTCAGTGATTTTCTCCCATGAATTCTTCACCCAAGTCACAACTTGTTGCAGTTTAGATTTCACAAAGTTTCTACGCTGATTTCTCTCCATTCACACAGCAGTGACATCAGAACTCCGGGTAACGTCACTGTTTGCTAGCCACCAGTTGGGGCGGCCCTAGCAAACCAGTTTACGGTAAATTAATTTTCATTCTGAGACAGAGCCTGGGGCCTTATTTTCGGGGGATGCCTTATATTTCACTCAGAAGGAAACCTGTAAGTAGGTCTTATTTTTGGAGGATGTCTTATTTTTGGGGAAACATGGTAGATGAGAAAACTCAGTCTTGGGAAGGTTGAAAAACATCCTCACTGTCACAAAGTACATCACTGGCAAAGTAGAAATTTAGATTCAGGGCAACCTGCTTTAATGAAAGTCCTTCCTCAACTCCGTCAGCATGCTTATTTTCAGTCTTCCTAAAAATCTCAACCCTTCCATGACATGAGAAGATGCAAAATACACATCCCTGAAGAATAACCACAGGCCCGTGGTCAGCAAACTGCGGCTCGAGAGCCATGTGTGGCTCTTTGTCCCTTGAGTGTGGCTCTTCCACAAAATACCACGGCCTGGGCGAGTCTATTTTGAAGAAGTGGTGTTAGAAGAAGTTTAAAAAATTTGGCTCTCAAAAGGAATTTCAATCGTTGTACTGGCATAGGCCAAATTGAAGCGGAGAAATGACCCACAGGACAGCTCCATGTTGATCTGTGATCTTTCTTACAACCGTCTATCTCTAGTTTATTAATTTTTGCATTTGTTTGCACGTGGGAACATTTCCTATTGTCCTTTGTTGCTGAGTTTACATCATGTCCTGAACAGTGCCGTAATTTATTTCAATTAATGCTTTCTTGTTCCTGGTACATAGTTTCACTTTGAGTATTCTTCTGAGAGGATGAATGCTCTGCTTTTTGTCACACTCAGACAGAATTCGCTCCCCTCATAATTCCCCACTCTCCTTCACGCCCAGCCCAAGACCCGAGCCAAGCATTCATGCTGACTCCCAGGGGACAATCAGGACTCTTTTTGATTGGCTAAACTGGTTGCCAGCGATACTTTTTACATTACTCTTCTCCAACCCACTTCTCCGTTTTATTTCATGCACCGCTGTGGCGCGAGCCTTCTCCCAAGGCTAGAGTTTCCACCTATGTCTAAGGGAAAGCTTCTCATGGTAGTTCAGCCAACTGATTCCTTAGCTGGGACGTTGGTGTTTTTCATAAAAGGAAATAAGGACTGCCAATACCCACCTATCTTCTCTAGGTGGCTACCGGTAGTCCAAGCATTAGGAAAAGAAGGACCTAGTCTTCTTATTCCAGAGACGTGGTCTGCAAACTGCGGCTCGCGAGCCACATGTGGCTCTTTGGCCCCTGGAGTGTGGCTCTTCCACAAAATATCTCTCTATTTTTTTATTTTTATTTTTTTATTTTTAAAAAATATATATATTTTATTGATATTTTACAGAGAGGAAGGGAGAGAGAGAGAGAGCTAGAAACATCGATGAGAGAGAAACATCGACCAGCTGCCTCTTGCACACACCCTACCGGGGAATGTGCCTGCAACCAAGGTACATGCCCTTGACCGGAATCGAACCCGGGACCTTTCAGTCCACATACCGACGCTCTATCCACTGAGCCAAACCGGTTTGGGCTATCTCTCTATTTTTGAAGACGTGGCATTAGGAGAAGTTTAAGTTTAAAAGAATTGGCTTTCAAAAGAAATTTCAATCACTCATTGTACGGTTGATATTTGGCTCTGTTGACTAATGAGTTTGCTGACCACTATTCAAGAGTTTTCAGGCACTTGCAAGAGAGATGGTACTTTATGCCACTGTCGCCAAGGAGCCCACAACGGAGTCTTGCAATGGGATAGGAGGCAGTCGCTCCACCTTTCCCTGGCCGTATTCATTCAACTGATAGAGCGTTGGTCTGCGGACTGAAATGTCCCGGGTTCGATTCCAGTCAAGGGCATGTACATTGGTTGCAGGCATATCCCCAGTGGGGGGTGTGCAGGAGGCAGCTGATCAATGATTCTCTCTCATCGATGTTTCTAACTCTCTCTTCCTCTCCCTTCCTCTCAATAAAATAAAAAAATAAAAAATAAAAAGGGACAGGATGCTTGTGTGATGATGGGTGAGGAGGATGAGTTGCAGGAAGTTAAAGAGTTCCTTCATAGAAAGCGGAAGTGACCTACTCAGTGCGAAGTGTGTGGCGGGGAAGGCTTGTAATATTAGTGCTGAGAAAGTAAATCTTTGAATGTTGCTTCCTGCCAAGTTTCTGCTCAATTTTTCTCACTTTCACACTAAACTTTGCTTTTGCATTCTCTCATCCTCTTCAATCCTTAAATTGTAGTCCGACAATTTTCTCTAAATAACAATGACTTTTTAAAAAAATCACCAATCACTTTTGTGTTTCACCTAATATTACATTGTGTCACTTACTGTTATTTGTTCAGGAGAATGAATATGCCTGATACTCTTAACAACAAATTCTATAGTTTAAGTTATTTAATTCTGATTTCCCACAGTGAAATTCTCCCAGCCTCAGTGGAATGTTGGAGGAGTTGATAAAGTGAGATTGTGAGGCCCAGGGACATCTGAGATAAGGAGCTATAATTATATCATCTGACAACTAGGATTGTTTCAGGGATTAAATGAGATCATTGAAATAGTAATAATAATTATATCTACGTGTGTGTGTGTGTGTGTATATATATATATATATCCTACATAATAAAAAGCTAATATGCAAATAGACTGAACAGTGAAACCACCAAACAACTGGTTGCTATGACATTCGATGACCATCAGAGGGTGGGCATGAAACATGGTGGGCATCAGCTGTGGTGGGATGGTGGAGCAGGTGAGCTGGGGCACCAGACCACGGTGGGGTGCTGGTTGTTTTCATTGGGGCCAGCCTCTGGTGGTTACTGAAAATTCTTTGCTCCTGCACTCTGTGGTCTGCCTTTCACTCATACCCGCTGTTGGAGCCTCCACACGCACCCACTGTCAGTGCCCACGGGCCCTGATCGCTCGGTGTTGTCAGTGGGTGCAAGGAGCAGCTGCCAGCCCATCTTGCCCCAGTGCCGGGTTCTCCACCTCCCCCTGCTCCTGAGCAGTGAATGGGGCAGGCAGCAGCAGCAACTCACACCCTCTGTTGGCACTGGCTCCAATTGCTCTGCGCTGTCAGCAAGTGCGAGCTGAGCCAGCACTGTCAGCACTTGGGAGCAGCAGGAGTGGGGCTACTGGCAGACAGGGGATGTGCTGAGACCCAGGTCCCAGAGTTCCTTTCAAGGTGCATGAATTTGAGCACTGGACCCCTAATAATATATAAAACAATACATAAATATATGTAATAATACTATTTGTTATTATTACTGTTATTATAGGGTAATTTGAAATTTTCAGTAAATATCTGGCATGTGATAGCAAATGGTAATGACTGTATTTTATTTTGAAAATTAGCAAGCTAAATTTTAGCAAGTGATAAAAGAACATTCAGTTATTTGGGAGTGCTTAGGCAGAAAAATATTTGGTGTTTATGAAATGTCCGGAAATTGCTTCAAAATAATCTCCCGTGATGATGGGGGTGGGGTACAGGAGTTGGCCATGCTAGTGAAGCTGGGTGTTCATTATTCTAATTTCTGTATACACTTGCAAATTTCATAATAAAATGTCATGACTTGTCTCACTCTATGCAACTATGGTGACGCAATACACTGGATATATTGAAATGTAATGAAAACTTAGTTTGTAACTGCTTACATGACTTTTTGGGGTTTAGGCATCTTACACATCACTCCATTCCCTAAAGTAACGCAATAATGCGAGGAATAATTAATTTGAAACGAAGATGATGATTTGAATTTGCATACATCATAAATGGGAGTAACTTTAATAACGAGTCTCAGAATATCTTTTTCTAGTCAACACAAACTCTAGTCATCATTAACAAGAAACTACAAGTCCCAGGATGCACTGCACGGCTGACGTGGAATTAAGGACCTCGCGTCCTGGAATTGGTTTCCCTCGCCTTATCTGAATGGGAATAACCCGGCGAAAATTGACTTCTGTGACCCAGAGCAGCTTTTTTTTTTGTGACTCTCTGTACTCCTGAGTCGGCTGAGTGTGCCGTTCCCGGGGGGGGGACCAGCCTTGCTCCTTTCCGTTCAGGTGTCGCCCTGGGCAGCCTCCCCGGTTCCTGGGGCTTCCGAGCGCACGGGGCGCCGTTAGCGCGCCTCCAAGATGGCGACGCTGTTGGCGGTAAATTCGGGTGAGTGCGGCGGGGCGGGAGGGAAAGTGGGGCTGGGCGGCGATCGGCGTTCCGGGGACACGCCGGGCCGTGAGGGTCCTGGGGGCCCGGGCCCCCCGCTGGCGCGCAGTGCCGGCGTCCCCCCCCGGCCCGGGGCCCAGAGGCCCGCCCCTCCCCGGTTTGAATGGCGCGCCGGGCCCGGCGGCTCCAGCCCGGGAGCTGGGGGTGGAGGCTGGAGGCGCGGAGCGTGCTCCGCCGCAGCCCCGCGCGCAGTCAGCCTCCGGCGGCCCCGGCCTGAGCCTGCTCCTTCCCTCCCGCTCCCCGCCCCGCGGTGGGTCTGCGGCTGGAATTTTGCTGGGGTCCGGAAGTCTCGGGCAATGAGGTCAGAGGAGCTACTGATCGGCCACGAGCGCCGCCGGCCCGAAAACTCGCCCTGGGACCCCTCCTGGAGGTGCGGGGGTCCTGCAGGGAGCGAGGACCCCCGGCCGTGAAGCCTGCACCCCGAAAGGTGGCCGAGCAGGTGCGCCCCGAGCTCAGCCGCTGCCTCCCAGGGCTGCGGGGCGGCGGGTCCTGGCTGCTCCCCGGACCTTCGGAGCCGTAGGGCTTGGGGGCGCGGTGGAACCTAGAAGGCGGCGTAGGAACTCGGAGGGATTTGGGACGGGGGTTCTCCTCCGGCTGTTCTCAGCCTGGGCGGCCCGCCCCCCGCCCTCCGGGGCGGCGGAGGGAGTGGGTGCCGGTTGATGGGCGCACACAGTTCCTGGGATGCACCCTGGGCGCCTGGTGGGCGGGGCACGGAGGCCTGGGAGGGAATTTCCAGCTTGGAACGCCGGCCTGGATGGGAGCGTGCTTAGCTTCATGGGCTCGATCGAGAGTATTCCTGCGTGATTAATGTTTGGAGACTGTATCACTCCGGAGGACACTTTCTGGGGCGCCTTTGGCAGTCATTATTTACTTTTTTTTTTTTTTTTTTTTGATTCTGGTTTGGTATGCTTTCCCACTGGACTGATATTGTTGAAAAGTTGTCTATCTCAGAGTTTTCCAAGTCAAACCATTTCGGAAACACCGTGATACATGGCCTAAAATAATGAAGTGCCGGTTTCTGAGTGGTTCGGGTTGGACTCCTGTCGAAGGCGCGGACCTCGGTTGCAGGCCCGGTTGGGGGCTGGGGGAGGCAACCCATCTGTGTGTCTCTCTCGCATGGATGTTTCTCTCTCTGTCTCTCCCCGTCCCTTCCTCTCTCTCTGAAAGTCAGTGGGGGTGAAAAATAATCCTCGGGTGAAGATTAACAAAAAAGAACGAAGGGTTATGTTTATTGAGCCCCTCTTGTTTCTCAGGTGCTGGACTGAGTTGTTCTTTCATCTCATTTAGTTCCCTTTATACACCTGTGGGCAGCTGCTATTAAATACCCCATTTTACAGATTTGGAGGCCTAGAGTGGTTACACAGCTAATGGTTCTAAGCCTGTCTTTGATACGTAAATGATTACATGCTACTGCTTCAATACAACCTAATTGACTTTATTACATCAAATTTCCTTGTATCTGAATGTTAGTATGGAAGTTACTTCCTTAGTATTGCTGTCCTGTCATCCCACCCTGATGTAAACTTATAAGCAAGGCTTGTAGGTTATAGACATTTCTTTAGTACATACTCATGCCATTAGAGGTAAATCATTGAAGGAAAAAGTATAGTGAATTCTGTCAACTGCCAAAGGGTATACATTGTATAATCTGGTCTTGTGGCAGGAGTGTTTAATTGGCAAAATAGAAAGGAAACAGTTTGAAAAGCCAGGAATCAGGAGGAGGGGAAAAATTTATATGTATGTATGTATGTATATATATATATATATATATATATATATATATATATAAAATTAAATCTTAAGGAAGCAACTTGTGTCCATAGGTGGGTAAATGGATAAACACTGTGGCATGTACAATACAGTAGAATATTATTAACCTTGGAAAGGAAGTCCTGTCACATGCTACAATATGGAAGAACCTTCAGGATTCATTGAAGGGAAGTAAGCTAGTCACAAAAAGAAATCCTGTGATCCCACTTAGATGAGGTATCTAAAGTAGTCAAAACTCCTAGAAACAAAGAATGTTGGCTGCCAGTGGCTGGGAGAAGGTGGAAATGAGCTGTTGAATGGGTACAAAGTTTCAGTTTTGCAAGATGAAAAAGTTATGGAGATCTGATGTGCAACAGTGAATGCATTTCACACTACTGAACTGTATACCTAAAAATGTTTAAGATAGTAAATTCTGTTAGATGTGTGTGTTTTTTTAAAAACCACAATTCAAAAAAATGAAGGAGTTGTAGAGGGGAAAAGACAGAGAAGTTACAAGGCCTACAGCTGTACGACTTACTAGTACTGTAACTTGTACCATCCTGGCTGAGTAAAGGTATGGCTTGTTGTTAGTGCAACCTTTGACGCTGCTTGACAGGCCTTCATCTTTAACTTCCAACCGACCCCTTAGTCTTAAAAAATCCAGCAGACATTTTTAGTCTTTATCTTGTTTGATCTTTTAGGATAAAGACCAATATCCTTAATGTGGGCTGCTAAGCCCTGACGGGTGTGGCAGTTCCCTCCCTTGCCAAGCCCTTGATTTCTGTACGCCAGCTCCTGGGCCTCTCACTTCTTTGGAAATGTAGTGTTCCCTATTGCTTTGGGAACCCATATGCTGTCCTGTCTCCTGGGACGCACGTCCTCACCTCTGACCTCTGAGTTAACTCCCGCTTTTATCCTTCAAATTTTAAATGGAGGCCCACATCACTTCCTTAATGAATCCTTTCTTTCTCTAACCTCCCTGACTAGTTCATGTTCCTCTGATCTTTGCCCTGGGTACCTTCCTTCATTGTACTCACCAAATTGGATATTACACTATGTGTGATGTTTGATGAATGTGTTTCCTCACTACACTGTCAGCTCACCCATACTGAGTACATGATGAATGAGTGAATAAATGTGACTTGCTGGAAGTAATAAACTTTAAGAACAAATGTATAGTATTTCTCTAATAAACAAGTCACTTAGGTTAAAATTACATATTTAGTAACTTGGAAAAATTTACAGCTTCCTTTTACTTGTAACCAGTAACAAGAAGATATTTACTAAAATTAGTCAAACTAAAATCAAACTGAAAATACATCTTTCTTGCAGTTATTTCTATGATGTGTTGATGTTAATGATGGACTAAGGAGGCCAGTGTGCCTGGGTTTTGTGGTATAGATTTTTGACCTGTTATTAGATGCCTCCCCATCAAAGGGGGGAAATTGAATTTTTCTCTAGAACTCACTGAGCATTAGTTCTTCACAGGTTCTACTATATTTTAAGTGTTATTTTTTATAGACAGAATTTATTTTCTTTTGTCAACTCATGGTCAGATTTCTTAAATACCTGGTAAGGCAAGTTTCAAATTTGCTTAGGAGTCATTTTTGATACCTTTTCTTTATACTCTGCCGCAAACAGTTACCGTCTCTAACCACTAATAGGCCTCGTCTATTACTCCCCTAGTTTAGGTCTCCTCACCTACTTGTGGCTTACCTACTTGTCATCCTTCATTGGTGACACTTCCTATTCTAGTTAGTCCATCAGTCACACCATTGACCTACATTGTCAATTTCACTTTGAACTAGTACTTGAAACTTTCCCATTTACTAATAGGAGAAAAGCTGTCTTTTTCTAGAATTGAAGTCTCAAAATTACTGTATTCTTTGCAGTTAGAGGTGGCCAAGAAAACTAGGGAAGCCAGCTCCTCACCATCCAACGAGCATCTCACAAGAAGTTACCAGGATCAGGGTTAGGCCGTCACTTTGGCAGGTCCAGAACCAGCTGTCAGTGTATCCAGAGTTGAATAGTTCACAGTAATTGCATTTTCTCTATTCAAAAACAGTAAAAGACATGCCATACCATTATGCCACATTATTGACCTTTAATGGGAAGAATATCTAGTTTGCCAACTCATTCTTTACCCTAAGAAGTTATATAACAAACTGTATTTTTAATCAAAGGATTGGCAAGTATGAGAACAAAGCAGGGAGTTGGATGATTGCTCTCTAAGTGTGGTGTAGACATTGTGATTCCCATTCCTCCTCATCCCCATGCCAAAGACCCGATAAATCACTTCCTACTCTGCCCTTCGGATTAGGGTGGGTGTTCCCTTTTATATATTCTCAGGACTCTGTACTTCATCACATCTTTTAAACTGGTTTTTGTTTTTTGAAGGCTATAGTTTAATGGCTGTCCCACTTGTGAATCTGTTAGTTCCATGAAGGATCCTGTCTGACTCAGTCTATAGTCCCAGGCCCTCTGTAAATAATTGTTGAGTGAATGAATGATCCAGTTTGACTGATTTAGTCTGTCCTCTTCTTGCATATCCCCCTTTTAAAAAATTCCCTAACACATTGACAACATTGTTCATAGAATTGTAATATTTTTAATTATATTACAGTTAATTTTAATGTCATTCATATTGTCCTGGTAACTTTATTTGGTTTTGTGTTTTCTTAGATAGCAGTTGAACATGTTTAGAGACCATCATTTACAGGTTAGGCTAGTTATACAGTTAGTATAGTTATTTCTAAGTCTCATCTGTTGAGTGATTAGTTGGGTTTGACTAGTTTCCGTTTCAGAGTCTTTATAAACTACTTTTTTTTTCAGCTGCTAATTTTTACAAAGTCTTATTTTAACCCCCCTCCCACTCCTGCTTTTCATTTGAATGGAAAGTCACATTTATTGCATGCCTGTGGTATGCCAGACACTGTATCATGTGTTTTCTCTAGTGTATCTCATTTATATGAAGTGGATGATGTTCCTATCTATATATTGCATATAAAAGCCTAAGTGACCAACCGTTGGACTGCCTGACCATAGCTATGACGTGCACTGACCACCAGGGGGAAGACTCTCAACGCAGGAGCTGCTGAGTTGCAGTGACTTGGCAGCTGTGTTTTCGGGTGATGCACCTGGAACCAGAGAGGAGGGAGCCCTATTCCAGGGTTTGTTACCTGAGAACCACCCTTTCGCAATCCAGGACCCCTGAGGGATGTCGGAGAGCCTGTTTCAGCCCAATCCCCCGCAGGCCAGGCCGAGGGTCCCCACTGGTGCATGAATCCGTGCACCGGGCCTCTAGCCCATTGGCTCCCCACTTTGGGTTTGGCTCCGACCAGGCCTCTAGCCCTTTGCAGAGGTCGTGGGTCTGGCCCTTACAGAAACTTTCTGATTTGACTAGCTAAATGATGAGACCTGCAGGACCTACTGGCTGCAGCCCCGACGTCTGGCACCTGTGTCGGCCCATCTGCTTAATATTGATTCCAGTGGAGGCAGCGAGTTTGCTCACTACCACTATTGGCTGGGAAACTGGCTGCAGCTTCCCTCCTTCTGGGTGGACAGTAGCGCCAGTGGGCAACCTCTGGGGAGGGAAGGAGTCAAAGGAGCAGCTCAGATGGGAAGAAGGAGGTTCCCGCCGCCACAGGCCTCCACCTGGGCAGAAGGGCCTGGCTGGGAGCCTGGCACAGAGCAGGGTCCGGCCCCAGGCTGGCTAGGTTCCAGGCTAAGAAAGTCCTGTTTGCTAAATAAATGCATTTTGCAGCTAAATGCCCACAAGTCTTCAGTTACTGCCAAACTTAAGGTAAAGTGAGATGAAAGAAGCAAGACAGATACAGAGAGAAAGTGACATAATATTGGGAGAAGAGAGGAGGGAGCTTGATTTTGGGGTGCATCACCTGGGAACCATCCTCTTGCAATCTGGGACCCTTCAGGGGTTGTCAGAGAGCCAGTTTGGACCCTATCCCCTCAGGCCAGGTGAAGGGACCCCCACCAGTGCACTGAGCCTCTAGTTTTATATATAAGGAAACAAGTGTAAAGAGGTTATTTCCATGCTCCATGTCACAGCTACTAAAGTGGCAAAACCAGGTCCGGCGGATATTACAATTTAAAGTCAGAATTTACTTTACAAAATGATAAATTTTTGCTTTAGAATTTTAATATATATGCTTTTATGTTAGTGTTATAGCTCAAAGTAGCTGTGAGCATGATTAAAATATTATGTTGCTGAAACTGGTTTGGCTCAGTGGATAGAGCGACGGCCTGCGGACTGAAAGGTTCTGGGTTCGATTCCCGTCAAGGGCACGTATCTTGGTTGTGGGCACATCCCTAGTGGGGGGTGTGCAAGAGGCAGCTGGCTGATGTTTCTCTCTCATTGACGTTTCTAACTCTATCCCTCTCAATTCCTTTCTGTGTAAAATCAATTAAAATATATTAAAAATATTATGTAATTAAAGAGTAATCTGCAAATTGACCGCTACTCCAATGCACAAGATGGCCACCCCCATATGGTCAAAGATGGCAGCCCTCATGTGGACACAAGATGGCCAGCAGGGGAGGGCCATTGGGAGGAACCAAGCCTGCAAGGGAGGGCCGTATGGAGGGACAAGGCCTGTAGGGGAGGGAAATTAAGGGAGACTAGTCCGGCAGGGGAGGACAATGGAGGGGGGGGCAGGCCTGCAGGGGATGGCAGTTGGGGGGGACCAGGCCAGCAAGGGAGGGCAATTGGAGGTGACCAGGCTATTAGGGGAGGGCAGGTAGGGGTGACCAGGCCAGCAGGAGAGGACAATTGGGGGTGACCATGCCTGCAGGGGAGGACAGTTAGGGGTGACCAGGCTGTCAGGGGAGGGCAGTTAGGGGCAATCGAGCTGGCAGGGGAGCAGTTAGACGTCAATCAGGCTGGCAGGGGAATTGTTAGGGGGTGATCAGGCTGGCAGGCAAAAGCAGTTAGGGGCAATCAGGCAGGCGAGTGAGTGGTAGGGAGCCAGCCAGTGGGATCGAGCCTAAATGTAAAGTTGGATATCCTTCAAGGGTCCCAGATTGGAGAGGGTGCAGACTGGGCTGAGGGACACCCCCCCCCCCATGCAATTATTTTCCAAATATGTGTTTTATTTAATGCTGGTTTTATTTATTTTTTTCTTTAAGCTGCTAGTCTGTGGGGTCCTTATAAAGACATTTGGCAAACGGTGGGAAATGTCCTTTGGAGAAGACAACCTGAAGCTGTCCACCTTCTTGACATGATTTTGAAGAAACATAAACCTGACTTCATCTCATTGTTCAGAAACCCGGTAGGAAATTTTCTTTTTTGCTTCTTGGATTTGCTTTTTTTTTTTTTTAAAGATCAAAGGAATATGTAAACTCAATGCATAGAATGAATATGTTACTTGTTCTGGTCCATTGATTCAAATTTTCTCTAAAAATGTAATTTCTTATAGAAGCAGTTGTCTTTTTGTTTTCTATAGAAGTTAATATTGATGTATCTCTAGCTAGGAGATTATCTTAATAATATTTGAGTACAACTTAGAAAGTTCAGTATATTCTAGAAAAATCAGCCTCTTTGGAATTTCTGACTTAAAGTTAATACATCTAAGTTCAGTAAGATTGATTATTTTTTCTGTTTCCAGGTATACTTCAAAATTTTAACTCTTCATAATGTTTTATGAGTTGTGTTAGCTGAACTAATCAGTGCTTGCATATCATTAGTTACTGCATCTTGAAATCCTTTCATCTAGGAATAGAGTACTTAAGTGGAGGGGATTTGGGTTTGGAAACTCTTTTTCTTGCTGTTTAGCAATTTTCTTCTATAGATTAACAAGATCATATAAGAACTGCTTATGAATTTGTTTTATCAGGAATGGCCTTTGCTTTTTAGCCTCTTAGCTATTCTTATTAGAGTTCTAGCCGAGAGCCAGGTGAGTTGAGTTCAGTCTTGGCTCTACCACTGGAGGTTTATGCTCACGGGCAAGTCATCTGACTTCTGGGCGTCCGTTTCCTGTCTGTTTATAGAGAAGTCAGATTAAAGGGCCTTTTTCGTAAAGTGTACATTCCTAAGATTGTATGATCCATCAAGTAATTTGTTACGCCATTCATTGAGTATTTGAACTAAGTTGTAAGACTTTTTTTGGGATAAGACTACATTTTTAATACTATATTAATAAACCATTATTAGCCCTCTAACTAATTCAACAATTAATATGCCCATTTATTATTTCCCACTTGATGAACTTATTTTTTTATTTTTTTAAATATATAATTAGAAAAGTTCCTTAGACGCTTGAAAAATAGTCTGCTATTTTGTGTGCTTTCTAAAAATTTCGTAGTTCAGAGTTCAGCAAGAGCCATTATTGAGAAGGTAGTAATAGTATAAAAAGGTGAAGGTGGTATGAAATGTTACCTCATAAAAGTCTAATTGTAGATTATCTGTTAGGAAGTACTTCCTTTGTCATGTTACCAGGCTGCCTTATGAATACATTCCTTTAGGTAACAGTTTAAGACCTTTGTCTTCCATGTACTCTTCTTATTACATGACCTTATTTGTTTTTACCATTGTAGCCAAAAAATGTTCAACAACACGAGAAGGTTCAGAAAGCCAGCACGGAGGGAGTCGCCATCCAGGGTCAACAGGGAACCCGGCTTCTTCCCGAGCAGCTCATTAAAGAGGCCTTCATCCTCAGCGACCTTTTCGACATCGGAGAGCTGGCCGCCGTTGAGCTCCTCCTCGCTGGTAGGTTGACGTTTAGCTGAACCTATGGTGAGGTGGTGAGAACATTATAAAATCATTCACTCGAACTTTACAGTGGAATATATAATTCAGTTTCCAGAATAGCTTTTAAGGATGCTGTTTAGCCAAAACTGGTTTGGCTCAGTGGTAGAGTGTCGATCTGCGGACTGAAGGGTCCCGGGTTCGATTCTGGTCAAGGGCATGTAGTACATTGGTTGCGGGCACATCCCCAGTAGGGGGTGTGCAGGAGGCAGCTGGTTGATGTTTCTCTCTCATTGACGTTTCTAGCTCTCTATCTCTCTCCCTTCCTCTCTGTAAAATATCAATAAAATATATTTTTTAAAAAAAGGATGCTGCTTACATGAAAAACTATATTTGAAATAATTTCCTTTTGTTTCTCTTTGGCTAATGGAAAGCTTTAGTTGAGTCCCTGGAAGTGTTAAAAGTAATTTAACTTTTAAGATAAGCTTTTCCATGGTAGTTCACTGGCAAAGAATCATTGGCTACATCTCAGAAATTTTATAGCACAAAGCATTTATTGTCATATAATAAGCAAGAAGATAAGGTCACTGCTTTTTTGGAGTTTCTTTTTGAGGGGGTGATTCTGCTAATAGGACAAAATAAGATAATTTCAATAACACCAAGTTCTCGGAAGAAAATAAAGCAGTAGGAGGTAGAAAGATGGGGCAACTCTAAGTAGGGTACTTAGAGAAGGTCTCTTTGAGATCGAGACTTTGACCTGACCTGCCTGATGCCAAATGCCAGAGTTTGGGGGAAGGTGTTGTAGTGCTTGAGGTGAGAACCAAGGCTTGCAAAAGGACAAAGAGACCTCTGTGGTGGGAACATTAGGTGATGGGAGAGTGAAGGAAGACCAGGATAGAGCAGAAATGTAATCTTCCAAGCCATGAAAATTAACTTGGATTTTATTCTAATTGTAATGGGAAGCTGTAGGCAGGAGCTTTAAGCAGAAGATTGATATAGTCTGGAATAGCCTTGAAATTATTTCTCTGGCTGCTATAGAGAGAAAAGATAGAAATCTCCACAAAATAAGCAGTTCATTCAAATTATAACAGAGGAACCATGTGAAGAAGCCATGTAGGCATTTTAATTGAAAGAAAGTTGATATGTCTAAAGATATCATGTGACTGCCAAAATCCCCTTTTGACCTTTTGAACTAAAGGCTCATTAAAAGAAGTATGATATTGAAAATATGTAATGTAGTTTCCCCATTCTGTGATGGAGGTGTTAACTTGACATGCTTGAGTTTTACTCAGAACTTTTATTTAACAAACATTTATTTTATACCTACCATATGCCAGGCACTATGTTAAGATTCTAGGGATATAAAGATGAATAAAACCTCAACTAGTGTAAAAGAGCCCGTAGTCTAGTAATTGAGAAAGACATGGATACCAATATGGATACAAATATTTATGACGCCATTAAGTGCATTAATGCAGGTTTGTGCATGATGTAGTGATGGTCTGGAGGGCAGAGGATTAAATTGACCTTGGGTTTAACAGAGAAGTCTTCACAAATATCATGAGGCTGAAGGTGGTGTTAAAACGAGAAGACATATCAAATGGAATAGGTGTGCACTCGGGAGGACCGAGGGCATCCAGACAGAAGCAGTTGCCTGCACAGAGGTATGAAGCATGAGGTGAACTTGGGGAACAGGAGGGAATGGAGTGGAGGAGTGACTGGACTAAGGGGAGAAAAAAGCCATAGGAAAGGAAACAAATTCTAGGCAGCGTGCTTTAAAAAATGCAAAGTAGAATTTACTCAAAGATGAGCAGTTAAAAGGGTGAATAAAGAAGATGAAACACAAGAAAAGGTTGTTTAAGTTTCAGAAAAGGCTCTAGGGGAAGAAACTTCCAAATGTTTGAAAGATTTCAGGTGAAAGATAAGACGACAGTGGATAGACGTTTGAAGCAGAGGGCCCTTAAGCCCTGAGAGTCTGTGATTTCTTTGAACGCTGGTACAGTGATTTTGTCTCATCCTGACACAGGTGCTTACTTACTAAATTATTTCCCAACTCTCTTTTCTAGGAGAGCACCAGCAGCCGCACTTTCCCGGCCTCACCAGAGGATTAGTAGCTGTTCTTCTGTATTGGGATGGAAAGCGATGCATTGCGAACTCTCTGAAGGCCTTAATACAGTCTAGACGAGGAAAGACATGGACCCTCGAACTCAGGTCTGTTTGCCTCTTAGGATTTCAGGGGTTAATCAGAAATTACTGGAAAGATTATAATTACAGAAACAATAAAAATTTCTCCTTCATACATGTAATTTGAGTAATGTGTGTAACATAAGTTATAAATACTCCCTTATTCTACAAGTGACACAACAGGTTAAATGTACTTGATGTGTTTTACAAATAAAAAATTATTCAGATATTTATGGTTAGAAGCTTATTGAAACCCAGTGATCTAAAAAGGATGAAGAGATCTAGGATATAATTCATCTTGGTTGTTACCAGTAATGCCACAATTACTATTAAAAAAAAGTATTTGCTGTATCCATCTGATGAGGAAGCATAACCATTACTATTCATTATAACTTTGTTTATTGATTTCTTTTCATTACAGTCCAGAACTGGTTTCCATGACAACGCGCTTTACAGATGAACTAATGGAGCAAGGGTTGACTTACAAAGTCCTTACTCTGCTCTCACAGATTGATGTGAACAATGAGTTTGAGAAACTACAGCGTGAGAGAGGTTTGGGCAGTGAAAAGCATCGCAAAGAGGCAAGTTTCCAACAAGATCAGATCATGGGTTGTCAAATCTCAGAGGCAGAAAAGTCATGACAATTAGAACATTCTTTTAGTGCAGGCATAGGAAAATTAGTAATATGTATTTAAGTGTGTAGGCAGCTGTGTCTGCAAAAATAGACTTGTGGTTGTTTTAGGTTCTTCCTAGTTCCTTATGTGCCATTCTAATCCTCATTTTGGACTGAACTTTTCAAGAAATTGGTTATCCCACTCCGGAGCTTGTAACTTAAGAATTAACAATATGTTTTGTTCAGAATTCCAGAGATGAGATTGTAGGGGTCAGATACATTTATTTAGTAATCCTTTATAAAAAAAGATAGTTGAGATTTTGGAATAAGACCAGGTTTTACTGTGATTTAGTTATATACTTTTATTTGATACATGTTTACTATATACATACTTAATCATACATTCTTGTTTCTAGGTTTCTGACCTCATCAAGGAGTGCAGGCAGTCTCTGGCAGAAAGCATTTTCTCCTGGGCTTGCCAGACACCGTTAGGCAAGGATGACACTCTGCTCCTCATTGGACATTTGGAAAGAGTGACAGTTGAAGCTAATGGCTCGTTGGATGCGGTGAATCTGGCTCTTCTCATGGCACTTCTGTACTGCTTTGATATCAGTTTCATAGAACAAAGCACAGAGGAGCGCGACGGTATTGGGTTTTACACCTATTAATACACTAGTTTATACTTATTGATAAAATTGTGGAGATAACATTTCAGAAGAGTGATATTTTAGCTACTAAAGTTAAAAATTGTACTTTTTATTTCTTTGTGTGCAACTCAGCCATACTTGTTTAGATATAAGATTATATTTAAAAAACAATTATAATCCTACTAGATGTTTCTGTTGTCCTTTTGGATTCTGGAATGGGTATGTGTTAAAGGTTATTTAACACATGTTCATGAGTTACACATACCTAATTTACTTAATTGCCTGTTTCTTTACTATTTATTCACATTTCAAACCTTTTATGAAAACATTCTATGGGAGGATAACTCATTTTTATTAATATATCATTTTGACATATTTTCTCTGAAGTAGACAAAATTTTACTTGCTAATCACATAACCAATTATTGCTTAGAACTGAGGATCTCAAAAATTATTCCCGCAAAGGAATATTATTGCCATTTAATGCATAGATATTTATAATTATTCCAACAATTATCCTTGTTCACTTTTGATTGTATCATCCACCTCTCATTCGGTATGTGAAGAGAAGGGACATTTCCCACTCATCTTTGGTGGCTATCCTTAGCCACTAGGAAAGGCTTATTTAAAACACAGTTGCCCCCTTTCTCCAGTCAAGTTGTCACACAGACTGTGTGTCATAGACTAAGCAGCACCTGTGCTCCATAGAATGCTGCCAACTAGCGCATTGGTCAGATTTCCCGTAGAGAGTGCAATGAAGCACAATTAAGTAGGGGTAGGCTGTATTGATGGAAATTTGTAAGTTGGGAGTTTCCAAAGCTTAATGAAATGTCTGGGAAGTTTCATAGGCTAATGATCAAAGGTTTTGGCATTAGGTTGTAATTGTGTCAATTTCAGGTGTTTAGGTTGATTAACTCATAATTTCTGTTCTGTATATCTTTGATTAATAAATGGGAGAAGTGAATTATTAGTGCATGTACAATAGTAGACAGAAACTTTGAAAGTATAGGAAATTAAAGAATGTTTTTAAAAAATATATATTTTATTGATATTTTACAGAGAGGAAGGGAGAGAGGTTGAGAGCTAGAAACGTCAATGAGAGAGAAACACCGACCAGCTGCCTCTTGCACACCCCCTACCGGGGATGTGCCCACAACTAATGTACATGCCCTTGACCGGAATCGAACCCGTGACCCTTCAGTCCGCAGACCAACACTCTTACCACTGAGCCAAACCAGTTTCAGCTAAAGAATGTGTTTTTTAATGGTTGGGAATCACTGAACTAATTATTCACAAGATTACATCAAAAGAACTTATAAGAGCTCTGGCTGATGTGGCTCAGTTGGTTGGAGTGTCATCCAATACTCTAAAAGATGGTAGGTTTGATTCCCAGCCAGGGCACATACCCAGGTTGTGAGTTCAAACCCTGGTCAGGTTGTCTGCGAGAGGCAACCAATTGATGTTTCTCTCTCACTCCCCTTCCTCTTGATAAAATTAAAATAAAATTTAAAAAATAAATATAAGAAAATAATGAAGTAAAATAAATGAATTCTTGGGTAGTCAGTAGTGTCTCCCATTATTTGTTTATTATTAATTTTATTCAGAATTCTTTGCTTTGAGGTACCCAGTATAATTGAAATTAAATAGAAAATTCTTAAATTATCATTTGGCTATTTCATTTATGTTATAATCAGAGTAGGTACTTATTTGCAATTTGCATTCTTTGTTTTGGTCAGTTTTTATTTATTATTTTAAATTCAGGCTTATCTAGTAAGATTCTGTTTTGATCTTTAAGTAGCATTGATTTACATTTTAGAATTTATGTACAGAAAACACGAGTAGGGATTTATTTTTCTAATTTAATTATAGTACAAGGTAATCCACTGGAAATAATAGAATTAAAATTTAGGATTATTGTTGATTTCTTTTGTTTTTAGTTTGTGTACAATTTTTGGCTTGTCAAACCTTAGTGTTAATCATAATTTGAGAATTATGTGATTTTTAGACATTTCTGTATATCACAGTGAAAACTTTCCTACTTTTTCCCATAGTGGTCTATTTTTGTGTTTTTAGATATGATTCATCAACTTCCACTCTTGACTGAGAGACAGTACATTGCATCAGTTCACTCTCGCCTTCAAGACTCACAGCCTTGGAAACTGCCTGGGCTGCAAGCCACTGTTCGCCTTGCCTGGGCACTGGCATTGAGGGGAATATCTCAGTTACCTGATGTGACAGGTAAATTGGTTGTGGGTAATTTTGTTATTCGAAAGATCATATTAGTTTTAATGGTATTTTGAAAAGGGTGTTGTTTTTGCCCTATATAAGCAGGAGCATAGGAAGATATATAGAGTTGTATTAAATAAAACTTGGTTAAAGTGGTAAAATACAGACCTTTCCCCCCCTTTGTCTCCCAAAAGAAATATGAAATACTATTTCCCTTATAGATACTAGTAGTATATTAGAAAACAGATATTTGGATTAATCAAGAATGGATGTGGGTTCTGGCTGGTATGGCTCAGTTGGTTGTGCTTCCTCCTGTGTGCCAAAAGGTTGCTGGTTTATTTCTGATTCCTAGTCAGGGTACATGATCAGGTTTCAGGTTCTGTCCTGAATGGGAGGCAACTGATCAATATTTCTCTCTGTCTCTCTAAAATCAATAAAAACATTAAAAAAAAAAGATTGGATGTGGGATTTTCACTTAACAGTTTGTTACTCACTTGTAGCATATCTTGTTGTGCTGTTTACTTTCATGTAATTACCATACTCAAGTAGTGGTGTACTCTAACTGGATGAGAACTATACTTTTGTTGTAATTTGAATTCCCAAGAGTTGTCACTTGTTTTTATAGTAAATGTTTCTTTATTATTTCTTTACTATTTATTCACATTTCAAACCTTTTTTAAAAAAATATATTTTATTGATATTTTACAGAGAGGAAGAGAGAGAGATAGAGAGCTAGAAATGTCGATGAGAGAGAAACATCGACCAGCTGCCTCTTGCACACCCCCTACCGGGGATGTGCCCGCAACCAGCATACATGCCCTTGACTGGAATTGAATACGGGACCCTTCAGTCCGCAGACCGACGCTCTACCACTGAGCCTAACTGGTTTCAGCAGTAATCATTATTAATTCTAAGAATTAGGAAACTATTTTTTCCCAAAGAGTTTGCATGGAATAGGTAGACATGTAGGCTTTATTTCAAAATGCAAAACAAAAACCCTCAGTTTGGGATTGTCCTGCTTTATATCTATTCTTGACCCTTTTCAAGGAAGTGGAAATACTTTCAGTAGCACACTGTATTTGGTCTCTAAGACAGCCAAGCAAATAAGCTATGTGGCTGTTCTTTTCTAAAGCCAGATTATAGCAAAGTTAACTAGCAGGTTTATGTGTAAAATTTAAAAGAAGTAATCAGCAATGTATTTTTTGATGGGAGGGCACAACTTCACCTAAGACATACAATTACCAAAAAAATTGAATCTCAGTCAGATCAAGTCTCTAGGTAAAACTGCTAATTTTTAGTATAATCAGAGGGCAGAAATGTTAACTGCACCATTGGAATGGGATACATGCCACACCACGTGCCACATGGAAAACTCTACAGGATCAAAGTTCCAGTTTTTTAGCAAAGAGAGGACAAGGGGAAAATTTAAGAGATGTAGGAGGAGCCTACAGATGTATCAGTTAATTTCATTGTATAGTTTTTATTTGGATCCAGTTTCAAGCAAACAAAATGCACACATTATAAAAGCAAAAAGGAAAACAATTTTTCATAACATTTATGAGACAATTGTAAATTTGACTACTGTCTGGATATTTGATATTGAGGAATTATTTTTTAAGATATAATGGTATTATGTGTATGTGGTTTATTTTCTTTTTGAAATACATATGAGTGAAATGTTAAATTGTCTGAAATTTGCTTGTATCTAATTTTGGAAGAGAGGGGGAATAGATCTAGATGAAATGAGATTGACCATAATGGATTATATTGAAGCTAGGTGCTGGGTATGTGGAGGTTTGATATTTTTTTTAGATGATCTATTTGAAATTTCCAAATAGAAAGCTAACAAAAAGTCTTTAGGTTAAGATTTGTTTTCAATTTTTGCTACTTGATTATCAATTAGTAGGGCTACTTCAGTGTCATTCAGGTTTTGGTCTGACTTTTGGGCTGTGAAGACTTTTTTTGAATGATCCAAATAATTTTATTGAGATTAAAACCTTAGTATCATTTTTAGATGTTGATGCTTTAATAGCTCCCTGACTACATCAGTGTTACATCGTATATTTCTGATGTAATTTTTTATCACTCATAATGTTACTATGAAAGTATGAGGTTTTCTATGTATTTTTTCAGTACTTCTTAGGGTTTGTGAATTAGAGTTACAGAGTCTTTATTTTGTGCATAGTGCATGCTAGGAGGTTGAGCAATTTTGAAACATCAACAGAATATTATGAGATATTATAATTTAGTTTAAATAACTTCTATTTTGTGTGCTGTTTGTGTAAATACATTTTTAGCTGTGGCTGAATTCACAGAAGCAGATGAAGCAATGGCAGAGCTCGCAATTGCTGACAATGTTTTCCTGTTCCTCACTGAATCCGTTGTGGTGTCAGAAAACTTCTATCAGGACGAATTTTATATTCGTAGAATCCACAATCTCATCACAGATTTCCTTGCACTTATGCCAATGAAGGTAGGTGGAATTAATTTAGGATGAGTAAAAACTAGTAGAAGAATTTTATAAAATAATTTAAGACTTAGTAATGAACTAATCTTATGTTTTAGAAGCTAATAAAATATTTTAATATAGATTAAAATTTGTAGTAGTTGTGTTAAAGCTTGTGAATTAGTTTGTGATTTATGACAGTGAAATAATCAAACCTGTTAATTGAGAATAAGCTAAAAATATTTTACATTGAGAATGGTTTATAATGAGAAAGTAATAGTTAAATGAAAATGCTTGTATGGGTAGAAAATTATTAACACCTTGCTACCCTAGGGATTGATGCTAAGTTGCTTTATGTATATTTTTATACATGATTTGGAAGGTATAGAGGAAAATCTCATTTCATAGATAATTATTTACACTCTTTTAAAAAATATTTTTTATTGATATTTAGAAAGGAAGGGAGAGAGAGGGAGAGATTGAAATATCAATGATGAGAGAGAATCATTGATGGGCTGCCTCCTGCACGCCACCTATTGGGGATTGAGCCTGAAACACTGGCATGTGCCCTTAACTAAAATTGAACCCTGGGACCCTTTAGTCTGTAGGTTACCGCTCCCATCTGCTGAGCCAAACCAGCTAGGGCTAGATTCTTAATTATATTATACTAGAGGCTTGGTGCACGAAATTCATGCACAGGGGATGGTGGTATCCCTCAGCCCAGCCTGCACCCTCTCCAATCTGGAACCCCTTGAAGGATGTCCAACTGCCCATTGGGATTGGACCTGAATGGGCGGTTGGACATCCCTCTCACAATCCAGGACTGCTGGCTCCCAACTGCTTGCCTGCCTGCCTTCCTGATTGCCCCTAATCGCTTTTGCCTGCCAGCCTGATCACCCCCTAACTACTCCCATGCCAGCCTGATTGATGTCTAACTGCTCCCCTGTCAGCCTGTTTGCCCCCAACTTCCCTCCTCTGCTTGCCTGGTCACCCTTAACTGCCTTCCCCTGCAGGGTTGATCACCCCAACTGCCCTCCCTTGCAGACCTGGTCCCTCCCAACTACCATCCCCTGATGTCCATCTTGTGGTGGCCATCTTGTGTTCCAATGGGGGCAGGATTTTTGACCATATGAGGACAGCTATCTTGATCTTGTGTGTTGGAGTGATGGTCAATCTGCATATTACTCTTTTATTAGATAGGATAGAGGCCTGGTGCATAGGTGGGGGCCAGCTGGTTTGCCCTGAAGGATGTCCCGGATCAGGGTGGGATTCCCTTGGGTCATGGGGTGGCCTGGGTGAGGGGCCTGTGGTGGTTTGCAGGCCATGCCCCCCGACGACCCAAGTAGAGGCCCTGATATCTGGAATTTATTTTATTTACCTTCTACAATTGAAACTTTGTAGCCTGGAGTGGAGTCAAGCCTTCTGCTTGCTCCATGGCTGCCACTATTTCTGTTTGGATTTGTTTACCTTCTATAATTGAAACTTTGTAGCCTGGAGTGGAGGGCTAGGCCTGCAAGGGCAGGTGGAAATTTTGGCTTCTTCCATTGCCTGGGAAACCCAAGCCTCCCTCCTGTTCTCTGTGGCTGCAGCCATTTTGGTTGGGGTTAATTTGCATACTCGCTCTAATTGGTTGATGGGCGTGGCTGGTGGGTGTGGTTTGTGGGTATATCGGAGATATGGTCATTTTGCATATTACTCTTTTATTACCGTGTTTCCCCGAAAATAAGACCTACTTCATGGAAACAATACATCCCCTGAAAACAAGACCTAGTGCATCTTTGGGAGCAAAAATTAATATAAGACACTGTCTTATTTTCGGAGAAATAGGGTAAATAAATGGGTTAGTTTCTGCATGGATACAGGTAACTTAATGGATTAAAAAATCAATACAAAGGCTACTTTTGAATAAAGGGCTTGATCCAAAAAAGATTCTTAGAGCAATCTCAGATAGGTCCTTCCTAGCATATGCTCTGTTTGCCTTTTTGTTCCAAGAAAGCCATCAAGGTAATTGCAGGAAATAAAAGAGAGAGTAAAGGTTTATAAAATAATTTTTTGTATTTGTCTATTTTCAAAAAGCCCTCTTAAAGAATCTACACTTGTAATGACATGTGTGCTTTGATACCATACCTTTTGAAAAACAAGGCAAATTGAAAAAGTATCCATAAGGCAATAATCAAGGATAGCAGTGCTTAATTATTTAATGAATCATGTTTATTGAGTTTCTTGTGTTGCCAGGTACTATGCTAGGAGTTGTGAAGAAATCAAATAAGTAGGAGATTCATTTTCCTGCCAGCAAAGAATTTATAACCTAGTTGGAGAAATAAGATATATATACACATAAAAACACAAATAGTAATAGTAAGTAAATGAGAAGTATAGGCACTAAATGACAATGGATTTATTTAAGCTAAGTATAGCTCATTTCGGACTAGAATAATCAAGGAATACTTAACAGGTAGCTTGACCCTTCATCAATCTTAAAGGACTTGATAAAATTACAGAATTTGGAGTAGAAAGAAGTCTTAATCCTTTCATTTTACATTTGCAGAAATGAAACCTTAGAAAGGTTAAGGCTTAAAATTTTCCCTAATTAGTAGTCCAGCTGGGACTTTGGTTATGGTATAATAATGGTATCTGGAAATGAAGGATGAGAGTAATATGATTAAACAGAATCATAAATGCTTGGGTAGAATGAATAATGAATTTATTCGTATAATTCTGGGATACTATAATTTTTAAAAATAGACATAGGACTATTTAGGTTGTCTATTTCTTCTTAAATGAGCTTTGGTGATTTGTGTCTGTCATTGAATTTGTCCATTCAAATGGATTGGTAGGAAGTTTTCCCTAATATTCTTATATTACATTTTTCATGTATATACAATCTATAGTGATATTTTCTCTTTCAACCTTAATATTGCTAATTTGTGTCTTCTCCCTTTGTTTCTTATTTAACCTAGCTAGAGGTTTATACATTTTATTGATTTGGCTTCATTGATTTTTTTAATACTTTATTTCATTGCTTTTAATTTTGCTCTTTGTTAAATTATTCCTTTTGCTTTGGGTTTAATATAATCTCATTTTTTCTTAAGGTAGAGGCTAGATTATTGATTTGAAACCTTTCTTTTTTTCTAATATAAGCATTTAATATATATTTATCTCAAGTCACCACTTTAGCTGTGTCACAAATTTTGATACGTTGTATTTTCTTTTTTGTTCTATTTAATATGTTTTGTTTTCCCTTGAGATGTCTTTGATTAGTGGGTTGATAATGTTCAAGTCTTTCATATCCATACTGATTTTCTGTGTACTTGTTCTATTGACTATTGAGAGAGGATTGTTGGAATATCCAATTATAGTTTTGAATTTATCTAGCTATATTTTTTTTAAGAAAGGAAAAGTTTCTTATTTCAATTAGCATTTAGTACACACAAATGTTGTAAGGGAATAGTTCTCAACCAGGGCTGTAATGTCCTTCAGAGTGTGTTTGGGGAATGAGTGGGACCAGTTTTGCTTGTTACATTAACTATAGCTGTGTTTTTGGTAGTTAGTAGATAGTCCAGGGATCTCAACCTCCCTTCATTGTTCAGGATAATCCAACCCCGTGAAGAAATGTCCTGCCCAAAATGTCAGTAATGTCTCCATTGAGAAACACTGTAGTAGACTCAACTATTCTGTAGTGGAAAATGCATTGAAATTTTTAAAGATACTACAAATTATGGATTTATTTACAATAAAATGTCTTCCATATTTCTTCATATCATTAAAGTGGAATTGATATTTAAACTGTTTTTCTTTTATGTAATCACTTTCAAATGCCTGATTTCTTGCTTTCAGTATTGTTTGCCTGTATAACAAATTTACATCTTAAACCATATGTAATACATTTGTTAGGTGAAGCAGTTGAGGAATCGGGCAGATGAAGATGCTCGAATGATTCATATGAGTATGCAGATGGGTAATGAACCCCCCATTTCACTTAGAAGGGATCTGGAACATTTAATGCTCTTGGTAAGCCATTTTATTGGATGGATTGTCATCTCCCTTCTATTATTTTTTCTTTAACTTTCAAAAATTTTAGTTCTAATTTCTTAAGTGAATTCATTAAAAATGTAAATTTTTATTTTAAAGTGATTTTTGAATTAAAGGCATTTTTCCACAGTCATGCTTACTCTTTGCAGATTGGTGAGCTATATAGAAAGAACCCTTTTAACCTGGAGCTTGCTTTGGAATATTGGTGTCCCTCCGAGCCTCTGCAGACTACCACCATCCTAGGCTCTTACCTTGGGGTGGCTCATCAGCGGCCCCCTCAGCGCCAGGTGAGCGCTTCCTTTTCTACTCTGGGATGATAATTGGGAGTCTTGAAAATATAAAAAATGTTTTTTCCTGATGTTATTGCTGTTAACACAAATGGCTACCAATGTAATCTTTAGAAATTTACACCTTTTCCTTTTAAAGGAAATTTGAAACTCTTAAATTTAAGTTCTCATTATTTTGGAGTTTTATGTAGTCAGACTTTTAGAACATACAAGGTATGTGTCAAATCATTAGAGATGGGAAAGGTACCTAGTCTCTTTATGTGTAACGTACTTGAATTTTATTTATAAGTTGGGGAAGATAGGAGAGGTACAAGTACTAAAGGAAGAAGTTTAGAAGTTATAATTGATGACAAAGTGCATATGAGTCAGTAGATAGTGTAGGAAAAGCTCATTTTTTATCCTACATTAGCTAAAGTATGATATGCTGTAGCAAATAAGATTGCCACATCTGTCTTTGGGATTTCCTGTTCTGAAAGCTTTCAGGTATTTAATTTTTATTTATGCTAGAGTCTAACATCAGATACCACTTCTTTTTACTGATTTCTTACATTTATTGTTCCATTTTTCTTTTAAAAATGTTTTAGAGAAGGATTTATTAAAATTCTTAGAGATTAAAAAAAACCTTTACTATGAAAATTCTCAAACATGGAGGAAAGATTAATTGTAATGAACACCCAGCATCTTAATTTAATAGCTTCTAACATTTTGCCATGTTTGGTTTATTTATTAGTGTTATTTTTACTACTTTTATTTCACTGGATTATTTTAAAGTAAGTTATAGGCAGCATGATATTTCACTTCTCATTGGTTAAGTTAATAGCTCTTAAAAATAAGCCTGTTTTTCTATGTAATTACAAAACCATTGTTACACCTGATAGATTTAACAATAATTTCTAGCAATCTCTATATTTTTATTTCTGAGTTCTAATTAATGATACTGAATAATATTTAAGAAAAAGCTAATAAATGAACTTGCAGGAGTGAAGGTATTGGCTGGAACACACACACACACACAAATACGTTTATGCTACCATAAACAATTCTTTCAGGTTATAGGTCTTTATACTAAACTAGTGACCCAGTGCTCAAAATTTGTGCACATTAAAAGAGAATTAATTAGAGGAAATATTTTAATATAGCTATGCGCCCTTTCTCTATAATAGAAGTGTCAGAGATGAAAGAAAATTAGTAAAATGTATATGAAAATCTTCCTCCTGTCAGAGTCTTGGTGCACCACAGGAACCAGAGTCAAGTCCCCACCCACCCAGACCCAGCCTGCCCCTCCCCCATTGGGCTAGATCCAGACCCAGCCAGCCCCACCTCCATCAAGCCCCGCCGGATGGGGAGTGTGGCCTCAGGTCGTCTGGCCCAGCACTGGGGCAGGGTGTGCAGCCTGAGGTCCCCTAGCCCGGGCCAGGGGCATGGCCTGAGGTCCCCCTGCCTGGCACCAGGGCGCGGGGGAGGGGAGGGGCACAACCTCAGGTCCCATGGCCTGGTGCTGGAGCGTGGGGCACAGCTTCAGTTCCCCCGGCCTGGTGCTTGGTCCCCTGACCCAGTCCAGCACCCCGAAGCCTCATGTCCCTGCTGATTGCTCCTTAAGGCTTGTTATAGGAACTCAGCCTCCCCTGTGGGCGCAGCCATCTTGTTATGCTGTGATGGTCAATTTGCATATTTCCTCTTTATTAGATAGGATTTGATTGGAATTTAGTAACTGATTTCTAGGTATATCTTTGAATTTGCTGGTTAATTTTAGATGGTGTTCTGAGACATTGAGATATTTAAATTGTAATGACAAGCTTAAAAAAACATTTTCATGAGTAGAATACCAGATTATTTTGGCTTTGGGGGTTAAATCAGAGCACTTAATAAGATATGCTTTATGTAAACTAATGGTTTCTACCTATTTCAGGTTGTCTTGTCAAAGTTTGTTAGGCAAATGGGTGACCTGTTGCCTCCAACTATTTATATTCCTTATCTGAAAATGCTCCAGGGATTGGCCAATGGGCCCCAGTGTGCCCACTACTGTTTTAGCCTGCTCAAAGTCAATGGTAGTAGTCATGGTAAGAACAATCTAGATGTTGTTTAAATTTGTTGTAACATTCTTTAGTTCAGTATTCCCCTTTCTATTAAAGAATATTGTATATTTGTGATAGGTTCTACCAGGTGTATAAGTTATTTTTATAATAACGGAAAGTAACACACATTATGCATAGTGATGCCTTGATTATGTTCTCACAGGTTGGGGAATTTTCCATTTGCTTTATAAAATACAGTTAGCTTAAGAAATAAAATTAATATATAACAATTTTGAAGAACATATCTGGTGCTCAAAGCAAGCTATATCCCCTTGCCACTTAATTTTGATATCTTTAATGAGTGCATGCCTTCTAAATTTCTGTGCTTAATGGTTTTTCTTTCGACCCTCTCCCAATTTCCTCATTTAATTTTCAGACTTGAGTCTGGTTAAGCCAAAAACATTGCAAAAGGGAAGAGAAAGAAATATTTATTAAACATCTGCTTTATTAGGTAGATATTACTTTCATTTTATATGTGAAATTAAGGTTTAGAGAAGTAATTTACCTAAAGTCACAAGTGCTAGTACTTGGGGAGCCATGTTTGGAAGTGTGGTTTGCCTGGCTTGCTTGTCTTATATGCTATGCTTTTGCTCCCAGTGCTTGATATGTAATGAGCAGTGTCATTGCAAATCTAGACTGTTAGTTTTAAACTCATAATTTGGGAATTTTTGGTGGGAAAAGTAGAGCCCTGTATAGTTACATGACAACACAGAGGAGCTCTCCTTGATATGAAGTAGATAACTAACATCCAAAGTAATTAATCTTTTCATTTACATGAGCACCACCCATTCCTAGACCTGAGGACAGATTAATTCAGAGTTCTAGCTCACAGGTAGATTTTACCCATTTAAAAAAAAATTAATTTTTTATTGATTTCAGAGAGGAAGGGAGAGGGAAAGAGATAGAAACATGCTTCTTGCATGCCCCCTACTGGTGACCGAGCCTGCAACCTGGGCATGTACCCTGAATGGGAATTGAACCTGTGACCTCCTGGTTCATAGGTTGACACTCAACCAATGAGCCACGCCAGTCGTGCCTAACCCATTTTCAACACACTACTTATCTAGGACAGTGTTTCCCAAAGTGTGATATGTGTACCCCCAGGGGTACGGGAAGAGTTTGGTGGGGGTACCCGTTGCACCGGAGTTTGGTGGGGATATGCACTGCACCGTGCTTAGCTGCACCTAATTCTATGTTCTCATGAGTCAAGTCAAGACAGTCTTGTGAGGCGTGAGATGGTCCGGTGTGCAAATAAATATTATTTATAATATAACTTTTATTTACATTTTATTATGAATAATTTTATTTTTCATTTATTATTTTGTGTATGTACCAAAAAAATAAAAAATAAATATATTTTGATTGTTATTAAAATACATCTTTTTTTTTGATGAAGGGTACTCAAATTTATGAAAATTATAGAAGGGGTATACATATGTCAAAAGTTTGGGAAACACTGATTTAGGACAAAGGCCATGTTTATTAAATTTGTTTTCTTCCTCTATTCCGAAGCAAATGCTTAGACCCTTTTGAAAGAAAATTCTGTGTTGTCTTTCTTTACAGTTGAAAATATTCAGGGAACAGGGGGCAGTCCTGTTTCCTGGGAACACTTTTTTCACTCCTTAATGCTTTACCATGAACACCTCCGGAAGGATCTTCCTAGTGCAGACAGTGTCCACTACCGCCACCTTCCTTCGCGTGGCATCACCCAGAAGGAGCAGGATGGACTGATTGCTTTTTTACAGCTCACGTCTACCATCATTACTTGGGTAAGTAACCCATCCATAGCATGAGAGTATAATTTTATTGCTTTCTAGTACTGTGGCATTTTAAGGAGCCTCCATATTTTTGTGTATTAAGCTTGTATATCACTGAATGTATTAGTGATAAATTTAGCACAAATATAGAATTATGTTTTGTTTTATTTAGTTTTGTTTCTTATTTCATTTTATAACCCAGTCTTGATTTGCCTTCTTTATATCCTTAGTTATAAGAGTTCTCTTCAGCTGGTCTTCAGGTGGTTCTCAAGGATGGTGGTTCTGTAATTTAGTTGTAATTTTGATGTGGTTGTTGGAGGAGGTGAGCACTGCATTGACCTACTCTGCCATCCTTATGGGAAGCCTTCTATAGAATTTTGCTCATAAGTTCTTTATAAGGTATAGTTATGGTAGCCCTGCTTATTGCCATAAGCTTATAAGAAAACTAGAGGCCTGGTGCACGAAATTCATGCATGGGGTCCCTCAGTTCAACCTGTACCCTCTACAATCCAGGAGCTCTCAGGGGATGTCCTACTGATGGTTCAGACCCACTCCCATGGTTCTCTGCTCTCTGCGGGGCCTGGGGTTTCGCTACAGCGATGGAGATGAAGCCCCCATACCCTACTCTCTGCCTCCACCATGCGCCATACGAAGGAAGCCCCAATGCTCTGCAGTGTGCTCTGTCTGCCAGGCCTGGGAGCTTCCCCCACACCAACACACTAAGGAAGTCCGTGTCCTATTGTCCTGGCTCTGTCTGTAGGGCCTGGGGGTGTTCCCGCCACCACCTTGCTAAGGAAGCCCCCAATCCCTGCTGTTTGGGCTCTGTCTGCTGGTCCTGGGGCTTCCCTGCTGCCGCTGTGCTAAGAAAGCCCCCAAGCCCTGCTGTCCAGGTTCTGTCTGCCGGGCCTGAGACTTCACAGTCATCACCCTGTGAAAGAAGCCCCCAAGCCCTGCTCTCCGGGCTCTGTCTGCCGGGATTGAGACTTCACAGTCATCACCCTGTGAAAGAAGCCCCAAGCCCTGCTGTCCGGGCTCCGTCTGCTGTGTCCGGGGGCAGATGCAGCCTTGCCGCTTGGTTCCCGCAAGCCTGTCCTGGCTCTGTCTGCCTGTCGCTTGGTCCGCGAGGGGCTGAGGGGTCCAGATGCTGCAGCAGTGATGGATCAGGCAGACAGGCCCAGACACTCCAGCTGCGGGCTGAGGGGACTGGGTGCCGCCATCTTGTGGCTGTAGGGGTTGCCATTTTTGTTGTGGAGTGCTGGTTAATTTGCATATTACTCTTTTATTAGATAGGATAACAGCCTAATCCTGAAAGAAAATACTCATAAGGGCAAATAAAAATCAGTTGTTGGTGCTCATCCTTCTAGAGAATTTTCCTGCATAGGTGTGGATGTGTGTGTACATAAAGAATGTTTTTAAAATTATGGAGTGTTGTTCCATAATTAATTTTTGTTGACACTATTACAGATGTCTCCATTCCCCACTTTGTTCCATAAAGAATATTTTTAGCCCAGCCAGTGTTGCTCAGTGGTTGAGCATCAACCAATGAACCAGTAGGTCACAGTTCAATTCCCAGTCACTGGTCATGGCGCATGCCCGGGTTGCAGGCCTGATCCCTGGTAGTGGGCATGCAGGAGGCAGCCATCAGTGATTCCCTGTCATCATTGATGTTTCTATCCCTGTCTCCCTCTCCCTTCTTCTCTGAAATAAAAATATATTTTAAAAATGTTAAAAGAAGAATTTTAATTAAAAAGAAGTTATTTACTGAATTACTCTTCTTTTCTCACACCAAGCCATCTTTCCCACCACTACATATCTCTGCCCAGATGTCTCTTCTAGTTGTTTCTATGATTCATCAGAGTAAAGAGAAATTGCTCAGTTCGACACTCTGACTGAAGAATACAAATAGTTTTTCTCTTTTTCCCACCCCAATAATGCATAACATTATTAAACGTCAAACATAACGTTATCTCTGGCCAGGGGCTCTGTTGATTGGAGTATTGTCCCTTACACCAAAAAGGTTGGGAGTTCGGTTCCGGGTTAGGGCATATACCTAAGTTTCGGGTTCCATCCCCGACCCAGGTTGAGGTGTTTGTGGGAGGCAACCTATTGATGTTCTTTTCTCATATCAGTGTTATCTCCCCCACCCCCTTTCTCTCTCTCTCTCCCTTCCCTCGACTTTCGACTTTCTGAAATCAATAAAAACATATCCCTGGGTGAGGATTTTTTTTTAAAAAAGGTCATTATTTCTCATTGAGTTAAAATGGATATTCGATACCATATATGTTAGTAAATGTCAAGTATGCATCCACTTATATGTTGTATTACAAGTGGAATATTACACTGTTTCAGAAAGGATTTTGAGCGCCTCAGTAAGATTTAGGTGACCTGGCAGATCACTTATCTCTGCATGTATTATCTTCCATGCTTAGGGCTGTCAAAGTAATTCTACAGAGGCTGTTTCTCTTCCATTCTTTACACTGACTGAGCTAGTGACTTGGTCCATTGGTGGACTTCAAGCTTAAGTCACTGGCTTACCTTTATTTTACCTGATTGACATTGTCAGATATTTTAGGACGTCTTAAGCCCATGATGCAGATGCTAGACATTTTCATGATTGTTGGTCATTTTTCTTAGCCTTTGAAAATGGAAAGTCTCCTGTTCTTTTTATGTCCAATGCTCAGAGTGAAAATGCGCGTCTGGCACTCTGTGAACATCCTCAGTGGACCCCCGTTGTGGTGATTCTGGGACTCCTGCAATGCAGTATTCCCCCTGTTCTGAAAGCCGAACTGCTGAGGACTCTGGCTGCTTTTGGCAAATCGCCTGAGATTGCCGCTTTCCTCTGGCAGTCGTTGGAGTATACTCAGGTAGTGTATGAGCTCTCTATTTACATTAGTATAGTTTGGGAAGTGACGCTTGACAATATTTATAGAAGCAAGAGCATCCAATTTGAAACTTGTGCCATGAACTTCTCAAGTAGAAAGCTACCATTTCCGTTCTGAGCATTAGAATCTGATAGGCTTGGTTTTCCTCTTGGATCTGTGAAAACTGGAGACTTGTTCTTCTCTTAAGACTTAGTTTTCAGTGTAAGAGATTAATGAATGGATAAGAATTCCTCAACCTTGTCTTTGAGACCAGGATGATATAAGCCTTCAGAAGTCATCTAAACTCATTAAATGTGGGGAGTGCCTATTTTTCTTTCTTTAGCTGTAAGCCATACTGGAATTTTTCTTTCAAGGTATAGTTTCTATATGTGGTAAAAGAAAATAAGGATGTACTATATAGAGGAAAATGGTTGGATGGACTTTGTGTTTGTCTTAGAAGTAATACAACATAAGGGAGCCTGTGAATCTAACACATTATTCGTAGAAGCGACTGTTTGAAAGCAGAAATTGTTCTAATTAAGTTCTAGCATGTGTCCTCATTATGTTAATGAGACAGTTCTGTCCTTAAAGAATCGCTTTTTAAAAAGGCCTCCACCTAATAGTATATTCTCAACTTGCAAGAGAATTAAGTAGCTTGACATGAAATATAATTACTTATACTATACACTGTGTTTGCCTCTAGCAAGGTCAGAACAGAACATCTTAAAACTCTGCCCACATGAAAAACCTCTTTTGAACAAGTGTACTTAGTTTTCTAGAACACTGGTGAGATTTCATCCCATAAATCTTTTTAAAATCTTTCCTAGAATATCTGAGAGGAAATTTTCAGAAAACACATCTTGTGTGCACTTAGAAATGACCAGTTTTCTGAAGCCCAGATAATTGGAAGTTCTGTCCAACCACGACACAATTGCTAATGGCAGACCATGGAGACTTGACAGTTGTCAGTTCTGATTGACATTGTCAGATATGTGGATGTGGTGGGTGGGGATATGACTGTACCTCTCAAAGCCACTACTTTTCATTGGTGAATGAGGAATGCTCCTAACTTCTCATTTTTATTATTTTAAGATACTGCAGACCGTAAGGGTTCCAAGCCAGAGGCAAGCTGTTGGTATAGAGGTAAAGTTTTCCTTTTAGTTTGAATGCTATATTTATACATTCACATGATAGAAAGACTAAGAATTATTCTTACACTATTACATTTCTATAATTTTCCAGCTTAATGTATTTTCATTTGAAGGGTTTGCTGGTCAGTGCTGAAACTTTTAATAAAAAAAACTAAGTACTTTAGGTTTCAGCTTTGGAAAAGGATGTTACATGGCAGCCATCCAGACTGAAAGTTTGATTTGAACTCAATTTAATTAGGTTACTTGAGTCAACCTGAAGTGGGTCTTTGTTTCTTTTCTTCTCTCTCTATGCTCCCTCTCTCTTTCTTAAAGAAACACTTAAGATTTTTGCTTTTACTTCAAAGTTGGAAACAATATGTGTGAATTTAAAACCCTTCCATCTGATTGATCTGGATTCCTATAATACTTTATATCGCTTGGGCTTTTGGCTAAGATTAAGTATATAATACTTTTGTGTTTCTTTAAATGAATAATGGTAATAATCTGTTTTGTGTCTTTTGGTGTGATATTTCAACAATATTAATGGGTTAATGTCTGCAAAGTGCTTGGCACCTTATAGCTGATATTTTTATGTTATCAATTATTCTTTATTTTTATTTTTGGAAGGTTGAACTAAATGAAATAGAATCCCGGTGTGAAGAATACCCGCTGACGAGGGCCTTTTGCCAGCTTATTAGCACTCTGGTGGAGAGCTCCTTTCCTTCTAATTTGGGGGCCGGACTGCGGCCCCCCGGCTTTGACCCTTACTTGCAGTTCCTTAGAGATTCCGTGTTTCTCCGATTCCGCACAAGAGCTTACCGGAGAGCAGCTGAAAAGGTTATGTTCAGAGAACTTTTTTTCCTTCTTTATTTATTGCTGCTTTTTCTATTAAAGGCATAAGATACTACAAATTCATTTTAACTTTTGCAAGTTAGTAAGCTTCACAGTCTTAATACTGAAATGTCTATGGTTTGATTAGTGTATATGCATTAAAAATAATTTTGGGCATTAAAACAAAAGCACTGATTTTTAGTAATCAGTAATTTAATTGATATGAATTCAGAGTCATTAATATCCTTAATTGAACAAACTTTGACCAAAAAGAAACCAAAAGTGTTACACCTTTGTCAGTTGAAAACACTATTTTTTGTAAGAATAATTGAGGTTAGGGATCGAAATAAGTTTAAACTTGCACCAATTTATTTTGACTAGCAGCACTTTTGGCTTAATGGAAAAGTGTACTATGATCCATTGACGTGTCTGCCGTGGATAGAAGCTGAGGGAGCATTGATATTTATGCACATTAGCTCTGATTACAGCACAAGCACAACTGAGTTTATCATTTTTATCATCTTATGTAACTCCAGTTTTAGTGTGAGGCAGGTACTACTAATATTCCCATTTTACAGATGAAGGCTTAGCAAGGTTAAGGAACTTGCGTAAGATCTAGGACCAGGACTTGAACCTAGAATTCTGCTTCCAGATCCAGGCATAACCCGCTAAGCTATGTAAGAGACCTTTCCAGGTTCTGGCATAATTCACTTTAGTTTATCACTTCTTGGCCTTTTGGCTAAGATCAAGCATAGTAATTCACTTTAGTTTATAATATTATTTATTGCCCCACAGAATACCCTTAGATGTATCTTGTAGGTACATTTCTACCTTATTTTTATAGTTTGCTGTTTTTGAACCTATTGGTGTTTTGTTTTTTGTTTTTTTGTATTAATGATTATGAGATTTAAGTTTATGCTCATTTGGGACAGTTTGGAAAAACATAAGACATTATATCATTTGTAATCCTGTTGCCAAAGAAAGATAACTACTTAGTCTTTATCCTATGCAGATGTACTTAAGTTGAGATAATTAGTTACATTAATTTTATTGTTTTTGGCCACTAAACCATAAGAGGACTTTTTCATGTGCTAATAATAATTGAAAACAGTTTTTTTAATAACTGTATAATTATTACTTGTATCTAGCGTAGTTTAGTCATTGTCTTATCACTAAATATAGTTTGTTTCTAATTAAGTTCCAGGTAACTGAAGTATTTTTTTTTTTGTTAATTGCTTTATAATTTTTTGCTTCTTATGAAGCAAAGATAAACATCAAGAGGGGTATACGTTTTATTTAGTCTCTAGAATTACCTTGGTAACATATGTTCCCTTAATGGATAAAACAATAATAATAGTAATCATGACTCAATAATAATGACTCATTAATAAAAGTTATTTTGATGGATAATGAGTGGTGATAATTATAATCTCTTTAACAAAATGTCCTGATATTTTTTGGTCATTTGTTTTAAATATCTTATTTTTCTTTTCTTAAAAAGGTCATTGTGACCTAAGTGTTCAGAGCTTGAGTCATCCACTCTCTTACCGGTGTCTCTACTCTTCGCCCAGGAAAGCCTACATTTCAAGCGCTGCTGCTTTCCCTAGCCATCATTAAGTTCAGTTCCTCCCCAACATATGTTTCCCAAGAAATTTTCCTTCCGTTTTGTGAATCCATTTCACTTGAATGTCTTCTTCAGGTTTAACTTCAGCACTATATTTTAGAACACTGGCTTTTCACAAAAACAGCGCTTGATAAATGTGTAGAGTGTTATAGGCAATGTGTATATTATCAGTCATGAAATCCATTATTATGTGGTGATAAACCTTTTTTATTTAAATAAATGATCTTAAAATTTTTGGAAATATAGAAAAGTGAATAACTTTAAAATAGTAGTTAGAAAAAATCATTATATAGTCCCAATTCCCAAACTCAGCCTTGATAAAATTATGTGCAGTGAAAATAATGATTTTTAAATAATAACTTATAAAACAAATCTGTGTATAATTACCAAATTCAGCAATTTAAAAATTCTATGCAGTTAATTTTAAAAATAAAGTTTTAATTTTACTGTCCATACCATTGCATCTTTCCTGTTACGTAGTCTATAAAATTATTTTTAACAAAGAAGTGATGACAGGTTCTTGTGGGCAAGCCTAGCAGTGATTATGTCTTGTTAACATCTTTGGCGAGAGCCACAGGACAGAACACTGGTCTGGGATTAGAAGTTCAGGGCTTGACCTCTCACATGTTTGCTGCCAAGCTTTATGGTCTCGTGGAAACCATTCACTCACTTCTCCCGGGAAATAGCGTGATTAAAGGAGATGATTTCTCAGATCTTTTCCTGATGAGATTCTTAGAGAATATGTGTCCAAAGTGGATATTAATTATAAATGGACAGTGACTAGAGATATTAAGTGCTTTAGATTTTCTAATGAAGCCCAAATATCTGGTGTAGAAACATTTCTTTAAGAATAATACTTCTACAAATGTTTTACCTTGGAAAATTAGCCAGTTCATTATCATGTAGCAAAATAAAGCAAAATGAATTGGGATTCCTATATTGCTTTGTATAAATTAATAAAGTAGACATGGACTTCACTCATTTCTGGAGAAAAGTTGGAGAGAGAAAGGGCTGGCCTGGCTATCACCTTGGACTGTTGTTATTGAAACATTTGTATCTTTCTATAGTGGGAAGTTGCTGAAGTTGTTTTGGAGGTGTTTTACAAATTGCTCAGAGATTATGAGCCGCAACTTGAAGATTTTGTAGACCAATTTGTGGAAATACAAGGTAATTAATTCCATCACTTTCAAACAAGATGTCAGCTATTTATAAAACTATTTATAATTTATACATTTTATGTTATATAAGTTATTTCCATTAAAGTAAAATTTTATGGAATGGAAGACGAAGAACCTTGCCTTACTGATTCTTTAGTGAGTTAATGAAATAGGTGACCAATTGCTTTGTGCAGATAGAATTTTGGGGATTTACTACTATATACTGTTTGTATCATTGTCTCTAAATTGAAATTTGGTCTTGATCTGTTTAAATGCCATTTAATTTATGTCTCATACATTTCTCACATTCAGGAGTGGGGGAAAATACTAATTCACCATCTCTTGGACTGTGTTGTATTTAGGAGAAGAAATCATAGCCTATAAGCCCCCAGGATTTAGCCTAATGTATCATCTTCTAAATGAGTCACCCATGTTGGAGCTTGCACTCAGTTTACTGGAAGAAGGCGTTAAGCAGCTGGACACCTATGCCCCCTTCCCTGGTACGTGCCTGCGTGTCTTATGTCTCAAAACAGTTTTGGCACTTTTTTCTTTTGTAAACTGAGGGTTTGAAATAATTGAATGTACTCTGAAGTTCTTTTTCACAGTAAGATTCTCTATCTACACTAGTCTTTTCAGGGAGTCATACAATGAAAATATATTAAAAGTGAAAGCATAGTAAAGGACAAGAGACTCACTATAGCTGTCTCACTGCAGATTCTTTATAGGTAATTATAGTGACCTTCACTTTAACATGTTTAACATACTTAACATTTAAGTCTCAAGTACTTTTTGTTTATTTTTCCATATTTATAAAAGCACTTGCTAATAGTGCCTGGTACATAATGTTAAGTAAAGAATTGTTATTATTTATTGGTTGCTTACTCTGCATTTTGTGCTTTTAAAAGCACATTTCATGTACTAATGCACTTAATCTGCACTCAAGCTCTGTGTGGCAGATACTATTATTTCCAGTTAATAAATAAGGAAACTGGTGCACACAGAGGTTTTACATCCTCCCCAGCAAGTGCTGGACTGTGACTTGAACCTCAGCAGCTTGGCTTCAGAGCCCCTGCCTTTTAAATTTGAATGATGGGGATTGCAAGTGATCCGTGTTTAAGTTTTTAGCTTCTTTATTTCCCAGATTTTTCACAGTGAGTATGTATCCCTAAATTAGTTTTTCAGCTTGGCATCATTGACATTTTGGGCTGAATAATTCTTTGTTGTAGAGGCTGTCCTATGGATTGTAGGCCTCTACCCTCTAGATGCCTGAGAACCATTGACTCTAAATCATTGATTTTCAACTTTTTTCATCTTATCGCACACATAAACTAATGACTAAAATCCATAGTCACACCAAATAATATATTTTTTGCCTATCTGACCAAAAAAGTTGTAATTTTTTAAAATTTCATTTTAAAAAAATATATTTTTATTGATTTCAGAGAGGAAGGGAGAAGGATAGAGAGAAACATCAATGATGAGAGAGAATTATTGATTGGCTGCCTCCTGCATGCTCCCTACTGGGGGGATCGAGCCGCAACCCTAGCATGTACCGTTGTCAGGAATCAAACCTGGGACCCTTTCGTCCACAGATCAATGCTCTATCCACTGAGCCAAACCAGGTAGGACAAAAAAATTGTAATTTTGATTCATTCACACTGGATGGCTATTGTCATTTATTTTTTATTTTTTATTTGACAATCTAAGGGAAAAGAGGTCAGTGCCCCTGACTAACTAGTCAGATATTGCATGGCTTAGATTTTTTTTGTGGCACACTACTTAAAAATCACTGCTCTAAATAGTTAGGGAAAATGTACAGGAAAAGTGACTTAACCTTAGCCAGTTTGGCTCAGTAGATAGAGTGTCATCCCAAGGACTAAGGGGTCCTGGAGTCCATTCAGGTCAAGGGCACATACCTCGGTTGCAGGCTCAATCCTGGCCCTGGTGGGGGCACATGTGGGAGGCAACCAATTGATATGTCTTTTACACATCAATGTTTCTCTCTTTGTGTCTCTCCCTCTCTCTTCTACTCTCTCCAAAAATCAATGGAAAATATTCTCTAGTGAGGATCAACAACAAATGCAACGTAAAACAAAATGACTAGAAGCCATTGCATAAAAGGAATCTGAGTCACAAAAATTACTATAATTTGCATGGGTGAGCAGTTTTGTGAAGTTGCTGCTGAAAGTTTGAGAACTTGAAACCTTTTTGAATCCAAAACGTGTGTGTGTGTTGGTGTTTTAATCCTCACCCAAGGTTATGTTTTTATTGACTTTAGAGAGAGGAAGGGAGAGAGAGAAACATCTGTGTGAGAGAGAAACATCACTCAGTTGCCTCTCCTATGTGCCCTGATCAGAAATTGAATCCACAACCTGGGTATGTGCCCTGACCGTGAATTACACCAGTGACCCTTTGGTGCATGGACGGTGCTCCAACCGAGACTCACTGGCCAGGCCTTATCCGTTTTCCTAAGACTTGTCTATGAGTTTCTACTATGCATGTGGAACTTTCTAACGTCCATTTTTGGTTTATAGGGAAGAAACACTTAGAGAAATCGGTACAGCATTGCCTTGCACTTCTCAATCTTACTTTGCAAAAGGAAAATCTCTTCATGGATCTTCTAAGAGAGAGTCAACTGGCTCTGATAGTCTCTCCTTTAGAACAGCTTCTGCAGGGAATCAATCCCAGAACTAAGAAGGCTGATAATGTGGTGAATATTGCCAGGTAAGCTAGAGTTGTAGGTAGACAAATGATGAAATGAATCAGGTGGGAGTCTAGCTTTGATTTACAAATCTGGCCAGATCCCTAAAGTACCTTTTTTTTTTTTTTGCCTTATTTTTTCCCCCTGCTTCTGTCTCCTGTGATTTTAATTACTTTACAAATTCTTTTTTTCTTTCTAATTATTCTATGTTCTATTCTAGTATAAAACAATAAATCTTAATGTTGTGTGTCTCCTGTAAGGGAAGTGGATGTTTGGAGGATAGGACTGGGGAGCAAACTTCTCACTGTCTATATTCTAGCTTCTGGTAGTTTGCTGGCATTATTTGGTTCCTGGACTTGAAGAAGCATCACCTGATCTCAGCCTTCAGCTCTCCATTGCATCTTTTCTATGTGTGTCTATGTTCAAATGTCTCCTTTCTGTGAGGACACCAGTCATGAGGCCCTTCCTGATGACTTCATTTAACTTGATTGACTACTTCTCCAAAGACCCTCTTTTCCACGGTCACTATGGGTTTAGATATCAACATAGGACTCTTGGAGGAACACGATTCAGCCCATAAGAAGCTGAACGTTGTCTAATTTACCCAAAAGTGCTATATGGGTGGGAGAAGCCCTGGTTCTAAATGTTCTTTATTGCGACAAGTGAGAAGCCAGATCTCATTACATTATTCCTCAAATGTTTTTTGCTTTAAAGATACCTGTATCATGGTAATACTAATCCGGAATTGGCTTTTGAAAGTGCCAAGATCCTCTGCTGTATCTCTTGCAACACCAATATTCAGATAAAATTGGTTGGAGATTTCACACAAGACCAGGTAACTGATTTTGTTGTTAATTTTTGGTGCATCTGAGTTCATACGGAAGTCACAGTGTCTATGGAGGAATTGTATTGTTTGTGGGAAAAGTCTCCAAGAGTAAGTGTACTTATGTACGCTGGGTGAAAACCTACTTGTATAAAGAGCTGTGCTTTATAATTGAAGAAATTAACAAATACCGCAGTGATATTACATAGACTATAGAATTGATTATACTATCTAAACATAGTATGTGATTGTAATGTCTAATGAAACTGTTGCTACTCTAAACTCCTTAAAGTAATTAGGTTGTAAGTGCAACTTCTGTTTGTTTTTTGAATCTATTGTTTCACCCTCTGTCAGTCAGCTCTGTTCCAAGTGAGCCTCTGCACTGCTGAGTGTGTCTCACTGTTGTGACTTGTCTGCTTCTATGGATTTCTGATGATCCGCATTTGTGTTACTTCATTTGATATTTTGCAGATTGAGTAGTATCTAATTTCTTATGCAGATTGAGTAGTATCTAATCTCTCAGCCCAGAAATATAAAACTAGTGTTAAGTGGTAGATTTCTAAAGATGAGAATTTTAGATGTAATATGAGAATTTTATTTTAGTTAAATTCCATGTATGTAATGAAGAGATCATAAAACAACAATTTAATGATATGTTTTTAAAACTAATTTGATTCTTTGAGAAAGAAAATTAGGATGACAGTGGGAAGAGCTCAACCAATGAACTTGTATGCATATATGCATAACCCATGGACACAGACAGTAGAGCGGTGGAGGTCTGGGGTGGGGTGAGGGTGGGCTAGAAGAGGTCAATGGGGGGTAAAAGGGGGGCTATGTAATACTTTCAACAATAAAGTTAAAAATTTTGTTTCTTTAATTATTTTTGTAGAAAGCTAACTCAAGGCAATTTGAGAATCTGAGTTTTTTATAAATTAAAAATGTAACTAAAACCTAAATACTTGGTGCAAATCTGCTTTTTTTCTTTATATACAAATGTTTATAAATATATATCATGTTTATTATAGTTTCTGTAATATTTAGAAACTTATAATTTCTTTTATCTTCATATGACTTCAGAGTATAAGTCAGAAGCTGATGGCTGGATTTGTGGAGTGTTTGGATAGTGAAGATACAGACGAATTTATGCGTCTAGAAGAGGGTAAGTCCTAGATTAACATGTATATTTTTTATTTTATATAAAGGAAACTGTTAGTTATCTGACTAGTGATGATATAAGAGAACTTAGAGAATTTGCTAGCATAAATGTATAAGGCTTTTGGGAAACCTGCTAACTAATCAGAACTCAGTGTGATGGCTAACCAGGTAAACTGCAACCAGAGGAAACATGGAGGCTTGGAATATAAGTTTTAAATTTGACTGACTGTCCACTTTTTATTGTTTTGTAATGTTGTTTTATGATTTTTACATTAAGGATCAGAATTTGAAAAGAAATTAGCTGGAATCCGTCATGAAACAAGAATCCATATCTTGAATCTTCTCATCACCTCGCTGGAGCGCAATCCACCCAGTCTTGCCCTCTACCTACTGGGCTTTGAATTGAAGAAACCTGTCAGTACCACAAACCTACAAGATCCAGGTAGAGCTATAAGATACATAGGCATTTATTGCTTTTCATATTTATGTAGCTGTTAGTCATTTTTATTTTTATGTTTTTGTTAATCCTCACCTGAGTAAATTTTCCCATTGATTTTTAGAGTTAGAAGGGAGGGAGAGAAACAGAGAGAGGGAAACATTGATGTGAAAGAGAAACATCAATTGATTGCCTCCCACATACACACCAACTGGGGCTGATGATTGAGCCTGCAACTGAGGCATGACCATTACTGAACCTGAAACCTTTCAGTGCCCGGGCCAGCAGTCTAATTGCCGCGCCAGACTAGCTAGGGCAGTTATTCATTTATTGAATGCCGGGCTCATGGGATAATTCACTGAAAGAAGTAATAATGTAGAGAAATGGGTCAATCTTTAGGACTTAGAGTCTGGACAAACTAATAACCCTTAGAAAATTCGTATTTATAAATGTTTTTATCAGTGTTTGTAAGGCTGTTTATAGGAGAGGAGATGTTTAAGGAATCTAACTTTTGTAGGGGTATTTTTAGGTCTTTAAAATGCAGACATTTTAAGACAAGTTGAATTTTCTCTTGGTTTCATGTAGGAGTGTTAGGCTGCCCTCGGACGTGCCTTCATGCCATCTTAAACATCTTGGAGAAAGGAACCGAAGGGAGGACAGGCCCGGTGGCCGTGAGAGAATCTCCTCAACTTGCTGAGCTGTGCTACCAGGTACGCAGCAGGCTGCACTGGGTAGCACTTAACAGAAGAAACTGAACTACATGCTTGAATATATTACAGAAATGAAAGTTTAACAGTAAGATTGGTTGAAATGAATTCATTTGGTAGTTTGACCAGCCTTTCATTTATGGATAAAATCGCTAACACACAAATTCCAAAATCCTATAGATCTAAAAATCACTTGAAAAATGGAGGAAATTGGATTTTTGAGATGGATTTTGACCAAGTGGTGTAGAAACTTGCCAATGATATCGCGTTTCCATTTGCTTCTTTTTGGTTCCCGTCTCTGCCCCTAATAGCTAAGGTGCCGTGGGCATGCCATGAAACTTCTCTAAGATTTTTGATCTTTGGAATGGGCTTAAATGAGAATGTAAGTGAAAGCACTTTTTAAGAGCCATGTAACTTATGCAGCCCTATACGTTTATGTAAGATGGTAGAAAGTCAAACTAAGTTTAAACTATAGGGAAAACTTTTGTTTTACTTGTGTTCTAGACTTGTGTTTAGTTTTTGATTTCTTCATTTCACAAGCATTTTTAGAGTTAGTCTTTATAAGATGCAACTAGTTTCTCAATTTAAGTGGCCTCTCAATTCACATTTTCCTGCCAGGAAAAGCATAATTAATTTCTAATGACATAGATATTTTTGTTTTTCATTTTGTAATTCTTTACTGTTCTCTTCTGTCCTCTGGCTGTCCAAACGGCCTTTCACTGTAAGTACTACAGCTAGGTCTTCTTTGGACTCATAATTCTTCCTTAGTAGGGGCATAAACTTTATGTGCATTTTGTTTAGCACAGTGTTGTGGAATTTGGCATACGCTGGTAGAAGCAGTAGGTAAGCTTAGTCATCTTAAGTAATTGAGGGAGTTAGGCAGGCGAAGTAAGAGACTGAAGCCAGATCAGACACAAAGGTGGGGCAGGGGGAGGGGAGAGGCTGCTAACCAGAGAGCACTTGCCCTGCTCTCAGCCCCCTGGTCTGCATGTTAGAATGCAGGCCCTGGTTTGCCGGAGCCTCAGATTTTAAAGCACCTTACTGGCCAAACAGAACATGTCTAAACCCTCAGCCTGCCAGTCTATTACAGATGCTCCGTTACTTTGCTACTCAAAATGACAGCATCACCACTGGGAGCTTGTTCATTTTGAGTAGCAAAGTTCATGCAGAAGCTCAAGCCCCTCTCCAGACCTGCTGAGTCAGAATTTGCATGTTAGGAAGAAGAATTGTTCCATTTTTAATGAAAGGCGCTTCCTTTACCTGTAGGTTTATGCTTAAAAGTCATACATCTAAAGAGAGCTTGTTTGTTTAAATAAATCTGTAACAAAGTGAAATATTTTGGTCTTATCAATACCTTCATCATCCAACAATACAAGATTTTCTGGGTGAAAAAGTGGAGACTGAGCCTTGTGCCTATGCTCTCTTTTTTATTTATTTTTATTTTTTTACTTTTATTTTATTTCAAGAGCCTCCAAACAACTGTCAGTTGCTCCCTGTCAATTTGATTTCTTCAGTTTACAAGCACCAGTGTTCAGCATGCAGCTTAAAGCTACAGGTTGCAACTTCGATCTCTCTGCTTTCTCAGTTACAGTCTTGGACCCTTCCACATATCTTAAAACTTTTGTATATGTTTTAATGGCTATCTCCCAGTTCTGGATGGAGACAAATATTTCTAATGTTTTTTCCCTTTCTTTATTGAATTTATTGGGGTGCCATTGGTTAATATAATTACATAGATTTCAGGTGTACAATTTTATAATACATCACCTGTATATTGTCTCAATGTTTTTTTTTTAAAGTCTTTTGTTATTAATGATATTTTATCTACATCTTTTAAATCTGTACCTACACCCTCGGGGAAATCTGGATGACTGTCACCAGAGCCATCTTTTGGGAATATTCCCCAGTCATCTCTTCCTTCAGTTCTCTGCATTCTGCAATAATGCACAAGTTGGCAAGTTTTTCACTTTTCATTTCTACATTTTCCAGAATTCTTGCCACACCCATTCCTTTAATAACTTGGCTAGATACCATGCTTCCCATCCAATGAGAAGTTGGAACTGTTGTGATAAAGAGCTGAGAACCATTTGTACTGCAGTCTGCATTTGCCATGCTTATAATAAAATTTTTATCTGTAAATTTTTCACCCTATATACTTTTTCTACCTGTCCCATTCTGATTTAAGAAGTTTCGCCGAAACCGGTTTGGCTCAGTGGTAGAGCGTCAGTCTGCGGACTGAAAGGTCCCGGGTTCGATTCCGGCCAAGGGCATGTACATTGGTTGTGGGCACATCCCCAGTGGGGGGTGTGCAAGAGGCAGCTGGTTGATGTTTCTCTCTCATCGACGTTTCTAACTATCTCTCTCCCTTCCTCTCTGTAAAATATCAATAAAATACATTTTTTTAAAAAAAGAGGTTTCCACCCTGAATCATAAATTTCTTAATAATTCAATGAAATGGGCATCCTTTGAAATGGAGATGTTTCCCAGTGGTGAGTCCAATGGCTTTTTTTTTCTGTACACAATGCATGAACATTTTCTGCGGTTTTGGGTACAATATCTGCAAACAATTTTAAGATAATTTGACCAACTCACTTGCCTCGGGAAGAATACTTAGTGGTTACGGGGGTTGGGGGGCGGGTACGACATTTTGACTTGCTGGTGCATTTGGAAGCGGGTTCAGAGCACCTTGGGGATGCCGGCAGCTGAAACCCTGGAACAGCTGTTGGCGAAGACCAGGCAGGCGGCTGCTCTGTTCTTTTTAAGGATGAAGAGTTTTCCACCTGGCCTTGCTGTGAGGACTCACTTTTTGTGTCCTTCTCCCTGGAACAGTATTACCTCTCCCACATCTGTAAGGATCTGTTCCTGTATCTTCTTAACTGGCCATATAATACAAATAACTGGTTTTTGTTTTGTTGTGAGAAGTTCAAATTAGCTTATCAAATTTTCATTTGCTTATAGAACATTAAAACAACGTCAAGGTTGTTTTCGCTGCTCCGCTGAGCTTCCGCCTTACAGCCCAGATTCCCTCTGTGTGAGCCTGGGACCCCCGGGGTCTCACCCAGAACTGGGGTTCAGTGCAGTCGGAGTTGGGGTACAGCACAGTCCGGAGCTTTTATCTCCTTCCCGCTAGGGAACGCAGCCAGGCACTCAGCCGCCCCTCCTCTCCGGCTCAGTCCTCTCCCCGCGCGCGCACCGTGCCTCTGTACCTCAGGCTTCCACAGCTCCTCTGGTTTTCCTTCTGGTCTTCTCCCTCCTTCCAGTTGTAGAATTCCCAGTCAGTCAACTTTCCTGTAGTTCTGGATAGTGTCCACTCTATATTCTAGTTGCATTCTCTGAAATTGTTGAGTGCGGCTGCAGTTAGGCTTTTACCTCTGCCGCCATCCTGTTGTCTCTCTCTGCTTTGTATTATTAAGAATATATTTCTAGATATGGATTTACGGCCAAGTATCAATTTGTTTTATGTATTTACAGTGAACACTGATTTGGCTAATATTGAGCCATTGCTCCTAGGGAAAACTGGGTCAGAATCTTGCAAGCCCCTGGTCTCAACATTTTTGTCAACTGATGAATAACTTTGTTTTGTGTGTGTTTCTGTTTATATATACAATTTCAGATTCTTTATAATTCTTCCATTGCTTCAATCCTGGTAAATTTATTATCTTCCTGGGAAGTTGGGATAAAATAACTATGGTTTTCAGAACTTACTTCCAAGTAATTTGCTACTATTAATAATTAAAATACTAAAAATTGTTAATTATCTATATGTATTAATAAATATATTTAGGGTGATTTTAAGATAAGTCCTATAGCAATGTCTTCATCACTCAATTGTATCTTAATTGTTTTTAATTAAGGTGCTAAAGACTGCTTATAACTCCGAGCTTCTAAGTTTTATGCTTGTGTTTACCCATTTTGCTTGAGTTGTTGATGGATCTTAGTTTCCACTTAGTAGATATAAGCTTACATTTTATCTTAAGATGTGTAACAAAAACAAAACACTGACTTGAGGATTCTTTTATTTTCATTTTTAAGGTGATATATCAGTTATGTGCATGCTCTGATACATCTGGTCCTACTATGAGATATTTGAGAACCAGCCAGGATTTCTTATTTTCTCAGTTGCAACATTTACCTTTTTCTAACAAAGGTAGGTCATTATTTTTTCTTAAATTTGCAAAGTCCATGTTGAATGGTTTTACTTATGTAACACTTTGGGGTTGTAGTTACAATTGTGGAAATCTGTGTTCTTTTTGCTACTTGCTTGTTATTTTGGGTTGCTTTTGTAATTTGTGCTAAGATAAGATCAGTGTTTTAGCTGTTAACACAAAATTATTTTTAAAAAGTCTGTCAGCCCAGCTGGAGTGGTTCAGTGGTTGAACATCCACCTATGAACTAACTGGGAGGTCACAGTTCCATTCCTTGTCAGGGCACATTCCTGGGTTTCAGGCTCAGTTACCAGTAGGGGGCATTGCAGGAGGCCGCCGATCTATGATGTTCCTCTCTCATCAATGTTTCTATTATTTCTCTGTGCCTCTCCCTTCCTCTCTCTCTAAAATAAAAATAAAAACATTTTAAAAATTTAATACTGGAAGAAAATAGTCTGTCAGATAATTGTTCTAATAAATAAAAATTTAAAATAGTATTAAAGGCTAAAAATATTTATATAAGAACATTCTGGAAATTTAGATTTAAAAAAAATATATATATTTTTTGTTGATTTCAGAGAGGAAAGGGGTGGGAGAGAGAGATAGAAACATTAATGATGAGAGAGAATCACTTATTGGCTGCCTCCTGCATGCCTCCCACTTGGGGATCAAGCCCGCAACCTGGGCATATGCCTTGACCGGAGTCGAACCAGTGATCTCATGGTTCCTGGGTCAATGCTCAACTGCTGAGCCACACCCAGCCAGGCTAGATTATTTTTATTTATTATTATTAAAAAATAATAATTCTTTATTCAGATTATTATAATTGTTCCTCTTTTTTCTCCCCATAATTCCCCTCCACCCAGTTCCCAGCCCACCCTCTGCCCTTACTCCTCTCCCCACTGTCCTCATCCATAGGTGTACTATTTTTGTCCAGTCTCTTCCTGCACCCCCAACACCCATTCCCCCTCAAGAATTGTCAGTCCACTCCCTTTCTATGTCCCCCCGATTCTATTATATTCACCAGTTTATTCTGTTCATCAGATGTTTTATTCACTTTTTCTTTTTTAATTATACAGAGTGATAAATTATTGTTGCCAATTTTCATAAATTATTAACTACATTACATGCGAATATATCTGAGAAGTTATCGTATTTAGGTCTGTTCTGATCTTGTATTATTTTTCTGGGAAACTATACATATGTATTTAATTTCCAGAGTATGAAATATCTATGTTGAACCAGATGTCATGGCTGATGAAGACTGCCTGCATAGAACTAAGGGTAACGTCTCTGAATCGTCAGCGGTCACATACCCAGAGGCTCCTGCACCTCTTGCTGGATGACATGCCAGTGAAACCATACTCAGGTGAGCATGTGAATGTTGGCATTGTTTTATTGTGCTGCTGACTGGTCTGGGTGAGTGCAGGCACAAATCTGAATCTTGTGTTTAGTATGTGATTGTAGGCCAAGCAAGTTCTTTCCACCTTGCTTAAAACACAGAATTTTTTTTCTTAAAACACAAAATTTGAAAATCATCCCGTAATTGTCATTTTATTATTGTTTGAAGCATCCAAATTTTGCTGTAATCATATACACAAATGTTCAGTGGAATTTGTCCATAGAGCCAGCATGACCCAAGATATTTAAAATATATATATATTTTTACTAGAGTTCTGGTGCACAGATTCATGCATTGGTGGGGTCCCTCAGGCTGGCCTGTGCCCTGTTGCAATCCGGGACTCCTCAGGGGATATTGTATAGCCAGTTTCAACCCAATCCCCGCAGCCCCGATCCAGACAGGAAGGAGCCCGATTCTTGTAGGCCTGATTCAGTCAGGAGGGAGCCCGATCCTGTGCATTGAGCGTCTGTCCCCTGGTGGTCAGCGTCTGTCCTCTGGTGGTTAGTGTGTGTCATAGCGACTGGTTGACAGGTCCTTTGGTTGTCTGGTTGCACGATTGGGTCCTCTTTGGAGTTCTGATTGTCCTCTTTACAATTGTGAAGTGGATCCCAGAGGAACAGAAAGAATTAGAGGAACATTGTTGGTACGCCCTCATCATCTTTGCATTTTAATTATCTCTTTGCAAAGGGCTCTTTGACCTAGAAACAATGACCTAGAAATAAAAGACTTTATGCTTGTTATTTTCAAAAAATTTTACAAGTATGTTGTTCTTTTTCTGACCTGTTGTTATTGATGCTCCAACAGATGGTGAAGGAGGAGTAGAAGATGAAAATAGGTCTGTCTCTGGGTTTCTTCACTTTGACACAACTACAAAAGGTTTGGCCTTTTGAATTCATGATAAATTTATAGATATATCTTAAATTGCTTAAAATTTCTAGAAATGATTATTATGCCCATGTCTTCAAATTCTTAACTGGTATAGAAAAGCTGTATAAAAGATTGTCATCCAAAATATGTTATAAATAGGATGACAGGATGGGGAAAATATTTTTTGCAAATGGATGTATTAAAAATAAAATTAGGTTTATTTAATTTTCTAGAATGATGCCCTTTTTGAACTTAGCACTCATTAGCTTTGAGTATGGTGGTCTCCTCTTCTCCTCTGTCCCAAGTAAACTTGAATTACTTTTTATTATTTCCAGTACGTCGGAAAATTTTAAGTATTCTTGACTCAATTGACTTCAGTCAGGAGATTCCTGAGCCTTTACAGTTGGATTTCTTTGATCGGGTCCAAATTGAACAAGTCATAGCAAACTGTGAACACAAGAATTTACGGGGACAGACAGTCTGCAATGTCAAGGTAAGGATGACTTTCAAGTGTGGCAGACTATGAATTATCAGACAAAAATACAATTATGTAATTATTGTTTTCTAGTTTGTTGGACTGTGGTTTTTGGTTTTCAAATAGCTGAGAAGTCAAACTGAATAGACCGCGCTACCTTTACCTGTTTAAAAAATTTCTCATCACTTTTCTCTTAATAGTCGTGCCATCAAGTTATAACTATGGAGTGTGTGGGTTTTTTTAATACATAATTCTAAAATTTTGTTTAAAATGTTATCGGATTTATAGCACATTTCTACTATTCATCTGTCACAAAATTGCATTTTGTGAATATAGGTCTAAAGTAGAGGAATATATCTAGGATTAAACAAATAAATGAATTTATCAGTTAAATTCTTATTTATAACTAGAGGCTTAGTGCACGGATTTGTGCACCAGTGGGGTACAGTTAGATTATATACAGGTGTCTGTGAGTTTCCCCTCTAGGGAAGCTTACAGGAATTGCCAGGGGTTACTGTTCTACCAGTGTCTGAAACAGTCTTATTTTTCTCTCTTCCTCCTTATATAGCTTCTTCATAGAGTTCTCATAGCTGAAGTAAATGCCCTTCAGGGTATGGCAGCCATAGGACAGAGACCTCTGCTAATGGAGGTAAGCCTATTGAATCTGTTCATTTTAAACTTTTAACTTCTTAAATTGCCAGTTAGAAGACAACCCAATAAATGGACTTCTAATTTCATTAATTAGTAAATTACTTAAAATTTTAACTTTAATGGAATCTTTCATTTTTTTACTTCATAAGTTTTATGAACTGAACTGAAGCTAATATCTGGATGCCAGAGTAAGTAACATTTTTTCTGGTAGGCCAGTTAAGGATTTGCAGTTCGTTCATGTTGTATATTAGACTGCACTTGCTCCCTGTCAGCGAGGGAGGAGAGAGTCATTTGTTGTCACAAGTGGTGATTTGTGGGTAAGAGGTCAGATGGGAAAAACCATATACATGGAAACAGCTGGCTAAGCAAAAGCAAGAAATAAGAAATAAAAGACATGACAAGAAAACATCCCATTGAACTTGGGTTTTAGATAACTCTAAGCGCTCCAGATTTAGTTTAAATTGATGATTGGAAGGAGAAGGAAGATGGGTTATAAAAAAGCTGATTTCCACCCCTACCACCTTTGCTCCCTGCCTTACACACAGCCACACACACACACACATAGCCATATATATTGTTTGTCATAGCACTGGCCACCAATATAACACGGAAAGTTGTCTGCTGACTAACATACATGTAGAAAGTTTCCAAAATATTCTGTAAATGTTTTCTGCCTGACTGTGAGAAAATTGGAACCTGTTGGTAAAAGATTGTATTTGTCATGTGTTAACCTTGTAATTCAATTTCTCTGGCTTTAGGAAATCAGCACCATACTTCAGTATGTGGTAGGAAGAAACAAGTTGTTGCAGTGTCTTCATGCAAAACGGCATGTGTTGGAGTCATGGAGGCAGCTGGTCGAAATTATACTGACAGCTTGTCCCCAGGACCTCATTCAGACAGAGGACCGACAGCTGATCATTCGTGATATTTTACAAGATGTGCATGATAAGGTGAAATACTTCCTAAATTACTTCAGACTGCTGAACAAATGTTTATATACATACTAGAGGCCCAATGCACAAAATTCGGGCAAGAGTAGGCCTTCCTTCCTCTGGCTGCTGTCACCAGCTTCTTTCTGGCACCCAGGACGTGGGGTTCCCTTGCAGCCCTGGCTTCGTCCAGTCATCTGGAAGGACATCCAGTCTAATTAGCATATTACTATTTTATTATTATAGTTTGCCAAACTTCTTTTTTTAAGTTTTAGATTAGGATTAGATAGAATTGCACAGTACCAATGTTAAGACTTTCCTTGAAAAAGGTATTAATTCTGTATAGTTGTCACTCTGAGCTAGAGTGTGTAGAATTATCTAGAGAGTTTTTAAAAAATCCTCATGGACAAATTTTACACCAGATCTATTGAATAGGACACTAGTGGTGAGGCCATTTATATAATTTGCCATTAAAAACCCCCTAGGGAATTCTGAAGGAATCCCTTCTGGTTAAAAATATGTGTTTCTCTCTGTTTATTAGCTTTTATTTTCTTGGAACAGTGTAATGCTATTCTTATATTATAATAGTAGTTGAAAAGCTAAGCATATCTATACTGATAAAAGCCTATGTGGCCCTTGCACCCTCACGTCATCACATGATGGCTGCCCACACATCATCACAAGATGGCTGGCAGGGAAGGGCAGTTGTGGGTGATCAGGCTGACAGGGGAAGGCAGTTGGGGGCAAAAAGACCAGTAAGTGAGGGTATTTGGGTGCCATAGACTGGCAGGGGAGTGGTTGGCTGATCAGGCTGGAAGGCAGAAGTGGTTAGGGGTAATCAGGCAGGCAGGTGAGTGGTTAGGAGCCAGCAGTCCCTGATTTTGAGAGGGATGTCCAACTGCCGGTTTAGGTCTGATCCCTAAACCAGCAGTCAGATATCCCCCGAGGGGTCCCAGATTGGAGAGGGTGTAGGCTGGGCTAAGAGATACCCATCCAGTTCACGAATTTCATGCACCGGGCCTCTAGTATAAAATATATTAATTACTGCAGCTGAAAGCAGGGTCCTCACTCTGATTTGTCTTTCTACTTTAAGATACTGGATGATGAGGCAGCACAGGAGTTAATGCCAGTGGTAGCGGGTGCTGTGTTCACCCTGACCGCCCACCTAAGCCAAGCCGTGCGCACTGAGCAGAAGCAGCCATTAGCCTCGGGACTCGGAGAGGCCCATTACGCTTTTATGCTTGATAGCTCTTTCACCTCCCCTCCAGCACAGAACCCAGTGGTGGATTTCACTTCTGTCGGAGATTCTTCACTTCACATCATTTTGAAGAAACTGTTAGACTTCATTTTGAAGACAGGTTTTTTTCATCAAAATTTTCTATAAATTATAGCTTTTGTATTTGTTTTAACTTGAGTTTGAAAAAAGGCTTTTACTCTACTGTGTCTCCCTAGGTGGTGGGTTCCAGCGAGTGAGGACACACCTGTATGGCTCTCTGCTTTATTACCTACAGATTGCGCAGAGACCCGATGAACCGGACACCTTAGAAGCAGGTAGAATTAGATAGGTCTCTAATCTGTTCCGTTTTAGGATTTGTTAAATTTTTTAAAATCACTTTTGTCTAAGCAAAGCTGTAATAAATCTATGGGATCCCTTAAAGGCGTACTCTAAAATAGAGAAGAATGGTTAGTTTTCTGAAATGATGAAGGTAGTCTGTGAAAATAAACCCTCGAACAGGACCTTGCTTATGCTTTAACTCGCTGTCCTGCCCCCGGTTCACTGAACAATGTGCTGTGGTGTGTGCACCCTCATTCTTCTTCTGTAGTGCAGCCCAGTACACATGTAGGTGAGCCTTGCACAATGGCTGTTTTTCCAATGCATGGAAGTAACGTTATTTTACAATTTGCTTTGTTTATAGGTATTGAATTATTTCTAATTTTACTATAAAAAATGTTGCCTTAAGTAGTCTTTTATATGCTTATGTATTTTTCAAGAAGAATAATTCATGGTGGAATTTAATGACAAGAGTGCACATTTTTCTTTTAATAGATTCTCTTGAATAGCTCTCTACCATTCACATGCTCATCTATAGCATATATGTCTTTTTGTACTAATGTGAGGTTTTTCTTGGACAAATTGCAAGAAGTAGAATTTCTTGTTTAGAAGATATGCATATTTAAAATATTGATAAATATTGCTTTCTAAAATGTAGTGTTTTAAATTAATAGTTATAAGCTGATTCTTTGGTCTCTAGATATGAAAAATGTTTTTGACATTTCAACAGACCACTCAGTATAACCAGAGTTATTGTGCTATTTAGGAACTTATTATAAGCACTTTTGGATAGTGAACTCCTTGTGCCCTATTAAGAATCTTTAGGGGTGTTTGTCATTTTGTACATACATTCTTTTAAAAAAAATATGTATTTTTTTTCATTGATTTTTTTTAGAGAGAGAGAGAAAGGAAAAAGAGAAAGACTTATGTGAGAAACATCAGTCCAATCTGTTGCCTCCTGTATGAGATCCAACACTGACTAGGAATCCAACCCACAACCTGGGTATGTGCCCTGACCGGAAATACAACTAGTGACCTTTCGATGAATGAGACAATGTTCAACCAACTGAGGCACACCGGCCAGGGATCTGTACATAGATTCTTAAAAACCACTCTGTGGCCCTAGCTGGTTGAGCTCAGTGGATAGAGCATGGGCATGCAGACTGAAGGGTCCTGGGTTCGATTCTGGTCAAGAGCACATGTCTAGGTTGCAGGCTTGATCCCCAGTAGGTCCATGCAGGAGGCAGACAATGGATGATTCTCATTATTGATGTTTCTATCTCTTTCCCTCTCTTTTCCTCTGAAATCAGTAAAAGTAAATAAAACCCCACTCTGTGTATAAGACCCAGATTATCTCATATTTTTCTTATTGGTTATATATTTTTATGTAATCTCTTTCTTAGAAGGTAATAATAGCTAAATGATGTACTTATAGAAATGTCCTACCCACTTAAATAATGCACAAAAATACTTATAAGGTCATTAATAATAAAATAAAAGTTCAGAGAAGCTTTTTAAACAGAAGAACTTTTTTAAACAGTGAGAGATAGGAATGGGGATCCCACTCCCTATGTCCCAACATAACCCCCATTTTCCTCCTCTTTTAACATTGTATTTAGTTGAATTGGCAAAATTACCACTTAACCACTAGGTGGAGCTCTACATCATGATTTTGATAAATTATTATTATCAAGTTGTAGTATAGTAATATGACCTGAAAGAAAATTTTTTGTTTGTAATTTTCAAATGATCAATGTTTAGAATAATTTCATCACTTAATTAGTTTTTCTTAGCCTTATTTACTGGTTATTTTGTCTTATTTTAAGTAGCAGAGTACCTTTTCCCTCTAGGTAATAGTGTTTTTAAGTTTTAAATTAGAAATATTAAATTTAATAAGTTTTTATTGAGTACATACTTTTATGCCAGATACTGTACCTACTTTTTGTTTTTTTTTAAAACAACTGAATTTTAATGTTTATATATTTATTTTCCATACCACTTTTACTGTGTTTTTAATGCAACCATATATTGGGCAGCCATTTATCTTGTTTTATTTTACTGAGATGAAATAACTTGCTTATCTGGCAGATAGGAGAAACAGAATTCAGTTTTAAGTTTTCTCCATTTGTTTAGTTCTTGAATGTTGTTTCTCTTGACCTTAACACCTCACACCATCATATTTTTGTCTTTGTAATTTTTTCTTATTGTAGTTTGACAGATAATACCTACCAGCATGTTATGCATGAAGTGTAATGGTTCAATGATCAAATTGGAGTGTTTTAACTTTTTCTGTTGTAACTCTTTTAGCCAAAAAAACCATGTGGGAAAGGTTGACAGCCCCTGAAGACGTGTTTAGTAAATTACAGAGAGAAAACATAGCCATCATTGAGAGCTACGGTGCTGCCCTCATGGAAGTGGTCTGTCGAGATGCCTGTGATGGTCATGAGATTGGAAGGGTATAGTAGCTCCTGTTTAGTATTATAATTGAACAAATGTTTTTACTTATTGTATAAACTGATTCAACTTTTTAAATATGTTATATATTGAGAATTATTTTCTACAACGTGTTTTGGTGAATTTGCTTATTTTCTATAATTTGGAATTTCTATTTTATTTAGTCATATTTGTTTAATTCTGTTTAGAATCTCAGTTAGTTCAGAATTTTCCCTCAGAATAATCTTTTTGCCTATTTTGAGGTTGGCCTGACACTAGTAGAAACAACAGAGATGGTGCAGACAACTTTCTGCTGGTGGAAAATTACGTAGCATATGAATCATGTTGAAAACCATGAGAGACCTGGTTTTTAAGAAATGCGTACAATATAAACTGTAGTAAAAACTGAGATTTTAAGAAATGCCTACGTACTATATAAACTGTAGTAAATTCTCAGTTATAGTTTTAAAAATGCTTGTGTTCTTATGCATAGGAAAAAGACTAGGAGGAGATAAACCAGAATGGATTAATTGTATTTATCAAACTATATGTATTTTCTGTATACTTTTCTATAATGAGTGTGTAAAATTTTACCGTTATGGGAAAAATCTATTTTAAAAATCTTTGCTCTAATAAGTAATGTTTAGATTATGCTGAAATATATTAAATATTATTATTTTAATGTATTAGGTTTTGTTTCAGGAAAAACATTTATCTTGAAATTTTTCCTTTTATTAATCAACCGAGATTTTTGATATATAGCTTTCAATTTCTCAAAAAACAAAAACAAAATAAGAAAGTTTTATTGCAAGCAATGATTCTCCTTGTAAGAAAAGTTTTGAATATTTCCAGAAGACCATTTCTGTCTTCAGTTTGGTAGCCTCCTCCATGTCTCACACTTGGATTTACCTTCAGATGCTGGCGCTGGCTCTGCTCGATCGGATCGTCTCCGTGGACAAGCAGCAGCAGTGGCTTCTGTACCTGTCTAACAGCGGCTATTTGAAGGTGCTTGTGGACAGCTTGGTGGAAGATGACCGTACTTTGCAGAGCTTACTCACGCCACAACCTCCACTTTTAAAAGCTCTTTATACGTATGAGTCCAAAATGGTAAGACTTTGTATTCATTTGAAGTTAGATTGCCGTTGGTTTCCTCTTGGGGTGATAGATGTAGTAAAGGATGTTAATGTAGACAGGTATATTATTTCTATCATGTGATCCAAAATCATTCTCGGAAATTTTAAATTTGGGGACATGTGCTAGAAGTGTATCTTCTAAGCATGCCAAAGTTGAGTTGAAATGTTCCTGAGCGGGTTAGTTGGATAATGGGACTGCTGCCTGCTCACGTTGCTGGTGGTGGCGAAAGATGTGACACTCAGTGCTCTGTGAGGCGGGCAGGCAGCCAAGTTGTCCTTCCACGACAAGGTTCTGGCACAGCAGTTGCCTCCTGAACATTCACTCCAATGTAGATGTGATGGTTCTACTTTAGATGCAGGATTCTCTGTAGATGCAGTCTATCATTCATCATTTCCTTTACTCCAAATCAGTTTTCTCTGCTTCTTACTGCTTAAAAATATTAGTGTTACAGTAATAGAAGCACTAAAGTCTAGATCAGGCATGGGCAAACTGCGGGCCGGATGGCTGTTCTAAACTATTGAAATTAAAAAAAAAATTTAAAAAAAGACCATACCCTTTTATGTAATGATGTTTACTTTGAATTTATAATAGTTCACACAAACACTCCATCCATGCTTTTGTTCCAGCCCTCCGGTCCAGTTTAAGAACCCATTGTGGCCCTCGAGTCAAAAAGTTTGCCCACCCCTAGATTGTTTATTAATTTTTTCTAGATTGTTTATTAATTTTTTCACTCCTCTACTCATTCATGTATTTATTAAATATACATATTATATACCAGGCGTGGCACTAGGTACATGAGAATACAGCTGTGAGCAGAGTAAACAATCTTCCCTCCCTAAGCTACATGATGAAGACAGAAAGTACTGTTTAGTTGGATACTTAATTCATGTAAAGCATGGCATGTGGCACTTTGGATATGTTGTGCCATTCAATCCTCAGAAATCCTATGACAAACGTGATGTAATGTGTCCTTTCATAGCCCAGAATTCCTATTCAGTGATGATTCAAGATCAGAATTGTGCCATACGGGTCTTCTTTTTATCTCAAGTACTTGATATTGTTTCTGCAGTGATAATTTTCCTTTGGTGACTTCTTAGGCATTTCTCACAAGAGTGGCTAAGATACAGCAGGGCGCTTTAGAGCTGCTGAGGTCGGGGGTGATTGTGAGGCTGGCACAATGCCAAGTCTATGACATGCGCCCGGAAATGGACTCGCAGGGGTAAGTGTCCATATAGATTGTTAAGTTCTCTGTGAAGGTTTATTGAGGGGAAAAAGAGATTCCAACATAATTTTGCCACTGGTTTATAATTCTGTCTGAGCAGTATTCTTTTATATTAATGATTTTTTGGGGGTATTGGGTGGGGTATACATACCTGCTATCCAAACTAATAAAAGAGAAATATGCAAATTGACCATACCTTTGCGACATCCACCAGCCAATCAGGAGTGAGTGTGCAAATTAACCCGACAAAGAAAACAGGTCAATTTGCATATGCAGGCACCCAGTGGCCAGGGCTGGGATGCTTGGGTCGTCACCATGGTGACGATGCAGGCATTCCACACTGCCCCAGCTGCTCTGGGCCTCTGGGCAGCATGGGAAGACAGAAAGGTAGCTCTGGCTGGAGCAAAGCTGGTGACGGCAACCAGGGGAAGGAAGGCCCATTCTTACTCTTGCATGAATCTTCATGCATTGGGCCTCTAGTATACTGATAAATGGAAATTGCTAATAAGGGTAAAAGTGGGTTGGTACCTAAATCTTTCTATTTTAGAGCAGTAATATAATAGGGAAGTGGGAGAGTATTTTGTTAGTAAATGTTTTTTCCCCAACTATCACATGTTTTCAGTGATAGTGGTCCTTAAAAGTATCATTGTGAAATTACAGATCATTGTAGATTTCCTATTCCTGAGATTGGAATAGCAGTTTATATTTTCCTCATTTTAACATTTTACCCACTGCTTGCTAATTTGAAAGCAAAAGGCCACTTTATTTTAAGTTTCAGATTTCTTAGCAAATTTCCCAGTTCAATTTGAATACGGATTTTGTATTTCCTTTTTTTGTCTACATGGTTATAACATTGTTAAGCAAATAGCTTGCCCACCTAGTGGCAAATAACACTTTTTAATAATTTTCTTCAAAAGATCCATTGGCAAGCTGAATATTTGAATTTTTCAGGACTAACGATAGAACTATTTTACCTCAAAAAAATTGGTTAATGCTGCTTTTTAAAATTTTAAACATGAGAATTACTATTTTCACTTTACACAAAAAGGATTGCGTTAATTACATTTCTCAGATCATAGCATTTGTCTGTGCAAAGCCTTTCTCTTATTTTATTTCCTTTATTTTCATATTCTGTCTATTCCCTTTTCAGTAGGCAACCATTTTCTTTAGTCTAAAACTTTAAATGTAAACATTTATGATAGGTAATCATTTTATAACTACAATGATCTGAGACTTAATCTTTAAAAGTCAAATAACTTACAACCTCATTTTAACGTAAAAAGTTTTTAAAAATATAATAGATTACAAATGCAGATTCATTTTTGGCTTTGGGAACAGGAGAGGGAAATTTGGGGAAAGACTTGTTTTTATTTGTTTCTTACTCATAGTTTCTGTGGCCCAAGGGGACATTTTAAGTAGAATACATATATTGAGGAAATTTCAAGCATTGCCTTTTTAAATTATGCAGATTTTCTTACTACGGATTTTTAAAATAACTTCTGTTGTGGTTTGCCATGGAGATAGTCAGGGACGTGTGAGTGTACCTTAACCCTTGCACTGTTGCTCTCTCCTTGTTCGGTGCAAATGATTGAAGCATGTTTGGCATGAGGGACCCCCCCGTGTTCATCCCGACTCCAGTGGACCGCTACCGTCAGATTCTCCTTCCGGCTCTCCGCCTGTGCCAGGTCATCCTCACGTCTAGCATGGCCCAGCACTTGCAGGCAGCAGGGCAGGTAAGGGGAGCCTTAATGTAGAAGTTTTCTCATGCTAAATCCTCATGTTACAGATGCAGAAACCCTAGGAGAGAAAGCATGAGTGAATTGACTGTAGTCATCCTGTTTGTGGCCCACCTGGGTATCAAAAACAGGGCTCTGAACTTCATTGGCCTGTTTTTATACTTTGTTTGAGTAAAACACTGCAGCTAATTAATAGAATAGTGAGATGGAAAGCAAGAGATCTAAATTTGTACTTCAGTAAAGGAAACTGTTACTGTGATAGGAATAAGCTGGCTTCTACAATATAATTAAACCACGTATTTACTGAGAGGAGGCTATACACCATGTTAGGCCTTGCAGTAAATACAAAAGATAGATGATACACCACATTTAGTTGTGATATTTAGAGAATGAAGTAATATTAAATAATGAATTTTCATCCTAGCTGGTTTGGCTCAGTGGATAGAGTGTCAGCCTGAAAACTAAAGGGTCCCGGGTTCGATTCCTGTCAAGGGCACATCTCATCATTGATGTTTCTAGCTCTCCCTCTTTCTTTCTCCCTGAAATCAATTAAAAAAAAATTTTTTTTTAAAGTGAATTTTCAAACTCAAAAAAAATATTTTTTTAGCACACCAGAAATTAGTTTTATTTTCATTGCTTTTCAGTGAAACCTACAAAAAATATTATTTCTTTAAACTAATAATGCAATAAATAATTTAGCCTTTCACTGATTAATTATGCTTGTCATTATGAATCTCCAGTCTTATTGCATTGCTCTTTTACTGTGATAGCCTCAGGAACTATGTCCTTATAATTTATGGTAATTTTGTCTGCTTTTCCTGCCATCAGTTCAGGCTTATCTCATCAAGATAGAAGGCTGCTATTTCTACGATGCCACCGTATTTTGTCCTGAATTAGTCTATAAGTGATATTCTACCTTTCATGCTGGGCTTTTGAGCCAATTCTTTAATACTCAAACACTTTCCTTGTCTTCTACAGTATTATGATTAAGACTTTTTAGTAGAAGTTGGCCATAGTGGTATGAGACATCAGTTCTCTGATACCAGTCTTACTGACTAACCAGAATCTCCTAAGGAGCATCTTTAAAAAGTACAGATTACCGAGCTCCACGTCCAGTGATTATGGGCTAAGACCAGGAATCCAAAAATTGAAAGGGGACACAGTTCCTGACTCACATGTTTGGCTTGTTTGAGCATCATCTCTGTGAAAGCATTTATGATCAAGTTGAGGACACCTTGTATGTGAAAATAGAGTTCTTCATGATGGTACATGTAAATCCCAGGTGGAAAGGCAGAGTTTGAAGGTCAGGGTTTTGAGCTCAGTCATTTTACCCTGTCCAAAGGAGAACTAAACAAAAGCTTTTATGTGTTTCTCCCCATGTCACATTAGCAGACTTTCATAGAGCCACTTCAGTAACTCATTTTCATACCCACTGATTTTAAACTCATGTTCTATTTCCATCTGGAAAAAAATAAAAGAAATAAAATAGGGTTCAAACAATAGCTTTCATACACTACTTCTAAGGTATATTCTTCTACAGTAGCCTCTAAATATATTAACTTTTTAAATTTATTGATTGATTTTTAGAGACAGAGAGAGATCCACTTACTTATTCACTCATTGGTTGACTCTTGTAAATGCCCCGACTGGGGGGGATTGAACCCACAAACTTGGCATATTGGGAAGATGCTCTAACCAACTGAACTACCCAGCCAGGGCTAAATTTTTAAACTTTGAAGTAATCCCTTAACTTTCTTAAGAATTTTAGGTAAGTGTTTGCTTCAACAAATAAGCTATGTAAGTGCAAAAGACAATTGCTTGTTTAATGTTTTTATTACATTGAATTACTTGTTTCAGTGTTACAAGAAAGATAAGTTATACATTTATTATTTTCTATTCTTTCACTTATTTTATTTGAAACATATTTTTATTGATTTCAGACAGTAAGGGAGAGGGAGAGAGAGATAGAAACATCAATGATGAGAGATAATCATTGATTGCTGCCTTCTGCACGCCCCCTACTGGGGATCTGACCCCGCAACCTGGTCATGTGCCCTTGACTGGAATCGAACTTGGGACTCTTCAGTCCTCAGGCCCACGCTCTATCCACTGAAGGAAACCATCTAGGGCTGTTCTTTCACTTCTGTGTCTTTGTTTCTCCTTTTTCTTGGCGTAGGTGTTGCAGTTTCTCATTTCGCATTCTGACACCATACAAGCAATCCTGCGTTGCCAGGACGTTAGTGCCGGGTCTTTGCAGGAGCTGGCTCTGCTCACAGGAATTATAAGTAAAGCAGCACTTCCAGGTGAGTTGAGTGTGTTGAAATGACTTCTGATAATTCTTTTCAAACTTACATGTGCACTTAATAGAATGAGGTTTTAATTACGTTGAAGTACAGGCAGCCCTCCGCTCACATCAGACTTGACATACATCGTTTCATGGTTAACGTCACCATCTCATTTATTTATTAAAAAAAGTTCCGTCATTTCCACGTACCTACATAAGTGCTTTTGTTGTTTATTATTTATTTACCACAGATTAAGGTCAGGAATTGTTATCTTTCTTTCAAATTTTTTTATTGTTTCACTTCATTACTGCTGTGTATGTGCTCCATGTGAGTGACATAGGTGCTTATGTAGGTGGGTTCCTACTTACGGCGAAAATTGCATTATGTCAAGTCGTAGGAATGGATCTCCAACGTGACCCGAGAGATTACTGTACTAAGTTTATATTTGTAAAAATGATATATACTCTTATAAAAAAATCAGAGTCCAAGAAAATAATCAACACTTAAAATCCCACTACCCAGAAATTACCACAAGTTAACATTTGGTAAGTAGCTTTTCAAACATTGTTCTATATTTGAACAATGCACATAGGAGACAGAGAGAAATAGAGATCTACAGAGGTAATTTATAAGAATGGGATTACCTTTTACATGCAATTTTTAGAAAATAACTAATCTATAATAATGAAAGCATAATATGCTAATTAGACGGGTCAGCCAAATGACCTTCTAGACACCCTTCTGGACACCCTTCCGAACGAAGCTGGGCGGTGAGGGCTGTGTGGTATTGTAAGAAATCGATCAGCTTGATTTAGAAATTTTGAAATGGGTCCAAACTGAGAAGTTGAATGGAAACTTTTGCATAGGTGCAAAACTAGTTTGACTAAAGGAAAAGAACAAATCAAATGATACAATACATAGAAAGAGTAAAAGAAATGCATATTATTCTTAGTGTTTTATATTCTAAATTCTTTCATGAAAATAATTTACTGCTGACTTTAGAAATTTTTAACTTTTATAGCAATAGATAAAAAGTAGATTTTTCTCAAAAACTTTAAAAAGTGCCTTTTAAAAATCACTAATTGATCTAGATTTAGATTGCATATCTAAATTTCTCTATAATCCTCTTAGTAGAATCTGTATCTATTCATGCAAATAAAGATTATAAAATACTAGAACTGCTCCTTTTAGCTTTTTAATGTTTTTATTTTATTTATTATAAAACTATATTTAAAGGCGTTCCAAATTTCCTAGGTATATTGAGTGAACTGGATGTTGATGTAAATGAAGGATCCCTAATGGAGCTACAAGGACATATTGGAAGATTCCAGGTAACTGATTCTTATTTCTTTAAAGAGGAGTTATAAGACTTTTAGCAAAATCTAAGAGTCCCTTCACTCATCCTCCCCAATTTGCTGTCTGGATTTGGGCAAACCCTTTCAACTATTTTAATTGATTCTTGTTATCTCTAAATAACATGCTTATATTGCTACTACTTGATTATCCAATTTAGGAATCATCATTGACTTCCCATTGAAGAAGTTAAAAATTCAGATCTCTTTACTCCTTTTCTTCCATCATAATATATGTGCATTTCTTATTATCTCCCCCCCCCCCCAAATTCAGCATAACTATTGCCATAACTTTGATTAGATCAATGTTTGGCATTACATTATTATTACTGTGTAATTTTCATGGACAATGTATTACTTTTCTGTGTAACATTATTTTCCCTAGAATAAGTACTTTTCTTTTTTTATTTGCTTGACTTTTATGTACCTATTTCTAATTTATTCACAAACTCTTCTCCAGTTGTGTAATTTCCTATCAGTATATTCAGACATATTAGATAGCTTATCAATTAAATATCACAATCTTTCTGGGAGCCTCCTGGACTGCTTTCATCATCTTCACTTTTTATTGGCTGTAGAATAATTATATTTATGTACTAGAACTTATATTCCATTGTTTTTGATACAGTATTTTTCTTAACCAATCCTCTTTTCATAAACTGTTTTTCAAGTTTTCAGAAGTAAATGCTGCCTTCAGCATTTTTGTATACAAAATTTTAAACTATAGATTAAATAACATAACCAGTATCCTAGGTCCAAGGATATACACATAGTGCATTTTGAGTTATTGTCGAAAAAGGGTTGCACTCTCACCAACAAAACTCAAATACTCTTTTTTTTCCCCCTCAGTCTTTTCACTTTTTTCATTGGTAGGGAGAAAAAAACATCTTTGACGAATTATTCATAAGTTGACCTCTTGGACATGTTTTAGTACACTTGTTTTATCTGTAAGAATAGCCAACAGCCAGTTATAAATATTAAAAATAGACACAACTGTTTTTGACAAAATGAGTTTATATTATAGTCTCTTAATATGTTTTGCCTTATCCAAATTTATTATTTAAGTATCAGTTTAAATAAGGTATTATGGAAGGTAGAAATTGCTACTATCACTCTAGAAATGTGGCCCCCTTTATGAAGTCCCCAGAAGTGGTCATGGGAGAAACAGCCTTTAAATTTGAGCGTTAGTGGACAATTATCATGGCCATGCTTGTTTTTGTTTTGTTTTATAGATATGTTTATTGATTTCACAGAGAAAGGGAGAGGAAAGATAGAAACATCAAAGGTGAGAGAGAATCTTTGATCGGCTGCCTCCTGCACATCCCCCCACTGGGGATCAAGTCCGCAACCCAGGCATGTGCCCTTGACTGGAATCGAACCTGGGATCTTTCAGTCCGCAGGTTGACACTCTACTCACCTAGCCAAACCAGTTAGGGCATGGCTGTGCTTTTTTCAGATTGTCTTCTATTTGCCATTTCACTTTGCTTCTCATTGTTTATTGACTTGTGTTTTTTTAATGAGTATGTACCAAGGAATTATTTGGTGTGATACAGAGAATTCTTTGGCAAACACTTAGATTCTAGTTGGGATTCACTCACTGCTAAATACAAATTGGTGTTCTTGAAATGAGTTGACTGCCAAGCATAGACATTTGCAGAAAGGTGAATTTAATAGTGCTAACTTTAGTTGCCTTCATTAGAATAATAAATGAGACGTGTTTAAGAGTGATTCCATTCTCCCCTGAGTTTTTCTTTTTTATAGCCCTCAAGAAAGAGAGGCTGCTAATTTTAAGTATTTAACTAGATATTAACAAAATATCTCCTTTTTTTAGCGCCAGTGCTTGGGACTGCTAAGTCGCTTTGGTGGCTCTGACAGACTCCGTCAGTTTAAATTTCAAGATGATAACGTGGAGGGAGACAGAGTGAACAAGAAAGATGAGATCGAACTCGCTATGCAACAGGTAAGGGGAGTGAGAACCGTGTACCTGCTCTTTAAGGTTTTTGTGTTTTAGAAATATTTGATAAAAGTAACATTTGAGTAATTTTATATACTAATTTATAACTTTCTTGTCAGTTTATAATTTGATCATAACTTTGTTCTTCATATCTGGATTTTAATGATACTAGGACATTTGGGAGCTAATATTTTTGTTACTGCTCTTTGTTGTAGATTTGTGCCAATGTCATGGAATACTGCCAGTCACTCATGATGCAGAGTTCCCCTACTTTTCAGCATGCTGTGTGCCTCTTCACCCCAAGCCTGTCAGAAACCATGAATAGAGATGGACCCCGGCAAGGTGAACCTTGTTCTTTCTCTCCGTATCTGGGGAATTAAGTTGATTTGATATGTCATATGATTATGACAAGCTCTAGTTGGCTCTTGTAAGATGTGATTGTTTTTCTTTGTATAACAATGGGAAAATTTTAAACCAACATTTTAAGGAGTGGTGAGGAGGTACTATTGTCAGACCTGCAGATATCTGGGAAGCTCGAGAGAATAGAGAAATTCTAGATTTCCTGAGAATAAATCTAGAAGCGTCTTGTGGCCAAAGTATAGTTCTCAACAGTACTTGAGACCCCAAAGGAAGGACCTAGGTTTGGAGAATAAGCTAGCTGGGTGAAAATACCAGGATGTAACAGCCCCATTCTCTCCAAACATATAGTAGACTATTTTGATAGCATGTAATTGGTCCTTGAGACTGCTCATTTAAAAACATTTTCCCCCCTCTTTGTTCATTTCCTTAAATATTTTCAGTTGCTCTATCTTCAAGTTCATTTATTCTTTCCTGAGTCATCTCCATTTAGCTGTTAAGTATATCCAGTGAATTTTCCCCCCCATAAATGATATTTTTCAGTTCTGGAATTTCCATTTGGTTTTGTTATATCATTTATATTTTTTCTACTGAGATAACTTGTGGTTTTATTGACTGTGAGCATATTTTGTTTTCTCTTGGTTAGGATAGTCAGAATAGCTACTCTAAACCCTCATTCACTAATTTCCAACATCTGGTTAATCTGAGATTAGATTTGATTGGTTTTCTTGACTTTTGAGAATGTCTTCCACTTTCTTAGTTGTTCGCATGTGGGGTAATTTTAAGTTGCATATTACACTCCCTGCCAGTGTACCTGCTCTGTTCACTCTGGTACCGTTAGGTAGTTGTTTTTGTATTGTGTCTAGGTTTCTTACCTGTTGTCTGGTATGATTTTAGTTTGTCATACTTGGAAGCAGAAGTTCTTAATATCTAAAAGTTACCTTTACTTAAAAGATACTTTTCATTGAGTGATTCATTTGGAGAGTAGTCTTACTTAGGTAAGAGTATGTCTTAATGAAATTGAAGAAGTAGCTATAAATGGGTATTAAACCATTTAGATTGGAGATATACAACAATGGCTTTTCCATAATTAAGCAAATTAATTCTACATAGTTCTAGCTTTGTCCTATATTCAAAAAGTTTGCTTCTAGGAAGATCACCAAAATAAAAAGGAGTCCCACTTTAGGGAGATACTGATCCTCACATGTGCTCACTAGGTGGTTCAGCAGAGATGAAAGATTATCTTCACCTTGGAATGATTGGCAGTCCTACCCTAAACCCTCATTCAGAACAGTGGTTTGCATATCACCCAGCATTGACATTTAACCTCATTCATCCTCCCTCTATCTGGCAATTTGTGATTGTATCTTGATGAAGACCTGACTGCATCAAGAGGGCAGTCTTTCTCTTTCCCCCTTAAATCTTAAGTTTAAAAAAAACCATAAGATTTTCAAATCAAATCCTAATTTTGTCATTTATTCTTAAAAAAAACACACACACATACATTAATTATATGCTAATTATGTATCAGTAATTTTTAAAACTTCATTTTAATCTTTCAAAAATAATTATCATTAATACTTAAAGATGAACCTTTTGAAGCTTTATAATTGATCTTTATTTCCCCTCAGGCTTTTAAAAGAGTTAACAAGCATATTTTCCTCTGCCATTTCTAGACATGGGAGTGGGCAGGTACATTGTAGGTCTGAGAACACTTGAGTTATAGAGAGGCATTTGAACCTACTAGTTAAGAGCACAGACAAGTGACAAACTGCCTTTTGTGTCCCAGTTCTAAAAGTGACTGTTGGTATGACTTTAGAAAATTCACTTACCCTCTTTGTGCCTCAGTTTCTTTATTTGTAAAATGGCAATAATAACAACCTCTGCTCCAATGAATGACTAAGGATTAAATGTGTTACTACTAATATATGTAAAGTGTTAGAGAACAGTGCCTGGCCCTTAGCAATACCTAAATGTTGGCTATTATTATTTTCATTGTTGTTGTTGTTATCATTTAGTATATTTACTATTACTTGTGATCCAAGGACCCTTTCCTATAGTTCCTCTATTGCCAGACCTCATGATCTTGCCTGTGGCATCTGTTTCTGTAGTCAAATTTCTTAGGAGCCATTTCATCTGATGTCTGTGTCTGATAGCCAGTGAACACTGCTCTTTTCTAGACTTGAGCATGACAGTGTGAGAGCTCCTGAAATGCTGTGGACTAATCTTAGCATTAGACTATCCTCTTTAGATGTCTTTCTACCAGGGGAGATACCACACAACTGTTAAGTGGGGACCAGGGCACATAAGTTCACCAGGAGGAAGCTCTCTGTAGATGTGATGGCCTGTATCATCTTCACTGAAGACTGGAATGGAAACCTGAAATCAGATGTGTCTGGGATATCCTGGTTGGTGTCAGCACCCACTGATAAGGGGCTGTTTTCTCTCTTTCCCTCCCCACGAAGACCCATGAGATCTGACTCTGGAGCAAAGTTAAGGGAGGCAGTAGTGAAGAAAGCAAACGCCAATCTCTCCTTCTCTATTCATGGCAATCAGGGCCAGTCAACAAAGATGTCTCCAAATTGAAGTTGCTGAGGTGTTTCTGGAGAAATCCCTCAGTCATAGGGAACAGTGCTCTGTTTGCCTACACAGACTGTCTGTAGAGTAGCAGTGCTATTTTCTCTAGCTGTTCCCTCTGCAGGCAACTTTTCTGACATCTCTCCATTCCTTGCACCTTCATCAAAAGGTGGTCAAGTCAAAGGCAGATCATTTTGTTTTGCTACCCAAATGGAATTACTGTGGTAAAAGACTCATTAAAGTTCAAATCCGATGCTGTCCTATATAATAAAATCCTAATATCCAAATTGACCGAACAACGGAACGGCTGGTTGCTATGACGTGCACTGACCACCAGGGAGCACTCAACACAGGAGCTGTCCCCTGGTGGTCATTGTGCTCCCACAGGGGGAGCACCACTCAACCAGAAGCTGGCCTCATGGCTGGCGTGCACAGTGGCGGTGGCAGGAGTCTCTCCTGCCTCTGAGGCAGCGCTAAGGACCCCTCAGGGGATGTCTGAGGCCCACTCCCTGCCAGCAGGCGGACATCTTCTGAGGGGTCCCGGACTGTGAGAGGTGCAGGCCGGGCTGAGGGACCCCTCCCACCCTCCAGAATGTCGTGCACTGGGCCTGTAATTTTTGAAAGTTTTAGTTGGTGTTTCCCTTCTTTCTTTGAAAGAATGACTTTAAGCTGGGAATTCAGCAACCAGAAAGATGCAGATTGGAATTGAACTCATGTAACTAGAGCAGTAAGGTGAGGCAGGAATTACTCACCTGGGGTCAGGAAACTCCAAACTTGTGTATATGGTCTGGGGATTGGGAGTTGGGGTGGGGAAATGGGTGTAAAGGTTTATAACTAACAGAGTTCTGAAAGACGTCTTTAGTCACAAAGGGTAAGCTCTATTTGTGTCCATTGGTCACATTTCCTTATTCTCTCAAGGTCTTCAGCCTTATGTTCTTCCCTGATTATGGACTTAGAGAGTAGCTCCTAACCACTCCTTTGAACTGTCAATGGTATTTAAAAGTAGTCTTGGGTAGGTTTTAATAATAGTTTACATGCCCTTAAATTCCTGGGCATCCCTTGCTTTAAAACAGGTCATTTGAAATTCACATAAAATGCTTACATGGAACATTGTTTTTTATCCTCAACTCTGTTAGATACCCAAGCTCCAGTAGTTCCATACTGGCGCCTGCCTGGTTTGGGCATCATTGTCTACCTACTGAAACAGAGCGCTAATGATTTCTTCAGCTACTATGACAGTCATCGGCGGAGTGTCAACAAGCTACAGAATGTAGAGCAACTTCCACCAGATGAGATAAAAGAGGTATGAATCTTATAATGGGCTGTGAAGCCACTGACCTCACTAATAAGGACCAGGGTACTGATGTCAGACTTGTGAGTAAAGATGACGTATGCAGTGAGACAAAAGGAATTGAAATTCTTCCTCTGTGTGACTTGAAGAAGAGTCCCTCACCTTAGCACCTGTTCACGAAAACAACCTGCCTCCAGCAGAGTGGCAGCTGGCCTTTGTATGAGATAATTTATACTCTAAAGTCTGCTGAGAAACAGGTTTCTACCACAGGTGCTGACTCAGTAGATGTGATTTCCTTAGGTAAGATGTCTCTCCCTCCAGTATCTTCAGTACCTGCTTAGTAAAATTTTCAGGCAAGGAGATGGAGTAACAGAAGTGACTGCCTGCTCTCAGTTGCCCAGAATCATTCCCTGGCGTTTATTGCAGCTAAAGATGCTGAGTTGCCAGGCCTGCTCCCTAACTAGCCTGCCCTCTTTCCCATTTGGACAGGCATCTCTTGGTATAGCTGCAGCTTCCTCTGTCCTTTGGCATCCTGGACCATTTTGTCACTCATGGTTTCACCAGCTTTCCTAAAAAAACTCCATGCCACTCTTCAGAGTAGTCAATGCCTATTCCCTCTTGCCACTCTTCTGATAACCATAGGGAACATTTATTGAATGTTTATGATGTGCCAGGTCCTGAGCTGCAAGTCCTATGAATATATGAGGCAGATGTTTTTATTCTCATTTCTCTGATGAGGAAACTGAGGCACTGGAAGTTGAATACCCAAAGCCATAGCTAGCAAGTCCACTGCGTCAGGGTTTACTGACTGGGTCAGGTAGTCCCTGAAGTTGTGAGGCTTACGTCAGGCAGCCCTTCCCCTCATGCCAGCTTGTGGGCGATGCTAGTACTGACAACAGGAACTGTAGCATCATAATATAATAAAGTACGTGACCTTCCACTGTCCCCACTTCAGTACATCCTCTGCCAGAGACAGTGTTTGAATTTTAATTGAACCATGTGCTTAGAGGTCTGCCAAACAGAGTGGTGACCGCAGAGGTTCCAGTTGGTGGTCATGTTTCTTATGCTCTGGAAGTCTACTTTACATTTTCTTCAGAAGATATGTGACAGCTGTTACAGAAATGCCGCGTGGCATTGTTACACCTGCTGCTGGAAAAACCTGCTGTTCTCTTCCGTCTTAATTTGACAGGAAATTCAGGGTTGATTAGAAATGTCTGTTTTAGGGACAGGAGTTTTTCAAAAAGCAACAGATGAATATTCATTTGTAATTCGACTGCTTCCTTTTTTTTTTTGTTTTTGTTTTGTTTTGTTATTAGCTTCCTGACTAGAAAGTGATGCTTGCCTGCCAGGATGTTGAGATTTATTTGAATGTTTTTTCACAGTGCTTATCACAAGTAACCCTCTTATAGTACATTTTCATTAATTTTGTGACAGTTTGTGTCATTCTTTTTTTAAATTTTTTTATTAAATTATTATCTGTGTACATATAATACTGCATTTGTTTCTTTTTCTTAGTTGTGTCAGTCTGTGATGCCTGCTGGTGTTGATAAAATCTCCACTGCCCAGAAATATGTTCTAGCGAGACGGCGTTTAGTGAAGCTGATCAACAATCGAGCTAAATTGCTTTCCCTTTGTTCTTGTATCCTTAACAAAAAAATCACCGTGGGACTCGACCTTTAAGAGAACCTGCAAATGTAGGAATCTGTTCTTTTATTCTCATGTGATTTGGGCATGAAAACATATGGAAAGGGTCATAATTACTGCTTGTTTCCCCCCCCCCCCAGTAAATGCCTGATATATTTCAAAATAGAATTATTTTTCCTTTAGAATAGCTAGTAACCCTGATAATGTATAGAACCTTTCTGTCTGGACAGGATACAAGGACACGGGAGACTGCTGGCCCAGTGAGTGCCCCACGGTCCCCACCTCCTTCTCAGCACATCTTGCTGCTTCTGGGAATACATCTTCCGTGGAGTCTTACCCCTGGCTGTTTCCTAGGCTGTGGGTACATCACTAGGTGGTGCAGTCTCTCCTTTTTTCTCCTCCTCAGAAACTGGTTTGGAAAAAGCACTTGTTGAGATTGTTTTCCTTTACCTGAGCTCTCCATTGTAGTTATCATAGAGACCTGCCTATTTATACTTTGGCGCCACCTGGAGTACTACTTGTTACATTGCACACCCACGGATTCTCAAGATTCTTTGTTTGCCTCCAGGACATTATTAAAAAGCAGAAGGCTACAAGGTAAACTTTATTCTGCAAATTAATGAACCATAAATGCCTTTGGATTTCAGTGCCTTGAGAAACTAGTCACATTTTAATTTATTTCTGGGTCTAGGTTACTAAGAGTCGATTGGATAATCGAGAGCTACTTAGGTTTTAGGCATAGCTTTACTTTGTATCTTACTTCTAGCCCTGGGAAATTGTGCAGAGCATAAAAGCATCTTAGCGGCTGCTCCTCAACTTCTTTCAGTTGAGAGGTGAGCCAGCTCCAGCGTCCCCTGCTCACAGTAGCTGTCCAAAAGACCGGAAGTGGGCCAGCCGAGGCCAGGGTTCTCGCTGCTGGAGTGAGCCTGTGGTTGATGAGAATGTATTGGGTCCCTTGGGGGAAAACAGAAGACAGCTTTCCTGCCCTGGCCTAGACCAGCGAAATGCTTCCCGGGGGCTTCCAAGTACTGAAAATCGAAACAAGGTTCTCAGTTGACCCATGTTCTCCATGGCATTGTGGTCCATTGTTCCAGGTTCTTCCGCAGCGTTGTAGGCATAAATGGCAGAGATGTTTGAGTATGTCTTTTGTCTCTAGATTCTTTTGCTTCAGAAGCCGGTATGGATTTTAGAAGTGGACTGACAGTTGTGAGCCAGCATGACATAGACCAGGTAAGGTTCAATTCTGTGCTCTTTTTTAATTTCTGAAAGGAGAAAGGAGAAGGCTAGTATGCTAGTAAGATTGTAATTTTCAGGAGGTATACAAAGGCCAGATTTGAATTCTGGCATGGCCACCTGACAGCTGTGGACTTGGAACAACTTAATTAACTTCTGAGCCTCCATTTTTTTTTTTTTTTCATAGAAAGATGGGAAACTTCAGAGAATTTTTTCAGAATTAACTGAAGTTTCATATGTGAGACTCCTAGGATAGTGCCTGGAACCTAGTAAGAGTTTAGTAATTGGTAGGCTTTAAGATCTGGAAATTCCCAAATTTTTTAAATTAACTTTGTAGACTTTCTAGGCACAAATTGACAACACTTAATTTTTTAGAAAATTTAATGGAGAGATTGTGAGTAACCATTAAAAATTTAACTCCAGTGGACTATGATATTACACAGTCATGTGTCGTTTAACAGCAGGGATACATTGTCAGAAGTGTGTGGATAGCAGTTTTGTGGTTGTGAGAACACGATCACATGCACTCCCACAAACCTAGATGGTATAGCCTACTATGTACCGAGGCTATATGGCAGAGCCTATTGCTACTGGGCTGCAAACCTGTACAGACAGCATGTTACTGCACAGAATACTGATGGCAATTTTAACCCAATGGTATTTGTGTATCTAAACATATCAAATATAGTAAAGCAGCAGTAAAAATATGCTATAAAGGATAAAAAATGGCACACCTGTATAGAGCACTTACCATGAATGGAGCCTGCCGGATGGGAAGTTGGTCTGGGTGAGTTAGTGAGTGAGAGGTGAGAGTATGTGAAGGCCTAGGGCATTCCTGTACATCCTGCAGACTGTAAGCACTGCACACTCAGACTACACTAAACTAAGTTTTTCTTTCTTCAATAAGTTAACCATACCTTATTGTGACATTTTTACTTTTAAATTAAAAAAAAAATGTTTTACTCCTTTGAAATAACACTCGGCTGAAAACACAAACCCATTGTATAGCTGTATAAAAATATTTTTATGTCCTTATTCTGTAAGCTTTAAGTGTTTTTCTGTTTATTTACTTTTAAACTGTTTTGTTAAGACTAAGACACAAGCACACACATTAGCCTGGGCCCACACAGGTCAGGATCACCACTGTCACGTCTCCCGCCTCCGTGTCTAGTCCCACGGAGGTCTTCCAGGGCAGTAACGCATGGGGCTGTCACCTCCTGCGATGGCAGTGTTTCTGCAATCCCTCCTGAGGGACCTGCTCAGGCTCCTCTTGAGGAGGTGGCATTCTCATCAGAAATTCATCCCTGCTGGGTTTTGGTTTGTTTCTTTTTTTTCATCATAGATTTGATTATAAGCAGATAACGTACTATGAACATTCCTTTTTCTATTAATGATGGCAATAAAGATACTAGAAAATTTTCAGCTTCATTACCATCTTACAGGACCACTGTCAGACATGCAGTCTGACATTGACTGAAAGGCATGATGTGGCTCATGATTGTATAGGGTATTATGTACTTAGTAACCCCTTGGTCAGTAGGGTTGAAATTGAATGAAGAACATTTCTAAAATAGAGACTTAGGACAAAGCAGTTATCAGGATGTGTAATATTGAGGAAAACGAATTACAACTAGATCTCCTAGGCAGCTAAAATTTATGTTATTGGCCATGATTTGATAAAACCCGTGCTCTTCTCTAAACCCTTTTGGTCACTGCCCTTCTTAAGCTGAAGTTGGGCCTTATCCAGGAAAAAGGGGCAGAGGCACAGCATTTTTCAGACCCATGCTTAGCCGGACATTATAGATACCATGCTGTCACGATGCCCTGACTACATTTGCCTCTTAGTGACTTCATAACCGTTATTTATTTCATACTGTGGTTTGTGTAGGGAAGCTAATGTTAGTGAGGCCATGTGCAGAATTAGCTAAAGAATAGATCCTCCAGAAGATGTCTAGTATTTATATGTTGACTTCATGACTGCTCATTAGACTTGTCTGTTACAAAGTTAGAAGACATGCAGGATTAATAAATAACCTCACTCTGTGCCTTAATTTTAATGTAAAACAGAAGGCAGGTAGATTCACCTAATTTTGTATTTGATTTTAGCTTTTCAGTGTAATACCAAAATGATCCATCTGGAACTACATAGGCATTCTAAAACACCATCTGAGATCTAAAGTGTATACCAGATTCCCTTCCCCCACTTATAAAGTAAAAGCGTACATTTTTTTCTTATTAAATTGTATAATGAAGGAAAAGTATAAGTTCTTTCCAATGTAGCCTTTGTTTTTTTCTCCCAAGGCATCTATCCGCTCAGTAACTTCTTGTTTGGTCCTTCAGGAAATGTTTTTGCGCATATGTCTACATGTCAACAGCAGCATCCACAGTTGTTATTTAAAGGAGATTTTAAATTTTACACATTCTTATAAGAAAAGAAAGAGGGGGGAGTATGAATAAATTCTAGGGTCTAAAAATTTGGTACATGAGAAAAGACAACATAAAACATTCAAAGGTATTTTAAATAGGAAGACAGAATAAAAGAAATGTTTGAGAATGCAGCTTTAATAATGAAATGTCCTCTGTGTTACCTCTAGCTTCAGGCTGACGCCATCAATGCTTTTGGAGAATCACTACAAAAGAAACTTCTGGACATAGAAGGATTATACTCAAAAGTTCGATCTCGCTATAGTTTCATACAAGCTCTTGTCAGACGTATCCGAGGCCTATTGAGGATATCACGGAACTGAGAACCTGTTCTTATCACACTCTTCTAGGGAAGAGATGGACTGGGGAAAACTCTCCTTTTTATAGATTAATTTGTCTCTAAATTATGACCAAAAATATTTTGCTATTTCTTTATATATGCACATTTTTTTCTGTAAACCTCTTTTCCTGGTTTCATCCTTACTAGTAAAAAAATAAACACTTTTTTAAAAAAACAAACAACAAATATATGGTTAAATTTTTTTTTTTGCAGTTTTACTTAGAAAATGATCAACATTGTTGGGAAAGTATAAACTTTGCACAGTGGTGGTTTTTCCCTAGGGATAGAACTCTGAATGCTAAATTAAAGCCATAGTCCGGAAATTCTCATTTCTTTCTCTCTTTGTACCTACATGACACGTCCATGATATTCAGGATTACTCCATGGGGCAGAGTGGATAATGAACTATAGCCACGCTCCTTAGTAGAATAGTGTACTGAGGAATGTCTCAAAAAGTCAAGCCATGTCTTTCCTAAAAGTAACTTTTCTTTTCTGTATTTAAATGATAATATAATTTTCATTTGATCCTTAGAAATGATTGAGAGATTTTTCTAATCTGCCTATATTTCTCATAAAATACGTTAATTATGATTATAGTAAAAGAATTTGATTAATCACCTCTATTTCTTGCTCTATTGTATTTATATTCAAGTGACTACATCATCTGAAAGTCCATTTTCCCCTTTCTGGCCACCAATTATTTCAGCCTTGTATACTGGAGAGACTGCTGAGAGGGGAATGAGTCTTGACTGTCTTGTACTAGCAGAAAATGAGTTCTTAATTCTGAAGTGTTGCTTTTACTTTTAATCTCATAATGACATTCCCATAGTTTTAAACATAAATATATATTTATTGACTAGTGAGGAAGGGAGAGGGAGAGATAGAAACATTAATGATGAGAGAGAATCATTAACCGGCTGCTTCCTGCATACCCGCCACTGGGTACAAGCCCGAAATCCCGTCCTGTGCCCTGACAAAAAACGAACCGTGACCTCCTGGTTCATAGGTAGATGCTCAACCACTAGGCCACACTGGCTGGGTTCCATGGCTTTTAAGCATCTTTTTAAAAAGGCTTTGCCATTGTTATATTTTGAAATTAATTTACTGTCCACCACTTATAGCACTAATTTTTAGCTGTTTAGTCTTAGAGGGGAATGAATGAATAAGTAAGCAGATCCAAAATGTAGTGATAATGACTGCTGCTCCCCTGGTCAGGAGTATGGCCATCTTTATCATCTGGAACACAGGCAGGAACCTACGTAATCAGAAGAGAGCCTGGGGCACAGAATCAAAGTTTTTATAAATCTCGATGGACAGAGAGTTAGCTAAATTTGGAATTAAGGTTTTTAATTTACTGATTATATCATGTTTTCCCATTTCTTCCAAAATTGCAGCTGACTGGATGAGAAGTTGGGGCCGTGAATACATCTGTGTGTGTGTGTGTGTGTGTGTGTGTGTGTGTGTGTGTGTGTGTCTCGGGGAGGAATGGGGGTGCGGGGGAGGACAGGAAAGTTGTGTGTGCTGCTCAAAAGCTGACCAGAAGCACTGTTTGTATAATGAGTCCAGCGGGGACACGTGGCTGACGGCATTCTGCTCCCGTGTGAGAGAGGCTGCTGGGCAGCCTGTGCTCTTAGGGGGTAAGTTCATCTACTCCTTCAAATAAGCAGAAGCTCCTAATGTGCTGTTTTTATTTATCGGTTTCATGGGGTTAGAAAATTAAAAAGAGGTGGTACCTTCCTTGTCATTCTTAGAGTTTTTATAAAATGGTGATACATAACTATATGGCTGAACTTTATCTAAGCTCTACATGCTGTTCGTACACAGCCCAGCCTTTTCTAAATACTTGTCTATTGGTTTCCCAACTTATTTTGAAAATTTTTGAATCTTCACCAATGCTGAGAGTAAACGATAGGGCACCCATACACCTTTCACCTGGCTTCGCCAATTAATGCTTTGTGTGTTTTTTTTTTTTTTAAAAAAAAAGGAGAGGAAGAGAGAGAAACATCAATGATGAGAGAGAATCATTGATCAGCTGTCTCCTGATGCCCCCTGCTAGGGATTGAGCTTAAACCTGGGTATATGCCCTGATTGGGAATCAAATCCTGAGCTACTGATTCATATGTCTGAGCCACACCAGCAGGCTCACCACTTAACATTTTGCACACTGCTTTAACTCTTTTATATGTGTACTAGAGACCTGGTGCACAAATTCGTGCATGGCTGGGTCCCTCAACTATCAGGGCCAGATGGGGGCAGACCGGCCGGGGGAGGAACCGTGGGAGGTTAGCTCATCCTCCATGCCCCAACTTGGTCCCTCTCACCACAGCCCCTCAGGAGCAGGGGGAGGTGGAGAAGCCCTCATAGGTGATCAGGGCTGGCAGCTGCTGCTCACACCCACTGGTGGTATCTAGTGATCGGGGCTGACAGCAGGTACAAGCAGTGGTTCCAGTGGTGGCAGTGGGTGCAAGTGGTGATGCCAGCAGCAGGCAGCAGGTGTGAGCATCTGGCAGGACTGAGGCACGTGGAAGCAAAGAATTTTCAGTAACCACCAGAGGCTCATCCCAGTGACAGCAACTGGTGCCCTGCCTTAGTCTGGCACCCCCACTCACTTGCTCCTCCATCCCGCCACAGCCAACGCCTACCATGTTCTACGCTCTGCTGCCTGCTGCCAACGCCCGCCATGTCCCACACGCACCCCCTGGTGGTCAGTGCACATCATAGAGACCAGTTGTTCGGTTCCGCCGTTTATTAAAAAAAAAAAAAAATTGCGTATTAGCCTTTTATTATATAGGATTTCTCCCTTCCTAGAAATTTTAATATTTCTTTTGTTTTGCTTTGTTTTGTTTTAAGTTGTTATTGACCTATAACTTATTTATTTGTAAAGTGAAGTGTGAGATCAGAACCCATATTATTAATTTTTCCAGGTGGAAAAAATACCAATGAACCTAGCTAGAGCAACATCATTTGTTGAATGATCCATCTTTTCTCTGTTTGATGTTCCCAATCACTGGTATGGTACTAAAAAAGGCAGATTGGCTAAGAATTATAATTTTTAAAAAAGCAAATATCATAGAAGAAAATGGATAAGAGAACTGGGGCTAATGCACCTTGATTGAAGTTCCAGTCTCTTAGGGTTTAGATCAGAGAAAAGGAGGGAAGCTGGAAGGGAGCTCATCCTTTATGAGACTATGGAACAAACGAGGGACTGGGGGCCTGGCTAAGGTCACAGAGTTGACAGGATAGGAGGTACAGTTTGGGAATTAATGCTTCTCAGGTGGAACAGGTCCAAGAGATGAAAAGTGTGCATCATGAACATGGCAGTGGATTGCCAATGTGTAAAGATGAAGGTCACTACTAGGAGTAAAGATTCTGGAAAATACAAATATGGCCTTTGAAGTGACCCATAATTATAAAGCTTAGGGCTGAAAGGAAGGCTGTGAGATGTCAGAGCCTTCAGGGAATGAGGGGACTGCCCAGGAAATCAATTGGTTAAGGCATGGTGAGCGAGTAAAGGGAAAACATGAATCTTCACGGAGGTGTTTTTATAGGAGGGCATTTAAGTAAAAAAAATCTCAAAGTAGCAAGAACTGTGCTTTTCTTGTCTATGGCTTGTGGTTATTTGAGGGAAACGAGTCTTCGAAAGGCTTTAGCAGAAAATCAGGCTTCATTGAAGCCTTTTGTCTTTTTAAAAAAAATATATTTTATTGATTTTTCACAGAGAGGAAGGGAGAGGGATAGAGAGCTAGAAACATCGATGAGAGACATCGACCAGCTGCCTCCTGCATGCCCTCCATCGGGGATGTGCCCGCAACCAATGTACATGCCCTTGACAGTAATCGAACCCGGGACCTTTCAGTCTGCAGACCGACGCTCTATCCACTGAGCCAAACCGGTTTTGTGTCAGCCTTTTGTCTTTAAGAAGGGAATAGGTTATATGCAAAGAATTTCAATAAGTATTTATTGTGCTCAAAAGTTGTGCCAGGCGCTTGTTGGGCACTGGGGATGAAGCCATGAGTTGAAGTCCTTACCCTTGTATAGCTCGGTGTCTTGAAACTCAAAACATGGCACTCAGGCCACCAGTAGCTAAATAGTAACTAACTTGTGAGCTTAGTAGAAAGGCATGATGTCAGGACCCAACTCAGATACTCCAAATTGGAAACTGCAGTTTAATGAGATCCCAGGTCACTTGGCTGCACATCAGAGTTTGAGAAGCACTGGTCAGGACTTGGCTAAGTCAGGTTTCCCTCCACTGTGGGAAGGTCGAGTGTATTACAGCCACTAACACATCTCCCTCCAGGCAGCCACTTCAGGTCCGAGACACAGCCCTTTCTAATTATAACTGACCTGGGAGCATCTGACTCCTGGTAGACCAAACATGCAAACACCTTTACAAGTGTTTGAAAATGCTAAGGAAAGAGTGAGCCACTCTTTCTCTTGGTTGGAGCACTTAGTAAGTAAGCTCAAGTGTTACAGCGGCCACAGTGGAGAAAGCAGGGAAAACTGAAGGCAAAGAGAACAATGAAAATGTATGGAGAAAAGCAGAGTTGGAGAGGAAGCTAAAATTCCTGATAGCTTAAATTCCTGATAGCTTTCCTGTTCCCCATCATTGTCCACTTTATAATACACTCCCATATGGTTAAAGTTCATATGATTTGGTTATTATCTGGAATCGGAGTTCTACTTACAGTAGCAGCAATAGTGAACTCAGAAGGCTGCATGCAAAGAGAAAAGGGTGTCTTGCTTTGTGTGTGTGTGTTGTGTGTTGTGTGTGTGTGTGTGTGTGGATGGAGGTTATGGAGGGATATGAATACCAGGAGCAGGTGGTGGCCACAAGATGAGGGTGTAGCTCCCTGCGAAGAGAGGACGGGGAGACTTCCCGGAGCTCACTGTCCAAACCAGACATATGACAAGCAGTTTTTGATCCTTCACATTGTCTCATCTGATCCCTGCAACAATTCAGCAAGGGAGCTGGTGACGACAGCCCCATTTACAGAGAAGGAAAGCAAACTTCGGGGAGCCTTAGAAACTTGTTCATGGCTGCCAGGAAGGGCAAAGTCATCCACGAGTTGGGCCTCCAAACCCACCATCTTGACTACTCAAGCACCTAACCTCTATCATAGGTGCCGCGCCAGGCGAGTTACATAGCACACCGAGGGGACTTCTGAAGAACACAGCCCTCCTCCCCTCCCACAGATTCCTCATGGGCCTGGGCAGACTGTGTTGCAAAGCTCCACAAGGTAATTAATTCTATTTTGCACCTGGGGATGGGAACCTCTGCCTCCCGCGGTCCATATAAAAGGTAAGAAAGGTATAAACCTGGCTGTGCATCAGAATCCCTGGGGTTCTGCTAATAGCCCCAGCGATTCCGGGATTGGGGTCTTGGATTCTGAATGTTCAAAACGGTCCAGCCCCACTTGGGATTTGGGGACTTGGCTTCTGGCTGGCTTTCCCGCGGCCTGTCCGCCCATTATTCAGGCGGCAACTCCCAGGAGCTCCGCCAGGGGGCGTCGGGGCACCGCGCGCGGCTTCCGGGTGCGGCCAGGCGAGGAGGGCGGGGCGGTGGGGGGTGACCCGGAAGCCGACGGCGGGTCCCTCCCCCTCGCACCGGGGAGGCTGGAGAGGAGCGGCCCGCGGAGCTGCCACCACCCTTCGCGTCGTCCTCGCTGACATCATGCTCCAGTTCCTGGTGAGTGGAGCTGCGAGGAGCGAGGAGCGGGCCGGGGCTCGGCGCAGGGCCTGGGGGACCCGGACTCCGGGCCGGACTCCTGGGCGTGGGCCCCGCGGCGCCCCCCGTCGCCTCGGGGTGGGCTGCGGGGCCGTGTCCGCCGCGCTCCGGCTCTCGGCCCTTCCAGCCCCAAGACGCATTGTGAGAGCTGGTGCCCGGGGTCATCTGCCGCTTTGGGGGCCTCAGGACTTTTCGGGATCATCCCCCCTAATGCTCTCCCGCCCCGACCAGGACGCGAACCCCCGAACCCCAGGCCGACGGGAGGCCCGCCCGTGGCCTTTCTCCGGGCTGGGAGGCCGGGGATGAACCGGGTTCCCCGCGAGGCCCGCGCTGGGTGTGTCCGCGCCGGACCCCGGGCGGCGGGCTCCGGCCTAAGGCACGATGCTCCCCTGAGCAAACCCGGGCTCCTTTATTTCAGTTAAACCCGGGCTTCCCGGCGGAGCTCGGTGCTTCAGATTGCCGGGGGAGATTCTGCCGGTCAAACTTCCCAGCCAGAGTCTTCCTCCGGGTCTTTGCGCTGGTCAAACGCCAAGTGCTGTCCACCTGTAGCGAGAGGCGGGCGCTGCAACAGATGCCAGGGGTCCGTGGAAACCTGGTTCTCCGGGGGCGAGAGGCCTCCTCTGGGTTGTATTCTTGGTCAGAGAGACCCGGTGGTTGCCTTTTTCCTTCCCTAGGCCAGAAGGAGGGCGTATCCGTGACATAAGTTGTCCAACGGAGGCCGGGCTGCCCCTGGCGCTGGGAGGGCAGCTGTGGAGAGGCGTGGGTAGAATTACTTTTCACCTTCATTCCGCGTCCGCCCAGTGGGTGCCCAGGCCTGCACTTGGGCAAGCCTCTCTGCTTTCAGCCGTTTCATTTATAAAGCAGTGGGGCCGAGGTCATCGGTCCCTGGGATCTCCTCTGGCTTCTAACCTGTGAGCAGCCATCGTGTCCTCGTGCTGGTGAGGTCAGCCCCCCGGGGCCTGAACCCTGGCTGCCTCCGAACGTGGGGAACGTGGGCTGCTTAACTAAGCTTTCCTTGCTGCAGTTTCCACATCCGGAAATGGAAACCTGTCTCTCTCGTGGCTTTTTTTTGTGGGGATGGAACGTGAGTTCATACATCCAAGTACTTAAAGCAAGTGACACTTCATTAGGACTCGGACGGGTCCCATCGCTCTTTGACTAGGTATCTAGTTCTGACTTCCTTCCTTCTCAGAAATGGAGGCCAGTTTACCCTCAGCAGGGCAGGCGAAGGGAGAAGTTTCGGCAGTGACGGGGCAGTCACAAGTTAATGTGGGCGCTGTCACCACACATTTTGGGACTCCCCGAGATGGTTCCTGCATTCGTCATTTTCTGGGACACCGTTTGAACACGGGATCGTGTTGCTCATAAACGGTTTACGCCTCCTGGGGTGAAAATCCTGGCCCCTCATCCCGGTCTGAGACCCAGCCCCGCGGGACTCTCCCTGTTACTCTGCAGCTTCCTTGGCGGCAGTCAGTATAAGTTAGCTGCCGTCGTGGTAAGGAAACGTGCCGGGCGCTGCTGGGGGCTTTGTGTGCGCCGCCTCTCGCACTGTTGGTTTCTAACCTCCTGAAGTGGTAACCCTTGCTACTCTTAGCCGTCTCCGCTCTAATCCCGATTTGTTTGCCCTTTGGATCCTGCATCTCAGTACTTTCCATCGTCCTTTCACATGACAACACGCATGGACTTACTTGTATGGGGGAATCCGCACAGAGCGAAGGTGCCCGGCTCTGAGGGGGTCAGGGTTGGGGTACCAGTGGGGGAAGGGCCTTGTCTGATCTCGCCCGTTTGTCCCGGCTGCTGCCCCCTCCTGGTTACTGGGTGTTCCTCAAGGCTCAACCCCTGACTCTGCTCTTCTCTCAAACCCACCCTGAGGGGTGTGTTCCTTGTCACCTGCACCGCTGTGCTGACAGCTTGCAAAACTGCCCTGAGTCCTTTACTCTTGAGTTCCAGTTTCCTGTCGTCAGCTGCCTAGTGAACGTCTCTTGTCATATCCTCTATCAGACTCAACGCGTCTGGACCCATCACCGGTTCCCCACCCTGCAAACCACACCCAACTTTCGTCTTTGTGGCCTGGTCCTGGCTTTCTAAAATCTGAAATATTGACATAATCTTTTATTTATTTCCCTCCTTCATTCTCCGTATCATCTAGCTTAGGGGTGGGGAATGTCTGGCCCGCAGGCTGTATAAGGCCCTGCCAAAGCATTAAGAGTGAGTTAGTTGCCGAAGCCGGTTTGGCTCAGTGGATAGAGCGTCGGCCTGCGGACTGAAAGGTCCCAGGTTCGATTCTAGTCAAGGGCATGTAGGTTCTGAGCTGGGAGAGTTAGTTTAGGTTCTCCAGTCCGGCCACCATGCTGGCGTTTCCATCTCCACTACACAGACGGCACTCAGCTCACGGTTACCACCTCCAGTGACCGCAGCGTTACTGCTTCACTTCTGCTTAACCTCTCCTTACTTAGTTTTACTCCTGGGTGTTAAAGAGCAACTCTAATCTACATGACAACCCTTTGCATGTTTGAAGAGCATTACCTTGGTATTTCTCTCTCTCTCTCCCTCACTCACACCATCAGTCTTTTCCTCAGGCTAAACATCTCTCCTCAGCCACAGAAACAAAGCAAGGCTGTTTGTTGCCTCTGGTTCTGTGTATGTCTCCCTTGATGCCCTTGGTTCTGACCTCTCTTGCAGCTGTCAGTGATCGTCCAAAATTTATGCTTCATTCACATGCTCAGCAACTGTCAGTAATACCTGTGTCCTCCCACAGCAGATCGTAAGCACTTTTACTTGGTTTTCAAGATTTGCTTATCTGGCCCCATTTTCCTTTCCCACCGCCTGTCAATGTACAGTTAGATTGGCTAGGCTAAGCTTAACCTGTGGGCCATCGGGCCTTCATGTTTTCCCACGTGTTCCCCCTTCCCCCCTCCTCCCTTTGTCCTCTTTTTTGCCTTCCCAAATACTCCTAATGGCCCAACCCTTTTTTCACAAGCCTTCTTGATGACTCTTAAGTTTTTGAAATCTATGCACTGTACTGATCCATCTCTCAATTTGCTTAGATCCTACATGTCTTTTATCATTAAAAAACAATCTTCTAATTAATAGTCTTGCCCCTGGTTTGTTATATTTATTTCTAGGTACTTTTGAGGCTTATTTGGTTTTGTTTTGTAAGTGGCATTCATTTTAAAATTACATTTTCACGTTGTTGCTTATGTATGGAAATGCTATGATTTTGTTGTATTGATTTTTGTGTCTAGCAATTTTGACTTCAGTAGTTTGTCTATAGATTCACTTGGAAGTGAATCAGGAAAGGCAATACTGTGAAGGCAGTCATATTTCTAGTGAAGGCAAAAATGACAGTTTTGTGTTCTTTTCTTATTTCCCTCCCCTTCTCAAGCTAGGGCTTCAGCAGAAGTAATGAGAGTGGGTATCCTACTTTGGTTTCTCCTTGTAGTGGAGCTGTTTCTCCGGTTTTGATGTGATATTTGTGTTTGATATTTTCTAACAGATTCCTCTTCTAATTCTAGTTTAAGTTTTCCTTGTGATTGGCTGCTGACTTGTACCATGCTCTTTCCTCACCTGGTGATCATATAGTTTTTCTTCTTGAATACGTTAAAGTGACTTACAAAGCACTTACCATGTGGCACGTTCAGACCAACATGTGGTGACATGCTGTTTTGTTCACTGCACCTTCATGTAGTTTAGTCTTGTTTTTCTAAGATAGATCATACATTCCATGGGAAGAAGCCACATACATGCCTTGCACTTTGATTTCCCAAGCATGGCACTTAGTACTTTGTGATTGATTTAATTTATTTAATGAAATATTCCTCTTTTGCCTGATGCCACTCTCAGATATTCGTAAGATATTTGAATATTTAAGTCAGCTTCTTTGTGAACAGGCAAACCAGTTCTACCTGATGCACCTCTTTCTACAGTGTTATTGTCCAACTTTTAATGAATGTCACTATTTAATGTACTGGCTCAGTAACTAATTAACAGCTTTTCCCCCTCTCCATTCTCTAAGGAAAATTATTGAATATAAACCCTAGCGTACATATTAAAAATGTGCTTCTCTGGTGGTAGTAGAAGGAATACAGGTTCTATCCTTAGCAGCTTTTTATTTAATGTACAGAACGTAGGTTTTATTATTACTTGAAGCAGTTGTTAAACACGTCTGATATTGTTCCCCATTCTAAAATCTTCAGTGGGTAAAGACTAAGGCACAAAAAAGGGTGAAGTTTCCCCTGCTCCTTGTAAATGGAGAGGTCTTCCGACAGCAGTGACTGAAACTCAGTTGAGAAAATGATCAATTTATTTTTGTTGTTAGATAATTTGTGTTTTTGGTTTTCTTGTCATTGTGTAGCTTTTCTCACCTGATATTGTACAACTTTTAAGGTATCCTTTTAAATGCTAGGTGTAGCTACATTTGCTAAATAAAAAGACTATTTTTAGATTTCTTAAACTGTTGTTAGTAAATATAAGATGGTTCATAATTCTGTCATAACTTGGTTTGGGTGTGTACTTTTTGAAAATATAATTTGATGAGTCATATTTCAGATCTGTCAGGTAGTATTCATTCTGGGTTATTGCCAGGAGCTGTCCCAAGTTAAAAATTGTAACTTCATTTGCTGATTTACACACTTAACAACTTAAATATATATACAAATTGATTTCAGAGAGGAAGGGAGAGGGAGAGAGAGATAGAAACATCAGTGATGAGAGAGAATCATCAATTGGCTGCCTTCTGCATGTCCCACACTGGGGATTGAGCCTGCAACCTGGGCATATACCCTGACCGGGAATCAAACCATGATCTCCTGGTTCATAGGTGGCCGCTCAAACCACTGAGCCATGCTGGCCCGGCAGCTTTATTTTTCTAATTTGTTTTTATTGAAAAAAAAATTTTTTTATAGAGAGGTGAAAACATTGATGAGAGAGAATCATTGATTGGCTGCCTCCTGCACACCCCCTACTGGGGATCAAGGCTGAAACCTGGGCATGTGCCCTGACCAGGAATGGAACCAGCAACCTCTTGGTTCCTGGGTGGAAGTGGCTGAGCTGAGGTTTTATTTGGGAAGGGGTTGAGCAGCAAATGATCAGATGTCAGATTGCTTTGGAATTGGCTCTCTTCCCTTTGACTTAGTGCTTATGCTAATAAATTCATTGTTGTGACTAACCTGTTTATGTATCCAGCCATAAGGACTGACATTTTCCTTGGAACTCTCATACAAAACCATCCATTGGTCCTCGTTTTTTCAGTCTGACATTTCTATTCTTTTAAAACATTAATCCAACCTGGAAACCTTGAAGTTGTCTTTGATTTCCTCAGTTTTATCCCAATAGCTGATATTTTACCAAATCTTACTGATTTTTTTTTTTTGGTAGTTTTGAAGTGTATTTTACATCTTACAATTCACCCATCTAAAGTGTAGAATCAATGGTTTTTAAGATGTTCACAGAGCTGTGCAACCATCACTACTATCTGATTTTATATCCAACATTTTATTGCCTCTAAAATAAACCACATATCATTAGCATTCATTTATCATTCGCCTTCTTGCCCCCAGCCCTGGACAACCTCTAATTTATTTTGTGTGTCTATGGATTTGACTATCATGCAATAACATGGCCTTTTCTGACTGCTTTTCATTTAGCATCATGTTTTCAAGGTTTATCCATGTAGTATGAATTAGAACTTCATTTTGTTTTATGGCTGATTAATATTACATTGTACGGATATACCACATCTTATCCATTTCCCAGTTGATGGACATTTGGGTTATTTCCACCTTTTGGCTACTGTGAATAATTTTGCTGTGAACATTTTATATATTCATTTTACTGTGAACATTTATATAAGCTTTTGTGTGGATGTATGTTCCAGCTCTCTTGGGTATGTGCTCTAAAGTGGAATTACAGCCTCATATGGTATTGCCAGGCTGTTTTCCATAGTGGCTGCGCCATTTTACATTCCCACCAGCAATGCATGGAGGTTCCAACTTCTCCACAGCCTTGCCCACACTTGTTCATCTTTTCAGTGAAAGTCATCTAGTGGGTGTGTCATGGCACCTCATTGTGGTTTTGATTTACATTTTCTTAATGAATAATAATGTTGGACATCTTTTTATTTTCTTGTTGGCCATTTATTTGTATGTCTTCTTTGGAGAAAGGTCTATTCAAATCCATTGCCCATTTTAAAATTGGGTAATTTTTCTTTTTATCATTCAGTCATAAGAATCCCTCATATATTCTGTAGCTCTTATATTTAGCTCTTCAGCCCATTTTCAATTAAGCTTTGTTTACGATGTGAAGTAGAGTCCAACTTCATTCTTTAGCCTGTGGATACTCAGTTGCCCCAGCATCAGTTTTTGAAACCCCTGAGTGTCTTAGCACCCTGTGGACAATTCCTGGACCATACATGGTAACATTCATTCCTGGACCCTCCATTCTATTCTGTTGATCTTCATTGATTTTTAAGAAGAAGAAAAACATTATTCACGTTTGCTTGCTATATTCTCTGCAGGGAAAACTAGGGGTCTGGCCTCTGATGTGGAGGGGACCATGGGGACAACATCCAGCCATCTGGAGGGACTGTTGATTAGGCTTCCAGGTCTTAGCCTGGAAGATGTTAAACGCATTCTTGTCTTGCAGAGAATTTCCAGCTCAGTCAAGACTTTCTATACTCTGGCTCAGGCTCACTTTTCAGACTAATGACTTACCATTTTTCAGATTTAGATTTTACTTTTTTAGATTCCTATTTATTTAGATTTAAAAACAAGTTATTATTATTATTATTGTCTAAACTTGCCTATGGAGTATCCCAGGAACAACACATGGATGCTTTTTGGACTCATGCATTTTTCTCAACATGTCTCTTAATGTGCAACATTTATTGTATTATGTTGTATATTTAATTTTATATTATCCCATTGGTATACCTGGCAGTACTCTGAAACGGAGCTGGATGTGACTTGTGTAGAGGCCCAGGGTTGTTTTGTTTTGTATTTTTAAATAACTGCTATATTTTAAAGCACCTTAATGTCTGGTGAAGTTGCCAAAATGAAGCTACATTAAATATACCTTATTTATCTTGAGATCCATGGTAATAACCAGAAATCCTAGAATGTTGCACTTGGAAGGAACATTGTTAGTTTAATGTTTTTATGAAACAGAAAATTTAGATCAGCAAAACTCCAAAGAGGATAAGTATCTTGCCCACAGGTGCACTTAGATAATGGTAGAACCAAATTTAGTTTCTTTCTTTTTTTTTTTTTAATGTTTTTCTGATTTGAGAGAGAGAGAAAGGGAGAGGATTAGAGAGATAGAAATATCGATGAGAGAGAAACATTGATCGGCTGCCTCCTGCACACCTCCTGCTGAGTATTGAGCCTGTAACCCAGGCATATGCCCTGACTGGAATCTATCCAGTGATCTCTTTGTTCATGGGGTTGATACTCAACCACTGAGCCACACAGGCCAGGCTCTTTTATTTCTTTATGGAATTTTTTTGGCCCTATGTTCTTTTTGTTTGGTATCAAAGTTAACATTCTCAGTTAATACTCCCCCTTAAGCAAAGTTAATATTCTTTCTGAATTTGGAAAACCTCTGAATTTTCAACCCAGAGCTCTGAAAAAAATCTTTTTGCTTCTGAATGCCCCCTTGATGTGTCTGATTAATCAAAAAGTAGCCTAAGGTTAGAGACTATAGCCTTTTTTATACTTAATTTACTAACTTAACTTATGCTTTTGGTGTTTAAAGTTAGGTAAGCTTAAACTTTAGAAAGAACCCTGCTGTATTCTGTTCCCACATCCAACTTGAATTCAAGGTTAGACCACTGCATGTATCACTGATGACCTTAAGTGTCACACTTTGTTTTTCTAAGTTCACCTCTGCTGTGTGTTGAATAGGACCAACACTGATTAAAGAAAATTATGGGGGGAGGGAAATCAGAGGCCAGTTCAGATCTATGAAATTAGAAATTAGGTGTCCAGTTGGAGATGATTAATTATTGGCAGGGAGGCAGGGAATTAAAGATCATCATTAAATCTTGAAGCTTAATGAGTGTTGGCTCTTTTGGTGTGAAGGGAATGCTTTAAATTTTCATGAAGCACTTCTGTTCAGGAGAGTAGTCACCCAACAGGATAAACATTTATAGTTCTCTCAAACGTGAGCCTTTCTGTCTTTTCACTGAGTGAGTGCTGGTTAGGGGACCCGTGTTCCCTGCAGGTCTTAAGTGGCTGGTTCATTTGACGCCACCCACGGCAGAGTGTCAAGCCCTATGCTCTCTTGGTGGTATGTCCCATTCTTTTCTGTCATCATGTATTTCAGTTTTTGAGTGTGTATTTGTATTTAATTTAGGTTGTCCTGTGTTCTTTGTTGTGAATGATTCTGACAAGTCACTTTACTATCCTGGGCCTCATGTTTGTTTTTCAAAGTTTTAAAGATATTTTTATTGATTTCAGAGAGGAAGGGAGAGAGATAGAAACATCAGTGATGAGAGAGAATTATTGATTGGCTGCCTCCTGCATGCCCCATACTGGGGATGGAGCCCACCACTCAGGCATATGTCTTGACCAGGAATCGAACCATGACCTCTTGGTTCATAGGTATATGCTCAACCGCTGAGTCACGTGAGCTCAGCTGGGCCTCATGTTTTTGAACTGTGAAAGTTCCTTCATTTTCTAAAATCCTATGGTTTAACTGAACACTTTTTTAAAATTGAATACGTTTTATTTGATGTCATGAGTGTTAGGGTGAATGACCCTTAATCTCTCCTGCTTGAATATATTTTCTGAAATATATCTATAATAATAAAGGCATAATATGCTAATTAGACCGGATAGTCAGATGGCCTTCCAGACAAGGGCAGGCAGCTGCGGCAGCCAGCAGTGGCAGCAGAGGCGGGTGACGGGGCGGTCACCTCCCTCAGAGGGAGGCCAGACTGTGGCTTAGGCCCCGCTCCCTGTCAGGAGGACAACTCCTGAGGGCTCCTGGACTGTGAGAGGGGGCAGGCGGGGCTGAGGGGCCCCCTACCCCCAGTGCACGAATTTTCAAGCACCCTGATGCTAGTATTCTTATAAGCCTTTTCCAGTAGCTTGAGGCAGATAGCAGTGCCTGCAGAAGCAAGATAAGAACAACTCCCTCTGCCTGACTGGCCTGTGCACGCTCCTTCCGTGCCTCCCTTGACCAGCTCCTGCCCTCCCGTCTGCTTCACCCACTCTTGCACTCCCATCCTGACCCTATATTGCATATTTTTACCCCATATAAGACAACCTAACCACCCCCTTGGGGCTGACACTGACACACTGGTCTCAGCCCTCTGTGAGAGAATGCAATAAAATTTCTTAAACTCTTGGCCTGGCTCCTTTTGGCTGGGACCTAACAGTGAGGAATAACAATACTCATAACAAAAACAAAAACAAAACAAACAAAAAAAACAAAGAAAGAAAGAAAGAAAGAAAAACAATCGCAGCTTTTAACAACAAAAAGCAGAACTTTGCCTGGCTGGTGTGGCCCAGTGGTTGAGTATCGACTTATGAACCAGGAGGTCGTGGTTCAATTCCTCCTCAAGGTACATTCCCAGGTTGTGCGCCTGATCACCCCAGTAGGGAGTGTGTAGGAGGAAGCCGATCAGTGATTCTCTCTCATATGTGATGTTCCTATCTCTTCTCCCTTCTTCTCTCTGAAATAAAAACTTTTTTTTTTAAAGCAGAACTTTAATTTGGGTTTCTAGAATTTACAATCAAGTGTTTACGGAGGTGCTGAGGGGATAAGGAAAATTTAGGGTAGATTTGTTAGTGCGCCCATTCTTTGGGTATAGTCTCTAACCTTTTGGGAGGCTATTTCTATGTTTCTTTTATAGAAGCAAGATGTGAATTTCACACTTTGTACTGTCCAGCCCTAGACTGGACCCTGGGGTCTTCTAACTATCCTAAGCTCCTTAGGAGAATATTGTCTCTATAGCTTGGCTTGGTATCAGCTGGTACTGAGCTCCATACCCAGTGTAACTCTTCCTGTTCTGTTCTTTCAGGTTGGATTTACTTTTGGCAACCTGGTTGGAATGTATCTGGCTCAAAATTATGACGTAAGTGACCATTCACTTTCTCCATGATTGTAGTGACTTGTCTTTGTTGAAGTGAGGTGAGCCTTCCAGCATAAATGGGGGTCCTTTGATCTGAGGGAAAAGTCTTGAATTTTGGAGAAAGATTTTCCCGTCACAGAAGCCTATCTGTCCTCTGTATCACCACAAGGGGGCAAAATCCCATCACTTTAGATGGTTTCATGGTGATGCTGAGCTGTGCTTGTTAGCTCAGACTAATAGGTTAGATTCTTAACAGCTCTATGGCATATGATGTGATCAGTGAAAATTTAAAAATTAATGGGATAATCTTTTCATTCCCCATACCCAGTCGTAGAGATGACAGAATTTTGGAGGTGGGTCTATATCATGAAGCACATTCAAGGAGGACATGGGGCATTGTATTAGCCTCACTATAGATGGGGAAGTGGAAAAACAGGTGGCAAAACTGCCTATGAGTGGGGGTTCTGGAAAGGTAATGATTGTTTTAAAGAGACAAGGAATGAAACATGATACTAACTTTTGTTTTGTAGTGAAGCTGTTAGTGTGACAAAGGGAATTCCCTCTGTCAAGTTTCATTTGAGTCATATGGTACTGTATCCAGCTGTATCACATTTATTGTTTGTATGTACAGCTTTTACTTGGCACTGGGGCTAAGTGGGTCTATAAAAGTCAAAATCAGGGTCTGGCTTCCAGGGAGGGAATCATACCTTAACTGACAACTTCTGAAATCCTTCTATTGCAGTCAGGAGGTTAAAGACACCACTGTGTAACAGGCCACTTTCAGAGGAAAATAAAAATTTGTACAACAGCCATTTATCTTTGGAGGAAGAGAAGCCAAAGCATGTTGATTAGTTAGATGCAAAATTATAATAATGTCTTTTCTCTTTAAAGATGCCAAACCTGGCTAAAAAGCTTGAAGAAATTAAAAAGGACATGGATGCCAAGAAGAAACCCCCTAGTCCATGAGGCCACCTCCAGCGCTGGCTCCAGGAAACCCTGACTCCGCTCTCTCCGGGCTCCTTTACACCCGAACCAAAGCTTCTGTCTCTGTCCAGGCTCAGCCTTTGCTTCGAGCACAAATGGGGCCACAAGTTAAGAACTGTGCTTACTTTCCCAACATCCTCACCTCTCCCCTTCCTCCTCACGGCTGGGGAGGTCCTAAGACTGGAATTATGGTGCTAGATTAGTAAACACGACCTTTAATTAGTAGTCTCTCCCTTATTCTTTGGGATTTTTTTACTGCCTTTTTTCAAAAGAAAAATTAATGAGTTTTGTATAGCTGATCAGATATAAATAATGCTGACTTTACAAGTTACCACTTATAATGGGTGTTTAAACATTTGGTACAAAATTATGTTATTTCAAGGTCACTAAAATTAAAATCTAGAAGCCAGTTTCTTATGAATTATCCATTTATTTTATACTCTTCTCAGTATAACTAGCATATATAACTCCATAGTTGCTAATTTAACCAGTAAATCAATTTGCTACTCATCAACTGAGAAACTATATTCTGAGAACTCCATCAGGACTTGGGGAATTCAAAAATAATGGCCTTTGTTCTCAGTAGTTCACGTATGCATGTTTTTCCTTAATGATACATTTGATCTGGATTATAGATGCATTTGACATTACATGATGGATAAATGACAAGTTGTCTATAAAGGAAATTTTATGCCTTTTCACATGAAAAGAAATGTATCAATATGATAACTTTATAGTGATTCTCACAAGAAAACTTCTTTTGCTGCAATCAGAAATTATCATTGTAATTTGTCAAACGTATAATTAGTTCATTTGAAAAAATTAAACAAAAATGTGTGATTATGTCAGTTTTCCTGTGAGTCAAGATGCAAAAGTGATTTAGAATGAAGGGCCTCTTCCACCTCCAGCTCCTAGGTCCTCTTCCTGAGCCCGCACTGCCAGCAGTCCACTGTATGCTACTGAACAAGATTCTGTGCCTAACCATGTGTGCGTGGGCTTTTTTCACAAATGATCAACTATACACAGACTTTGCTCTGGCCTTTTCCCTCCCCATTGAATATCAGTGTGTAAGGAATAAGGAATATGTTTCCTTTTTTGGCTGCATAAGATTCTATTGGGTGAATATACCATAATTTATTTAATCTATCATTGATGCATAGTTGTTTCCTGTCTTTTGCTGTTACAGTGATTACTTTGAGCCTGATGTTATCATACGTGTCAATGCAGGGAAGAGCCATAAGCCAATGTGCTAAAACTGTAATTTGCACTAAATATAGGTCAAGTCCCACTTCATTGTGTGTCTTGCTTTGTTGGGCAGCTTCACTGATAATGCCACGTCTGAGGACATTTTAGCAGAATCAGTAAACTGCAAGATTACTTAGAGACACCTTTTTTCAGACAGTGATAGCACTGATACTACATGTGATTATAAAATGAAGTGATTCTGCTTCTCTTTGAGACTACGCGTCTCTTATATCTAGAGATAAGTTTTATCCATCAGTTCATCCTGCTGTGTGAGACAGATTAGGATCATATTATGGTTTGGCTTCTCCCCCTAGCAGTGTGATCATGGGAAACTGTTGTATTCTCTATAAGACCTGGACATAATACCTACCTCATAGGGCTTCCAAGAGAAACAATTGCAATAATGTATGTGATGCACGGTGCTTTGCAGATTTGCCCAATAAATAGCAGACCTTAGTCCAAACATACTGCTTTTGCTCCGAATACTTTCGTTTCTTTGCAGTCACTTTTGGAACCAGATTATGAACCATGCGAAATTTGTCATTATTCCGTGGTCACGCTCTTGGTTGTTGTTGAAAATCTACAATATCCACCTTGATCGTACCACCTGGCTTCCCAGATTTTATCTTAAATGACTGAATTGTTGGCAGAATGAATTAATGTCTTAAGGATAAAGGTTTACTACTCCTGAGAGTATTCATAGTGCTATAAGCTCAGGGGTCCCTTGTTATCAGTCATGGTAGCATTGTTATTTGTGTGTGTCTCCCAGAGTGGTTTCTTTGGGGAGGGAGGTCACTTAGGTGATAGGAGAAGGTCTCTCTGTGCTATAGTCTGTTACAAAGCTCATCTGGAATTAGGGCTAACCCCCTCATGGGATCTTTTCTGCCTGCGAGAGCCACCCAGCTGCTGCCCAGTGAACACAGGCCACCTTAGCAGGCTCTGCTCACAGACCCTTGTTTTAATTTCTTGCCACAGTGGAGAGGGGCTCAGAGTTCTCAGGCAAGATCATCTTCCCTGAGACAGGAGGAGTCCAAACCAGCACGGACTTGAGGGTACTTTTGTGGATGGGGTGGCAGTGGTTGTGAGCGTGGCACAGGAAGTTACGTTCCCTGGAGGAGGGATGGAGGAATCAGTGCACCACATGCCCTTTTTTCCTTTACAAATGTACCAAAATTTCTGTTGATGTGATTTAAGAAAATGTATTGCCACCCTGAGCCGTAAAAGGAAGGTTACTCTCACATGTGAAAAATAATACTTCAGGATTGATGTTGGGAACCTAATAAATAGATTGATCTTGAAAAGCTTATCTTTAAACAGTAACCCTCCCAAACAAGCAAAGGGAGAGAAAAATCAAAACCACTTTATTTAAAATCATCAAAAGAGTCTGTAGTTTATGTATTTTAGTTACTTGATGTCTTAATAGACTTTTTTTCTGATTTGGTATTTTACATAATTAAGCGGTACCTGCTTCTGATTTAAATAAGAGTTTTGTTTCTATTTTTAACCTCATTTTTGTGACTATAAAGTGTTTTTTTTTTTTTTTTTTTTTCTGGTTGTCTGTATGTACGGGTTCACAGAGCATATGCACACATGCATGGTGTTCTCATTTCCACTAAGCGGCTCCCTCCATAGACACTGCCAGTGTTTGTTTTCCTGCTGCGGTCTCCCACATTTTAATGCTGTTTCTGTTAGTCATCCCAAAGAAACACTGTATACTGTACTGGAGCAAATTAGGCTTCTCTTAAACTTCCTGTCTTGGACTTTACACATAGTATTTCCATTTCTTACGCAGATGAATGAGTTCTTTTTTCCCTACTAACTACTAGGGTGTTGTGGAAAGGAACAGGGCGGTGAAGGGAAAATATTTTGAGATGTTGCCTGGTCTTAATAGGGGGAGTTAGTGACATTTAGATGTTCAAATGCTCTAAATCGGGGTGCAACATATGTGGTCATATATTGAAGACCTCATTGCATGGTATGTTTTGCAAGGCACATGGAAACAAGAGAACAAACAGGTTCTGTGAAAAATGCACTGGGGTGGGGCACTGCCAACCCCGAGTCCAGGGCCTGCTGACTCATTGCCTCCGGTGAGGCCTGAGGAAAGGTGCCGTGCGGGTGTCATTCTGACATGTACAGCTGCACGGTATTGAGACAAGAGAGAGGCACCCTGTAAATGGTGCAGCCACTTGTGCTCAGCATTCGCTTGGTCAGGGCAGCCCCAGGATGAGCTACCTGTGGACGTGGGTGGTCTTCATCCCCTTTGTGTGTTAGTGGTTTGGACATCTTGCCGTACTGGGATTCTAGTGTTTAGATACACTTTTTCAAACATGGGCCCCAAATATGAAGCCAACTACTTTATCTGGTATGCAGCTAAAGAAACAGGGATCTCGTCTGATTTTGGAGGGAAAACTAGCTGTATTTTATTTATCAAAAGATGGCACATGAGCCCTGGCTGGGATAGCTCAGTTGGTTGGCTTGTTGTCCTGTTACCAAAAGGTGGCGGGTTCGATCCCCATGTGAGGCATGTGCAGGAGGCAATCAATCAATGTTTTCTTTCTCAAATCAGCTTAAAAAAAAAAAAAGGGCACATGAGTGTTTGTGCCATGTAGATGTAACGTAAAAGGTTGTGTTCATAGGCGACTTAAAGGAATTTCAAAGGCAACTTTGACTAAACAGATTTGATATGTAATTGACTTGAGAATAAGATGCAACCATACTCAGTGCCTTTGTATGGCGGTTTCGCCATGTGTCAAGCTGGTAGAAGATGATCATTGACAACTTTCCATCGATATATTGTTGTGATAGAAGATAATCAAATTAAATACATTTGCAAGAGACAAAAGACTAAGGAGATCTAGTTAATGTCCAATGTGGAATGGTTTTAGATGACAAGGAATTGTTAGTCAGTTTTGGGGAGAGAATAGTGCTGTTCTGTGGAACACTCAGTAGACCACACTGAAATAAACGCTCTGTCTACACTGGCTAGATGAGTGCCTGAGCTCCTCAGAGTAATTGGCAGCCACTGCGGTGGGGAGTTTCACATCTTTCCCTGGAGGAGTGAGTCGGGTCTTGAACAGTGGCCAGTAAATCTAAGTCAACTTTTCTTTCTCTTTGTAGTTATTTATACTCCCAGAGTCTTCTCGATGGTCTGCACTCTGTCTTACTGTCTCAGTTCTGTAATGGGTCAGACATTTGATGGTACTCCTGACAGTGGGAGTAACACTGACTCTTCCGAGCATTTAAAGCAAAATAACTGCAGAGATGCTGGCTCTATCCAACCAGCTGTCGTTACCTTACACTGGTATTTTATTTGGGCTCATGAGGTCAGTCACTTTTTTTTTTAATGTTATTTCTTATTTATTTTATTATTGATTTTTTTACAGAGAGGAAGGGAGAAAGATAGAGAGCTAGAAACATCGATGAGAGAGAAACATCGACCAGCTGCCTCTTGCACACCCCCCACTGGGGATGTGCCCACAACCAATGTACATGCCCTTGATCAGAATCGAACCCGGGACCCTTCAGTCTGCAGACTGACGCTCTATCCACTGAACCAAACCGGTTTCGGCAGGTCAGTCACTTTTTTAAGTAGCCAAATAATTTGGTGTGACCTCATTGACACAGGGCAGAGCAATGATACTCCTGGTAAACCTGGCCAATCATATGCTGTGGTCAGAGTGTGACAGTGTTGAATGGCATGAAAGAAATTTGACAATTCGCAGATACTTGATAAACTAAGGCAGTGCCTTCATTGATAAGCTAGTGTTGTGGGAAAATGGCACATGCTGATAATAGGAACTTAAAATCAATTAAAACAGTATCTGTAGAGGAGCCTTTCCCATAAGATATATTTAGCAGGCAACTGGTGGTAGGAATTAGAAATACATAATGTCAGGAAATGGAGGGTTTGGGAGCTATATCCTGTCAGACAGCAAGGACGTCTGTCCTGAAGAAAATGGCTTGGTTTTCAAGAGGAAGAAGGAGGCTTTGACTACAAAGTGGTTTTTCTCAAGGGAAACCTTTATTTATTAAGCAGTGTCCGTTTACTAGGTAGTCTAAGTAGCTGGGGTTTTCAGAGACATGTGACATCTCTCCCCTCAAAGGGCTCATCTACTTGTAGAAAGTGACTAACGGGTTTGGGCCTTTCTGGGCCTGTCTTCTCAGGAATGAACTACTCATTACATCCAGAAGAAAGCCAGTCAGATATCAGTAATAGCGCTGTAGACATAATTATAGTTTTGCCCTACTTAGTAAGATAGGTGTGAGAATTTCCCTCCTTCCCGACACTTAACCAGCCCAGTGGTACTGATGGCTCGTGATGAGTGAAGAGAGATGCTAATCGCAGTGTGTCTTCTTTCTCTGCTTCCTTTTCCGCCGACAGAGAGAACAGCACCAGCCTCTTTGGAAAGGGGAACACTGTGCTTTATAGGAATTTGGTGCCAAAGTAAAGAGAAGCCGCTGAAGAGAGAGGCTTAAGATGGAATCAGAGCAGTGATAAGAGTCCCGACCGCCACAAAGAGGGCTTACTAAGAATTGCCTTTTTGTGGAGAACTTAGGACAGAAACTCTTAAAGCAGCTGATGTAAGGTCTCAAGTTCTAGGTGAGATTTTCCTATGAAAGAGATGCCACTGGCTTTGCTGTGCATGGGCAGGAGATTTGGATTTCTCCTTCACCTCCTAACAAGGGAATAAGAACAGCATCAGACTGTGAGGCTCGTCGGTGTGTGGGGCTTGAGGGGCAGCTGGGCAGGCTTTCGCCTCTCCCTTCTTCCACAGAGACCCACTGCAGAGACTAGATACAAACACGTGCGGAAGTGGTGGGTTTTCTCGGGCTCTGGTTGTGCGAGGCGACCTGAACCGCGCTTGAGGTGGAAGATGGCGGACTCTTCTGGTGGCATCTTGCTTGGCCTGTGTGTAGGTCAGATTCTGCTGAGTGCTGCAGCGCCTCTGGTCGGGCTGCGTGCCCACTTGCCTTAGGTCCGATCAGTAATGTTACCGGCCATAGCCCAGGCTGGAAAAGTGTCCAGGTTGAAGAGGCTAATTCCCCACGTGTTGATGGCCACCGTCACTATCACCAGGCCAATGACATTGACCCCCAGGCCAGCTTTCACCTACAGGACACAAACCAGCACGCCCCGGTCACTCTGAGTAGGCAGTGGCACAGAACCCCGAGTGCTCCCCGCCTGTGCCCCAGCCTAAGCCTTGCCTGCCACCATCGATCACAGCCCTCTCGCTTGACCCTGCTTTGTTCCCGGCACTGCCTGGTGCTCTGGTGTTGCCTGTAAGTGCCTGTAGGTGGCACAGGGCTGTAAAAGGACAGGAAAGCTGGGGGAAAGGGGAGAGGGAGATAGGTGTGAGGGGATCACTGGGAGACTCTGAGGCCTGTTAGAATCTGCTCCACTTGTAGCACTCGCACTGTCAAAGAGGAGGCCTGAAAGTGTGTGCTCAACACCAGAGATTTGAACACTAAGGTTACAGTAAAAAGAGGCCCTGCTGCCACAGGATAGGGAGATGTGTTAGACAGAAGGACCCAGGTCCCTGCAAGGCCTTTCAAGTGCCAGCCAGTATGGGGGACTTGTAGGAGGGTGTGTTCCATGGAGCCTTTGCCACTGTTCCCCTTTTTTATTTTTCTCATGGAAGTTGTATACCTTGGGTTTACCTTGGGGAACAGGTCAGATGTGCTAGCTTTGCTTCTTTCTTCTGAGGGGATGTCACTCCAACGACTCTGACCCCTTCCATTTCTGCCACGGCCTTGACACTCCCAGGTGAGGGGGGTGTGAGGCATGGTGGATGGCACAGCCAGGCCAGATGGAAAAGTGTACAGTAAGGCTAGCTGGCACTCCCCCAGGGTGTAACCAAGCACACAGGGTGTAGCCACAACAAGCCCACTGGGTGAGGAAAGTTGCAGGGGAAAAGTGAATGCTAGGAAATTGTTCCAAGCGAATGCGTGGATGTGCCCCCTCTGCTTTCTGGGACAAGCCCTGGATGAATTAGTCATTCTGGCACCCTAGGCCTTTCGGGGTGCAGAACTGTTCTTGCTTCCTAGCAGGTGAGTGGGGGGCAGGTTCTCTAGGAGCTAAATTAAGATCCTTTAGAGCTGAAGGGGACCACATGGAGCATCTAGTCTGAACCTCACTTAGCAAGTAAGGAAATTGACGTTCCAAATCAGTGCCCCAGCTGGGAATAGAACCCAAGATTGGCTCACTTCTTGTCTTCTGGTGTTTTTGAAAAGTCCTGCCCCTGATCATTTGATTCCAGGGTAGCAGGCGGTGGTGTGCGGTGAGGGCACACAGCAGACGGTGCAGGGGTACTGAGTTGGGGCAGCGCTCAGGATGAGAGTGAGGGTTGTGCAGTAAGATGGGGAGAGGAGTGGCCAGGGCCTCCCTTTCCTGAAGTATCCCAGTTGACCCAGGTGAGCAGTTTGAATATATGTCTGTCACCAGCTTGAAGCTCACTCTTTCTTTGCTCCCTGTGATACTTCTAGGCTGCCGAGAATGAGTTTGGACTCTAGTTTTTGAGGCTCTCAAAAAGGGTGACGGGACCCTATTTCAGACAGGCCCCAGTCATCCATATTAGTTTTTGTCATCCTGTCCCAGCCCCCATCAGCCCTGAATATGGAGCAGCACAGCGGTGAGTCCAGATTGAGGAGTGGAAGGTGGTATGCCCAACACTAATCAGATGTCTTTGTAAGCCCAGCTGAAAACTAAGAAATGAGCTGTGGGCACTTCATTTGGTGACGTTGCTTCAGAAGTTTCCTGCCTGGGGGAGTGTTCAACAAAAGGAACCTGTTCTCAAAATACCTTTTACCTTCAGCTCGTACAGTTACCCAGACTTCACTCCTAGGAACAAACCAGCTGTTTGAATGACTATCCCACTGGTCCAATGAAGAAACTAAAGCAAAGCCTGCAAGCTCACGCCTTCTAGACCTGGGACATGTCCTATCTCTGTCCCAGCTCTCTCCGTCCACATCCCCACTTTCTCCCAGGTAAGGCCTGGGGAGAGCACATGAGAGCTCTTCTTGGTGCTTATGGACCGACCCCAAACCCTTTTACCAGTGCCATTCTTTCTGTCACTCTAGACTAAGTGTTAACAGTCCAAGGACAACTGCTGCAAAATAATAAACCTTAGGCGAAGGCGTGGAGCCAGTCATTCCCGTCCTGGCAGCTGGGCCTGGCAGGAAGAGGCACCCGTGACTCACCATGTCTTTGATCTGGCAGTGCCCGTAGCTGAAGACAATGGCGTTGGGGGGATTGCCCACCGGCAGCATCACTGCGAAGGAGATGCACATGGTGACCGGGATCAGGGTGTAGAGCGGATTAATGTGCAGCGTTTCAGACTAGAGGGAGAGAGAATTCACAGAAGCGTTAGCAGTGACATTTGACTTCCATTTCCTGTGCTTTCAGCATTGGCTTGGTGCTGGCCAACCTTGGCTGGACACCTTGTACTGGGGTTGGTTAAATCACTGCTCTCAGTGGCATGCAGTGCTGACCAAGCCAAGCGTGCTCATACTACACACTCACCATGGAAACATGGGCTCTGAATTCCTCCGGGGAGGGCTGGCCCACTTTCTTGGGTGCTGGCCCAAGAAAGTGGTTTTTACATTTTATTCTTTAGCTGAGATATTATTTCCTCAAGCACACATCTGATGAATAAGGTGCTCTGATTGGAGTAGAGATTCCTCCCCCTTAGGGTACAGAACCAGGGGGCCTTTTTTCTAGTTAAGCTTGCTCGGTGTGGATTTGAACCTGTCGGCTAGCTCTCAGTGTTGCCAAGTTTTAACTAAGCATGTGTCCATGCTCACACTAATGGGAGGCTGGAAGACAGGGCTGGCTGGAGGCATCTGAACAAGGAGCAAAGAGCTTGGGGTGAGGAAGAGCAGGAGGACTTTGTTCTCTGGGGGGCAGGGGGGAGCTTGCATTTCAGATTGTGTCTGCTGCATCACCTTTGGGGTTGCTTAGCCAGGCCAAGACCTGACAGCTGCTCCCCTCCCTGTTCTATTAATAACAAAGTGTTCTGAGGTCGTGGAATGCGGCTGGCCTGGCTCCTGATTCTCAGAACCTCCTGGACACTGGGATTGGGTGGAGGTGATGGTAGAGCTGTGGTCTTGGTCCTTGTGACTGAGTGGGAGCATTTTGTCTCCGTTTTCTGTAGTTACTCCCTGCCCCTGCAGTTAGGTCTTATCTCAGGAGAGAGAGGTTGATGATGATTGTGGGAAATTGGAATCCTAGGTTCTTTTGTTCATTCTCATTTCCATCCAGGGCTGCCCCTACACAAGTCCTAGTCTTTTGGGAAAGGGTTTCTAGAACCTTCGCTACAGCTTATTAATTTATTAACAGTTGCTATTTGAAACAGTTTTTCAAACCGTGGTCTGAACACCAATGGCGAAGGCGGTGAAAAGGCCCAGAGGCAAGAGGACAGCGCGGAAGGTGCTCCCTGTCCGGGCCTTCAGACACGTGGGAGCCCTGCTCACTCACCAGGCTGCACAGGATGGGCAGGAAGATGGTGATGGTGGCTGGGTTGCTCACAAACTCTGTGACGATGGACACCAGGATGCAGGCCAGCAGGGTGACAGCCCACGGTGGGAGGCTGCTCAGGGACAACATCTGGTGCCCGATCCACGTGGAGAGGCCAGAGCTCTGCAGGCCAAGGGATGCAGTTAGAAGGGGGAAGAGCACATTTCCAGTGGAACTCCCGGACTCCAGAGGGTCAGGGATGGTGGGGGCTGGAGGAACCACAGGAGTCACCTAATTCCTATTTTCAGGCAGACTGGACCTGGCGGCATTCCTGCTTTATACGATTAGAACATTTTTGTAGCTCAGAAAATCCTTTTTTTTTTTTTTTTTTTTTAAATGATTGTACAACAAACCCTAGTCGTAGGGTTTCCTGGTAGTTGCTGTCACGGGAATGGAGAGCCACCCACCCTAATTGCCATAATCCTTAGGACTTTGCCAGATGGCGTGGCAGGGGTTGATCTTTGGGGCAATCAGCTCCTCAACTTCAAACTCATTACTTTCTCTCACCTCGGACACTCTCCCTCAAGTGTAATCCTTCTACTTTTGAAAGATTTCTCTCATCACCTGAGGAAGGGAAAACACTAGGCATATCTTTAGATAGTAACCTTCCCTGTATTTTGAGGGGGATTGAGTGGGCAGAGCTGAGCATTAGACGTTTTACGTGAGTCATGAAGGAGAGGGGAGCACAGTCTCTCCATTTAGTGGGGAAGGCACCTCCTCACTGGCCTGAAAGCATAGGCCTTCAGCGCAGCCTGTTGTGGGTTCACATCCCATCAAGGCTGACATCAGGATCTACCATCTGCCAGTGCTTTTTGATGACACAGACATGAACGCATATTGCCACTCTTGAACCTTTCCCACTAGCAACATTTATACATATCCACTCCCGGAAATGCATGCTCCCATTTGGAATAATTCTTAGGGATGGGAGCTGTTCGTCTGGCACTGGTGAGGCCTCTCCCCCTTCTCTCCCAAAATGAAGAGCACTGTCTAGTTTTGTACTAAAAACTGCAGGTTGCCATATGCAATCTCCTGCCCTCCCTCCCTCTTCTCCTATCTGTGGTTGCTATGCTGTGATTTTTCCTATTTACCCTGGAGACTGCAAATGCAATAAAGCAATGAGGAGTAGGGCAGAAAGCAAGGTGAGACATTCTGTGATTTCCCCAAGCTGTGAGTCCTGTGCACATTTTACAGTTAAAGACAGCCTCTCTATATTGTCAGCAGGCTACTTCTCCTCTTCTCCAAGTTCAACGAAAGCTCGTTTGATCTCCACAGCACCCTGGTCACCTCAAGGCAAGCTTATAGACACCTGATGACTAGAGCCTTCAGAATTCTCTCTGTTGTAACCATTTTTTTTAATTTATATTTTTACCTTGGAGCACTTTCCTTTTATTTTTTCCCCTCAACTGAGTATTGCAAACCCAACATGTGGGGACTAATCATTTCATGTTGGAACAGAGCCTTGAGGCCCACGGGAGCTCTGTAATTGTTCCCTCTTGTAACGCATTAAGCCCTGATCGCTGGGCAAAGAAAGGAGGGAGAGCAGCTAGCTGAGTGGAAATCGTACATTTTTATAAAGAAATAGTTTGACTTTTCACGTTATCTAAATAGCACTTGTAAGTAAAGGGAAATAATTTGATGGCAGTTATTTTCCCCCAGAACTTCACACTATAATTTGAGATAAATTGACAATTTAGACTGCAAAGTCAGGAAAAAACACAACAAAGGAAGTCTTGTTTAAATCCTTGGTATGAAAATATTTTATACTGTATTTTCCTCACTAATGTCAAGACTGAAATATTTTCATACTCAGTAGGAATCACATATATTGTGCCTGAATGATATTATTAAAACAGTAGAGTCAGAGTTTTACAGAAATATCTACTATCTGTCATACACACATAGTTTTGGTTAAAAAGAAAAAGATTTTACCAGGATAGGCTCAGTGGCCAAAACTAAAAATTGGAATTCTGTGAAGATAGTATGACATCTGAACTTGGAATTAGAAATATTGACAATATTTATACAGCATTGATTAGAAACTTAAGGCTTAATAGGAGCTAATAATTAAAAGAATGAAGAGTTTTAGTTTATTGCAATACTATCTAATAAAAGGGTAATATGTAAATTAACTGTCACTCTGTCACAAATATGGCGGAGCCCATAGCAACAAGATGGCGGCACCCAGTCCTTTCAGCCCTGCTGGAGTCCTCCAGTCCCTGGGGTTGGGGGAGAGGGGTGGCTGCTGAGAGTGGGCTGCGTGGCCGGTATGGAACGCTTGCCTCGTCGCCGTGGAGGGCCTCTGGGCAGCGGGCACGGAGCAGCCGGGTGGAGGGGCGGGTGCTGGCGTTATTGCCCCGGAAATGAGGCGAGTGTTCCTCGCCCAGCTGTGGATGAGCCTCTGGGATGGGGAGAGCCTTTGGGCAGTGGGCTACGGGTTCCAATATAAATGTTGACTGGAGAGCAATGAAGCCTTGTAAAAGCTTCCACACAAATACAGGATGGTGGTTGGGTCAGACATGAGAGATAGGACTTGGGTAATATAATTGAGTTATTCTCATCACCTCTGGAACATGTTTGAATAAGCAAACTAATGAGTCCCAAAAAGAGAACCAGCACCGTTAGGGGTCAGTACTTCTGTTGGAATAGTTAAAGGGACTAAGGAGTCTTAGTTGGAAAACAAATGATCTAGGGGAATTAGCAGATGACACTAATTTAATAGTGATCACCTAGGAGAGGTTTCCGGAGAGCAGAGGCAGAACCGTCAGCAGAAGACATTCAGAAAACCTGAGCTGAAAGTAGAGAATAACTATTCTTTGTTCCCAGCTCAAGGACTTGCCCTGTCACCGGAGGTGTTCGAGCCAGGGGTGTCATGGAAGGAAACCTCACATTGGGTGGGAGATGGGGCTCAGTGTCCTCCAAGGTTCCTTCTGATTGTAGGACGGTGACATATTGATGATGCAGAAAGCAGTGCCCACAGTGAATGGGCCGTCATAAGTGAGCCAAGCTTAGGATGAGTTAATGTGTTTAGAGAGGCTGGAAGGAGAAAAGATGTGACCCTTAGCCTGATTCATTCTTAGGGTTTTCTATTTTAGGAAGGGGCAACACTTTAGGAAATTCATTTCTTTCTCACCAGCCCCCTTTAAAAGATATCATCCCGCCAAAACCGGTTTGGCTCAGTGGATAGAGCATCAGCCTGTGGACTCAAAGGTCCCAGGTTCGATTCCGGTCAAGGGCATGTATCTTGGTTGCAGGCCCATCCCCAGTAGGGGGTATGCAAGAGGCAGCTGATAGATGTTTCTCTCTCATCAATGTTTCTAATTCTCTATGCCTCTCTCTTCCTCTCTGTAAAAAATCAATAAAATATATTTTTTTAAAAAGAAATCATCCCAAGTCCTTTTGATCAGGAAGTTGGGGTATCTACATCAGCTATAGCATCAATTCTCCAAAGGGGCTCAGTATATGCATATGGACTGACTGAGGGACAATCTGAGGGGTGTCACTGGGGGCATCTCTGGGCCCTTACAGACCTCTCCTATCATCCCTGTCAAATCTGCAGAAGGTGATGGCTACAGAATCCAGTACACCTTTTGCTGTGACATTGCGGGCCCGTCAATGAGGTGTGAATGCCGCGTGCCATGACTCCACGGCCCAGTTGGTCCATAACACTGGCTCCAGGAGCGCTAACTTAGAAGCTCATTGAGGACAGGACATTAGCTCCTGGCTGTACTGCGTCCCTTCCCAGTGACTTGGGTGAACATTCACCTGTCCCTCAGCTCCTTAGACTCTTCCCACCCAGAGCCATATGGATTCAGTTGGTAAAGTAGCTGGAAAAATAGAACAGAACCGAAGAGCTACCTACCTTGCTGCCAGAAGCCAGCGCATAGCCTCCTCCCACCAGGATGACGATCTCCCAGGGCATGGTCTTCTGGAAGTCCTTCCACGTGATGATGGGCTCCATCCTCAGCGAGGGCTCCCGGTCCTCCCCTGGGTCACAGGCAGACAGGGAGGGAGAGCCCAGGGAACCGTGTGATGGGTGTGATTTGTGGAGAAAGGGGCCGGACCGAGGAATTGGACGGTTTGGGGTGCTGCTCTGCTACATTGGGGCAGAATCGGAGGGCCCGGGGCAGGCTCCTTCTGAAAATTCTGACTTGGGTATTATTTGATGAGAGCCAGCCCCAAGTCCCCCCTGGAGCTCTCACCATCCTTCTTTTTCCCAAAGCAAGGCTTCTTCGCGGGAATCAGGAAGAGGAGGAAGCCGAGGAAGATGGAGACCGTGGCATCAGTGCGGTAGCCCTTCCTGGCAAAGAGACAAGCGAGCCGGAGGGGAGGGGAGGGGAGGGGAGGGGAGGGGAGGGGAGGGGAGGGTGCCCCCGGGCAGCATCAGGTCTCAGGACAACCTCTCTGAACCCAAAGCCCCTGTAGCAGTCTGCAGGGACAGTGCCCTTCCTTCCTGCCAGTGTGCTGGCTGGGCGGCAGTGGGTTTAGTGGCAGTGGCCAGTGTGCCGGCTGGGCAGCAGTGGGTTCAGTGGCAGTGGCCAGTGTGCCGGCTGCGCGGCAGTGGGTTCAGTGGCAGTGGCCAGTGTCTGGAGGCGCAGGGCCTGGCCAGGGTAGATGACTTAGTGAGATTCACGCGCCCACTGTTGGGGCGAGTCCCAGGAGCGATCAGCAGCTGCTTGGATAAAGGAGACTGGATGGGGATGGTCCTCTTTCCCGCACGGATCACCTTCCCATGCGTGTCGTTTCTCGAGTAAGATCGTGTGCTGGGGCAGTTTGAGGCCGGGGCCACAGGGGAAGATGCAGGGCTGGGACAGGAGCCTACGTCTGCCTTTCCCTCCGCAGGCCTCAGCCACCCCCTGGCCATTGCCTCTGAAGTGTTTTACTGTATGGACATTTCCCCTGTAACTCTCACAGAAACCTCTGAGACGCCGAGGTTCTAAGAGCCTTCGTAACAAGGCCAAGTTCACACAGCTGGGTAAGTGACTCAGATCACATCCCTCTCCCTCCTCACTGCCCTGAGGGGACTTCCGATGGGACCAAGCGCCTTCCTGGCTTCACGTCTGTCTGTCCCTGAGAGTCGGGGGGGGGGGGGGGGGGCAGTGGAAACTGCCTCAAGAGCTAATGTGAGGGCTCATTCCTAAGGAGGGGACCGTACCACGTACTTTTCAAAGAAAGAATCCCAGCCAGGAACAAAGCCGGGCTCCCGGGTGAACCACAGCACGGTCATCAGGATGAAGAAGAATCCGGTCACCATTTCAGGGTAGCTGTGAAATGGAACACGACGTGGGTGACGTTCCTGCGAGCCCTGCCCCTTGCTTTGCGATGCGCCTGTTCAGAGCTCCCTCCACACGGGAAGCACGGGCAGTTACTGCTCAGCCTCTGCACTCCGGGCGGAGCGGGACGGGGCTGAGATGAGCCAGGAAGTGGTACCCGTGTTTACCACATCACACATTTCTACCGTAACTAAGCCTGCCACTGTTGGTCAGAGCAGGAATGGCCACAACTTTTTTGAGCCAAAATGACCATATATCTCAGGAGCTTTAAATTCGGTCATCCCTTTTAGCTAAGAAAAGAACCAGAAATGCACATTGAAACATTACCTATTTGAAAACATTAAAGAAAGGGAACAACTAGTGATATTCCACGACCTTGAATACATTTCAACCTAACTGTTAAAATGAGATGCATCTAATAAAGAAGTTTTCACAGCAGAATGAGTGTCCAGGTGACATTAATGACCATCTAATGCTAAATATAAAACTTCAGTAAGGACTGAATTTTACCAAGAATACGTAGAATTTTGAACAAAGAAAGCAAGGAAGTAACAGTCTATCACGTTAACAGTTGTTAACAGTTAACATTGGGTGAATACAAGTCAGTGTTAACTTTCTCTTTACATTTCCCTGTATTTTCTAAGTGTTCGACAAAGAAATATGTTCCTTTATTATTTATTATTTTTTTATTTTAATGGAATATTTTTTAAAAATAAATTTTTTTATCATTGATTTTTTAGAGAGGAAAGCAGAGGGAGAGAAGATAGAAACATGGAGGATAGAGAAACATGGACCAGCTGCCTCCTACACGCCCCTTACTGGGGACTGAGTCTGCAACTCAGGCATATGCCCTAACCAGGAATCAAACCAACCATTCTTGGTGCACGGGATGATGCCACATTGGCCAGGGGACATGTATTCCTTTTAGAAATAAAGTTTTTTAAAATACAGCTTTGCCCTGGCTGGTGGCTCAGTGTCAAGAGTGTTGGCCCACAGACCAAAGGATCACGGGTTCGATTTCCAGTCAAGGGCACGTACTTGGGTTGCAGGTTTGATCCCAAGCCCTGGGGTGAAGATTAACAACAACAAAAATACAGCTTAAACCTAAATCCTTTCACCCAAAGTTGTAAATGCCAACTGCCATAAAAGGTCACTGTAGGAAAGGTGATAGAAATGGCTCTAAAAGAGCTAATATGTAAAACAAAGGAGAGAAATGGCTGAGCGTTGGTGAGTGGATTCTCGGACTCTGTCTTGGAGTCTGTCTTTGATGCTGCCCGATGCTTTGTCATACAGGACAAAGTCCCAGCTCCCCAGGGGTCCCACTGAACCCGCGGTCCGGGCAATGCAGGGAGTCCTGACTTCAGAGAACTCAGCCAAGAGGTGGCTGTGCTGTCTGCCTTGTTCTTTGTCCTCCGGGTGCCCCACCTATGACACTCCACCCCTCACCATGGCCATACATCAGACTGGGATATAGTGAAGGGGAAGGGCGGCACCTGGAATCTGAGCCAGCTAGACTCTGGCAGTAAGTAGCATCTCTAAATGCCTGGATTTATGATTGAGGGAACCTCCCCCACGTCAAAGGAATGTCAGAAACAAGGCTGCTTCTGTGCTGGCCTTCCCAGCCATGCGTTCTCTCCTGGAGGAGAGAAGGTGAATGGCCGATTCTTACCTAATGGCTCCCAGCTTTTCGTATTCCTCTCGGATCCTCTTCTCTGACAGCTCTTCCCTTTTGGTCTTACTCTTCTTGCTCAGAGAGCAGGTCTCTTTAAAACTGAGAAGGGAGAATGAGCAAAAGAATAAAGGAACCACACTTCTGGAGATCAAGTATTCAGCAAATACTAAACGACTGGCTTGCTCTGCTCCCTCTTCTCTCCACTCACATGCTCTGCCCCTCCAACCACCTGTCATATGACTTTCATTTGCCAAGTTACACCCTCTCCTTAGCCTTCTTCCCATCCTTTAGGTCATGCATCTAGTATTTAATCAACTTGAAGTTATGTCTTACAGGCTTATGCAGTTGCTTCTACATACTTGTCTTTTGCATAATTAAGAATGTGATGGAGCATTTATGTGTAGATGTTTATATACTTGTGTTACAGATATGTGTGTGTGTGTGTGTGTGTGTGTGTGTGTGTGTGTATGTGTGTGTGTGTATCTGTCTAGAGACAAGACTTGTCTGGGTGAAAGTGAGTGTTGGTTTTTTATTTGCAATGCTGGAGATATAGAAGTATGCAGTTATTGATTTGACAGCAGTTTCTAGGTAATAAGTCAGCTCAGAGAGCATTCTTTGACCAATGGGAGCATTGGATTCCACGGGCTAATAGCAAAACTCCATTATCTCCCCTTTATGTGCATGAAGCGGGTCACATTTGGGGTAGACTACTGGTTGTGAAGAAAAGGCTTGCTGAGTGGATTAATGTTAGCAATAACATTGCAAGAGAAATGCCCAACTTGATATTTTGAGGGACATGAGCGTATTCCATACAACTAAATATAAATCACTTGTGTCTACAAAGTTAAGCTTAAGGCAACTTCTACTTGTTATCCTATTTCTTTAGAAGTTAGTTGAAATTACTCTTATGCTTTGAGAGCAAAGAAATGACATGAAACACTCTTCAACTCAGACTTTCTTTAAAAATGACAGTTCCCCTAACCAGTTAGTTGTAATTAAGAACATTTTGTTGTAGAGCTCATAGTGAAGGGCAGGGCTCAAGTATGTTGGAGCATCTAGGACAGACAATGCCTGACTTGCCGTCCAGACCCCTGTGTTCTCCTGGGGCCTTCTCTGTGGTTCCTCAGCGGCTCCCTCTTGCTGGTGCCCTCAGGGCTGTGCTGTGACCTCGGGTGAACAGGAGGGCCCTGCCTCACTGGTAGGGGCCCTGGGACTCACTTGCAGCCCAGGAAGAGCCAGTGCATCCAGAACCAGCTGACCACCAGCATGATGAGGGAGATGGGGAAGCTGAAGAGGAACCAGGTGCCAAAGTTGACCACCTCTGCGGCTGGATACTGGCTGGAGGGGAAAGAACCAGGTCAGCGATTAGAAACCGTGGATTTCCTCGTGGCATTTCGCGGGGGTAATGAGCTAAGTGCTCCTTAAGAAGCTAGACAGCAGAGCTACTGTAGAGATGATGATAACAATATGGTAAGACATGACCTCGCTTATTGGGCACTTGTACATGTTTAGAGCCCAGCCGGGAATTATGAAGTAAGCTGAAATGATGAAGTAAGCAGCTAAAATGATATCACTGAAGTGTATATGCTTTGCACTCAGGAGAATCACTCGGGAGTTGTTTGCTCTTAATTTACATAAAGATCCCGATAAATTTCCTCATCTGGTTTTCAAGACTGCAGCGAATGGAGAGGGCAGTCTGATATGCTTTTGGAGTTTTGACTGGGGGATACAGAGAATCAATTCTGAAGAACTTAGGACTCCAGAGCCTCATGGAGGTTCTAGGTATTAACTGGGCCCAATGGAGAACCAAGACTTGGACTCTCCAAATCCTTCATCAATCCTTATCTGCTGCTGCCTTAGGATGCTAGGGAGGTGGCTTAGGGCTCCTCATTCATCGTGTGGCAGAGCTGAGGCCCCCAGCCCAGAGGGCGTTTCCTGGGAAGCCAGATGGACCACACGTGAGCCATGACTTTAGCCCAGCACTGCTTCTGGTGTTTGTTTTTTGTTTGTTTGTTTGTTTTTTATCCGTGAGCCTTCTTGCTAGGGCTGGGCATCGAGTCCTCCAAGGAGGGAGCAGATTGTGCCCATTTGCATGCTGGGCACTGAAAGAGCAGGCTCTCCACAGAGAATGCAATAGGATGTAAGCATGTTTAATCTCCTCTGTCATCACAGGGACATCTACTCTTTTGCACTGTGGCTTGGTCATGGACCTACCTTACTAATATCTGTGTGCCTCTTAATGTACCATTTACCACCCAAGAAGTAGACTAAGGGAATATGAATTGGCCCAACCACAAAGTGAACCAAAAATTAAAGAGCAAACACAGAGCCTAAACAGAGTAATGTGGTGTGAGGGGTTCAGGAAGCTCAGATCCGGGGGGTTAGGTCTTAAACTTTCACTGGTCCTTTCTCCTCCCTATTCCCTTCATCCCTTCCTTTTCTTTCCTCATTTTCTTCCCGTTTCTGCTAAAATGAAAGATGTGTTTCGCCCTAGCTGGTTTGGCTCAGTGGATAGAGCGACAAGGGTCCCAGGTTCGATTCCAGTCAAAGGCACGTGCCTGGGTTGCACACTCAGTCTAACGTGCAGGAGGCAGGCAATCAATGATTCCCTCTCATCATTGATTGTGCTTGAGCTTAATATTTGTGCCCCTGCTCCACTTACTCTATATATTCTCCTGAGAAATCCCCTTCACGCCTGGCTTCAGTTTCCACGTGCGCACCACCAGGACAGACTACTATCTGATTTGTGGGGCTCCGTACAAATGCAAACGTGGGCCCGTCATTCAGTTACTACTATTAAGGATTTCCGGTGGTGCCCACAGCATGAAGCCCAGCCTGGGGCCCTCTGAGACGGGCGGCCCCGGGGCAGCACGGGCCGCACGCCATGGAGACAGTGGCTCAGGCCACAGCGAGTCTGTGCCAAAATCGAACCAAATCGATGCCATTAGCCTCAAATTTTCTCCCAAGATTCAGAGCTGTGTCTCCTAGCCGGACATCTCCATTTCTATAGCAACATTTCCTCTTTTAGGTCAAGGGCAACTCTGTTCTTCCAGCTGCTGAAGCCACGAGCCTGACAATTAGACCCGGCCTTCCCCTCTCAGGCTCTTTCTAATCCTACCAAAGCCTGCCAGGTCTGCCTCCCCGCTGCCCTGCCAACCAGGCCACCGCCAGCTCTCCCCTGGGCATCTGCAGCCGCGTTCCACATTGACTTCCTGCTGCCTTTCTCATTTCCAATCCACTCTCCTTTTTTAAAACAAAAAATCCAAAATGAGCTTTCCAATTATAAACCTCATCACCTCACTCCAAGCCTAAAGTTCTTCAAGGTTCTCCTGGCCTTTCGAATGAAGCCAGGCTCCTTAGAGGGCCTTTATGGTCCGCCTGTCCACCTTCCTGGCCTCCTCTGCCCTCTTTCATTTTCTTTTTTAAAAAAATATGTTTTATTGATATTTTACAGAGAGGAAGAGAGAGGGGACAGAGTTAGAAACATTGATGAGAGAGAATCATCGACCAGCTGCCTCTTGCACACCCCCTACTGGGGATGTGCCCGCAACCCAGGTACATGCCCTTGACCGGAATTAACCCGGGACCTTTCAGTCCGCAGGCCGACGCTCTATCCACTGAGCCAAACTGGTTTCGGCCCTCTTTCATTTTCTTTCATGTGCTCTGCTCTCTTGCTCTGAGCCCTCCTACACACTATTTGCTTTGGCGGGGAAATCTCCCTTCATCTGGTTCACCCGAACTCATGCTTCAGGTCTCTGCTTTTTGTGGTTGCCTCTTCCGGAGGCTCTGGGACAGGGTGGCCTCCCCGTGGGTCTCTCCCAGCAGAACCCTGCCCTTCTGCAGTCACATTCAGCTGAAACGACTTGGTCATCTCTTTCCCTCTCGCTACAGAACCTGTTCTAGCCCATTTCCTGCTGTATCCTTAGCGCCTCGTCACATTCCTGACACGCGGGCGGTTAGTAGACATTCGTTGACGAAGTGGATGACTTACTTGTTGAAGTGCTCCAAGAAAATGAGGCTGGTGGAGGTGCCGATGATGGTGGTCAGGCCCCCGATGGTCGCGGCGTAAGATATGCTCAGAGACAGGCACTTGCAGATCATTTGGTCGTGGTGGGACTTGTACTTTCTCTTCAGTTCCTGGTTCCTGGGGCCGGACGTTGGGACCAGTGGCTTTTCCTACCAAAGGAAAATCAGTGACTCTCCAACCCAGCTCTGGCTGTGTGGCTGATAAAGCATGAAAAACAGGGCACCGATATGCAGTGGAGAGGGTTTGAACTTGGGAGTCAGAGCGACAGATCCCAATGTCAGTTCTACCATTTCCAACCCGGCGACCCCTCCAAAGTGCACTTTCTTCTATCAAATGGGGAAAATTCTATTTTCTCTGCAAGATCGTTGTGAAGAATAGATGAAGTAATATATACAAAGCACTTAGAACACTCCCTGGCACTTAATGGATGATAAGCTATTATTTTTTTTGTGTGTGTTAATGTTATTATTAATATGTCCTGTTACTTAAACTCCAATAAAACTGATAGCCCTCCACTTAGTGTCTGAATAGCAAACAGAAGAAGGTTGATCTGTGTGGAGTTAGAATGACATCCCTGGTTGGGAGAGGACTAAAAAATAAGCCTTGAGCCCTGACCGGTTTGGCTCAGTGGATAGGGCATCGGTCTGCGGACTGAAGGGTCCCAGGTTCAATTCCGGTCAAGGCCATGTACCTGTGTTTGCGGGCACATCCCCAGTAGGGGGTCTGCAGAAGGCAGCTGATTGATGTTTCTCTCCCATTGATGTTTCTAGCTCTCTATCCCTCTCCCTTCTTCCTCTCTGTAAAAAAATCAATAAAATATATATTTTTAAAAAGAGGCCTTGGATTACAGAAGGAATCCAGCTTTCATTGGGCAGTGGGTCAAAGTGTGTGACTCTCTCCTCCTTCCCTTCCTCACTCATTTCTCCTTCGTGCCTCCTGTTGTTTACTCCCCACTGTCCCCTCCTCCTTGCACATAAGCCTCAGCCTCGCCATGGTCCTCTCAGGCCCTGCGTGGTCCAGATGATGGCTGTTCAGGGTCAAGGGTTGTTGACTTCTGGCCTCAAGTGTGAACTATAGTAGCAAGTGACCCCCTCCCCCTCCAGGCCTGGCCGTCCCTCATGAGTCTTTATGGTGCAAATGTCACGCCAGCTCAAAGGACAAGGTCACGTGGCCACATTTCTCAAAGCCCTTAACTACTTCCCTATCTCCCTAAGAGGGCCCAGGTACTTCTGGATTTTCCCAGACCTTCCTGAAAGATTCATTGATTGTCAGAGCTGGAAGAGACCTCAGAGATTCTCCAGTCAGTGGTTTGCCACGGTCCTTTCTTCTAATGAAATTTTAGCTGGACCTTCAATATATAAAACGTAAATGTGGCATTTAATTGGCATACATCTATTTTGTGATAGAGTTATACACATGTGGTCAGGGAGACTTGGATTTTGGGTGCACGATTTCATCTCTCTGTTTCATTTGAAACGGGAGGTTCAAAATTCCTACCTCATTGAGCCAAGACTATAGAGAAAATACTCAGCATAAGAAGTGTTTAATAAATGGCGGCAGTTATTTATGATGATGGATGGATGATAATTGCGATCGTGTTGATAAACACACACATTTGAATCAAAGGTTAGAAGTGGCAGTTGTGATTTTATAAAGCTTCAACATCTCTTTTACTTCTGCGTTCTGTTTAGTGGTATAGTATCGGAAAAATCCTCTTCTCACAGAAAAACAGTTGCCTTAAAATCTCCAGATGTTTAAATATTTGCAGTGTCCCTGAAGCACCTTTGAGGAATGGTTTGGGCACCTTCTGATCTAGATCAGGCCTCGGCTTTTATACTAGAGAAGCTGGGCTCAGACAGTATAGTGCCTTGCCCAGTCAGCAGTGAGTTAGATGTTTTATCTCCATGGCACACGCAGGCCAGACAGGGATGTGGAGAAAGATGGTCTGGGGACAGCTCACTAGCTTGATACCCTCGCAACTTCAAGACCAGTGCCCCTTGGGGAGCTTAAGGCATTTCACAAGGCAAACAGGGTCAGGAGGTGCAACTTAATTACCTGGGACGGATGCTGCTTGTCTTGGTGGTTTGGTGTTTTCCCGGCGTTGGTGATTGTGGGCGCACCGTTCAGGTTCTGTCGGACAGAGACCATGACACAGTCAGGAGGAGCCGGTGGTGGGCCTGGAGACGTGCCATTTGGCATCCCAGGGAGAGCACGCAGTGAGAGCCACCCAGTGCGCCTGCCTCCCTCCCGGGTTCCGTCCAGCCTGGTGCCAAGCACCCCATCTGAGGAGGCTTTTGCAATTGGGCAGAATATGGCTCTGCCCTTACAGGAGGGCGTGGCTTTCTGGAACTTCATAAGCTAATGAAGAATCCTTCATGTTTCTTTAACACAAAATGAAAAATGTTGTACACAACAAAGCCTACAGTTTGCACGGATCAGGGTCCATCGATTGGAACTGATGTGGGACGAGATGTAAAACCGGCTCTGGGGGAGGGAAGGAGGCCGAGCAGGTAGCTTTGGTTTCAATGAATGGCCCATTTTTGTAATAAGATGTTTGTAAATGGAATCCCCCTGAAAGAAATCCAAAAGATGAATCTTTGGCTCTTGAAAACCTGGGTGGCTGACGATTGGGTTCCCATGAAACAAGGCTAACCTGTGCTGTATGTGGCCACGCCCAGCGCTCAGGGCTGGGGCTCGAGCCTCTGTTCTCACACTCTGGGAGGCTGTGGGGCTCTAGGACAAGCTGTCCGGCATCTCTGACCCTGGGTTATCTCGGGGGACTTTCAGGTACCACAAAGCACAGAAGAAACCCAAGGCCATACCTTGTTCTGCATCAGAGAAGTGAAGCCTGTAGTCGAGGTGCTGGAACAAAGCAAAGGCAGCGGGGAGGTCAGCATGGACCCGCCTTTGTGCTGGGAACTCTTCCCACACACAGATCTCCCTTCATCTAGTTTACTCCCACTCATGCTCAGGTCAATGACTCTTATCGTCACCTCTTCGGGGAGGTCTAACCTCACCTCAGTCTTCCTCACCTTCCAGAGATGCTGTCCCCATTCTTAGACGTGAGACTGACATTCCTAATAGCTAACATGGAGTGCTGGTTGGTGCTGAGCACTCAAGTACGGACTTCGTTAGTCCTTGTATTGCCACCTGCATTTACAGAATAGGACACTGGGCAGAGAGAGGTCTCTAACTTCCTGAGGGCAGCAGGTGGTAGAGGCTTGCAGAGTAGGAGCTTGTCTCTGCCTGACGGGAGGTCACTATCAAGAAAGAGAAGCCCGTGAGTGCTTGTCTGAGGTGTGGGGAACAGGAGGGCCTGCACACACGGTGAAAGGCATGTGAGAGCAAGGGGACGGGGAAGTTTCCGATGGCACCTGCTCCTCAGCGGCGGTTGGTCAACTGCACATGCTGAGTGTCACACACCTGTTGGTCCCCAACCTTTGCCTCGAGGTGAGAGGAAAGTGAGAATCAAACTGAGAGGAAGGTGAGAATCAAACATTCCTGATGTACACGAGCACTAAATGGAAGTTTCTGGTTTGTCTTGGTTCTGAGAACAGTGGGTGCTATGATCTCCCCCACTGTGAGGACAATGAGGGGTCCTGGGTCATCACTCATCCCCGGACTATTTGGGGGAAGGATAGGAGCTGAGAGGGTTCAGAGGGATGTGTTCTTTGGAGAGAGTCATTAGCCTGCCGGGAGTGTGGTGAGGTTTCCTCTCCTTCCTTCCCAGATTGGGTGAGGGCAGGCAAGGGGCCCTCAGACTAGAGTTCTGAGAGAAGCTTCCTCACACCAGAGTTCTAGGGACAACTCGAGCTTCTGCTTTGGGGTTTGGGGACAATTTTTGTCCAGAAAAGAACAATGGCAAGAGGTCAGTGGGTGCTGCCCGAGAGCCAGAGTGAGGAGAAGGACCCCGGCCTGTGCTTTCAGTGCTCGCCAGTCTTGTCAGGGGTGGGCACACACGGAAGGTAGCTGGGCTGGAACCGTCCCGAAAAGGCAGAGGCCACCCCAAAACAAAGGGCTGAGGGGAGTGAGCCACCGGAACTCAGAACCAAGGGGCACGAGTGGTTGTCCGGGAGCACCTCACCGCTGTCAGGCCCAGGGCTGTGCAGAGGACACCCCTGCGACACCTCCAGCCCAGACCTGCTTGCCCCTTTTCTTTCCTGCTCCCGGAGAAGCCAGAGAGCAGTGAATGGGGGAGGAGAGAGAGTTAACTCCCTTCCCCACTTGCTTTTACCCTTGATTCTGCAGATCTGGCTTAAGGGGGGCGGTGTGGGCATGAGAGGAGATGGGGAGAGGCACTGGATGATGGGGGGAGAGAGGGTTTCAGATGAGTCTGGCTAGACTGATGAACATCTGAAAACCAGGTCATTCTTGTATCTGATGGGAACCAGGGGAGCTCTGGGCTTTGCCTGAGATATGGTCAAGGCTCGGGGTGGGCAGAACCCAATGTGCGATGTTGGGGAGTCTACCCCTTCCATACACTGGTTTCACTCAATGTGAGTTCTCCGTTTTTTATGAAAAGAGCAACGCAAGTCTGAGCTTTTACAGTGTGATATTCATCAAAAATGCCTTCAGGGCCACAGTTTGACATCGAATCTCCAGAAGAAATCAGATGTTGATAGATCGAACTCACACGAGTGTTTGAGACTATTTCTGCTTCCTGTGACGCTCACCATTGTCCTCTAGTCCCCCACCTTCCACCTAGTTTTTCTCTGCCATATCTAACGAGACCCAATCCAGTGAGACCATATCTGTAAATTTTTGTGATTCTCTAAGAATGTCCAATGACATCTATTGTGTGAATATTTTCCCATTGTTAGATTAAACATATTATTCTCCTAAGAGGGATGTCAATGTAGAGAAATTCAGCTTGGTAGCTATATAGACCATCAATACACCCCCTCAGATTTTGGGTTGCCTTTTTATCTCTCCCCGATCACTGCAATACCCTGTGTTAAAGGAAGTTGCTTTCAAGATCTTGGCAAGGTGCTCCCAGGTGTGGAGAGGAAATCGGGGCACAGGAAGATGGTGGCCTGGAAGGTGTGAGTGTGGCCTGTCCATCTGAAAGAGCTGTGTACAGGCTCGGTCCCCGCTTTCCTGACCTCAGAATGGCCCCCGAGAGGCTCTCTCTGCCTGGGAGGCGGGCATTCATACTCACTCTTCATTGACAAAGATGAGCTCCAGAGAAGGCTGGCTGTTGTTTACACCAAGACCTACAGAGCAAAGGAAAGCAGGGGATGAGATGAGGAGGCTGGACCTGCCTCCACAGGAAGGGCTCAGGGGCTCAGGGGCTCAGGGCTGAGTGGGGAAATAGGGCACAAAGGCTTCTGCTGGAGCCTGGAGCATTGAGCCCCAACCCCCCTGAAGGTGTGGTGGGACCTGGGGCTCGCCCTGGCCCTTGAGTGTTGGGAGGAAGGAACAGTGGTGGCTGCTGTCAGTGGGGGAGGAGTAAAGACTTGGCCGTTGTGGGAGGGTCTCAGGGAAGCTTCAAGCTGCGAGGACTTGGTATGGGATGGAGGGAGGGGGAAGCAGCAGATGAGGGCACTGGGCTGGTATCTCAGGAGGAGGGCAGAGGGGCAAAGGGCAGAAGGACTCCAGCAAACTGTACTGGTGGGCTCGGCCTCCTCGGTGTTGGAGTTGCTGGGCATGAGCTGGTCCTCCTCGGCATTGACCAGCTCCTGCAGGACGGCCTCCACGATGGGCATCACCATGGCGGTGGTGGACGTGTTGGAGAGCCACATGGAGAGCAGTGTGGTGCAGCTCATGAAGCAGAGCAGCAGCCTGAAGGCAGGGAGGGCAGGCAGAGCGTCAGCTGCAGGGCAACCCCAACTGCCCGCCTCCCAGGGCTCCTGGTGGGGCGGGGGGGGGGGGGGCTCCAACAGACCCGATGGGGTGGGCCTAGAGAACCATGGCCGGAATTTATCAAAAAAATTGGTTTTTTATGTCTTCCATTGGCTTTGAACTCCCAGGGCTTGGCCCAGAGAAAACAGTAAACACTTGTTGAATGATGAATGAATCACACTTCATGGGCTGGCAGCATTAATCTGAAAAAAGCCCTTACTTAAGCAAAGCATAGCTTTGGTCTTGGGGTCAGAGGGCATGGCCTTACCGATTGCTCCCTTCTCTGTGGATATTAGCTTGGGGATGATGTGTGCTCTTTGTGTGGAAAGGAATTCTATATCTGCCCTTGCAGCCAGCAGTGCTATGAGCACCTTGGCATGCCTTGCTTTGCAGCCAGGTCACCACCGTGAGTGACCAAAACACAAAGCTTACAGTCCCGCCATCCTGTCCCACTGTCAGCCTGCTGGAGGCACAGGCGAGTCCGTGTCTCTGGAAGCACCTCCCAGCTGGTGTCTTACAGGGCCAGCACTTGGAGGAAAACACGAAGAGAGCTCTCCGGTTACTTCCCGTTGGCTTTGAACACGTGCAGTTGTGTTTGTGCGGACATGGCTCTCATCTCCATAAGACAAGCCAACATAAAGGTGACCGTGCTGATTACTCTGGGTGGAACCACTGACTGCACACCGGGACCGCACCTGTACCCACGGGTCTTGCGTCTGGGTGGGCCAGGGTCCTGAGGGGGTTTTGTTCGCCTGCCCTGGATGTGCCAGCGCAGAGCACCGCAGGGGGTGGCAACTTGCTGGGATTGAGGTAAATAGAGACAAGTGGGAACTCGGCGGGATACAAATTCCTGAAGACAGTACACAGAGGCCTTAAAGGGCCTCAGTCCCTCGATGGTGGGAGGAGGCGAGTTATGCTGAGTGAAGCTGCAGTTAAGTGGGAGACAGGAACATCCTTTTAGGCAAAATCTAATGCCTGATACTGAAAAACGAATCCCAAATTATTTGTTTAGACCCTAAAGGGGTCGTCTGACTCCCAGAGGAGTCAGGGCAGTTTACATAAAATGCAGCAAGAAAGCCATGCAGCCGAGACCGGTTTGGCTCAGTGGTAGAGCGTCGGTCTGCGGACTGAAAGGTCCCGGGTTCGATTCCGGTGAAGGGCATGTACCTTGGTTGCGGGCACATCCCCGGTAGGGGGTGTGCAAGAGGCAGCTGGTCGATGTTTCTCTCTCATCGACGTTTCTAGCTATCTCTCTCCCTTCCTCTCTGTAAAATATCAATAAAATATATTTTTTTAAAAAATTTAAAAAAAAAAAAAAGAAAGCCATGCAGCGGAGCAGGGGTGAGGCTATCCTGACTGTCAACCTGACTTTCCTGCACGTTTCCCAAGACTGTGAACTCTCCCCGCTTCTGGGAGCACAGAGAGCAGACCAGGTTGCGAGGCAGGCCTTGCGTGGCAGACGTGGTCCCACGCCACAGGACAACATGTGTGGCCCGGTCAGTGAAACCGTCACACCTCCTAATGACAAAGGAGGAGCCACCGCTTCCTGTCCAGCCTGTTCCCCGATGAACCCGAGAAAGGTTGGGAACCAGCTGAGCTCAGTCCGTCCTGTTTCACCCCGTGAGCCCTTCCCATTTTGTGACCCACCGCCCCCGCAGAATGGGTTGCTCAGATACATCGTTTAGACTGCGACAGTTAAGTGGCCCCAGAGTCACACACCCAGGTCCCCCTCCCACGGGTGCAGGCCCTGCCGTTGGAGGGGGAGGTGGGAGCCCCCGGCCTTGCTGGTCGCCCCATCCCACCGGTGGGAGTGGACATGCCCCGGGGCCACTTACATGCCCGGCTTGGCTCCGGCCATCATGACCATGCGCAGAGCGATGCGCTTGTGCAGGTTCCACTTCTCCACGGCCGCCGCCACGCAGATGACGCCCACCAGCAGCAGCGTGGTGTTCTTGAAGTACTCGGCCGCCACCTGCGGGGCCAGCAGGTCACCCCCACCCCGCCCAGGGCCCACTCCCTCTCCATTCCCCCCCCCCCCCCCATGGCCTGCCCTTCCCTCCCCTCCCCTCCCCTCCCCTCCTCTCCCCTCCCCAGCATGGCCATGCCAGACAAGCCTTATCCTCAACCAGGCAAACAAGGAGCAGGGAGTTGAGGGTTATTACAGTAGCTAACTGTTTTATATATTTAAAAACATTTTGTTTTTAATTTATATATACATGTATGCATACTACCTTGGGCAGGCTCTATCTTAAGAACTTCACAAAGATTATTTAATTAAACCTGACAATAACCCCACAAGGTCAACATTCTTGTTCACCTTTTTAAAGATATAAAAACATTGTAAATATGACTTCAAAGAATAATCATACTTATAATTTTATCTTAATTCTTAAAAATTATTTAAATAACCCCAGGTTTGTTCCTAAGTGTAATTTTTTCTTTAGCTTTTGTTGTTGTTGTTGTTATAAAATTAATACATGTCCATTATGGAAAACTTCAAAATATGGAAATGTAGCCCTGGCTGGTTTGGTTTAGTGGTTGGAGTGTGGGCTTGTGGACCAAAGGGTCCCAGGTTCGATTACTTGGTTGTAAGTTCTCTTGTCCCGTTAGGGGTGTATGTGGGAGGCAACCAATTGATGTGAATTTCACATGTCTATGTTTCTCTCTCTCTCCCCCACTCCCGTTCTCTAGAAATCAATAGAAAAACTATCCTCAGGTGAGAATTAAAAATCAAACAATCAAAACTATAGAAATTTAAAGATAAAATTACCCTGAAGACTACCACTGTTAATACTTTGGTATGTTCTTCAATTTTGTAATGTCTATATTGATGCATGATTGGATTTATATAATATGTACAGTTTTATATTCTGCTCTTTTTTTATTACATCATACCCTGCTCATTTTCTTATGAGATTTAAATTTATTGGAAAATTTTTATGTTAATGGCAGCATAATGTATCATAACATTTATTTGACCATTTTCTTTATGTTGAATATTTAATTTTTTTTTCCTACTACAAATGCTTAAGTTGTTAACCTTATATACCGGTAATATCATAGGGATAACATGCCCTAGTTGGTTTGGCTCAGTGGCTAGAGCATCAGCCTGTGGACTGAAGGGTCCCAGGTTTGATTCCAGTCAAGGGCACATGCCTGGGTTGCAGGCTCAATCCCCAGTAGAAAGCTTGCAGGAGCAGCTTATCAGTGATTCTCTCTCATCATTGATGTTTCTATCTCTCTCTCACTCTCCCTTTCTCTCTGAAATAAATAAAAATATATCTTTAAAAATATCATAGGGCTAATTCAAGAATTAAAATCAGGATACATAGAGGAATGTGGAGCTTCATACCAGGAGAAGTCAGCAAATTTAAAAGTTACTAACCCAAGAGGACACCTATAATACTTTCAACAATAAAGATACATTAAGAAAATAAAAATAAAAGTTATTGACCCAGGGTAGGGGGAGGTGGGGCTTGGGCAGGTTGCAGTACGGAGGGTAGAGGAAGGAAACTGCTGGTTTTTCATTGAGTGTTTCAGTATTGTTTGAGCTTTAAACTCAGCACGGGACACTTTGATAACATAAAAGTCAAAATAAAGGCAGTTGCCTCCCATTCCTCCTTCTCCCTCTTGCCCCCATGATTTCCTTGTGTCTGGTTGCTGAGTTTTGTGTAGGAGACCCGGCATCTGCCCTCTCTGTGACCATTTCCTGGAGGAAGAGCCCTCTGCTTCTGGTTAAACGCGTTCTTGTCCCCAACCCCAGGCTTCACTAACGCTGTCCCAGTGCTCCCAGAGGGCGGAGAAGGCTCCGCTGGGCTGTGGCTGGCTGCAAAGGGTGGGGAAGCCACTGGGCTGGGCCCAGGGATGGACATGCTGCCCCCTAGTGGGAGGTGGAAGCAGGCAGGGATGCCTGCGGGCAACTGCTGAGCTGGGGGCCCAGGGCGTTTCTCACTGCACCCTTCCCTTCCCTTCCCAGGATACCTAGCAGGTGACCTTGTGGTGGAACCAGAGTTTCATTTCCTCTGTGCACCAAGGAGGGATGTCCCGGCACTGGCCCTGAACACCTGGGCCCAGGTCAGCTTAAGCCGGATGCCGGCTCTCTGCTGCTTTCTGATTTTGTTTGGCGGGCTCAGCTCTACCCAGTGTCCTCCCTGCCCCCCTAGTAAGTGATGCGAAGCGCTTGGGCGATGAGCCTGGGTGTAGTTTGTGAGTAGGGAGCAATGAGTCAAGTGGTAACGCGTGGGGCCTCTGCAGTCAGCCAGGCCTGGGCTGGGAGGCCCTGGGTAAGACACCAACCTCTCTGGGCCGCATTTTCCTTTTTGTAAATCTAGCATTAAGCGAGGATTGTGTGAGCTCCTACCTTCTGTAAAGATGTTGTGAAGATTAAACGGCACATGGCCACTGGGATCCCTGGGACTCAGTGGGCCACACGGAGGCTGCCGGGCCTGAGGCCATTGCACGTGGAGCGGGCCCAGGCCCAGGACTGCCTTTCGCTTTTATAAATTAAAATCCCGGCCAATGGTGGTGCTTGTTAGCTGTCTGGCCCACTGAATTTCTTTTACAATAAACACTGGAGTTCTAGGATTCTTAGTGATTATGCTAATCGTTTCCTAAAGTATGTTGTGTGCTCACATTTGCACTAAGCATTCTTCCCCCCCACTAACTAATTTCCAAGATTAACACTCTGTGAGTTGGGAGGCTCTGTGATGAAGCTTGTTAGAATTGTCTGCACGGAGAAGAAAGATTTTAAAATGAGCCTCCTCCCTTGAGTAGATGCACGGTTTTGTGACGTTCTCAGTGGTGATTTATTGCCCTTTTCTGCCCTGTGGTTTTTCTCAGTGTGCCACGTCACTGGATTTGGAGAGCAGAGGTGTTTCTGGACTGCGTTTTAGAAGGGATTGGCTCAAGGAAGCTGCTTTGAAAAGGCCGAGCTGAATGTAACAATTTAGAACTTGGGTTCTGGACTTCCGGCAGCTTAGTTTTAGGGGTTGCTTGATTGTCTAGACGAGTTGTATGCTTTTGGATAAAGGGCTGAACCCATGTAGCTCGCCACTCCAAACTTTTCAGTGTGATCAATAATCCGTGGCTCATTTACCCGTCATGACATGGGCCCTCAGCAAGATCATGCAGGCGGGCCCTTAGGCCAGAGCCTGGCACGTAGGAAGTGCTCAATAAATGCTCATTGTGAACATTAAAGAAGTAAGAAAAAGCTCCAAGATGAGATTGAGGGTTAGGAAGCAGGGGTGCCAGTATGATAAGCTGAAGGAATGAGAGAAATAAGTGAGATAAAGAGCAAGTGGACCTAAAAGACAAAAATTCCTCCAGATTTTCTTAAGTGAGGGCAAGTGCATTGCCAGAGCTCTCTGAGCCGGCCGGGAGCCAGAGGCACAAGGACAGAAATGCTGCTGAATGTAGTCCTTTAACTAACCAGCTCATCGTTAGTGAGCTGCAGGTGACCTCTGTTAGCGACAAGCTTTTAAAAACATCACTTAGGACAGACAAATTATGTATTGCTCTCTAGATAGGTTTTCAAATATATATATTTTTTAATTTAAAAAAAGGGGTAGGGAGTATAGAGTTTCCTCAAAAAATTAAATATGGAATTCCCATTTGACCTAGTGATCCCACTTCTAGGAATATATCCTAAGAAACCCCAAACCCCAATAAGAATGAATGTGTGCACCCCTACCTACACTCATAGCAGTGCAACTTGCAATAGCTGAGATCCAAAAACAGCCCAAGTGCCCATCAGCAGATGAATGGATAAAAAAGCTGTGGTACATCTATGCCATGGAATACTATGCAGCTGTAGAAAAGAAGGAACTCTTATCATTTACAACAGCATGGGGGGACTTGGAGAATATTATATTAAGTGAAATAAGCCAGTCAGAGAATGACAGGTATCACATGATCTCACTCATATGTAGAATCTAATGAACAAAATAAACTGATGAACAAAATAGATCTAGAGACTTAGAAGCATGGAACAGACTAATCTCAGAGGGAAGGCGGGAGGGTGAGTGAGAGATTAACTGGGGAACTTATAAGCGTATATGCATAACCCATGGACACAGAAAGCCTGGGAGGAGGGGTGCGGGGCTGTGGGGTGAAGGGGGTCACTGAGGGAAAAAGGGGCACATCTGTAATACATTCAACAATAAAGATAAATTTAAAAAATAAAAAGGGGAGGGGAGCTACAGATCTGTTGCTAGAAGTTTGAGGAGAGTGGAAATCTGGCTGTTAACCTTAGACTCACACTCAGAATAGTGTGCAATCCTCATGCCTCCCCAGGAGGTGGGCCTGTCTGTCATTGGCAGCGTACTCAACTTGCTCAAGCCTGCTCAGTGCCCACACTGATTCCCACTCCATTCGGCCTCACTTCCAGTGTGGAACCAGGGCGTTTCCGCGCGGCCATGCTCCTTGCTCACGGCCAAGGCCGACAGGGACCAGCAGGGTGTGTGGGCCTGACATGGGCATTTGGTGGCTTTGGGTGGCTCCCCTGGGAATCTCAGCCAATCAGCCCCCGGCTCTCTCTCTTGTCAAGTCAGCTGGCAGTGGGCTTCTGCAAATGGCAGGCATGCCACAGCCCCTCAGGAGGCCAGCAGTGGCCTCTGGCAATGGACCTATTTTGAGGGTGTTTTGGTTCATCTGAACAATTTTGCAGCCAAATCCCGTAAACCCCAGGAGGGGATGCCTGGACGGTTCCCCAAGAGCGAGGGAGCCCCCACCACGCCATTGCAGCTGCTTCCTGAGCTGAGCAGCCAAGTCCTTTGTATCTGGCTCTCAGCCCCTCCCAGGGGCAGGATGCTGCCTCTACTGGATCCCTGTGTGTGAACCCTCCTGAGCCACCTGGTTTGAGGGCAGAGGCTTTCAAATCACACTCACCGCCTGTGGGAAGGGCCCTAGCAGCCTGGGCTCTGGGTCCCCATCCCTAAGTTGAGTAGGACTTTCTCCTCCAGCCCTGTGTGTATTGGGTCTCCCGAGATTGGATGAAAGAAAGTCTTTTGTTGCTTAAAACAACATTTTTTGCAAACCGTACCCTAGAGAAGCTCAAGCAGAGAGCCCCGATGGGTGCTGACCTGGCCCCGAAGTTGGCCCGGCTCCTGCATAGCTGGACTTGCTGACATAGAGTCCCCAGTTCCCCCAGGGCTGTCTGAGCTGCCCCGATGGGGGGAACTGGGCTGGGCTCTGCGCCCAGAGGCAACGCACTGGCTCCTTCTTTCCCACAGAAGCACCAGCTTGGCCCCAAAGGCTACGAGATCTAGATGTTCCTGGTTCCAGTCCCTGCGAGGCCTGGGCGTGGAGCTCCTCTCTGGGCTGTGTCTGGATGGCTGTGGGTGGCAGGCAGCCTGGAGTTAGGCAGGTGGCCGGGCTCAGGTGCTGGACCTACATCTGCCCAGGCGTGTATGCAGGAGGGTCAGCCTCCATGGTGTGCGGAGGCCAGAAGACAGAGTGGAGATTGGCGTATCACATGCCCCAGGTTTAAACAAACAGAGAAAGCTGGGGTCTAGGCATTGGTCAGAACGTTCAGGAACAGACAGGGAAGCAGATTCATGACCCCAGACCCAGGCATCACTTGGCTGTTACGGCTGTTTTGTTACCCCAGCGGGACCTGCTTCTCTTGACCCGGCAGGAGCAAGAATCTGGACAAGACTTGCGGGGGGCCTGCAGTGAAGGGCCGCTGAGGCGGTGGAGGGGGTGTGTGTCTGTACGCACTCGGGAGGGGTGGAGAGAGAGCAATCACTTCTGACCCTGGGCGTCCTGGCAACCATCCCAAGACCCAGCATTCAAACCAGGCTGTTCATTGCCCCAGAGACCCCTTTGCCCCTCCTCTGTGCCTTTCTCCTATAAACAGTGGATCTTCGCTAGCTTGATTGACACAGGTACTGTCCCATTAGAAGGCCTTAGAGATCTTTAGAAGCAGATACAATGAGAGCAGTGGCATATGCTGGAGGCACAAGCAAAACCTAAAAGCAAATCTAAAATATAGGTCCGAGCTCTGTATACCAGTAGAGAGAAGTATTGGCCAGATGCCCACCAGATCGCAGAATCCTCAAGTCAGAGGGTCCTTAGTGTCCAGCCCTCTCCCAAGGCACAAAGTCTACCTCTCGAATCCCGTACATGGTCATGTGGCTGCACTTCCAGGGACAGGGGCACCAGGACTACACACGCTTCCCTCCCACGCAGCGGGATCTCCCTTCGGTGCTTTGGTTCTTAGGTTCTGGTTTGACCCGTGAGCTGGTGTGTTGAGCTGTAGAAGCCAGAAGTCATGCTCCTCTTGAGTTTTCTCTATTCTTCATTGACTCACGTCTAGATTTTTGGTATCTTGGCTAGCTACCTCTGAATGAGCTCCTGTCCAGAACCTGGTGCTTTGGACACCTATGTTTGCCAATTCAGCAGATTTCACTACATTTTGGCCAATGGTTAAGAGCACAAGTTCTGGGATCATTCAATCCTGGGTTCAAGCTTTACTATTTATTAGCTGTGTAGCCTCCAGTAAGTTACTTACCCTCTCTGAACTTAAGTTTCCTGCTCTGTGAAGTGGAGATAAAAATACTGGCCACTTTATAGAGGATTAAATGATGGAATGCATGTAAAAGACCTCCCATAGTGCCTGGCATAAGGTAAATGCTAGAAATTCTGGCAGCCGCATTGTACTGGTAGACGATGCATGCTGAGTTTGTACTCTACACAGAGCCAAGGGTCTTTTTCACACGCACTGTTAACATTTATCCTTATTACATTTCGTTTTGGCAGTTTTAGTTCATTGTCTTAGTCTGTCAACATTGATTCTGTCCCCATACAGTAGCTAGCCCATCCATCTCTGAGTCATCTGCAAATCCAGTAACATGCCTTTTATATTTTCACTTGGGCTCTCCCTCCAGTCCGCTGCCAATACATTACTCAAGAGTGTCTAGGCTCTGCCGGTCAACCAGCATTCTGTGCTGTTGTCCAGCCCATATTGGCTCCTCTGATTGGGAAATTTTTTCCCATGGAAATTGTGTAGGCTCCAAAGAAAAAGTTAATTTATGTTCCACAACTTTTGTTTAAAAGACCAGGGAAATTATGAAGCTGTTTAGAAAGACTCCAATCAAAAAGTGGTCAACATAAACTTGGGGCACTTGACTGGGTAAATTTCATTTATCTACAACATTCCTTCCTGGGGAAGTATGTAACCCCTCTGCAGTGTTGGAAAGTGAGGCATTATTGCATAGGGTCTCCCATATTTTTCCACATGGTTTATACTTCCTCTCTGCTAGAACAGAAACCTCCTAAGGTCTGGAGTCACTTCTATAATTTCCTATCTTTTTTTTTTTAGCACCCGAGTTCCATAGACAGAAGGCAGTCTAAGCTGTGCACATAACAAACTCTTGATTCCTGCCAACCAACAAGTCACCATAAAAATGAGCCACTTCAGACACACATTGAGCTGACAGTGGGAAGCTCAGAAGCTCATCTGTGATATTGAAGAGAGCAGAAATTAAGCGTTTCATTTTTGTCACCCTCAGGGTGCCCTCAATATCCTATATCGCTCACGGTAGATACAAAACTCAGAAAATACTTTTCCGAATGCTGAGTGGGTAACATGAGGGCCGAGGCCACAATCCCAGAGTCCCACTGATCCTATTACCCACATGCCGGCCTTCATGTGGAGAGCACACTATGGAAACGCCATCAGGAAACATTGCAATCAAGAAACTAACTGAGAGCCCACATGCAGTAGACATCACACATCTGAGAGGGCGGGGATCTTGGTGGAGAGAGGACAAGTCTGCAGAAAGTTGGTGCGTCTCATGCACCATTTAAAGGCTAGAGACATCAGATTGGCTCCAAGGAAAGAGAACACTTTTAGGCAAAGTCTTTGGAGAGGCTTCACCAAAGAGGGTACTTGGGTAGGATTTTCAAGGCTAAAGGAATTGGAGAGAGCTTTTCAGGGAGGAAGAGTGGTCTGAGTCATGGCAAGGGGCTGGGCAAGCATGCAGTAGGTTTGGGGAGTGACACGTAGATGCTTTTTCTGGAATAGGGAGCTCCCGCTGATGCCAGGCTAGTTTTTCCCAGTGAGTGTGGCACTAGCTGGTGCAAGGGTGTGCTGGAGGCTGTGGCTCAGAGTTAAATGACTCACCAAGAACTCTAACCCATGTCCTCTCTCTTATTGTCATTTGTCTTCTAATCTGAGTTTGATGTCCAATTAAACAGACTATATTTGACCTACACTGCTCTCTGTAGCCCAGTTGCTAAATATCACCAAGCCACTTGGTCATACAGATAGCATAGGCATATATATATATATATATATATATATATATATATATATGTAATATTTTTTTCTTTATTGATTTTTTACAGAGAGGAAGAGAGAGGGATAGAGAGTTAGAAACATCGATGAGAGAGAATAATCAATCAGCTGCCTCTTGCACACCCCCTACCGGGGATGTGCCCGCAACCAAGGTACATGCCCTTGACCGGAATCAAACCCAGGACCTTTCAGTCCACAGGCCAACGCTCTATCCATTGAGCCAAACTGGTTTCAGCTAGCATAGGCTTTTTTACCTCAAATAATAAAACTTGCCCCCGGCTCTGCCAGTATTGTCTGTCTCCAGCCCCAGCATACCAATACCTAATCCTTCACTGCCAGTCTTCCTTTCCTTCTCGCAGTCATGTTCCCTCCCAAACGACTGAAATGGGCAGTTTGATGAAGATCACTGGTGGAGGGAGAGGAACTCGGGGTCCAGAACAGCATGTGCAAAGGCTTAGTGCTATGGGGTTGTTCTGGAGGATGAAAAACCTTTTCTTTAAGTGCTTTGTGCATCTTCCTTCACCTTGAAGCTTCTTTCACTGGTCTGGCATTGACTCAAGCTGGGGCTGGGGTTCAAGGGGACTAACCTCGCTGGATCGGAGGACTCCAAAGAACGGGTAGAGGAAGGCGGGCACCAGGGCTGCAGCTCCGAGGGGCACGGCCTCAGACACCCAGTACACAGCGGTCACGATCAGCACGTACGCACATGAGGCTTCCTGGAAGGGGAAGAAAGTGGGTGGTGAGTCACAGGGCCAGCCACTGGCACTGAGAATCCAGAGGAGAGCCAGGGCAGAGGCAGCAGGCACCCAGACTCAGAAGTGGGTACTGGGTCCCAGCCCTGGCAGGGGAGTGTGGTGGAAACGTGTGGGACCCGTACACAGGTGTGTGAAGTAATGGCTGCTCCTCAGGGGAACTGACGCCTGCCAGGCAGTTTGCATTGGCCTCCGACAGGGTGGCTATGGGGCTGTTAGACATTGTAGCTCTGCTGGTTCCTGAAGCTGTGCGGGGTTGGGACAAAACCAACCACAGTGTTCAGGGCTGAGGTCATGTATATAAAGGTGGAGTTTCCAGGAGGATACTTTGATGTCAAGTTGATTGGATAATAGAGGTTCTTGGGGGTAGCTGAAAGTAGGGATCAATCTCTGTGATGGGTTCATATGAGAGCTCTGACATTGTCCCATTAGGGGCCAGTAATTCCTGCTGTGGGGGGCTGTCCTGTACTTGGTAAGATATTTAGCAGGATCCTTGGCCTCCACCCATTAGATGTCAAAGTCTCTAGATATCGCCAAGTGTCCCTTGAGGGCAGAGGGGAAATCGGTGTCCTCAGTGTCTGGTTCTCATTGCTCTGGGACTCCATTCCACCTGCTGGACGCAGGAGGAAGCATTCTTTTGAGAAAGGAAATAAGGATTGCTAGGACCTGGAAATGGACCAGTTTCCCCAGCCCACTCCCTTTGCTGGTTGCAAAGAATAAATTAATGCAGCATTCTTATATAAAAAATAGCCCTCCTTCATTTCAGCCTCCAGTAATGCTGGCTTCCTGAAATGGTGAATGATCAACTGGCTTACGATTGGGAGAGGTCACTGTCCAAGGGTCTTAACAATGGACTCGGGGGGCCGCTGTGTAAAAGACCCAAGATGACTGTGGGTTCCTCAGATTATACTTAGTTCTAAACCGTCTGAGCTCAGAGCTGACCTGCCCCGAAGCTGGCTGGTGATCAAGGAACCTGACAAATCTTGTTCTGTTTATTTCTCCTTTGGGTTCAGAACAAGTGTCTTCACACTCTCGCACAAAAGCTACAAAAGGTCGCCGTGATGAGTGAAGGTCAGAAGGAGCGATTAGCCCAGCTTGGCCGGATGGGCCCTCGCTCCCTCCTCACATGCAAGCATTACGGGGTTGGGGCTCGTGGAATGGGAACGAATCCCAACGATTGTTGACTGTAGCTCCCACTGAGAACTCCTCCGGGGCCAAGAGATCGCAGAGAAGTTAACATTTTTTGCAAGTGCTGATAAGACAACAGAACCGCTAGTGGAAAAATAAAAAGGCTCCTCCGTTTGTAAAAGAATGCAATTTAGAGAAATACCTCCTTTGCTGTAGAAATAAAACTACCCAGAGGAATTCAAAGCCCTTTAGCCCACGCAAGGCCACTGACTCCCACCTTTTCCTGGGAAGGAGACAGCATGGCCGCTCTTAACTGCTGTTGAAGATAAAGAGGACGGACCATCCCTCCCTGAGAAATGCTTATCCCTCCCTGAGAACCTTCAGTCTTTCTTGTTCTGGTCATTTCAGGGCCCCAGGGTCAGCGAGGGGGGACGGGGAGGCAGACAGACTGAAAATGAGAGACAGAAACTTTCCTTGAGCCAGGCACCACTTCGCTTCGAAGTAGGAGGATTTGAGTAAGCCAAGGTAAACTTTGTGATTGTAACTGTTGTTAAGAATTCGAATAGGTTACTGGAGCCACCTTCACCCAGCAGTATTAAGAACAGGAAAGCCTGGCTGGCGTGGATCAGTGGTTGAGCATCGACCTATGAACCAGGATGTCGTGGTTCCATTCCAGGTCAGGCACATGCCCAGGTTGCAGGCTTGATCCCCAGTAGGGGGCGTGCAGGAGGCAGCCGACCGATGATTCTCATCGATATTTCTACCCGTCTCCTTTCCTCTCTCTAAAATCAATCAATTAAAAAGAACTGGATAAAGTACCACCACTGTCACCTGGACTTTCCTTAGAGCAGATGAAAAACCAAGAGACCACCTTTAGAGGGCTATCCATATATTCCTCACTCAGTTCCCCCGTGGAATTTACATAGACTTCCTTTGCCCCTTCTCAGCCTCCTCAGAATTCAATAGTAAGCTTATATCCAGTCACCCCAAAATACCCTGTGAAGTTTGATTACAGAGGTCCTGTGTCCCCACATCTGGCCCGTAAATGGTAGGTAGCTCAGTGTTGGTTGAACTGAAGTGGGCCCCTCTGTTGGCCAACAGCTGTCTGTCATCTAGCAGAGAACACGTTCTGAGAATTCCAGGCCCCTCACCACCGCCACTGGCCGGCAGGTGTGTAGGGCATGGCACGTATTCAGGCTGTGTGTGCCTTTAAGGGCAAGTGTTGTCACTTGTGGGTTTTTTGCTCTTGTTTACAAATAAGGGGGAGGGTCCAAAGGGGGCATTCCCCCCGTATCAGACGCTTCCTCTCATGGGCTGGCTTCTTTCCTGGGACCTGCCTCATATGGTTGTCTCTGCTCCTTTTTCATGCAGTGATATCTCCTACCCCAGGACATCCCATCCAAACCTCACTGGAAGGGGCTTGTGGTCTATGTATTTGCTGTCATAGTGATTGGGAGGCCTTTCTGAAATCTACCTTGGGAGCTGGGTGTAACTTTTATCCACTCCCCCCGTACCCCCGAAGCAGGGCTTAGTTATGTAACGTGGTAAACTGAGTCTGGGCTCTGGTTTTAGAGAGCTGGATAGGAAAAAGGGAGGTCTAACCCAGGGCTGGGCAAACTACGGCCCGTGGGCCGGATCCGGTGAGTAAAACTATTGAATTAAAAAAATAAAAATAAAAAGACCGTACCCTTTTACATAATGATGTTTGCTTTGAATTTATATTAGTTCACACAAACACTCCATCCATGCTTTTGTTCTGGCCCTCCGGTCCAGTTTAAGAACCCATTGTGGCCCTCGAGTCAAAAAAAGTTTGCCCACCCCAGTAAAATGTAGCTTGTCACCTTGAAGGACCACCAGAAGCACAGGCGAGGGGCTGCTATCCAGGCCACTTCCCTTGGCTCCAGCCCCGAGCAAACAAGCCCATTTAGGAATCTGAAGGACTAAATATCAGAATCTAAAAATGGGGTGCAAGGCAGGAAGGATGGTGACCTCAAGGTGCTTTCAGTCCCCGTAGAGGAGGAAGAGCAGGCCCTTGTTGACACTGTGACACACAGAGAAGTCATCTTCGCAGGCCACACGGGGGTGGTGGCCAGCTGGCTGCGTCAGCTCCCAGGCCATCAGCCACCGGGCTCCATCCAGCTGGCCCGGGGGCTGTGGGCCGACCCATCTGCCCGCCCCTAGCCAGGTGAACTGGCTGGGAAGCTCAGGGGTAGCGCATTTCTATTTCCTTAAGGCGCTGGTCCTTAACGGGGTGATGCTGCCTTCCAGGGGCTGTTGGGTAGTATCTGGAAGCACAATTGGATGTCATAGTGGGGGGCGGGCAGTATGTGTGATTGGCATCTAAGTGGATGCTGCTAATCAATGTACAATGCACAGGACAGCCCCCCCTATGTCACTAGTGAAAATGTCACTAGTGTGGCTATTGAGGACCCTGTCGCAACTAAAGGAGAAACTCAGTCTGAAAAAGGGGCCAGTCAAGAAAGGGCGCGTCTCCTAATTAGCGTAAGTCCAGCTTTAAAAACATCTCTGCAAACGATGAGCAGAGCTCCTCTGTCCTTCCCCTTCTCCCACACTACCTCCCCCAAATTACAGCTTATTTTGCCCACTTCAATCGTTTATTATTTTTCTTTTTGTGGACACTTCTTACTAGTCATTGGTAACTAAGAAGCTCAAAGACGGGGTCTCAGGATGAAATGTGGGGGGCACTGCAGTTCCCCAAGGATGGGGCTGACTTCAGGGGACAGGGGGCGCCTGGTGTGCTGTAGAGAAGAGGGTTGCAACGAGCCTCTGGTTGACATCCCCTTATTAAACCCATTTGGTGTTGAGTAAACAAGCGTGAAAAGAAAGGGAAACTGGGCCAGGAGAGCTGTCAGCAGTCACCGCCGCCTGCTGCTCCAGCCCGTTTTCAATCAGCGTCTCCCGGCGCTCTGGGCCCTCATTCTACTAAAGATTTAAGCCAGTTTGTTATTAAGGAGAAACATCTTAATCCCCGCTATGGAACTTCGTAGCTTACTCTCGGTTACCAAGCGACTCAGGAAGCCGCGAGGAGGGTGCGCTTCCCTCCCACAAACACGATTAACCTCTCCCGGCTCACTTTCCCTAAAGTCTCAGGGGCATTGGTATATGGGATGTGTGTCTGTGTGTGTGTGAAGCCACTGAGGGGGGCGGGAGGAAGAGGGAAAGGAAGAGGAGGGGGCAGGAGGAGAGGGCAAGGAAGGGAAGGGAGTCAAGCGATGGTCTGAGGCAAGCCAAGTCAGAGCCAAAGCTGTGGTTCCTCTGCTCCCACCAATGGTCTGGGGTTGGGGGCGCTTGTTTCTCTTTTATCATGCCAGTTGATGTTTCTCCTTCAAGAACACAGAGAAGACAGCACAGAGGTTGCAAACAAGGAAAAGGGGGTGGCCGGGGACCAGGGCAAGATGCTGAGCTCTGCTTTCAGTTCAAAGTTCAAAGGGAACTTTGGAGATGAAATGACAAATCCGGGTTATCGAGCTGGAGACCCGCCACCAAAAGCCTGCCCCCACCTCCTCACCCCCCCCACCCCAACCCCCCAGCCGGCTCTGCTGTCCCTCCCTACCCGCTCCTCAGTGCCACCCAGTGAGGCCGTCCAGCCTCCCAGCTGCTCTCCCCTACGGATGGTCACACACGAGTCCTGACAGCCACCCCACCGGTCGAGGTGTCCTCATCCGCACACGGCCGCCCTGCGCCAGGAAGGCCACTGATTTGTGGCCCCTCTGCCCACTTGGCTGCCCCTCCTTGGGGCGCAGGGAAGGGGGACTGGGAGTGAGATAGGGGGCCGCCGGGCATGGCAGTTTTTAGGAAGGAAGTATTTCAGCCTTCTCCAGGAGAACACTTCCATTTCTTCAGACCAACAGCAGAACACCTGGAGGAGCTGCCTAAGCGCCCCCTCCCCTCCCCTCCCACCTCCCCCGCCTGCCCCCCGCCTGCCCCCCGCCTGCCCCCCGCCTGCCCCGGCCCGGTACTCACGCTGCTGGGGTGGAGCATGGGCAGGGGCAGCAGCAGCAGCGGCACCAGGATGGACAGCAGCAGTTTCCTGGCCCCGAGGAGGCCCTTCAGCAGACCCATCCCGGACCGAGCGGAGCCCGCGGCGGCCGGACAAGTGCCTTCGCGCGTCCCGAAGACTCCTCGCGCCTGTCGGCCTCGCAGAGCCCTGCGGCGGCGTGGGCAGAACAGGAGGGCAGTTCAGCCCCTGCTGGCCGGACGGCTGGGCGCCTCGCTCCCGCTTTAGGTGGGATTGGGGAGCATGGTTTCACCAGCCAAAAGGAACCGGGAAGGGATGGTGACCCGAGGCATCGCGGGTCCCCTCTTTTGCTGGGTCAGGAATAGAGTAACTTCATGCGAGGGCCGGCAAAGGACCCCTTAATCGATCAGAATCCCACCTCTTCGGTAGCCGGTGGCCTTGCAGAAGAAGTCATGGAAAGGCTTTACAGATGTAAAGATACCAAGAGTACGCCGTGCCCTCCATCACTGTCTTCCTCTGTGGCCTCTTTGGGGCAGTGCCAGCTTCACCTCCTACCTGTGCTCCTTCCTTCACTGGACACCCACCTTCTTCCCTCAAACAAACCTAGCACCCCCCTTTCCTTAAGCCAAGGCCCCCCCAAGTTCGTCAGCAGAGGATGCAGACTTCAGGTAGGGCTGGCTTCTTTCCTGGCACCTGGCACCTTCACTGGGTTCAAATTTCTCTCCTTCAAATTGACCTCCCACTTATGATGTGCCTTGAGCCCCGGACCTCTGGAGCAGGGGGAAAAAAAAAAAGTCCCCGGACATTCCTAGTTGTCACGGGACAAAATCTTGCTGGAGGCCCACCTTAACTCCCACCCACCTATAGGAAGCCGGACCGAGGCGGTAGGCCCGCCCATTCCCCCAGCCAATCAGCGCGGCTTGATTGGACCCAGCAGGGGCCTGCTGATTCTGCAGAACTTAGGCAACTTGCAAAGCTTATTTTTGTTTCTCAGACATCCCAGGGGCTGGAGTGATGACCATCATTGGAAACCTAACCCCGCTTCCCCAAGCTCTGCTCTGTCGTAGGCAGGGGACTCGAGGACACAGACCTTGCCCTGGGAGGGCCACGGCTGCCTAGGCCTTCCGAGGAGGATGTGTCTGGTGGCAGGCGGAAAAGAAACGATTAATCCCCGAGACATTTGCCCCAGAGTGCACAGCACGAACCCTTCCAGACTTCCCAGGTGGCCCAGAGCGTCTGATAGAGTGCCCGGGTCAGCAGAGGGTGTCACTGTAAGAAAGCCCAGACCTTGTTAGGGAGAGTTGGGAGGATAGATGCCAGTCTCACCTCAGAGGCCCCTGGTGCCCAGACGTCAGTGGTCCTGCTGGCCCGAGGAGGTGCTCAGATGCCCTTCTCGGAGGCTTTTTACCAGAGAAGACGCAGAGCAGAGTCCAGGGCTGTGCAACCCACCTTCTTGTGAAATCATGGAATGTAAGGAATGGCGTCGCAAGAGCTGTAGCTGGACCAGTTGGAAATGGTCCCCAGGCTACAGTTAAAGCGACTGGAAAACTGACTCCAGAAAACCAGTTCTTCTTGACTTCTAAGGCAGGTGAGACTGTGGACTGGCCCCCTGAGACATTATCTTTCTGCTAGAGGGTGGGCTGAGATGGCTTATCTCTTTAAATGCCTTGCTAAAGACTACGGTATGTACTGCTTTTGAACTTTCCTTCTTTGTGATGATTTTGAAAACTCAGGATGGACAGTGCCACACGTGTGATGTTTGGTGGCACATATTAAAGAGACTGGATGATAATACATAGCCGTGGAAATCCACGTTGCTGTGAAACCCACGAACCAGTTCAAATTCCATATGTAAATGAAGCCATGGTTATAGAATTTGTATTCAGACTAAAAGAGGTAATCTGAGCTGACAAAGATTCCACTGAGCCCAATAACTCCATCATGACTAATTTATTACACCATTAGCGAATATTTGTTAAATAAAATTAGGTAAGGCGAGTGACACAGTAAGACCAGTGGTCCTTCAGAAGTCTAGCCCCTTTTCAGTTGCAGAAAGCATTTTCCAGAATACAGCACTTAAGAAATGTAAGACAAATACCACTTATACGAGGCATTGAAAGTAGTCAAACTCTTAGGAACGGAACGTGGAATGGTAGTGGCCAGGGGCTGGGGGACAGGAACGGGGATGTTATTGTTCCATAGATACCGCTTTTTCAGGATGTGAAAAAGTTCAAGAGATCTGTCACAGGACAATGTGCATATAGTTAACTTTTAACATCTCCGTACAGTTAAAAATGGTTCGGGTGGTAAATGTGTGTTGTTGGTTTTGTTTGTTTGTTTGTTTGTTTTGTTTTGTTTTACTATAATTAAAAAAAGTAAGATATCAAAATGGGTTAGGAAAGGAAAGGGTGCGATGTAAAGTCATTTAATAAGCATTTGATCTTAGACCAGTTCACCGGTGGGAATACCTTCTGACCGGGCGCTTACATGATTCTCTTTCAGCTAGCGCCCAGGGAGGGGAGAGAGCAATGACAGCCCACAGACATTTTCCGAAGTCTCCTGGGTGACACCAGAGGTAGCCATGAGGATGCCAACCACGGAGGAAACTTCCAGAATTTCTAGATCCTCAAATTTCCACTACAAGCACCACACCCCAAACTGTCCCGTGTATGAGTAAAGGTGACACATTGTGACGCGGTTGTGTCTGTAGTGTGTACAGTGTGGCATTAAGGAGGCAAAATGGAAGGTTCTGTTTCTGTCCGGCCTTCTGCTTTCTTTTCTTTTCTTTTTAAAAAAATATATTTTATTGATATTTTACAGAGAAGAAGGGAGAGGGATAGAGAGCTAGAAACGTCGATGAGAGAGAAACATCGACCAGCCGCCTCCTGCACACCCCCCACAGGGGACATGCTCGCAACCAATGTACATGCCCTTGACCGGAATCGAACCCGGGACCTTTCAGTCCGCAGACCAACGCTCTAGCCACTGAGCCAAACCGGTTTCGGCCGGTCTTCTGCTTTCTTGTGCATTGGGCAGAGAGGTGGGCTTTGGGGTGGCGGTCATGAGGGTAACATTTGATTTTGTATGTAAATGAAGTCATGGCTATACAATGTTCTGTGGGAAAACAATTAATTCGTATTCAGACTAAAACAGTGTTGAAGTATCTGGTTACAGAAAATGAAATGTTCACTGGTCTTTAAAAACGGTCATGGCTTTCCCTGTTTCTGGTTTTTTTTTTTCCGGTCATGTATTGCCACACAAATATGGACCCGGGTTAACGAGAACAGAAGTGCCTTAGCTGTTTTGTTCCAGGGTGAATGACCCACCACGGATTGCTCTCCCTGATCTGGGAATCATCGTCCCCCTCACGGGCCCCTGACTTGGAGCAGCCATGCATAGCGTGGCAGGGTAACCCAGGGACCACCAGCGGGTCTGGCCAGCTGGTGACTGAAAGCTCTCAGACCCCCTTCTGATGGGATGGCGTCCCAGCATGGGACGCAGGACTGCCGGTCAGGGGTCAGGGTGGTTGTTGCACAGCGCCTAGGGGCCGAGGCCTCTGCTATCCGCTTTCGAATCTCACTCACATCAAGGAGAAGGACAGTGAAGGTAGATTGTGAGGCCGATCTGCCCTGTGCGCAGTCCCACCCTGTCTCTACTTTGATGTTTGTTTTCATCGGGCAGTGATGCCCAGAGGAGGCCGAAAGCCAGGTGCTCAGGGTAGGATGCGGGCGGCAGAGATAGCGAGCAAATGTCACCCCCGGGGCACCTGGAGCGGCCTCAAGAAATGGGGGCAAAGAGGAAAGGAATCAAGCCCGAAGAGAGAGCTGCAGAGACACAAACCAAAATTAAAAAGAGTCCAGCAGAGCGACCATGCCAAAGAGAACCGGTAACAGCAGGAAGAGGAAAAATGAGCAAAAAGGCATTTCTCATCAGCGTGCGTTTGAGGGAGGTAAAGGAGCAGTCCGTCAGAGAAAAAGAAGGAGGGGGTGTGAGTTATTGTCTCCTGCATCTGAGACCATCAGGATGCAAAGCTGCGTTTTTCTCTGGCCCCTTCTTCCTGCATTCTAGTATTTCTCCAAAAAGATCACGCAGCTCGGGCTGCTAGCAAAAACGCACATGTTCAAAGCGTTCAAAGAAGTCCAGGCCAGCTGTTGTGATCATCAAACGACAATTGTTAAATGCCCATTTCAAAATCAGATTTAGCCCAATGAGTCCTCCCTCATTCAAGGATCTGACTATTTGGACGTTAGGCTCCAGGGCCAGGCCGCAAACCTAAGGGAGGCCAGAGCGGTCTCCGAGCGAGTGGGGACTCTACTGGAGCCCAGATGCTTCGCTCAGCAGAACCTTCCTCTGCTAACTCTTAGTTATCACAGTTATAACAAGCCCGGCCATCCAGATTTTCAGGTGACGGAAGCTAAGAAAGAACAAAATGCAAGAAGCAAGTGATGTTGATCACAGAGAAAAGCGTACACTTCTCGCCTGTCAGTGATGAAGGCAGCAGAACTCACCCCGAGACTGAGACCGAGACCCAGCTAGCCACGCCTGGGACCTGCCGGCTGGCACAATAGTCCAGCAGACCTCGCGGGTGGGCGCACTGTCTCACAGTGAGATAAACCACTGTGGAAATGTCAAGGGTCGAAGAACCTTGAAGATTATGCTATCCAAAAGCTTAAGGCAGTGGTCGGCAAACTGTGGCTCGAGAGCCACATGCGGCTCTTTGGCCCCTTGAGGGTGGCTCTTCCACAAAATACCACGGCCTGGGCGAGTCTGTTTTGAAGAAGTGGCGCCAGAAGAAGTTTAAGTTTAAAAAATGTGGCTCTCAAAAGAAATCTCAATCGTTGTACTGTTCGTATTTGGCTCTATTGACTAATGAGTTTGCCGACCACTGGCTTAAGGCATTCCATCTGCATAGTTTCAAAAGATAACAGGTCAATATCGCTAACATGAAAAGCTGTCCTTGAAAGGGTCAAATTCTGTCATCTGAAAACCAGTTGTATTTGGAGCAGCGAGTCTCTGATGGTGCTAAGTAGTCTGATACTTAAAGGTTAGCGGGGGCCCCTCTTTGCCAGCAGGACTCTCTGCGTTAGCTCGGCTTCTCTGTGCAGAAGACAAAGCATGCCTGTCGGTAGTAGACCAGCCCTCAGAGAAGAAGAGTCGAGACATACAGGTCAGACAGTTACCAGTTTTCTAACTCACTCTTCTCGGCGACTCTTAGAAAACGTGAAGAGTCTCTCCTTGGCTAACAAAGTTCTTATTTGCCTGTCGCTCTAGCTTTGTTCTTTCTTGCTACAGAACCTTCAGAAAAATGGGCATTAAACCCAGCACCCTGGTCTCTCAGCACCAAAGAACTCTGTCCCCCATCGTCCCACCATGCTCAAACCTCTAGGACGTCTCCTCCAGCTCTGTCCTCCCTCGTGGGGGTTTGTGGCAGTCACGCAGTGTGGAAGCGGATCTGAGGCATGATCTGCATGTCACCGGGCAAAGCGTCCGGCCTGTGGAGGCATCCTGAATGACCGCCCGCCCCTGCCCTCGCTTCCGGCCAGGCCACCTTACGGCATGAATCCGAGGCGCCTGTCAGGAAGCTACCACGGGGTCAAGAGCGTGGGGCCGAATTATTTTATCTCTGCTACTCTGAGCTGGTGGCATGCGTTCTGTTGCCGGTCCCTATAAACGGAGTGGAGAATGAAGAATCTCTGGATTGCTGTGTGTGCTGGGCCCCGCTCCGAGGTCCTGGCGTGGGCCGGCGTCTCAGGCAGACGCCCTGGAGCCCGGGGACCGCAGCAGGTCCTGCCGCAGGGCCCGGAAAAGGCTGCGGAGGGCCTGGGCCCAGAGGTCCTTCTGATGCCCCCGGGACAGGGCTGTGCGGTAGGCGGCGTAGGCCAGCGTCAGCGCCGTCCTCTCAAAGTCCTCCTTCTTAAGGAGGCCGGGGAGGCCGGCCAGGCTGGCGCTGAGCCGGCGGACGTCCGGGATGCGCTTGGGGATCACGTCGTTGCAGACGGCGCGGAAGGCAGCGGCCTTCCTGAGCGAGGCGAGCTCCTCGTCCTTGATGGAGATGCGCAGGTCGGGGCTGATGTCCAGCTCAGCTAGAAGGAACTGGGGAGACACACAGGAGGGACGGAAACACATGAGGCGTTTGGGCACTGCTGAGGACACCACTGTTTTCTTTTCTTTTCTTTTAAAAAAATATATATTTTATTGATATTTTACAGAGAGGAAGGGGGAGAGATAGAGAGCTAGAAACGTCGATGAGAGAGAAGCATCGACCAGCTGCCTCTTGCACACCCCCTACCGGGGATGTGCCCGCAACCCAGGTACATGCCCTTGACCGGAATCGAACCCGGGACCTTTCAGCCCGCAGACCGATGCTCTACCACTGAGCCAAACCGGTTTCGGCGACACCGCTGTTTTCATTCTCACCCGCCTTCCTGTGGGGAGGCCGCTGTGGAAAGAGCTTTGGAATCCAAGAGACCTGGGTTCCAGTCCTGACATTCCCACCCACTTGGGTGACTGACTGAACTTCTCTGAGCCTCATTCTCCTCCTCTGTGAAACGGTTAGTAGCAACAATACTTTGCAGGGCTATTGTGGGAGGTAAATAAGACAAATATGGACACCCTGGTACAAAGCCACCATCGAGTGACTATTTATTATTTCCGGTGTCCCAGATGGACCCACTCTTCCCTTTCTCCCTCCCACCCACCAAAGGTCTTCTAAATCAAGAACTCTTTCAGATCACTTTAAATCAGAAGCAGGGGTATTGAAGAACGCAGAGAACGGTGCTAGGAATTAAGTGAGATACAGAGATTTGTCCTCACTCCTCACCTGTTCTGTACGCGTGGGGGTGGGGCCTGCCACAGGCACCCCTCGCTCAGGGCCGGGCTCGCCCCAGGGCCCAGTAAACATGTCTTGGACTCGGGGTTCTAACTTGTGTCTGCTTCCGGCTTCCCCCGCTCCGTCCACCTCCCTGCTACTGTCTTCTCAAGGGGACCTGTGCTGTGACTCCCATGTTCAAGACTCGGTGAGACTCTGCATGTCCCAGTGAGTTCCCCAGGGTAGGACCTGGCCTCAGCAGGCTGTCTCTTTCTAAGCCGGAGGATTCTGGCACATGGAGGATGCCAGAGGATGCCACGGCAGGCGGGGGGAGTTTTGGAGATCACCGTGTCCCTCCTGTAACATTTGAGGAGATCCAGGCCCAGAGACGCGGTGGCTGGCGCAAGGTCACATGGCTGAGGCGTGGCAGGACCAGAACTAACGCTCAGGCCGTGAGCCTGGACTTTTACCGCTGAACCAGATCAAGGGGCCTTGGGAAAGTCGCCGTGGTTTGGAGAAGCGGGGCTGAGTGGCGGAGAGGAGGGGCAGAGGAAGAGAGCTTTTGGGGTGCCCAGGTGGTCAGACACGGGGCTGTCACGGTAGGCAGTTACCTGAGACGGGGCTCCACCAGACAAGCGGCTCGGCATTGCTCGAACCCTGTGATGGGTCCTGCCTCCTGGCATTTGCTGGAGACTATTGACTCTGCTGCTAGGGTGCTGGGAGCGGCGCCCCGAGGACCAACCTACACCTCTCATTTAGTCTCCAGTGACCTCCTGATGCCATCACTTCCTGTTTGGCATGTGGGAAGGGAGGGGAGATACGAGGAATACCTTACTCTGGGATGGCCACGATTTGATGGCCTCCAAAGGGAGTCTAGGCCAGTCCCCACGGTGGGTGGGTCGGGGGGCACTCATTTTCAGGGGCTCAGGTCATTCCTCCAACAAACAGGAAAGTTGCAGTGCCTTTGGGGTGACGCGGCCACTTGCCCGCTGCCTACCTCGTAGAGCAGTTCTACTTCCTCCAGGGAGCTCTGCAGGACCGGGTTCAAGGGCACTGAGGACGATCTCTTCGGCCGATGGGCAGCAGGGAACAGCACGGCTGCAAGAAAGAAAAGAAGAGGCTCCGGCAGCTGTGCACTTGGCCTTCCCGGCCGTAACCCTGAGGCCAGCCAGCCGGCCTCGCACGTGACGGACTGGAAGCTGAGGGGTCAGTGAGCGGAGAGATGGCAGGCAGCTCTGACGTGTCCCGGAAGCTCCCGGGTGTGTCAGACGTTCCTGGGTCAGACCGTGATTTCAAACACGGCTGCTCATCAGAACCAGCCCAGAAAGCTTGGGAAGCCGAAACCGGTGTGGCTCAGTGGTTACAGCGTTGACCTGCGGACTGAAAGGTCCAGGGTTCGACTCCGGTCAAGGGCATGTACCTTGGTTGCAGGTACATCCCCTGTAGGGGGTGTGCAAGAGGCAGCTGATCGATGATTCTCATCAATATTTCTAACTCTCTATCCCTCTCTCTTCCTCTCTGTAAAAAATCAATAAAAACATATTTTTTAAAAAAGAAAGAAAGCTTGGGAAAATATAGGCTGTCCCCCAAAATGGACACACACACTGCGAATAATTACAAAGGCAGTGTTTATTAAAATACATCTCATCTTCAAAATGGAGCCATCAGCTGTTAAAGTATGCATGCAGTTTTTGGACACCCTGTATGTAGTGTACAGGGGTCAGCAAAAGTGGGTTTGTGGTTGTTTGTGCGGAGAAGGACATGCAGGCCATGATTATTGCAATAGTTGTTTTTTGCTTTTTTTTAACTCTGTGTTTCAAGAACTCACAACTGTAAACCTACTTTTGCTCAGCCCTTATGTCAAGGGGATTTCTGTTCAAATCAAACAGAAATGAGCAAACAACAAACCCCTTCACATTGAACAATTGAGCCCCCTAATGATACCGTTCTCTGAGAGTGATGCCCATTTTAGCGCCTGGTCAGTATGAGGGGCTGGTTTAATTTATTGTGAACCCTTCTCACCAGAGGATCGTCTGAAACACAGCTGCCAAGAATGTGCACACAGGTGACAAAGGAAGGGAAGGGAGCTGCCCAAGGCCCTGAAGGGGGGCCCTAAGGAGGTGAGGGGCCAGGCTCAGGGTTCCCCCCGAGGACCAGCGGACTTAGAAATGCATTTGGGACCAAGTCAGTGACTCGCCAATGCTGTTTCTTGGTGGTTGCATTTAGGAACAGTAGCTGGAGGAGGATGGATGGGTAGAGAGGGTAGGGAGACCTAGGACCCTATGAGGCCACGTGAAGAAGGAGACAGAATGTTACAGAGTGTAGGAATATTCATCATACATTGCAGTTCTCTGGGTCGTATCAGGCCGGGAGCAGGCAGCCGTGCCTACCCCTGCAGCCCCATGATCGCCACGCCTGTTGCCAGCTGATAGGAAAAGGCACAGCTCCTTGCGCCTAAGGTAAGTGGGACCAGGGTGATGTGTCAAATATTAAATCATTAGCCAGATCCCCCTTGATCTTGATGACTGTTCTTTCTGCTGCCGTGTGCTGCCTTCCAAAACTACTGCCCAAGCCCTGATGGGGCTCGAACCGCCAGAACAGCAATTAAAAACAAAACGTAAGTGATTGCATAGAGAGATTTCCCAAATGCACCGATGAGGGAGTAAGAGTCTCTATGTGGCTTGGTACCTGGAGTCCAGGAGCAGTGAATGACAGAGTTTGGGGAAGATTGTGAGAGATAGTTCCGCCTCTAAACCACCCCGGGGAGGGACAATTGTTTCAGAAAGTATGTGGGGAGCACAGGGATCTGAAAAGGGGCCACCCCCTCCTCTCTCCCTCCCCCAGCCACTGCCCCTTCCCCCTGCAGGCACCCGGCACTGCTGCAGCCGCTTTGGCTTTGACTGCGAGTGGCAGGTAGGGGCTCCTGCGCGCCCCCCCCCGGGGGGGGGAGGGGGGCTCTGGGCGGGCCTCCTCCTCAGCAAGGGGACAGGGCGGCTTCACCTCCACTGGCCACGCTGCCGGCCGTCTGCTCCATGTCCACACATCCAGGCCCAACGCTCACCTACAGTCACTCCAGGTGGTTTTGCCCGTCGAGGGGAAGCCTGGACCTGCCAGAATGTAGGCGGCCGAAAGGAAGGCTGGCCCGCTGCCAGAGGAGCGAGCAAAGCTGTGATTCCACTCGCTCCCGCTTGGCGAGGAAGCCAGCCCTGTGCCCGGAAGCCTTTCCGTGAGCCCGCCGCACACCGCGGTTCGCGGTCCCTCCTCCGTCCCGGTGGCTTCTGCGTCCGTCCTCCACAGCCCGCACCTGCCGGCCGCCGCCGGCCTCACGCTTGACCTCGATGCCTGCGTGACTCGGTAGCTGGGCTCCGAGTGCAGGCTCAATGCCTCTATTTTGAAATGATTTATAAAAAACCCAGCTATAAAAAAAGGGCAACAACCAAACACAACATCCCTTTCATGCATGCTTTGCTGGGCTTGCTTTCTTTCCCTTCCGTCCCAGCTTCCAAATTGATGGAGGTCACTCTAGGTTCAGCTCCTCCCCGCTGTCCGCTTTGGGCAGCACAGTCTCTGCAGGGCTGATAGGAGGGGCCTGAGCGCTTCCCCCAGCCGCTGCCTGCAGGGACTCCTGCCATCAGCAGGGAGGAGAGAGCGGGGGCCGGCTGGGGTGACCAGGGCCTGGCAGGAGGACCCCAAGCCCCCCTATGTACCACCTGAGCATTGAGCTGTGGGCAAGAGGGCTGATGGCACAGTTTTGTCAAAACCACTGACTTTGTGTACTTTTTTTTGGTGAAAACTGGGCCAGTTTGTTTCTTTCTTCTCCACTCAGCGCTCCACGCCCAGCCCAGTCTCCAGCGATTTCTTCAGGAGGTGACTGTGCCAGGAGGGCGATGCAGTGTGACCAGGGGACTAGAGGGCTCCCAGTCTCCCCGCATGACATCTTTTTTAAAAAAAATATATATATATTTTATCAATTTTTTACAGAGAGGAAGGGAGAGGGATAGAGAGTTAGAAACATTGATGAGAGAGAATCATCCATCAGCTGCCTTTTGCACATCCCCTGCTGGGGATGTGCCAGCAACCAAGATATGTGCCCTTGACCAGAATCGAACCTGGGACCTTTCAGTCCACAAGCCGATGCTCTATCCACTGAGCCAAACTGGTTTCGGCCGCATGACATCTTTTGCATGGCTGGCCGTGGGGCGGGGCTGTGAGCTGTCCCCGCCTCCTGCGCTCCCTGTACCGCTGAGCCCCAGGGAGAAATTGAGTGGTTAGGACACTGTCAGACAGCCAGCACAGAACAAATGATTCATTCGCCGAAGGTCATGCCACATGCACTGAGTTAGTGCAGAGATTGGGCCCAGAGAGGCAGGAACCATGTGTCACAGCATGGTCTGTCCGTGTCTTCTGTGGAAAGGCACGTTTGGACCTCAGACCGAAGTTGTTAAAATGTGGAGCAGCCCTTAAGCCTGCGGGGTGCCCATCAGCATGCTCTGTGCTTTCCACGCGCACCTTGTGAGGTAAGGATCCTAGCCCCGGCAGAGATGGAGAAACTCGGAGGTTAAGAAACTTGTCCGAGGCCATCCGATTTGCTTGCCTTCGGGCTGAAATGAAAACCCAGATCTCACAGGCTCCAAAACCCACTCTCGCCAATAGGTTGAACAACGCTATCTTTTTGTAGGCACATCTGTCCAAACACTGGGTGCTCCTCAGTTCTGAATCGCTACAGGAAGGATAATGTTCATGGTGAATGAATGAATGGATATGGGATGTAACATAAATCAAGCACACATTAAAAAACCCCCTCTAACTTTGATTCAAAATGTGCTCTGCAAGGTCAACGCCTGCAGCCCTGTGATCACACTCGACACATGTCCTCCCCTCCTCTGGCCCCTCTTTGCTCCTTCGTAGTCACTTGGCATAAAGCACACTCCTCCTCCTCACCTTCCCACCGGCATCGGTGCGCCTGAGCGTGGCTGGAGACACACACGCGTGGTCTCACTTGAAATTCCTCGTTATTCTCGCACGGGCCCTGACATGCTTCCCGACCATTTCTCCATTTCACTGTGACATGGACAACGATTTCACCCCGTCTGCTTCCTCCTTACACCAGTCACCTGCCTCCTGCCCAGACGCCGCTTCTGTGGCTGTGGGCACTCCTGTCCAGAGCCCACTTGTCCACAAGTGTGAGGTCTCCGAGGAAACTTGCTCACCTCTCCACCCTCCTCTCCTACGTGGTCCCTTTTCCCTCTCCACTGGGTCGTTCACGTCAACATGAAAACGTGTCAATTCTTCGATAAAAAAAAAAATCCTGCCTCGCTGTCTGCTCTCCCTCCCCGCCCTCCTCTCAGATTGCAGAGTTCTGGCCTCGTCTGGGGGCGTCTCCTCTCCTAGCCTCACCTCCCTACTGACTTCCAGCTTGTTCTTTCCAGGCCAGACTCGTATAGAAGCACCTGCCTACAGGAACCTCCTTTTGGACATGTTACGGTTATCTCTCCCGATTCCCAGGCCAATCCTAGCCCCCAACACACACACACACACACACACACACACACACACACACACACGGATCTCCTAATTCTCTGCCATCCTCCCATCTCTCTCAGTTGCTCGGGCCCCCAACCTGGGAGCCATCCTTGGCTTTTTCTTTCACATTCCAAATCTGACTCATCAGCGACTCCTGTTGGCTCAACCTTCAAAGTGGATCTGGAATCTGGCGACTTCTTGCCACATCCTGGCTAGCTCCCTGGTCCAAGCCTTGAGCACCTCTCCTACCGCTGCCTCTGCTTCCAGCCCTGGCTCCCGCCCTCATTCTGTTCTTAACGCAGCAACTGAAATGATTCTGTGTGCCGAAACCAGTTTGGCTCAGTGGTTAGAGCGGCGGCCTGCAGACTGAAGGGTCCCAGGTTCGATTCTGGTCAAGGGCATGTGCCTTGGTTGCGGGCACATCCCCAGTAGGGGGTGTGCAGGAGGCAGCTGGTCGATGATTCTCTCTCATCGATGTTTCTGGCTCTCTATCCCTCTCTCTTCCTCTCTGTAAAAAACCAATAAAATATATTAAAAAAAATAAAGTGATTTAAAAAAATAAAGGCCAGATGCCACTTCTCTGCCCAGGACCCTCGATGGCTTCCCACAGTTCTTCAAATGCCGCCCGGTGCTGCAGGCTGTGACTTCTCGCTGCGCCTGAACTGCTACCCTCCCGGCTGATGGCCCCCGCCACAGGCCCGCTCACTGCCCCTCGAGCCCCGGGCACGCTTCTGCCAGGCCTGTGCGCTTCTGTTCCTCCTGCCCGGAACACCCACGGGTCCTCCGGGTCTCCGGTCACCGCCTCGGGCAGCCCTCCCTGACCACCTGATTGGAAATTATATTCCTGGTACCCTCCGTCCCTACTTTATTGTCCTCTCACAAACCAGATGTTTTATTCCTACGTGTGTCTGTTTCCCATCACTAGAATGTCAGCTCTGCCAAGGCGTGGGGTGTTGTCCCTTGTTGGCCGCCGTATTCCCAGCGCCCAGCTTCCCGCCCGGGACTGTTTGTTGAATGAATACACGATGCCATAGAAACACATGAGCGGTCTTTGCCCCTAAACGCCATTCTTGTCCAACGCGTGCTTCACTAAGCCTTGCTCTTCCCAACAGGGTGGTTTTAGAATTTAGGCGCCGTGGCAGGTCCTGGCTCCTTATCAGAGAGCAGAGGTGGTCTCCGGAGCCCGTGCCCTGCCTGCACCTCCCAGGAGCCCCTGCTCCGGCCGGGAGGACACGGTCTCAGGCCTCAGCCCTCCAAGCCCTCTAGCTCAGACGCATGGGCCGCAGCTTCCCAAAGGGAAGGAGCCTATTTTGACTTGGAGCCCGGCCTCCCCTATGGTTTTTTTTTTTAATAATCTGGGATAAGAACCGCCTCTTCCTCCCACCCCAAGAGGTTCCGTGTCCCGGAGCCGTGGCCGTATCGAGGCCCCCGCGGGTCCCGGGGCTGCACCCGGCGCCGGGGTGCCAGGAGGGGGTGCAGTGCAGCCCGCTCCACGCCAAACACAGGCATATTGTTAATGCATCAGGGGGAGCCGCGCCGTGGAAAAGGCATGGGTGTGGAAAGGAAAGGCTCTGGTTTTTCAAAGATCGTTTGCCAGATCCTACTGATGTCATTTACGTGCTGCTGCTGCTCGCGGGCCAGCCCTTTAGAAGCGCAGCGATCTTCTGAGCGGCCGGGCTCCTGGCCCCGGGCGGGCGGGCGGGCGCCGGGTCCAGAGGGAGCGCTGCGGGGAGGGCGTCTGGAGCCGGCTCCGTGGCTCCTGTGGCCGGACGGTCCGCCTCCCCGGGGCCTGGGGCTGCCGGGAGGCTGGGCGGGGGGGAGGGTGACAGCCAGACTCTGACCAGAGCCGGTGGGTGTCAGAGTCCTCTGGGTCCTTGCAGCAGAGTGGTCTGGGCGCATCCCCGCCTGCCTCCCTGCGTTTCCTTACCTGCCACGGTCCGGATAGCCCCCCGCCCGCAGTGACTGCGGAGTCAGCTCCCCCAGGCCGTCAGCACCCACCAGACACCCACCTCCACCCTGGGCTCCATCCTGATGCAAAGCATACCGCGCGGCAATGCACACCCGGAGGCGACCGATCCCGCCACGCACCCAGAGCCGCCCTTCCCGCCCGCACTGCTTCAAAAAGAAACAGTTTGCCGGCAGGTGCGGCTCAGTGGTTGAGCGGCGCCCGATGCACCAGAGGTCACGGGAGGATTCATGCCTGGACTTTGTTGGGCTTGATCCCCAGTGGGGGGCGTGCAGGAGGCAGCCAGTCAGTGATTCTCTTATCTTTGGTGTTTCTATCCCTCCCTCTCCCTCTCTGAAATCAATAAAAAAAATCTTTTTAAAAAAGAAATAATTTATATGTATTTAATAAAAACAGATATTTACATGGCAATTCATGCATAGATTCCCTCCCCCCCAGCCTGGCCAGTGGTCTCCGGCCCCCAGCGCTGCTCGGGCAGGAGCGGGGCCAGGTGTGTCCAGTTCCGGCGGCCACGCTCACCGCAGGTGAGTCACTGGGTCTTAATCCGGCTGGAACAGTGACCCGGGGCGTGGACAGCTACCTCCCAGGGCCGAATCCTAGAGAGCGCTTCTTAGGGGAATGGCTGGTAAGAAAAGGGGTGTCCTGTCCACAGGGTGGTTCCCTTGGGGTTTATCTCCACGTTTCCACACGTGGGCGGGTTGGGGCGGGGGTGGGGGTGGGGGTGGGAGGGCACAGGCCTGGTGGTGGTGAGGGGGAGGGGGAGGGCCGGGGCGGGGTTGTTGGAGGAGGAGGATCTTATAGGGGTGGTCACCCTGAGACTGTTTCCAAAAGGGAATTAGGCCCGGATTTGGGGTGGGATGGGGTAAGGATGAAGGTGAAAGGAACAGCAAGTACATCTGGAAAAATGGGTTTGCCTTTGGGGGTGACTCCCATTTCGGCAATTGTGTATGCCTTTTAGAAGTAGGGAAAAAATGTAAAAAGTGGAGAAAGATGCGCTGTGTGGAAGGCTTTTGATGAGGGCCAGAGACTCCGCGTCGTTTGTTGACCGCGCACTGACGTGCTCCACTAATCTAGCGCTTAGCGTCGGCTCCTCACTGCCTTTCGGCTTCCTGGTTGTTTTGTTATTGGGCAGCCCCCCCAGTGGGGACGGGGTGGGGCTGGAGCCGTGGCTCTCAGGATGTTGCTGTAAACTGTCTGTTGAGAATCTCAAGCTTTTTTATTTTAATTTTTTTAATGGAATGACTTCATTTTTTAAGTGGCTAACATTTATACAGTGCTTCATCGTTTATAAACATTGTACGTACATTTTTAACCTGAGTCTCACAGCCACACAGTGAAGGTAAGTTTTGGTGCTGTTACTATGGTATCTGTTAGTGAGCAGGAGCTCCGAGAGGTTGAGAGACCGGCCAGAGACCACACAGCCCCAGCGGAGGCAGAGCCCAAATCTGTGAGATCCTCGTGGGGTAGCTCATGACCTGGTTATCGTGTTTACAAGCCCGTTACAAACCAAATCATCTCATCCGGCCTTCTAACAGCCTCGGGTGGATTTATCACCTTTTTTATAGGCTAATTTAGAAGGGCCCCCAGTGTCACGTGGGGAGAGTGGCCGGACATAGCTCCAATGTCTCTTTGCTCTCTGTTTCCAAGTGTTGCCCCAAAGCTTGTGCACACGATGAACAGGGTGGTGTGTGTGTGTGTGTGTGTGTGTGTGTGTGTGTCTGTGTGTCTGTGTGTAGTGGTCTTACCGGAACTAAAGGAAAACGTTACATTAATTATTGGCCCCAGGGCAACACTCATTTCACAGTTGAGTTCAGAGGACCGGCAAGTCCCTAGTCTCAGGCGTAAAAAGGAGGGAATAAAGCCCCCAAGAAGTGCAGTGCCCAGCCCCCTCCTCTCCAGGTCCTTCTGCTCTGTGCCCTCTGACCCCATCCAGCCGGGCCTTCTCCTCCCTCCCCCCACGCTCTCCTTGGGACCCGGGAGGCTCAGCTTTACCCACGCTGCCAGTCCTGAGCCTCGTTTGGATCTCTCCACCCACCTGAGCCTGACTCTCCCCAGTTTTTTCTGGGAGAGAGAACTTAGTTGACTTTAGGGGGTGATTTCAGGTCAGATCGGCCTGAGTGGTCAGTGCTCTCGGTCCCTCGCTTCCTAACAACGACAAACTCCCACTGGCTGGGGGTGCTGTCGCCGTCGGCCACCTGGAGCTGGTCCTGGGCACAGAGAAGAGCTGGCACGTGGCTCCTAGGGACTCTGCCCGGGAAGGCTGGGCGCTCTTGGGGGCAGCAGGCAGGTAGACAGTAGGATGCTGAAGACTTCCCCTTCCTCTCCGGCCGCTGGGCCTGCTCTGCCTGCTGCAGAGAGTGTCCGCTTCCAGCCAGCCCCCCAGGCAGCATCTGTCACCCCCACTCCCAGGTGTTCACATACCACACCCGGACACCTGCTCTCCGCACGCCTGCCCAGGGCAGCAGCCCGGGGGAGGGGAGCTCGCGGGGGTCTGTGCACATCCCATGAAGCAAAGATGACTTGGCCCTGGCGTGCTGAGAGGATGCCCTCTGTCTTCCCGCCTTGACCAAGTCCCCCAGCACTTTGGTTTCCTTCGGTGCCATGCACCCCATCACCTCCCAACACCTCTAACTTGTCAGGAAGCACAAAGCCGTCCCCAGAGATGAGATTAAAGGAGGAAATGGGGTTTCTAACCCCCCCTCCCAATTCCTAGTTGTATTTAAAAAAAAAGAACGATGAGCATCAGACAGATAGTAAACAGCAACTCACCCCGGCTCCACCTGGGGGGCACGGTGGCCTGAGCATCGTAACACAGCAGCAGCAGCAGCAGCGTCTTCCAGCACATCTTCCCCTCGGCGCAGGTGAGGAGGCGCCTTCGACCCAGTGGGACCCCCGGAGCCGCAGGTGTGCCCCTGCCGTCCTCCTGGGAGCCGGCACGCTTCCCCCCACCTTTCCCTTCCCCAGAAGAGCCGGGGCCCTCGCCCGCCTCAGAGGGTGGAGGCAGAGGCTGCCTCCCGGGGGCGCGGGCGGGGGACCTGTCCACCCGACTCTCCCTGGGATTGGGGGACTGGGCGGCCACAGAGAGACTCTGTTTTTGAGCACATCTGGAGTGACTCACGGGGCATGTGATCTCTCCCTGGCAGCGGGCTGGACAAATATAAATCTGCCCTTGAGTTCCATGTGTTGGATGCGCCCACTGGAATTTTTCTTTCACAAACAGACTCGTGGAACTTGTTAGAGAGCCCGGCGGAGAGCTGGCTGCGGGCCCCGTCCGCACACATACCAGAGCCGGGGCGAGGGCTGCCGCGGGAGGCGAGGCTTCTCCCAGACGCCGGCCGAGCTGGGCTGCCGAGCCCAGAGTTGCCTTGAGGACAGCAAAGTCGCTGTAGTGTCTGAAGGGCGGGTGTCACGCTCACCCTTCCCTGGAGCTAGACCTGGAGATGTTGGCACCTTCAGCCAGCGCCAGAGCCTTCCCCCAGGGTCCGAGGGGATGGGAGTTGGCAGGTTGTGGGGAGCAGAATGGAGAGGGGCCGGTCATGCACAGGTGTTGTATGTGCAGGGAGTGGTCAAGGGGCCCATGAGTGACCCCTTTCTCCCTTCGCATTCATGACACCCTGCTTTCTGGGCTATGTCTAGCCCTAGGACCAAAACACTCTGATTCTCCCACACAAAATGGTAGTGTTTTTCCATTATATATCTATATCTATATCTATATCTATATCTATATCTATATCTATATCTATATCTATATCTATATCTATATCTCTTTAATCAATGAATTAACTATTTTGTATTGAGCTATAATTGACATATAACATGGTGCAAGTTTAAGGTGTGCAATGTGGTTTTTGATGCGCGTGTATATTTGCAACGTGCTTGTCAGTGTAGTGTTAGCGAACACCTGTCACACCACAAGACTGTCATTTCTCTTTTGTGGCAGCAACATTTAAGGCTGATGTTTATTATCAAAGCACCGCCATAGACACCTTGGTTTTGTCCGCTCCCTCACGCTGTATGAAATCGCAGGTGGGGGACGCTACAGCTTGAAGGTGGGGAACCTTGGGGGTTTCCAGCCTGTGGAGGTGCTGCCCAGGGGGACTAGGCCACTCCTCTTCTATCTGCACGAGAAGTTGCTTGAAAAAAAAAAAGTGACTGGCCCGGCCGGCATGGCTCAGTGGTTAAGTGTTAACCTATGAACCAGGAGGTTACAATTTGATTCCTGGTCAGGGCACATGCCTGGGTTGTGGGCTTGATCCTCGTTGGGGGGTGTGCAGGAGGCAGCTGATCAATGATTCTCTCTCATCACTGATGCTTCTGTCTCTCCCTCTTTCTCTCTGCGACTATAAAATTTGAAAACCATTGATCTCAGTAATATTATTAACTAGAGACCTGGTGCACAGATTCATGCACCAGTAGGATATGTCTGCCTGGCCTGAGCCCTTTCGCAATCCCAGATCCCTTGGGGGATGTTGGAGAGCCGGTTTTGGTCCGATTCCTACAGGCCAGGCCGAGGGACTCTACTTATGCACAAATCTATGCACTGGGCCTCTAGTATGCATATAAGATCTTTGGTTAATCTCTTCCCACCTTTCCCCCTTGCCTCTTCCCTCTGAGATTCATCAGTCTGTTCAATGTTTCCATGCCTGTGTGTTGAGCGTCTGCCCCCTGGTGATCAGTGTACGTCATAGCTACCGGTTGAACAGTCGAACGGTTGGACACTTAGCATATCAGCCATATATATATTATCACCCATTAGCTATCTATCTATCTATCTATCTATCTATCTATCTATCTATCTATCTATCGAGTGTTAATTTTTCCAGGCTCTCTGCTCAGTGCTCTCCTTTGTTAATGATTTATACACCAAGCTCTGAGATCAGCACCAGTTGAAGTATAACATGAGCAAATGTAATTTAAAATCTTCTAGAAGCCATGTTAAAAAGAGTAAACAGCAACAAGTAAATTAATTGTAATAATATATTTTATACAAACCAACGTATCCAAAATATTATCATTTCTCCCAGTGATCAGTATAAGTATTAAAGAGATATTGTCTATTCTTTTTTCTTTTTTTAATGCTAAGTCTTTGAAATCCAGGGTGCATTTCACTTAGAGCACAGCTCAGTTCAGACCAGCCACTTTCCGAGTACTTACTCCATAGCCACATGTGGCCAGTGGCTACCGCGTGCATGTGTGTGGCCGCGCAGGGCTGGGAGGTGACGGGGCAGGCTCTGAAGCCAGACTGCTCGCCTGTCTTCTATCCTGCCCTACCTCTTCCAGTTATAGGATCTTCACTGGATTCCTTAATCACTTGCTGCCTTAACTAGAGAATGGGGATAATAATAGTTTCTTCTTCATAGGGTTGTCATGAGGAATCGATGAATTCACACGTATAAAGTGCCGAGGACTACTAGTATACCTGCTACATACATGAGTGCTATGTACACATGAAGAGAAAGGCTCAGAGGGGCTAAGTAACCTGCCCAGGGCCACCCAGCTACCGTAGTAAGTGATGGAGCTGGGCTTTTAACCCAGGTCCGTGCGAGTCCATAGCCTGCACGCAGACCTGCCTCGAAGCTTTATGTTTGGGAACTGCTTAGTGGAGTGCTGGCAAACCAGTTCTGGAGGGGCCGGGGGGAGCCCTGATGTGTAGCATTTGCCAATGTTCCTGGTGAAAATGCTGATTTCACGCTACTGATGGTTTAACAAACAGCTTGCAAACTTGGTGAATAATCTAACAATTGTGTCTCTGGAAGCCATTCCCCTTACTCACAAGGTCAGTCCTTCTGGCTCTGACGACTCCTGCCTCCGCTGTGTTCTCTTTTTGTAGTTCCCTTTATAAAAAATGATCCTTAAACATCTTTATTCTTATTTATTATTATTTTTCCCAGTTTCATGGAGATATAATTGACATGTAACGTAATGATTTGAGACATGGTATATATTGTGCAATGATTACCACAATAAGTTTAGCTAACATTCATCACCTCACATAGTTGCACATTTTTTTCTTGTAATGAGAACTTTTAGGTTCTACTCTCTTAGCAACTTTCACATATACAATACAGTACTGTTACCTATTGTCACCGTGCTGTGCATTACACCCACCGAAGTTATTGATCTTATAACTCCAAGTTTGTATCCTTGGGCCACCTTTACCCATTCCCCCCTTCTCCTGCCCCTGTTTGTTGTTTTATGGGTTCTACATGTAAGTGAGGCCATACAGTGTTTGTCTTTCTCTTCTCACTTATTTCCCTTAGCATAATGTCCTCCGGGTTCATTCAGGCTGTTAATGCAAAATTTCCTTCTTTTTTATGACTGAATAATATTCCAATGTCTGTATATATGTGTGTATATATTTGTCACATTTTCCTTATCCATTCATCCATTGCTAGACACTTAAGTTGCTCCCATATATTGGCTATTATAAACAATGCTGCAGTAAACATGAGGGTGTAGGTGCCTCTTCAGGATAGTGATTTTGATTCTTTTAAATATATACCCAGAAGTAGAATTGCTGGATTGTATGGTAGTTCTGTTTTTAATTTTTTGAAGGACCTCCATACTGTTTTCCATAGTGGGTGCACCAATGCCCAAGCGTTCCCTTTCTCCTCATTCTCGCCAACACTTATCTCTTGTCATTTTGATGATAGTCATTCCAACAGATGTGAGGCGATACCTCATTGTGGCTTTGATTTGCATTTCCCTGATGCTGACTGATGTTGGACATCTTGTCATGTACCTGTTGGCCATTTTCACATCTTCTTCAGAAAAATGGCTATTCAGCTTCTCTGCCCATTCTTTAAACTAGATTGTATTTTTTGCTATTGGGTCATATGAGGTCTTCATATGTTTTGGATATTAATCCCTTTCAGATATGATTTGCAAACATTTTCTCCCATTCTGTAGGTGGCCTTTTCATTTGTTGCCTTTGCTGTGCCGTGTACTTCTTGTTTAAACCTGCCAGGATTGCCCAGCGGACCTAGCATGTGTCTGGGTGCCCTGTAGATGCCCACGGAACATGTGTTGATTGGTGCTGGCACTGAGAAAGCTCCCAGTTCCCTGCACTTTGGCCGGAACCCCAGTGAGTGAAGAAGGAGCTGTGAGGGGAGGATGGACCCTACTTGCCCGTCCCCGGGGGAAACCCGGACCAGAAATGATATTCTTGGCTCCAGTCTTGGACTCTTTCATCTGCAGGCTCAAGTCATCAAACCGTCACCCACTACATACTAAGCTGGATGCAGACTAGCTTCCTATTTGGGCCGGGAACAAATGTGTTTGTAACTAGTTTCATTTCATAAGATGATAAGCCAGGCTGTCTCTCCCACCACTGCAGCTTGGCAGCCAGAGGCAAATGTCTACCATTCTCAAGGAGTCTTGGGAAACTCTGGTCTGCTGCACTGTTTTTTTCTTCTTTCTCTCTCCGTGTTTTTCTTGTTCTTGCTGATATTCTATGCACTCAAATGGAAAGTGCTGTCTTTTAAAAAAATATATTTTATTGATTTTACACAGAGAGGAATTGAGAGGGATAGAGAGTTAGAAACGTCAATGAGAGAGAAACATTGACCAGATGCCTCTTGCACACCCCCTACTGGGGATGTGAACGCAACCAAGGTGCATGCCCTTGATCGGAATCAAACCTGGGACCCTTCAGTCTGCAGGCTGACACTCTATCCACTGAGCCAAATCGGTTTCGGTGTAAATTATTTTTTTTGAGAGAAGCATCACTCATGGATGCATTGGCATATGAATGACAACAGATCCCCCATTGGAGGACACTGTGACTTAACTCTTTTGGGTCTTCTCCCTTAGCCCAGAGGGGGTCTTCAGAGCCCCTCTTTATCTGGCTGACTTCATTCATTCTTCACATTCTGTCAGATGTCCCTTTTCCTGATCTCCCTGACCAGAGAGACTCCCCCAATTAAGCATGTGCACAGCACTGCAAACTTATGCTTTGTGTCTCATCCCAACTGCAATTTAACTTTGTGATATTGTCACTAAGCCTATTAAACTATAGACTGTAAGCCCCATGAAGGCAGGGATTATGCTAGTTTTGCTCATCATTGTATCCCTCGTACCTTCTGGCACTTGGTCAGTGCTCAACCAGCAAGGTGGTCAGGCAGGAGGGCTCTGGACCAAGGTCCCAGCAGGAAGCAGGTGGCACATTCTAAAAAGAAATTGGAAAAATTCTACTGAAGTTCTGACCTTACTTTATTTCATTCCATTTTCACTATCCATCAAGGAGTGAAAGGGTTAAGGGACCAACCCAGGGACTAGCATTGGACTAGCCATGGCAGGAGATTACTGCTTGTTATAGATTACAATCTGTTCCTCCAAGAAGATATTTTGAAGTCCTAACCTCCAGTTCCCATGGATGTGATTTTTTTTAGGGGGGAGGGGGGAGGAATAGGGTCTTTGCAGATGCAATCAAGTTGAGATGAGGTCGTTAGGATGGCCCCATCTGATATGACTGGTGTCCTTCTGAGGAGAGAAGAGGAGACACAGACGGAGAAGACGGAGAAGCCATGGGATGCTGGAGATGAGATTGGAGAGACGCACATGGGCCAAGGACACCAAATTTGTTGGCAACTACCAAGAGCTAGGAGAGGCAGGGAAGTCTTCTCCCCCGGGTATTTCGGAGGGAGCATGGTAATGCCACCACCTTCATTTCACTCTCTGGCCTCCAGACCAGTGAGGCAATAGAATCTTCTTTTAAGCTACCCGATATATAGTGCTTTGTCCCAGCAGCCTGAGGAGACTAATGTGCCGCTCCTGGGCCTGAAGGGACAGCTGGGGGGAGTGACCTGTCCACAGTGGTTTGTAGCAGAGGGGCCACCAGCCAGCAGCTGTGGCCCAGGTGTGAGAATCCATCTAGGGCCCAGCAGGAAGCAAACTGGGCGATAAATGCCTTGAACTCTCCCCTCTCCCAGTTTCTAATTTCCATTTGCTGCCTCCCATTAGCCCAAATCTGTGATAGCCACAGGGCAAGGGAGTTTGGTGATCTGGCCTGTAGAAGTCAGCCTCTTAAAAAAGAGAGAGGCTGAAACCCGTTTTGCTCAGTGGTGAGCGTGGTTCTGCGGACTGAAAGGTCCCAGGTTTGATTCCAGTCAACGGCATGTACATTGGTTCCGGGCACATCCCCGGTAAGGGGTGTGCAAGAGACAGCTGGTCGATGTTTCTCTCTCATCGACGTTTCTAGCTCTCTATCTCTCTCCCTTCCTCTCTGTAAAATATCAATAAAATATTTAAAAAAGAGAGAGAGAGAGGTGGGGGGAGAGGAAGTCAGCCTCTTAGGTACAGAGTAGAGTGGCCAAGAGGGGGAGATCTGGAGGCCACGCAGAGTGGGTCCATCCCGTAGGTAAGTAGATGCTGAATGAATGGATGGGTGAATGGGAGCATGCTGGAGACAGAACTCCAAGTTAATTCTCGTTGCTAGTTTGGAACCAGGCAATTTCCTGGCACTGCTCTGTTTCCATCCTGAGAAGAGAAGAGAGGAGTCATGGGTTTCTGATTCTTAATAGGACTTTTGTGTCTAGCTTCCAGCCCTGCCCTCTGGCTCAGCACCCAGGTTCCGAGTCCTGCGAAGCCTCCCTCTTCAGGCAGCCAGCACCTTCAGGCCGGATTCTATTTTAAGGCTGTAAGTGAGGTAACGGGTCCGACAACAGAAACACAGCTGTAATTACAAAGTGCCAGCCTCCAACGCAGGAAAGTCATCGGCCCTCAAGGGTGGCCAACACAGATGACTCAGTAATTCATACACTTGTAGGCCAGGCCAGGCCAGGACATCCTCCCGTGACGTGGAGGTCTACTGTGCAGGGGGTGGGGGAGGGGGCTGGTGGGGAGGAACATTCGGATAATTCAGCTCGGCCTCAGCATGCAGCCATTGCCAGCTCTGCTAGCCAGAGCAGTAATTCAGGGGACTAAGGGTTAGGCCCACCACCTGATGAGCCAAGTGAACAGAACGGACCACATCACTCCCCTAGTGGAAGCGCTGTCCGGAGCAGGCTGCCCTGGCACAGTCTGTGAAGCCGGTTGCATGTCTCTAAAACATCTGCCGTGCAATCAGCTCAGCTGCTTGGCTTTGTAGAAGCGAAGCGGCTGCTTCCTCCCGTTCCAAAGCAGGTCCCTGTCGACGGGGGAGGCCAGAGGAAAAGAGCCTGCGGTTTTGCATTGACGGGTCTAGCCTCACGTTTTTTGTATTTCTCAGATTAAAAATAACCAATCGAGGCTGGTTTTCAATTTTACTTTATAGTTGGTTGTAGAAACAGGACGTAGCACATGCAGAGACTTAGATGGGATACATTTTAGGGTGGAATGTTCTGAAGATGTCGATTAATTCCATCTGGTCTAGTGGGTCATTTAGGATTGGTATTTCTTTGCTGATTTTTTTTTGTTTAGATGATTTGTCCAAAGGTGATAGTGGGGTATTAAAATCTCTTACTATGATTGTATTGCTATTAATCTCTCCCCTAATGTCCTCCAGCAGTTTTTTAAAAAAATGTATTTGGGTGTTCCCGTATTGGGTGCATATATGTTTACCAGGGTTATTTCTGATGGGACACATTTTTAAAAATTTATTAAGGTATTATATGTGTACATAGTTTACCATTGCCCCCCTCCCCACCTCCCATTCATGCCCTCCCTCCCCAGAGTTCTGTGTTCGTTGGTTATACTTATATGCATGCATACCAGTCCTTCGGTTGATCTCTTATCTCTCCCCAGGTCTCCTTCCCCTCCCCGCTGTCATTTGACAGTCTGCTTGTTCTATGGTGTCAATCTCAGGACCACACGAATAGAATCCGCTCCTCCTCTGGTTCACAACGCCCCCTCCCCCCCCCCCCGCCCCTGTCCCACTGCTTCCCCGGGGCACACAGCTCACCTGAGGCACATGGCTCACCCGGGGTACACGGCTCTCCCGGGGCACACAGCCCCCCTGGGGCATGCGACTCACCCGGGGCACACGGCCCCCTGGGAAACATGGCTCACCTGGGGCACACGGCCCCCTGGGGCACACGGCCCCCTGGGGCACACGGCTCTCCTGGGACACCCGGCCCCCCTGGGTGATGGGATACATTTTAGTTATTCCCATCTATCCCTCAGACTTTTGAACTTTAGTGATGATGCTACTCATTTGTCTCGGAATTACCTCTGCTGAATTCAGTCAACAAACGTTCACAGGAGTCTTCCATGTGCAAGCCACTATGGCGAAATTTAAGTGGTGGCACCTCCCTCTTAGGTGTTGCTCTTTTTCCTTTCTTTAGCAGACAGAACGACAGCCTGTTTCTGCAGAAACAGAACTAGTTGGGCACCTCAGTGTAGATGTGGAGACTCAGTAGATATAAGGCAGGCGGGAGACCTGGAGAAAGGATGCAAGATGATTTCTTTGAGAGTCTTCTTTTGGTATGAAAACTCTTGGGAGGAAATGTGTGATTTTCACAAGGAGTCCCGGGGTGTTTTGGGAGGGAAGGGCTGGATATTCATTTTATTAGTCAAGATTTGCAAGGTTATGCTGCTTTAACAAAGGACCCCAAAGTTTCAATGGCTTACAGCAAGCAACAGCAGCAACAACAAAGGTTTGTTTGTCACTGAGGCAGTGCAGCCATCATGAGTCAGCCATGGCTTTTCTCCAGGTTGTCTTCATTCTGGGACCCTGGCTAGTGGAGCAGCTTCTATAGGAAGCCCTGTTTGGTCATCATGGCAGAGGGGAAAAGTCATATACTATATCATACTTTGGTTCTTACAATTTCTACTCCAAAAGTGAGATACATACCACATTTCAATTCCTCCTACATTTATTTATTTAAAAAAAATATATTTTATTGATTTTTTACAGAGAGGAAGGGATAGGAATAGAGAGTTAGAAACACCGATGAGAGAGAATCATCGATCAGCTGCCTCTTGCACACCCCCTACGGTGGATGTGCCTGCAACCAAGGTACGTGCCCTTGACCGGAATCGAACCCGGGACCTTTCAGTCCGCAGGCTGACGCTCTATCCACTGAGTCAAACCGGTTTCGGCTCCTCCTACATTTAAATGGCTAAAACAAGCCCTGGGGCAATCCCTAAGTTTAGCAGGCTACGGTTGTATAATTCTCCCCTAGGATGGAAAAGTGGAGTTTTTGGCAAACGGTCTACAGTCTACACATGTACTTACACTCTCCTGCTGAGGTTCAGAATTAGATATCTGTTGGGATTGGCAGCCGGCTGGCTCTAATCAGTTGCAGGGGTGGGCAGCTGAACCCTCAAATGAAGTTACCAGGAAGTTTGAGATAGATGACAGATAGATAGATAGATAGATAGATAGATGAGTTATCTGATGGATCCACCTGACTGATACAGGAGACAAGGGGGCAATGATTCTGGTCCGAAAGGTGCTTGCTGGAGCCCATCTTGATCCAGTTCTTCTGGGGTTGGCTCACCTGGGAAGTAGCTGAAGGAATCCTGGGGGGAGAAGCTCAGACGTGGGCATAACCTTGAGGGATCACGGCTGTGGTGTATCTTAACTACGTAAGAGAGGGAAACTTGCCTCCAGCTACCAGCCTGCCACTGCTGCTGGCCAGCCAGAGAGGACTAAACAACACCTGGGCCCTCCCCCAAACTTTTAATTTTCTTTGCACCCCCCCCCCCATTCCCTACCTGCATACTAATACCTACACATCATTTATCTCTGGATATATAAAGGCAAAGGAGTTGAGGCCGTGGGAATAGGGAAGAATTTTCAGCTACTGTCAATTCCAGGACTCAGTTGGAGTATGCTGTTTGTACTAGGAACTGTAAAGGGTGTCAACTCGGTCACATAAAAATGTGTAAGTCACAGTTCCCGAAAGTATTATGACCTAGAAGGCCAAGACATATAATTTAGAAAAACTCACCATCAAGGCAATATTTAATAAGTGCAATAGGTATTCAGTACGAGAGACAAAGAACCCTTCAGTTTGTCGGTCCACTGAATGTTGAGGATGCTTTTTACAGCCAGGCTGACCCTGGCTGATATCCGATGTGTGTGTGTGGGGGCGGGGAGGTGGGAGTCGGCATCAGAGGGGTGGAGGTGGACGTGGTGGTGGGGCGATTCCCGAAGGCATTTCTCAGGATGGAAAGTTCTCCCGTGTGGCATCTTCTCTGCTCTTTGGCTCGATTCCCCAGAAGGAGAAGACACTGCCGAGACTTCATGGAGGAAGGGGTTGGTGTCTCTGCCAGTTGAATCCCATTATCTCCCCTGAATCCTTGCCTGGAAGGGGCGGACGACTAGATGTGAGCGTTCGGGATGAAGCTGTTACTTACAGTAAGTGGTGAGTCCGCTCCGCTCAGAGCCAGTGGGTGGCTGGGCTGGGACCCCAGGAGACACGGCCAGGGCGGAGCTGGAGGTGCCTGCTCCCAGCAGGCGTCAGGGGCAGAGCTCGTTATGCGGAGAATTTCCTGCCTCTGCCGTGCCAACGCCAATAACCGCAGCTCAGCAAGTTCACCTCCTGACCACTCCTGGTGAATCTCCAAAAATACCTCAGACGCTCTTTCAGGCTTGTCCTTAAAACCCACACTCAGTCCAGGTTTCACGTCTGAATCAGATTTTGGTAAATAACTGACAACTGGTTTCTTTTTAACAGCTTTCAAAATGGAGGAACTTTTTCTTTTCCTCCTAATTCAGAAATGCTGGGGGAGAGAATTTGTTCTTAAAAGAATGAGAGGCGGGTGGCGAGTTGGGGAGAGGTTAGAGAAATACCTCGGTGTTTGGATGGTGCGGTCGGAGCCAGTGCTGGCCAGGGGCTGGGACGGGGCGGACGGGTGTGTTGGGGCTGTCAGGAGCTGACTGTACAGGGGGTTGTCATTTACACAAAAGGGTGAGACCAGCTTAGGGAAAGGAACCAGAAGGAGTCAATTAACGGACAGGCACCAGCCCTGCTTGTTGTGAGGATGAGAGGGGTGAGCTCAGAGACCTCCACCGGCTCTCTAGGCTCCCAGGGGACAGTTCACCCCCTGTCTGGGTGGGAGGTGGGAGGTGTGTGTCTTGATTGGAAGGAGCTGGAAAAACAGGGGTGCATTAGGCCAGCTGGTGTAGATAAAGTATTCCTGGGGTACGTGGGGGGTAATTTGAGGGACAAACAATGCCTAAGGGTGGGGGTAATAGGCATTTGAATGGCTTGAGTAAAGTCTATTTAGTTGCAACATCTTCATCTGGTCTTCCTCTTCCCTTTTCTTGTGAACTTATAATAAAGAGTGGCAATCAGTGGAGACAGAACTGATTAGGAGAGAGAGGAGGATAGGAGGGGTGTGGGGGAAAGGAGAAGTCAAGGGCTGACTAGGAGGGATGAAGACTGAGAGGGAATGGGATGAAGCTGGTGTTGTTCCCCCTTTCCCAGGTATATCCCCTGTCCCCACACCAGGGTCCTGTGTGAGGGTGGAGGACTTCATTGGTTGGTACCCATGCTGGATGAGAGGTAACACAATAGTAATAATGCAGTCCATTAGGAGTTCAAGTCTTTGTGGTTCAATAATTTCTTTATTAAAGAAATGTTAAGGCAAAGTTTGTTTGTTTTTTTAAATGTGTATCATTTGCCGAAACTGGTTTGGCTCAGTGGATAGAGTGTCAGTCTGCGGACTGAAAGGTCCCAGGTTGGATTCCGGTCCAGGGCATGTACATTGGTTGCGGGCACATCGTGTGTGTGTGTGTGTGTGTGTGTGTGTGTGTGTGTGTGCAGGAGGCAGCTGGTTGATGTTTCTCTCTCATCAATGTTTCTAGTTTTGTATCCCTCTCCCTTCCTCTCTGAAAAAAATCAATAATTATATATATATATATATATATATATATATATATATATATATATAATGTGTATCATTCAAATGACTGCCCCCAGTCTTTTCTTTGCGTGCCCAGGAGGAGTAGAAAAGACCTGTTCTCTGCTTAAATGAATGCCTGACTTTATGATGGGGTTTGTGCATTGTGACTAGACTCACAAGGCACATGGCTCCATTAGAGCGAGGGTAAGATCAAATAAAAGTAGGAGTAAGAATGAGTGTTAGGAATTCACTTAAGGATTTGTAAACTCCATCTGATGGGAGTGCATCAGAGACCTGGTTGGCAGTCCCACTGTGAGCCTTACTCTCTACTGAATATTTCAAGGAAGAAACTGCTTTTGCTTCTGTGGAGGACAGAAGAATTGGCTGAAGTAGATACATTTATTGATGCCCCATTCCTGCTGACCTCTTTCAAGTTGCTTCCAACGTGTAGAACAGAAAAGCTTCTTTCCTTCAAGGATCGATGTCATCTGCCCGGCCAGAGTAGCTCCATGATTGAGCATTGACCCATGTACCAGGAGGTTACAGCTTGACTCCAGGTCGGGGCACATGCCCGGGTTACGGGCTTGATTCTCAACCTGGGGCCTGCAGGAGGCAGCCAATCAATGATTCTCTCTCATTGGTATTTCTACCCCTTTCTCCCTCTCCCTTCCTCTCTCTGAAATAAATAAAAACATAGAAAAGAAAAGAATAGACATCATCTGCTAAGGAGAAATGGGTGGGTTTCTTGTATATGAGCAAGATCTCTAGTCTCCGTTAGTGAACTCACAGGTGCAGGAGTTGCATCCCTTTTTACAGGACTCTCTGCTCTGCAGTTTAGAGGAAACATTGTCTTAACTCCGTGGGCAAGTAGGTGCTTGATAGCAGCTCCTAGAGAGAAGAGTTGATTTAGAGGATCTTGAGGCTGAAAGGACGTTCGAGGTCATCTGGCACCTCTTTCTCATCACGCTGTTACCTTCTGAGGGTGACTTGTGTTAAAGTTTGTTTGAATGCTAAAGGACAAAATTCAACTGAGTAAATCTGAAGATCTGATTGGCATTTTTAAGTGATTAATGAATTTGGACTGCATCCCATCTAGCAAGTAGAAGGCCGCTCGGAGGGGTCGTACAAAACGGAAGGTTTCATAGGCAGAGAGTGGGACTAGGAAGTGAGAAGAGTGGGAGGCACATTCTCTTAGGGGAAGGCAGGGTCTGTCAGGCAGATTGCCTCACAAGTGTTAATCAGGAAATTCTGGGCTAGTCGGTTTAAAATTCCATTCCTCGGAGAGGCTAAAACTGCAATTAGGTTAGTAATTAAGTTTGGCTTGTTGAGGTGACTTGGAAAAAGTGACTCCATTTTGGCCTTTTTTTGTGTGTTAATTTATTAATTAACAGAATACAAATTAAAATAGGCACACGAAACTAACAACAAAGTCAAATGAACAGAATGTCCCCAAATTGAAAACAATGTAAATATCTACCAATAGGAAGAAGGATAAGCAAAAACGTGCTTTGTTCATACAATGGAATATTAACTACAGATGTAAAAGGCTAAGCAACTGTCTGACCGGTACCTATAATGTGCCATGACCACAAGGGGCAGACACTCCAACAGGTAGCTATGATGCACACTGGCCACCAGGGGTTGTTAGACACTCAATGCAGGAGCTGCTGAGCTGCGGTGACTTGGCAGCTGCGGTTCTTGGGTGATGCACATCAGAACCAGAGAGGAGGGAGCCTGATTCCAGGGTGCATCACTGGAGAACCATCCTTTGGCAATCTGGGACCCCTCGGGGGATGTTGGAGAGCTGGTTTTGGCCCAATTGCCACAGTCCAGGCTGAGGGATCCCACCTACCAGAGGGACCCTACTCACTCTACAGATGCCCTTTGAGACACCTGCACGGCCCAAGGTGTGGCCGGCCAGGATGGACCATGGGAGTTTGGCTTTAGGGTGTGTCCAGCCAGTCTTGCCCAGTCCCACCCCGCTGGCCACCTTGTAATTAATTTCTTTTCAGTATGCACGAATCTGTGCACCTGGGCACTAGTCCAACAATATAAAAGAATAATTTACTGGTACGACATGGATGAGCCTAAAAAACATTATATTGAGCAAAATAATATGATGTTATATGAAGTTGGAGAATAGGCAAAACGACAGTATGGTGGTAGGAGTAAAAAGAGTGCTTCTTTTTAAATTTTCTTATTTAGTTATTGTCAGTATTACAGATGTCTCTTATTCCCCCTCCCTCAATTTTCCCCCTTTACTCAGCTTCCACCCCACCCCAGGCCTTCAAAAAGTGGTTAATTCTTGGGGAGGTGGGTATTAAATGGAACAGAGCATGATAGAACTTTCTAGAAGAATGTAAATGTTTTATCTTTTGTGGTGCAGTGTGTGTGTGTGTGTGTGTGTGTGTGTGTGTGTGTGACAGAGCTGTATACTTAAGGTTTGTACATTTTACTGAAAGTAAGTTATACCAGAAAAAGAAAACCCAAACCAGAACCCAACAACAAGCACACAGAATGGGAACTATGGGGTTAATGAAGCAAATTTAATAGTAAGCAACACAAATAGAAGTCCCTTGTCTAGCAGTTTAAGTAACTTGGCCACGGGCATGTTACTCAGTGTCTCCGAGTTTCAGTGTTTCTTCTATTAAACACAAAGAGAGGGCCCATTTGTTCATTGCGCTCAGACTCTGCCACGTCAGATGGCACCGGCCTCCCAGTGGAAAGGCCACTGAGACTCCAATTACAGACCTTGATGCTGTTCTGCCGGCACAGTGAGCCCAGTTACACAGAAATAAATGTGGCTGCCAATGCCAGCCCTGCCCGGCTCCCTTCCCCGGCCTTTCTGGATCCAGCCAGCACCAGGGAGCGTTGAAAAGACCTTGTGTTCAGGCCCAGACGGCGCTTCCCCCCTCCCACAGGGCCTTGCTTCCCCTGAGCTCCAAAGCTCCTCTTGTCCTCAACCCATTGACCCCAAAGGCGCCTTCTGTTTGGTGAATGAGTTTGAAGCCAGAGAGAAAGAGAGACAGAGAAGGAGAGGGGGAGAGAGAGAGAAAATATTTGAGGGTACTTGACTCCCTAGTCTCAGTGCCTAAGATATGTGGTCAAGATTCCAAGTCTAATTTCTGCTCAGGGAGACAATGCCAGACAATGCCTCCCAGTTCCAAGGATACATAAAGAGTTTCTAACCCCTTCCCAGCCCAGCCCACCACCCCAGGCCACTGAGCCGGTCCTGAGCAGGGTCTCTCCTGCCCCTTCATTGCCTCAGAACCCCCAAAGGGAGAGAAGTGGGGTGTCCGGTTTGGACCTAGCCACTGGAGCAGCATCTGGGTAATTTCCCTGTCTTGTTTCCTTTACTGGATTTTTCCTTCTGACGCAGGGAGGCGGACACGGCAATTGGCTCTTGTTTGCTGGGGGGAAAACGTAGGCTCCGAGGCAGAGGCGACCTAGCTGGAGATCCCTGACCCTCCCTGATTTAGACTCAGGATCGATGCAGGGGAGACCAGCTTATCTGGAGTAAACAGTCCCTGCCCAAGGCGTTCTGCTCTCAGGATCAGGGTTCAGTGGAAGCACAAATATCGGCCCTATAAAACTATAGTTTCTTAAACAGAAAGGTGTTTGGAGGTCAGAGACTCCCGTTTTGTTTTATAGATGAAAAAACCTAAACCTAGAGGGTGAAGTAACCGGTAAAAGCCAATCAGTGACACCAAGAGCACCAACCAGTAGCTGCGTGGACTCCAATGCCTCAGCCGACCAGATAGAACGGACCACATCCTACTTGTCCCCCAGGCCAGGGCTCTCCAGCCTTGGCACTATTCACACTTTGGATAATTTGCTGTGGGCACCGTCCTCTGCGTGGCAGGATGTTCAGTGGCATCCCTGGCCTCTACCCACTCGATGCTAGTAGCACCCCGCGCCCCAATTGTGACAACCAAAAATGACCCCAGACATTGCTGAATGCCCCCTGGGGGACAACATCGCCCCTGGTTGAGAACTGCTGCAATAGAGAGTCAGTTCAACACATGAAGATGCATTGCGATGCACTTGTTATTATATCTGTCTCATACATCGGTCTGTAAGTTCTTTGAAGTCACAGATAGACACTTATTCACCTTTAGGTTTCCCCTGTCTTGCTTAGTACCTGGCATATGAGCAAAATGCAATTACGTGGCTGAATGAATGAGTGACTGAATGAATAAACTCCCCGGGAGATCCTGAAATATAAACTTTCCTCGCTAGATATCGAGTGTTATACCAAACGTCAGCCTGGCACAGGCCGGAGGAGAGGCAGGAATTGCCTGCATGACCTTCCGTCTGAGGGAAGTGGGGGCCTCCTTCATCCAGTTGATGTCAGAAGGTCCGAACCTATAGAGAATTTTTATAAAAATGTACTTGGGTCAAATAAGGATATGTCTGGAGGCAAGATCTCAACAGACTAGAAAAATGCCTTGGAGAATAAGTTTGCAATTTCTTTTGTGCACTGGGAATTAAGGAGGGAAGGTAAGGGAGATTACATGAAGGGAGAGAGCAAGTTTGGGTTATAAGAGAGTTAAGATTATGGGCTCTCTTGAGGGTGGTCACTCTTTATTTTATTTTTTTAAATTTATTTCAGAGAGCGAGGGAGAAGGAGTGAAAGATAGAAACATCAATGATAGAGCATAGGCCTGTGGACTGAAGGATCCCAGGTTCGATTTCAGTCAAGGGCATGTACCTTGGTTGCAGGCATATCACCAGTAGGAGGTGTGCAGGAGGTAGCTGGTCGATGTTTCTCTCTCATCGATGTTTCTAACTCTCTATCCCTCTCCCTTCCTCTCTGTAAAAAATCAATAAAATAGTAAAAAACAAAACAAAAAATAAACACAAAAAAGAACAAGAAATATCAATGATGAGAATCACTGATTGGCTGTTTCCTACATGTCCCCCACTGGAAATTGAGCCTGAAACCTGGGCATGTGCCCTGACCTGGAATCAAACCAAGACCTCCTGGTTCATAGGTTGATGCTCAACCACTGAGCAACACCAGTCAGGATTTTTTTTTATTTTTTATATAATATATTTTTATTATTGTTTTTAGAGAGGAAGGGAGAGAGATAGAGAGATAGAAACATCAATTGATGAGATAGAATCGTTGATCAGTTGCTTCCTGCATGCTCCCCACTGGGGATTGAGCGTGCAGCCCAGGCATGTGCCCTCACCAGGAATTGAACCTTGACCTCCTGGTTCATAGGTGGATGTTCAACCATTGAGCTACGCCAGCTGGGCTAGGGTCACTCTCTAGAAGAAAGGCCTGAAAGGGGCATTTCAAAGGTTTGCTAACCTGGATGTCCAGAAACAATGAGCAGGGCTTGCCTCAGGCAAAGTTAGACCCTTTACTGAAAACATTCTATGCCAGGAGCATGACCCCACCAGGATCTGCCCAGTTAGACGTCCATGACCAGGGCAGCCTGTGGGGTTCCTGTGCACAGAACCCCCTGTGCGTCCACAGTCTGTCATCCACTGTCGGGTCCATAGAGGTATCTTCTCCTTGAGCTCCTTTCTCAGGCTTGTCATCCTTACAAAACAACAGAAATAGATGCTACATCGAAGAGCTTTTCCTCACTGGGGAAAAAGGCACAATTCTAGAACATTAAGCTTTGAGAGTCTCATAGTGAAAAGGAGCCGAAACCGGTTTGGCTCAGTGGATAGAGCGTCGGCCTGCGGACTGAGGGGTCCCAGGTTCAATTCCGGTCAAGGGCATGGACCTTGGTTGCGGGCACATCCCGAGTAGGGGGTGTGCAAGAGGCAGCTGGTCGATGATTCTCTCTCATTGATGTTTCTAACTCTCTATCCCTCTCTGTAAAAAATAATAAAATTATATATATATGTATATATATATATATATATATATATATATATATATATATATGGAAAAAGCCCCCAGATACTGTCATTAGCAGCCGAGTGAGCCACGGGAGGACACTGCTATGGAGCACGGCATGTTGGCCTTGGGAAAGTCACAAGTAAAACACAGATGGAAAAATCTCCACCACAAAACCCTATCTCTTTGTTTTTTCTTAATCCCAGAAATTTTCACCAGTGTTGTCTTTGGGCAAATGACAAAGCTCCTTCGTGTCTGTTTTCCAAACAATAAAATGCCTGAGAGGGTAGAGTTCTCTTTTGTAAAAAAGAAAAGAAAAAGAATACACAAAATATAAGTTCAGTGGATCTTGAAAATATAAACTATTGGTTAAATAGGTCTTACTGGGGAATTAATTTTAAAAATAAAGGTGGTCTGACTTTTCCAGGGACTTTACTGGTCAATTAACTCAAACAGACAAATTGATTTGGGTGTAAGTGGTGACAGAGAACACAGTTGAAACAGAAGTAAGGACAAAAAAAAAAAAGAAATAAAATAAAGACAAGGCGGTGAGAAAGATGATTGGGTGGAACTGGGTTAATATTAAAAGTAAACGTTAGTCCTGTCAGGGCACAGACCCAAGGTGCAGATTTGATCCCTGGTCCCGGTGTGTGCTGGAGGCCACCGATTGATGTTTCTCTTCCTCTTTCTCTCTTTCTCCCTCTTTCCCTCTCCCCATCCTTCCCCATCTCCTTTCCCCTCTCTCTCAAGTCAATAAAAACTATCCCCAGGTGAGGATTTAAAAAAGGAAATGGTGCATTTTACCGAGCTTCTGAGGTGCTCGAGGACTCAGCCACAGAGCCCTCATGCCTGGCCCTCAGGGCGCCAGAGCCTTGCAGCCTGAGCGTGGACAGGTGCCATTTGCCAGGGGAATGGCCTGCTCATGATTGGCTGCTTGCTCTCGGGGAAGTAGGAGAAAAGCAAGACCCGTGGGAGAGCAGACGGCTTCAGGTCTGAACTCCAGCGAGGACCTCCAAACAGGACCCATCGTCAGGATGGGAGGGAGGGGATAGGCAGGTGAAGTGTCAGGTGTTTCAGGAAGAGCTGGGGACACTTTCCTCCTGGGACCTCCATTGAGAGCAGCCCCGGGGTGTCCTGGGACTTGGCCGGTCTGGGCAGCACCACAGGGAGGGAGACCCTGGCCTTTCCCATGAGCCAGGGGTGCGCAGACTCACAGAACATAGAGCAGAAAAGGCGTTTGGGTCTGGCCTAAGCTCCCAGCGTTCAGTGGCCCTGGGGGATGGGTGTATGCAAGCGGAGGCTGCCCCTACACAGTTCACCGTCTCCTCGGGAGAAGGAGTCTGCTTACTCTGAGGGCACGGAACATGTTTGCTGGGTTTTAGGTGTTGGGCATGGCCTCAGGCAAGGCGTCTGACAGCATCTCCCAGTGAAGCCAGCCCGTGCGGTATCGTTCTGCACGCGCCGGCCGCAGGCCCCGTGCACCCTCCTCTGCAGCCGCGGAACCCACGGCACCTCAGGCCACTAGTCCAGGCCCGAGGGTGGCCAGAGCTGGCTGTGGGGGAAGTCCAGGAGATGGAGAGAGGGGAGATGATGTAACGGGATTGCCAGGTTTTAGCGCTTAAAAGTACAGGATGCTCAGTTCAATTTAAATTTTAAATGAAGAGTGGATGATTTTTTTTGAAGTATGTCTCAAACTTTGCACGGACTATACTAAAAACGTATTCACTGTTCATCTGAAATTCAAATCGCTCCCAGCTTCCTGTGTTTTATCTGGCGGCCCTTTCTTCAGATTCTCAGCAGCAGAGCAGCCCGGATCTTTTTTTTTTTTTTTTTAAATATATATTTTATTGATATTTTACAGAGAGGAAGAGAGAGAGAGACAGAGAGCTAGAAACGTCAATGAGAGAGAAACACCGACCAGCTGCCTCCTGCACACCCCCTACCGGGGATGTGCCCACAACCAATGTACATGCCCCTGACCGGAATCGAACCCGGGACCCCTCAGTCCGCAGACCTACACTCTACCACTGAGCCAAACCGATTTCGGCAGCAGCCCGGATCTTGGATGAGGGCAGCAATGTTGAGGGCATCGCACCATCCCGATTTCACAAGGAAGACAGGACGGCTGCCCACGTCCCCCCCCTCCCTTCCCCTCCCCTCCCCTCCCTCCCTTCCTCCTCCGCCTGGGGTTGCTAGAAGGGGCAGGGAGTCTGGTGCCTCCGGGCAGCCGAGGAAGGAGAGAGGGCTCTCGGAGGTCATCGCCTCCACAGGGTTCTCTCTCCAGTTCCCTTCCGTCTGGCTTCGGCCAGAGGGATGCACCCCTTTAAGGCTCCGAGGACGGAGGACACGCGGCAGATCAAGCTGACACGCACGGCATCTCTCGTGTCCCGGGAGATGATGGCTCTGAACCTTCCGGAGCAAATGGCCTGCTTTGCTCCCGAGCCGTAATCAGCTGGCAGCCTCAGCCTCTCTTCCCGGCAGCTGGCGGGGGGCGTTGTTCTGATTTTAGGGGAGAAGCGGGGGCCTGGGCTGGCCATGTTGCCACTGCCCGCTTGGTGGTGCGGCCCTTTATTGCAAAGGGGGAGCCCGCCTGCCAGATGCCGGCCTGCCAGCAGGTCTTCGCTCTTGTAAAGGATCTTCTCTTTAAAACACACCCCCCTGAGGAGCATGGCATCTTGAGCCATGAGCCCTTTGGAAGGAGTTGTCTTTTGACCTTCCTAACTCCACGTTTGGCTGAGATCAGGGACATGGGGCTATTGGGTCCCAGGACAGGAAATTCCTGTGGGGACGGAGTGAGAGAGGGGCTGACCTGCAGGGCGTGGGGATGAGGAAGGCAGGAAATGAAGGGCCCGGAAGTTCAGGAGAAAGGGGAGGGGTGGGGAGAGGGAGGCATGGGAGGAGAGGCGGGTGGGGCAAAGCCGCCTGCCTCACTCCCCACCACGTCATGGGGCTCCCAGGAGCTGAAGTGTCCCCAACTGCTAGGCAAGTTCGGGTTGGCACTGCTGGTGGGAGGGCATCTGAACTTCTGCCCTCTCTCCTGTCCATCAGTTCTGTTCCGTTCTCTTGCCTCCTCTTCCCAAACCCTGGGAGCCACTGAGAACATAGTGAGGGGCGGCTCGCTGGGAATGCAAATCCACGTGCAGTGTCTTGAACCTCAAGGGGTTTCTTTTTTTTCCTTCTTTTTAAAAAATATATATTTTATTGATTTTTTTTTTTTTTTTTTTTTTTTTACAGAGAGGAAAGGAGAGAGATAGAGAGTTAGAAACATTGATGAGAGTCATCAATCAGTTGCCTCTTGCACGCCCCCCCTACTGGGGATGTGCCCGCAACTAAGGCACATGCCCTTGACTGGAATCGAACCCGGGACCCTTCAGTCCGCAGGACGACGCTCTATCTACTGACCCAAACCGGTTTCGGCTCAAGGGGTTTCTTTTTCTCGTGTGACAGCAAGTCCAGAGTCGGCAGTGCAGACTGATCTGGCCTCGCGCTTGTCACCGGGACGTAGATAACACATGCCCCACAGGTGAGGAGGGCAGGGGGCTTGGCCTCACTGCGAATCCACTGCAGCCCCCCGGAAGCAAGCCAACGGGGCTCATGCAATAGCCCTGCGTGGCCGGCCTGCCCCTTTGCCGCCTGAAGAAGGCCCGCCCTTCGGATGTCGTTTCCGGTGATGCGTGGTGGGGTGTTTCATTTCCCCCACAGATATTTGGCCCCGTCGAGGCGCACCTGTGGCTTCCCATCCGTTTGAGAGGGCATCCTGAACACTGAGGGGTCCGGCTGGGGGGCACGGGTCTCAGTACATTCTCTGGGCACAGGGCGGCCTTCCCCGGAGCCCTCCACCCCAAACCCACCTTCCCGAGAGCAGTGGCCACGCTCCTCCTCGCCCCACACAGCGTCTTTGGGGGCCATTTCATCTCCTCCTGAGACCCAGGCCTCGAGGTCGGAAAGCTGGGACTGCCTTGAGCGATACATATGTGCAGCCTCCCACGGAGGAGGAAGGAGTCGGGCCTTAGAAGGCCCGCAGGTCCCAGAGGCTTCCTCCTCCGCTCAGGCTCGGCCAGCCAGCCGAATATTTTAAATCCCGATAACCGAAGAATGTGGAATGTGATAAAGCCCGTTGCGAAACTCTCTCTTTGAACGGATAGCTTGATCACGGCGTAAATAAAGGTTGGGAGCTCCCGGGCTCTGAATCGTACCTGGACTGGAGCCAGCTGTGCTAGCGGCGTGTTCTCTAGGTTTCAGAGGAGAAGGGGTGTGCCGCGTGTCCCCTCCAGGTGACGGGAGTTGGCTGATTTAGTGACGAGAAGGGCTTTGGAACTGGGAGGCCAGGAGGCCAGCCCAGGGTTCCTGCCTCGTCTAGAGGGGTGGCGCTGCACTGGACCTCGGCTCCCAGGCCTCTCCCTCCTCTGAAGCCAGGATGGGAGTCCGGGCTCGCCTGCCTGGCGGGAGGTCATTGTATGGATGACCCTTTTCAAACGCTGAGCTGTAACTAACGGTGTGTGGGTGGAGAGCGTTGATTTCATCATCCAGGGGCAGCCCTCTCGCCAACCCTGCCCCTGCTGGCCCTGGCAGAGACGGTGACGTCTAAAGCAGTGCGTTGAGCCGAAACCGGTTTGGCTCAGTGGATAGAGCGTTGGCCTGCAGACTGAAGGGTCCCAGGTTCGATTCGGTCAAGGAGGTGTACCTTGGTTGCAGGCACATCCCTAGTGGGGGGTGTGCAAGAGGCAGCTGGTCGATGATTCTCTCTCATCGATGTTTCTAACTCTCTATCCCTCTCTCTTCCTCTCCGTAAAAAGTCAATAAAATATATATTTTTTAAAAAATAAAGCAGTGCCTTGGACATGGCGGCTGCTAATCAAAGTGAGAGCGACAGGAATTCGTCCAGATGAGCACACGGTGAAGTCCTGTCCCCTCACCCCAGGCCCCGGGGGCCGTCTCCAGCCAGCCTGTTGGAGGCGATCGTGCCTTCGGAGGCGTGACCCACCACTGAATGCACCCCGGGCGGGGGCTGGGCACCCATCAGGCCAAGTCTCCAACAAGCCGCCTCCCGGTGGGTGCCCACCCATGCGTGTTCTAGCTCTGACCTCCCCGAGGAACTCTTCCTGGCTACTGAAAAGTATCTTCATTTTCTGGTTAAAAATATATATTAGAACAAAAAGTCATGGGCTATCTCAAAAACGATCCAAGAAAGACAGCCGTCGGGATGATTCGGGGAAGAACGTTGGCGGGTGTAGGCATCCTGGGCGTTTGGGCTGTTGTGTGCCAGAGGCTGCGCCAAGTATTTATACCTTTCACTGCCTTCACTTCTCACAGCAACGCACTGGGGTAAGACTATTCTTGCACCCATTTTATAGGCGAGAAAACTGAGGCACAGAGAGGTCAGGAAATGTGTCCTACATCTAGGAAGTGGCAGGGCTGGCACTTAAACCAGGAACTGTCTGACTCCAAAGTCCCCCGCTCTTAACCACCATGCCTGCCATCGTTTGCCTCTGCGCCTCATCTTTCTTCCCAAACTGTGGTCTCCAGTTCATCTAAGAGAAAACATGTTCCTCTTGCCCTTGAACCACCCAGGTCTCCCTTCTTCTCTTGGGCAGCCCCGCGTTCAGGCGCACAGTGAGGCTCCCGGCGAATGAAGGGGACGTGGTGCGGAGTTCTGGCCCAGGAGAGGCTCGGACACCACAAACAGGCCGTCACCCTCTCCGGCCACGATCGTGCCCCCGCACCAGCGTGCTGCAGGGACCCCTGGCAGTTCTTGGTGGGGGCAGAGCTGACAGGGTCAGGGAAGGGTGTTCTACCACCTGAGGCTGGCAGGACCCTGCCTCACCGTGCCAGCTCTGTCCCCCAGCCCCGGCCCCACAGGCAGCCCAGGGGCAGAGCAGAGACGAAGTCTCTCCTCTCACTTTCTGCTTCTTTGAAATGGGCATGATGATGGGGTCCCAAACGACAACAGATGAGAACACGTATTTTGCCAGTTGTTTCAGAAGCCTCAGAACCAGCCCCCGGCCTCCTCACCCCGCACACCCTGCAGGGCAGCTCCTGGCTGCGTCTTCCCCTCTGAAGTGATGGGTAGGGTGCCCTCCCTCCGTGCATTCTGCTATTCCATGCATTGGGCGCTTGGGTGCTACTGGTGCATTTATTGCCAGTTTGCTGGCCGGTTTCCCCTCGTGCGGACATTCCTCCGGCAGGTGCTGCGCTTCCTGGTGCAGAGCAGACTCACGTGCTTGTGTACCTGAACCGTTAAGCTGAGTGAAAAAAGGATCAGTATTCGCTCGAAAGGATTTTTTTTTGGTGTTTGTTTTTAATTTCCGACTCTTCGATCTCTTAGGCAGAGCTAGTCCTTGGACATTTGGGGCATCTTTGGAAGTTCCCCTGCCTCATTCAGGCCTCTGGGTCATGACTCAGTGTTCCAGGGGGTGCCAGGGGGAAAATCATTTGGTTCCGCAAACCCTGACGTCCACGGTTCTGATAAAGGGTCCCTGCGGTGACAAGGAGATTATCTACTTGAAAATAATGAGCAGAGCTAATCACTGCAGTAGGCCTGGGCAGGGACAGAGCGTACAGAGCCGGCTGCTGGCAAACGTTCCCGAACCTCCGACTTGGCAACCGAGCAGCGAGCTCACTGGCCATGCCAGCGCCTTTGGTCTCTGAGCCGCCTGCTCAATCGCAAGCAGACCCGGGATCGTGGTGTAGGGCCCGGTCGTCCGATAGGAGCCAAGCACAGATTTCTGTGGCTTGTTCTTTTGCTCCCTGGTTCCAATTTGTGTCAAGTATAGACTAAAACGATTCAAGTCTGACTGTTTTGAGGGTGTGGGTTTTGGGACCCACCCATCACTTCCACAACTTCATTCCCCACAACGCCTACACGGTTCCTCTTTTCTAGGACAGCGAGCCTACTTTTTATTTTATTTTATTTGTTTGTTAATCCTCACCCCGAGGATATTTTTTCCATTCATTTTTAAAGAGAGCGGAAGGGAGGGAGGGAGGGGGAGGAAAGGGAGAAAAAGAGAGAGAGATAGAGGAAAAACATCCATGTGAGAGAGACACATTGATTGGTTGCCAAGGCCAGGTCTCCAACTACAACCCAGGTACATGCCCTTGACCAGGAATCAAACTCGGGACCCTTCAGTGCATGGGCCGACGCTCTAACCACTGTACACACTGGCCAGGGCAGTAAATCTACTTCTTGCCCGTTGCTCAGACATAGCTTGTTTCCATGGCTAAGGCTGGTCTGTTCCAGTCTCTGCCTGGAGTCAGGGCCATGTCCCTCTGTTATGCCCAGATTTCGTGATCCCCAAAGACCACCAGGGAGCCGAGTCCGATGCAAAAGCAAAAAGCCGTTATTCAGGCTAGCCCGAGCTCTGTCCCACGTACACCGTCGAGGTGGAAAGAGAATGAGCTTCAACAGATCAAAGGGTTTTTATAGGGGTCTGAGGGGTGGGTGGTGAGGTCACTGCTTTGGCTGACCCCAATTGGTTGGGTGAGGGCTAGGGTCCAGTTACACAGTGACATAGTTATACAAAATGGAGGATACAGTACAAGATGGAGTCAGGAGTTAGCCCCGCCCCTCCCACTCACCTCACCTACGACGCACCCTGTGCAACTCAAGCTCACCTGCGAGGCACTCATCACTGCTGACCCCACCTGACGATGCTCAGGTCTTTACTTGCCATTCTGAGCTGTACTTGTACCAGACACCAAATTCCATTATAATGAACCATGTGGGACATCCACATTCTTTCCTTTGGGTCAAATTTTGTTAAAATCGAACTGAGAGGAGGTAGCAGTGACACAGGCTGAGAATTAAACAGCATTCAGCGCTTAGTGCAGTGCCTGGCACGCTTATGTACATATTATAGACATTTAATGCCCATATGCCTCTATAGAGCATATGTGGTGAAACCCAGGCCTGTTGTCCACATTGTATGAGAAAAACACACACACCCAAATGCATGCACAAAGCCACGGCTTCTGGGCTCAAAGGGTTGCATTTTAATGGGGGGATGACAAGACAGCAGCACAAACCACAGAGGCTGTAGCAAGAAGTCCTGGGGCCCAAATGAGTGGACACCCACTTTTGTGTGTGTGTGTGTGTGTGTGTGTGTTTCCACGGAATCAGCAAGCACATGTTGTACTTTGAAATCTTAGGAACAAGTAAGGAATTGTCGTGGGTCTAAGTTCTTAAATTAAAAAAAAATTATGATAGATTCTTATCCCACACAGTGGGTAAAAAAAAATGTTGAGGAATCAATATAAAAATAGGACATGCATACCTTAGGCATTTCCTTTTAATTTAAAACACAGAATGTACATTCATTGCTTACTATTTTAATGTTGAGCCTAGGCTTTTCTTTGACCATGCATATACTAATTGAAGTTCTCTATTTTCTTTCTCGTTGGAACCACATCCACAATGGGTCTATATATCTATAAGGACTACAAATCCTCTGACGCTCCTCCCATTGGGAGGTGGGGTCCAATTCCCTCTACTTCAAGCTGGGCCTGCCTTCGGGAGTTTTTTGACCAATAGAAGGCAGCCAAAGTGATGTTCTGGGATTTCCATGGTTCGAAACTCCTGCTGGGCTCTTTGGAACACTCACTGGGAGCCCCGGGCTCCGTGAGGCCCGTGGGAGCTGCTGAGTAGGGATTCACCACCTCCAGTTCCCAAGGCTGGAAAGGCCACGTGCAGTTGTCCCCGAAGGCCGTTCAGCTGAGCTCAGCCTCCCAGTCATCCCCACGAAGGAGCGAGACCTGTGGGTGAAGCCGACTCACTTCTGCCTTCACTGATACCACGCGGAACCGAAAAATTGAATGGCCGAGCCCTGTTTGAATTCCTAACACCCCAGATTGTGAGCTACAATAACAAGATGGTCGTTTTAAGCTGCCAAGTTTTGGGATAGTTTGTGATGTGCTAGACACGGGGAACTTTGTTGTGAAGAAGGGTGGACGTGTTCATAGGGCTGGGAGGGACCTAGCGATCAGGTAGTTCTCTCCTTGATTTGCACATAAAACTTCTCAGCATTGCCGGAGGCCTCCAGGAGCTGACTGCAGAGTGCGGTGACCTGAGCCTCGTTACTAGTTCGCCTTTCCTGCCCTTGGACGTGAAGGGTCTCCTCTGCCTACCTACCTTTCCCGCCAACCTTGCTGGGAAGTGCCAGCAAGCAGAATGAGATGTGTGGAGTGGTCGGTCACATCATCTCGCCCCTGTCATGTTGTTCTGAGAACCTGCTCTTCTGTGGTTGGCGACTGTCTGCCTCCCCAGGGCCCCGGGGAGTCTCTGAGGCCAGGGACTGCATCTCCTGTTGGTCTGCCTCCCCGCACCTTCTTTTCCTTCCACATGGTCTACAATGGGGAGGCTCCCCAGCCCCGCTTAGGGAGCGTGGAGCTTGCCACGTGAATGCTCAGGTTCCCACAGGTGACCCCAGGACCAGGTCCCACCCCACGGGCCTGGGACAGGGTGGTTGCTCAGGGCCCCGTACACAGAGGAGCCCCATGCTTGCTCCAGTGCTCTGCTTTGCCATCTTGAAATTCGTAATACTCCTGCAACAAGGGGCTCTACGTTTTCATTTTGCACTGGGCCTGCTACAGAAGACTGAAGAAATACCAAGCACGCTTCCTAGAGAAGGGACCCGGTTATTAACACCAGTGGACTCTGGGAATCATTTCCAAATCAGAGTGAAGAAACACGCAGAGAGCCTGTCTAGTGTGTGTGTGTGTGTGTGTGTGTGTGTGTGTGTGTGTGTGTGTGTATATATATTCCCCTGGGGTCTTTGTCTTGCAGATATGCCCCCTGTCCCCTTCGTGGCCCTGCAGGAAGGCGCCCAGGTGTCAGGCCACATAACAGCCCTCCCTCTCGCCAGTGCAGTGCATTGTTCACAGTCCCACGGCCTCTGCATTCAGATAACAGCTTCTGCAAGACCAGTTTCTCCTCAGGCCTTGGAAATGAGGTAGCTGGTCCCCTGTGGCTGAGACCAGGGGTCACGGCAGACAGTCGCCAACCACTGAAGAACAGGTTCTCAGAACAACATGACAGGGCGAGATGATGTGACCGACCACTCCACACATCTCATTCTGCTTGCTGGCACTTCCCAGCAAGGTTATCGGGAAAGGTAGGCACAGAAGACCCTTCACGTTCAAGGGCAGGAAAGGCGAACTAATAACGAGGCTCAGGTCACTGCACTTTGCAGTCAGTTCCTGGAGGCCTCCGGCAATGCTGAGAAGTTTTATGTGCAAATCAAGGAGTGAACCACCTGATCGCTAGGTCCCTCCCAGCCCTATGAACGTGTCCACCCTTCTTCACAACAAAGTTCCCGGTGTCTAGCACATCACAAACTATCCCAAAACTTGGCAGCTTAAAACGACCACCTAATTATTGTAGCTCACAATTTTGGGGGTTAGAAACTCAAACAGGAGTTTCAGTTTGAGTTTCAAACTGAAAAATTCAATTTTTCAGTTCCGAGTGGTACCAAATGATAGAGCCTCCCTTCCTCCAGTTGATGGACGGACGAAACAGGGGTCTCTGTTTCATCAGTTCAGCCTGTACTGCCTTCCTGAGAACCGAGGAGGTGGGTCAGTGAGGAAGGAAACTCCATATGGAAAAGCGAATGCCGTATTTCTGTTCCCCTTGTTAAAAGAGAAGCAGAAGCATATAAAATTGTTGCGTTTACGTGCACAAAAAATCATTTAGAATGGGGCAGCACAAACTGGAAGTGGTGAGGGGCACTCCACCCACAGGCCCCAGGGGAAAACTTATACAGAAAAGGCTCAGAGGCAAAGGAAGGAAACGATTTGATTGGCTGTAGCTGAAGGCCCAGTTGGCTGTTTGTGATTGGTTGTCCTTAGCTTTTTGAGTTTGCAACCTTAGAGCATTTACAGGCTTAGCCTGGGGTTTGCTTAGGGTGGCAGCCCCTCTCAGCAGGAGTTCTGGGTGTGAGGGAGGCTTGGCTGGGAGGGGCTGGAGGCAGGCAGTTCCCTGCAGCTCCGGCCTTCGACAACAAAGCCAGAATGTGTGGCTCTCAGTCCTCCTTCAGGTCCCTTATGGAGGCCCAGGAAGCTGTGCGTCCCCCTCCCTCTGGCCAGGGGCCCTCCTCATAACCCTACTTCCCACTCGGAAATAATGTTCAAACTCCCCTCCGTCTGCTCTCAGCCTGCCCTTTCACCCACCTGCTCAGATGCAAACACAGCTGTCCCTTTGTCCACCAGCTGCGTCTCAAAAAACCCAGGAGGCTGGGCGAGGTGACCTGGCGGAGGACTCCCGGCCTCTTTCCTTTCCTTCCTTGTCCCAGAACAGAGGTCCTCAAAGTGTGGTCTCCGAGCTGGCAGCCTCGGGATTCCCTGGTAGAAGTGCTCCTTTTTGGACTCCACCTCAGACCCACTGACTCAGATATTCTGGCGGCGAGGTTGGTCACTTGCGTTTTGTTTTAGCAAGCCCTCCAAGGGGACTCCCGCCATCACTGACGTGTGAGAACCACTATCCCTGAGACACGTGGCTGAAGTCAGGCCCGGACTAGCACCCAGAACTTCAGCATTGACACCTATGTGATGGATGGGGTATCATTTTTTTGCAAAGAAAAGCAACAGTGATTCTTTATGGACAACACCCCTCTACACACACACACACACACACACACACACACACCACACACACACACACACACACAAAACACAAATCCACATGAAGGGGGAAAAGGCTCTGTTCATTCCTCCTCGATGTGGCAGCTGCTACCCACGCTTGAAGTTGTTTGAACAAGAGAACCAGTGTTGGGGTGAACTTGCCCGCAGGGTGTCTGGAAGGCAGGTGCCACCTGCCACATTTAATGCACGCTGAGCACAAACACGGCTCTCGGAGCCCCGTCAGCCTTCCGCTGCCAGAGACAGAGGCGGAATGTGTTTTGCTGGGATGAGACCCCCTGAGGTGCCGCCTTACCTTGGGGCCTTAATTAGAAGCAGCAGTGGCCCTAGGCCTGCTGAGTTTCTATTTGATGTGATTGCAAAAAGAGCTGAGATGGAAACTCGACCTTTTGTTTTTGCACACAATCTGAGATGCTTTCTCATGGAAGCCCAACTCCAGTCTCTTATTTGCTGCCACCTGCACCAGGGTCATGCTAGAATGACTTATGCGGGCAAACCGTAGGCAATAGCTGGTTTTCCCATGTTCCCCATGGATGATCAGGTTCAATTCATCTCATCTTGGCCCCTCCTGTCTTTCTCACAGGGTCTGTCCCTCCCCAGCCACCTTCCCTTTTATTGATCACTTCCCTTTCTCCCCCTCCTTCTGGTGGGTCTCTCCCCTTTTAACTTGGTTCTTTCTAGAGCTGTCCTAGTGTCTAGTATTGGTGTGCAAGCTTGAACATTCAATCCTATATAACAAAGAGGTAATATGCAAATTGACTCTCATGCCCTCATACAAGATGGCCCCCAATGTCATCACAAGATGGCCACCACAAGATGGCCGGCAGGGGAGGGCAGTTGTGGGAGATCAGGCCAGCAGGGGAGGGAAATTGGGGGTGACTGGGCCTGCAGGGGAGGGAAGGCAGTTGGGGGAGACCAGGCCTGCAGGAGAAGGCAGTTAGGGTTAACCAGTCTGGCAGGGGAGGGCAGTTAGGGGTGACTAGGCCAGTAAGGGAGGGCAGTTGGGGGCAACCGGGCCAGCAGGGGAGTAGTTAGGCATTGATCATGCTGGCAGGGGAGTGGCTAAGGGGTGATCAGGCTGGTAGGTAGAAGCAGTTAGGGGCAATCAGGCAGGCAGGCAGGTGAGCGGTTGGGAGCCAGCAGTCCCAGACTGTGAGAGGGACATCCCCCCAAGGGGTCCCAGATTGGAAAGGGTTCAGGCTGGGCTGAGGAGCACCCCTCCACTCCCAGAGCACAAATTTCATGCACCGGGCCTCTGGTATTCAATATAAAAGTGAAAATACCCATTCAAACTCTCAGTATTTCAAATCCACAATTGTACCCCTTGAATTTACCTGATAAATTAAACTAAAGGGCTGCATCATTTTTCTTTATATCAATATAGACAACCGAGGGCATCCACAGGCTGTGAGACAATAGCTGCTGGCTAACTGGATGCATGATGTGAGGCTGCAGGAGGAGGGAGGTGACGCTCTTCCTGGATCTGACACGTGTGATTGGAAATAAGTTCATGGGCTTAGCCCAGTGCAGCTCTTGACTCAAAGTCCTAACTAACTGTTTTCTGTGTGGCACATGACTGCATAGCTGAGTACCCTTACCTCGGGTTAACCAGAAACACATGAGAACTGATCTTCTGACACATCTAAGGGGCTTGTACTTAGAGCCTTAGAGATATACTGGTTGATTGATTGAACAAAGCCTCTCATCACTCTCTGTCTTAATTCTCTGGGTTTTCAAATCAAGGATTACTTTTTTCTTTAAACTTATTTAATTCCCTTTAAACACAAAATATACTTTATTGGAAGAATACTGGGGTACCTCCATTATTAAAACCCAATTGGGGTCACAGGGACTGCAAAATTGATAAAGATATAAAAAAGAAAACAGGAATAATCAATAAGAAGAATAAAAAAGGAAACATGTAGCAGAAACAGTGGAAATTACAAAGATAAGAGACTATTATGAACAAATTTATACCAATAACATAGAAATGGACAAATTAGTCCTAGCTGGTTTGATTCAGTAGATAGAGTGTCGGCCTGTGGACTGAAGGATCCTGGGTTTGATTCCAGTCAAGGGCACATGCTTGGGTTGCAGGCTTGATCCCCAGAGTGGGGTCAGCAGGAGGCAGCTGATCAGTGATTCTCATCATTGATGTTTCTATCTCTCTCTCCCTCTCCCTTCCTCTCTGAAATCAACAAAAATATATTTAAAAGAAAAAGAAATGGATACATCAATGGAAAATAGAATTTAGCAAAACTGACTTAAAAGTAAATGAAAAATGGAATAGTTTTATAATCATTGAAACATTGAATCAAGTAAATTACATTAGTAATAAAAATATTCCCATTAGGACTATGCCAGTCCTAGGTAGTTTTATAAATAGACTTCACGAAACATTAAAATATCTGCAATCTTGATAAAATTCAATATCAACTTATGATAAAGACTCTTAGCAAACCAGGAGTAGAAGGAACTTTCTGAAATTTATAAAGGACATGTATGTATCAAAAGTAACTTACAGCAAATGCTACTCTTAATGATGAACTAGAAAAGCAGGTCCTTTAGCAAATAAGAACAAGACAAAGATTCTGCCTTTTTCCAGTACTTCGCCAGTTCTAGGAGGCAGGAAAAAAAAAGAGAATTAGAAGGTATAAGGTCTAGGGAAGAAGAAACAAAACTGTCCTTGTTCATAGATGATTGAGTGTTTGCATAGAATCTCAGACAAGTTGTTGGAATTCGTGAAAGAGCTTAGCAAGGTTTCCAGTTATAAACCCAAGTCAATTGCATTTTTATATACCAATAACATTTGGAAAATTTAATTAAATAAAGCTATCATTTACAAAAGCAATAAAATATAAGGAAATTATGTCTACTTTTCCAAATTGAAGCTGGAGATTGAAAGCATTTCCAGTAAAAATACCAACATGGTTTTTTATGGAAGTTGGAAAGCTAATTCCAATAGTTCTGTGGAGGGTAAAAGCCCAGGAGTAGCTGAGGGCCTAGAAGGAAAAGGACAGAGGGAGGGATTTGCCCTCGTAGCTGTCACACCTCGTAATAAAGCGGTAATAATTAAGACACAGGTGTTCGCATAGGGATAGACAAAAAGACCACTGGGGGAAAACGGAGGGCCCAGATGTAGCCCTGAGCACATTTGGAAACTTGATAAAATGACAGAAAAGTGAGGGAACGCTCGCGTATTCAGTAACTATCCAGATGGCAACTGAATGGAATTGGAGTCCTATGTCATTCCATGTACAAAAGCCAGGTCTGGATTGACAAAGGGAAAGGTAAAACTTGAAGCCTTAAAAAAGCCCACAATAGATCATCTTTAAGACCTCAGGATAGGGAAGGATTTCTTAAATATTACGCAAAAGTGCATGTCATCAAGAACAAGACTGATAATGCTGCTACCATAATTAAGAACTATTACAAGACTCTAGAACAGCCGTGGGCAAACTATGGCCCGTGGGCCTGATCCCGCCCATTCGGCTATTCTATCCGGCCCGCGGAGCCTAAAGAGAGGAGGGTTCTCTTGCTCTCCCCTCCGCTCCTTCCCCAGCAGCCCAAGATGAGAGTGCCAGTGTGGTCAGGTGGCTTTTGTTCCGGCCCTCCGGTCCTTTAAGAACCCATTGTGGCCCTCGAGTCAAAAAGTTTGCCCATCTTTGCTCTAGACCAATGATTTTCAACCAGTGTGCCACAAAAAATTTTAAAACATGCAATACCTGACTATTTTTTAAAAAATGTATGTTTTTATTGATCTTAGAGAGGAAGGGAGAAGGAGAAACATCAACATGAGAGAAGCTTTGATAAGTTGCCTCCTACATGCCCAATACTGGGGATCAAGTCTGCAACCCAGGCATGTGCCCTGACTAGGAATCAAACTGCAACCTTGTGGCTCATGGATGACACTCAACTGAGACACACCAAAGAATCCCTCAAAGGGGAGTATAAGGGGTTCTTTGTCTTTTTACCAGTTGGACAAAATACATGCTCCTTTTGTTGTTGTTGTTAATCCTCACCCAAGGAAATATATATATAATTTAATAAAATGGTATATTATATATATAATATAAATATATATACACTATTTAATAAAATAGTAATATGCAAATTGACCATCACTGCAACACACAAGATGGCCGCCCCATGTGGTCAAAGATGGCTGCCCCATGAGGATACAAAATGGCCACCACAAGATGGCCAGCAGGGGAGGGCAGTTGGAGGGGACCAAGCCTGCAGGGGAGGGCAGTTGGGGGCTACCAGGCCTTCAGGGGAGGGAAGTTGGGGGTGACCAGGCCTACAGGGAGGACAGTTAAGGGTGACCAGGCTGGCAGGGAAGGGCAGTTAGGGGTGACCAGACCGGCAGGGGAAGGCAGTTAGGGATGACAAGGTTGGCAGGGGAGGGCAGTTAGGGGCAATCAGGCCAGCAGGGGAGCAGTTAGATGTCAACCAGGTTGGCAGGCAGAAGTGGTTAGGGGCAATCAGGCAAGTGGTTGGGAGTCAGCAGTCCTGGATTGTGAGAGGGGTCCCAGATTGGAGAGGATGCAGGCTGGGCTGAGGCTCCCCCCTCCCCACAAATGCACAAATTTCGTGCCCTGGGCCTCTAGTATATATATATTTCCCCACTGATTTTTGGAGAGAGTGGAAGGGAGGGGGAGAGAGAGAGAAAGATACTCATTGATCCCGCAGAATCAATGAACCTATTACCAGGGATCAACTGAGGTATGTGCCCTTGACTAGAATCAAACCTGTGACTCTTCAGTCCTTGGGCTGATGCTCTAACCACTGAGAAAGCCAGCTAGGGTAATATACCTGACTAGTCAGGGGCCCTGACCTCTTTTCCCTTAGATGTCAAATAAGAAAATGTCAACAGCCAGCATGTTATACCTATTCTTTTTTAGATCAGCCAAAAATATATTTTTTGATGTGCCACAGAATTTTAGTAATTAATTTATGTGTGCCAGGAGATGAAAAAGGTTGAAAATCACTGCTCTAGAAAAAGAGTAAGAATAAAAGTTTCAAACAAAGAGAAGACATTTGTAATACATATCAACAACAAAAGATTATTATCCAGGATGTATAAATAACTCCTAAAAATCATTAGGAAACCCTTAACGCACAGAATATACAAAGAGAGAAGACACATAAGCACATATAAAAAATGCTCAACTTCATCATTAATCATGGAATGCTAATTAAAACAAGAAAGAGTTCCTCTTTATGTCATCAGACTGACAAAAATTAATAATTCAGCCAATACCATGGATGTGTAACAAAGCACTGTTGGTGCCAGATTAATTAGTACTTTGGGGGGAAAACTGGCATTATTTAGAAAAGCAGAAGATGCAGAATACCACAATGACCCAGAAATCACACTCTGTAACCTCAAAGAAACTCTTCCATCTGAGCATCTGGAGAGATGCACAAGAATTTTCATTAAAAAAAATTTTTTTATAGCAAAACTATTGCTAATAACAAAAAACTGAAAACGACACAACTGCACACCCAGGAGGAAATGAATGTGTTAATTGTATACATACAGTGAAAACTAAATGAATGACAGCTCAGGCATTAATTTGGAAAAAAAAAGAATTTTAGCAACAACGCTGAGAAAGAAGCCCTTCACAAACCGACACATACCCAACGACTCCATGGTCATATGCTTGCGATCGTGAGAAAAACAAACGAGGTTTCGTTCAGGGATATGTCTACAGGCCGAGTTATAGTTGAGGTTGCCTCATAGAGACACAGGTGAGGCTACCGGCTGCCTACAATTTTTGGCTCGAGGACCTTTACCTGCTTTTCCGAGAGTCGAGGGGACTCGGGGTCAGGAGCGCAGGCTGCCCGTGTTCCTTGCTATCCTTGGAGGCTGTCAGTCCTAACTCAGGCAGACCAGTCTGGTGGCGGGCTCTCCCCTGCTGGCAGAGGGGGCCAGTTAACAGTGTCTGTGTTTACTCTCAGCCCACTGCCGGGCTCGGCTTGGGGCTGAGCCAGGCCCTGTGTAAGGGGAAATTAATGTATGGCTTCCCAAATTCTAAACAAGATGCCTTGATGTGAATTTACCCTTGTTCAAACCGGTCACCCTGGCTGCAGGGTGCTTTGTCTTGCATCCCCATCAGAGCAATGTGATACTGGTTTTTAAAAAATATATATTTTATTGATATTTTACAGAGAGGAAAGGAGAGAGATAGAGAGCTAGAAACGTCGATGAGAGAGAAACATCAACCAGCCGCCTCCTGCACACCCCCCCACTGGGAATGTGCCCGCAACCAGTGTACATGCCCTTGACCGGAATCGAACCCGGGACCCTTCAGTCCGCAGACCGACGCTCTACCACTGAGCCAAACCGGTTTCGGCTATACTGTTTTTATTTAAAGACTAGGATGGGATCTGAGAGGTGGACCGGGCAATCTTTGGCTACAACCAGAGTAAATGTTGTACCAGTCCTGCCTGTCGGTAGCCACTGAAAGACACAGTTTCTGGCGATGTCAGATGTCCTGTCTGAGCAGAGGCCCCGTGACAGGTGGCCTGCAGCCGCTCCTGCTTCCTGCCGAAGGGCTCGAGCATCTGTCCTCCCCACCATCCCTCCCTGAGAGGGCAGCTGTCAGGGGACCAGGGGAAGCGGGGGAGGGCAGGTAAGGAGGGAGGCAAGGGGGCGTCTGAGGGGAGGGGACTTGGCAGGCCTGGAAACGAAGCTCTCCAATCCCCGAGCCAGGACTCCTTTTGAAACACACCAAGACCTTTTCCAGCAGGTGCCCAGACAGACCCACCATTCATCCGGGCGGCGTTTTTCCCTTGCAGAAAGCCACGGTGCGCCAGCCAGCAGCTCTCGGACTGGGGGCTGAGGAACACGGTCCAATGGGCAGGTCCTTCTTCGCCCACAGACGCCCATGGCTGTCAGGAGGTGACATCGAGGCCCCAAAATAGCCTCCACTTACCTCCCCCCGTCCTAGGCCCCGTGCCTTCCAGGGACTTCCTCCTCGTGGTGCTCGGCCTGAGGCGGGGAGGGCATTTCTGGAAGAATTATATTTCTGTCCCGAGCTGCTTTTTTCCTTCTGAGTAAGACAATTTGAAAACACTTTTCTTTTTTGAAACATTCACGAAGAAAAGGTGATTTTTATGAAGTTTGAACACCTGATCCAAAACTGAATTTACAAGAGGCCAAGTTCCTATCAGTGGTGTGAGGTGACACACACACACACACACACACACACACACACCCATGTGAGAGCCAAAAGCTCACCACGGGACCACGTGCAAACCGGTGGGCGGAGCTGCCTGAGAGCAGCTGGTTCAGAGCTGGAGCATCTGGTGTTTGTTAACCTCAATGACACTTGGAGTTCAAAGCGACTGATCCTCACGTTACAGTAAACCTTTAAACCTTTTCTGATTGTATAAGCAATGGACTTAAAATTAATCATATAACATAAAAGCGATCACTGACATAAAATATGAAAATGTCATTTTGTTCAATGCCGTTTTGTTATAATGCATCTCCTTCCCTTTATCCACTTGTCTATGCGTGGACACAGAGGCTGTTTCCATGCCTCGGATGTTGTGAAAGGTGCTGCACAGGAGCCGATATCTCTTTGGGACATTGGTTGTGTTTTCTTTGGATATACGTGCGGAAGTAGAATTGCGGGGTCATACGGCAGTCCCATTTGTTCGTTTTTGAGCAGCCTCCATATTATTTTCCTAGCGCCTGTGAAGCAGCCGTCTTATATAAAAACTGCTGTTTGAAATGTTAACCCAGCTATCTGGCTCCTGTAAATGCTTGCTTGCTTAAATAATAAAGAAATTAAGACCACTCCCACTTCACAAGAGGACATTAAACCTTTCCCGGGTGAAGTTATCAGTGCTGGCACCAGGCCAAGCCTTTGGTTGCGGTCTCAAAGCCCAGCACATAGGGGCTCTTTAAGAACTTGCAAAAGGGGCTGGAAACACGCCATATTTGGGAGACAAAGAAGGTAAAAACATATAAATAGGGAAAATTCCTCCATGTTGGGGCCCAGAATTTGAGAGACATTTTCCTCTGGACCCGCGCGTAATAAAATGTAACTCCAAACTCCCTGAGCATGACTTGATTTACTCCAGTTCTCTGTAACACCTGTACCAATTTACACTCCATCCTGATTTCTAACGGAATCAGAGTCTCAACCCATTGGCTCCTTGGAGACACATCTGTGTGGCAGATGTCAACGTGCCCAAACTATGAAGTGGATTTGCTTTGCATGTGTGTTACTAAAGAGCCATTCCATTAACTTCCCTAGCCTAGATAAGGGAAGTAGTTAGAGATATAACATTGAAAAGGAAGAAGTAAAACATTACTGTTTATGGAATCTATGATATACTAGACAATCCAAGACAATGGACAGAAAAATAAAAACCTCAAACAATTTGAATATTTAGCAAGGTAACAGGCTACAGAATTAACAAACAATAACCAATCAGAACACACAACTGGAAAAAAGACTTCCACTTACAATAGGAAACAGAGAGAGAGAGAGAGAAAGAAAAAAAGACAGTCTTAACCTCAAAAGTTCAAGGCCTATAGGAAAAAAATTGAAAACAGTTCTGAAGGAAACAAAATAAGATTTGAACTAATAGAAAGATATACAATGTGGTGACATGTCAATATTCTCTAAGATGAGTTCAAATATAAATATAAACAGGTCTTTTTTTTCTTTTTCTGGAGCTACACAAAATGACTCTAAAGTCCGCTGTGAAAACTGAAGTAGGAAAATTCTGAAAAGTAAGGCAAATGAGTGATATTCACAAATATTACTAAGCCTCAAAACTTTAAATTGTGTGATACTGCCGAAACTGGTTTGGCTCAGTGGTAGAGCATTGGTCTGCGGACTGAAAGGTCCCAGGTTTGATTCCGGTCAAGGGCATGTACATTGGTTGCGGGCACATCCCCGGTAGGGGGTGTGCAAGAGGCAGCTGGTCGATGTTTCTCTCTCATCGACGTTTCTAGCTCTCTATCTCTCTCCCTTCCTCTCTGTAAAATATCAGTAAGATATATATTTAAAAAAATTGTGTGATACTAGTGTATAAGTAAGGAGACAAATGAAACATAGCAATAGAAAGTCCAGAAATTATCTCAGAAATTTATAAATGAATTTGATAGGTGATAAATTTTGGAAATCAGTGGGGAAAAAACATGCATGTGCAAATAAAAAGTGTTATTACAACTGGATAGGTCATCTGGAAACGTGTCTAAGCCATGCCTTATGTCACGCACTAGGATATTTTTCAAACACATCTATAAACTTAAATGTAATGACCAAATGCAGCCTAGCAGAAAACAAAGAAGAATTCATGTACAACCCCAGAATGGGGAGAACTTTTCTAAAACAATTCCAAGTCCAGATGCCATGAAAAGAGATCGCTGTTTTTCACTTGGTAAAAGCATTGCCTTCCTTCTGCGTCCCGGAAGTCCCACGGTGCCCCTTCTTTCCCGGGAATCTCCACACACGTATTCTCAGTGGCACTAAGGAGACAGGCCATGGGGGAGTCTGTGAGGTCTTCTGATTCTTCAAAACTCTATTTCCCAAGAGGGTGAGCACCACGTTGCCTCACCACCAAAACTGGCCGGAAACTTTTCTGGTGGCAGAACCCGGTCCCTGGTTTTCAGCCAGAATCAGGGTCCGGTGTGTGAGTGGGAAAAGGGCTGGGAGCCTTGGGTCAGGAGTCTCCAGTCCTGGCCCCGCCCCGGCCTTGGACGAGCTCCCGGAGCTGCCATTGCGCCGGCCTCTTCCTGCAGAAATCTCCATTCGCCGGGGCTGGGCGGGGGCCAGTGAGTGACTCAGCTGTGCAGCCAGGGTTAGCAGCCACCGATCCCTTGGGAGCTGATGGCCTTTGGCAAATGGCTTCCCCTCCTTGGACTGCAGCTCCCTCGTCTCTAAAGCAAGTCTGGGGTTGGAGGTGTCCACACCTGGCTGCCAGTCGGCACCTCCCGGGGGAAATACAGGCTCCCGAGTGCCGCTCGCTCGGGCTTCCTGAGTCTGAATCTTTGGGCCCAGGAGCCCGTGCTCTTTCAATGGTAACAGTCACGCCATAAATTCTACAAATCTAATGCACAGTAAGCAGCATTAAGTATGGTCACATTACGCAACCCATCTCCGGAGCTTTTGCACTTGCAAAACTGGATCTCCGTATCCATTAAACAGCGACGCCCTGTTCTCTCCTTTCCCCGGCCCTCGGCAGCCAGCATTTACTTTCTGTCTTGATGAATGTGGCTGCTCTGGGCACCTCCTAACAACTGGATTCATCAGGCATCTGTCTTATTTGACTTGGCATAAGTCCTGACGCTTCATCCACGTTCTAACACATTGCAGGATTTCCTTCCTTTTAAGGCTGAATTATTTTACATTGTGGTGTATACACCACGCTTTGCTTGTCCATTCATCTGCCCGAAGACACTTGGGTTGCTTCCATAGTTCAGCTATTGTGGATAACGTTGCCCTGCACGTTGGGTAAACACGCATTTCTGAGATTCTGCGTTCAGCTCTCGGAGACGTGTGCCCAGAAGTGGAAGTGTCGGGGCCTACGACAGAGCTACTTGTAATTCTGTGAGGAACCGCCACGCTGCTCCCCACAGTGGCTGCCCCGTCTGACATTCCCCCCAGCGGTGCACGGGGCTCCAGTCGCTCCACGTCCTCACCCATCTTGGCACAGTGAGGAACCTGCATTCTGAAGGGGCTCCCCAGGGGATTTGGTACAAACTCGGGGTAGAGGGCATTGGACTCTGTGGTGACTCAAGTCCCTGCTCGCTGCCCGATGAACTCAAATGGCTGAACGCTTATGGAATATCGGCGATTGTCATCTTTTGCCTACATGCGATGCTATTTGAGACGATTCTCTGTTTTAGATGTGAGCATTTTTATCCTCCCTCCCCCTTTTGATTTCAAGCTGCTGGCATCAGAGCCTGGCACATGACAGAGGGCTCAAAAACAGAAGGAACCGGTTAATGATCAAACTGAGTCCTGACGGCAGAGACCGTGCCTTCTGTTTACTACGGACCTCGGACTGGCCCAACGGAAGTCCTGGCGTCCAGGCCGGCACTAAGGAGGGTTGGAGCGTGGAACAGACACGTGCCCACCATTGTTGCCAGAAGTTGGCACACTGAGAAGGCTCAGTGCAGTGTGGACCCCTGGTGATGATGGTTGGCTTCTTTTCTTCCTTTTTTAAAAATATTTTTATTCATTTCAGAGAGGAAGAGAGAGAGAGAGAGAGAGATAGAAACATCAGTGATGAGAATCATTGTTTGGCCGCCTCCTACATGTCACCCCTCCCCCCACTGGGGATCAGGCCTGCAATCCAGGCATGTAGCCTTGACCGGAATCGAACCCAGGACCCTTCAGTCTGCTGGCCGACACTCTATCCACTGAGCCAAACCAGCGAGGGCTGGGCTTTTTTCTTGCGTGAGTGTTTTTAGTCAAGGCAACATCAGAAGGCATGGGGCCCAGAGGAATGCACCTCCACGAGCCTGTGCATTTCTCTCTGTTGTGCTCGGGAGCTCCCGGGCTGGCCGGCTGGGGGTGGGGGACCCCCGGAGCAGCGGCCACTGTGCTGGGAGCCTGCCCTGCTGCTGCCACTGCTGCTTGCTCCTGTTTTGGGGGACCCGGAGCCAATCCCGGCAGCCTGGCCCAGGGAAGCGGGAAGGGAGCCTGGTCCTTTGCTCTCTGGCAAGTGGAACAGGCTCTGGCATCACAGCTCTGCCACGTCCTGGGGACCACAGCCTTGGGGATGAATCGGGGGCTGTGGCCTGCAGCCCTTCCATCCGGCCCGAAAGCAGTCCGGAGCCCCCTCACTGCCACGGCCCTCACCTCGGGGCTCCCCATCGGGGCAGGGCTTCGGCTCTACCACAGCCGCCTGCTCAGCCAGGTCCTGACCCTGAGGTGCTGCCATGGCGACAAAGCAGACCTTCCCCCGGAGCAGACAGTCCCAGAGTTTACAGATCACATTTACACACCCCGTCGTAGTTAACTGGTGTTGATTAGCTTCGCAGGGTGGTGAGGTAGCAAGCGTATTTCTTTAACAACCTTGGCCCGGAGCCTCTGTGTCCTCTGCTCCCCAGCTCACTGGCCGCCGGCTCTGCTCTGTGTTCGCTTCCCTCTTCCACACACACTCATCAGAGCAGCGGGCTCTCCGGCCTCGCTGACCCTGGGCTTTGTCTCGGAAGTTGGCGACGACTGAGCGGGCCGGCTGATTGAGAAGCCGGGATGCATGGGGAAGAAGGTCGATAGAGAAGAATGGATGATCCGTACACTCAGCTCACTACGTCCACAGCAGTGCCCGGCGTCCCGGGAGTGCTTACTCCGGGCTGGCTGTGGAAGCCTTTTCCATGGCCCAGAGGAGAACCCGAGGCCCCTGTGTGAGGGTGACTCTCCCCGCTCACACAGCTGGGGGCAGCAGAGTGTGTCTCCTCCATCCGCTGCTCTCTCAGTGGTCTCCACTCCATGCCCCCAGCGTATAAAAGAAAAACTGAGGCCAAATTCACATTAGAAAAAATAATGTGTGCATTTGAATGTGTGCAATTCAGTGGCATTTAGGACATTTACAGTGTTGGGCAACCATCCCCTCTGTGTGTTTCTAGAAGGAAACGAAAAGGAAAAGGAAGCCTTGTGCCTATCGGGCAATCACTCCCCCATCCCTGCTCTTCCTACCCCCGTTCCCGGGCCCTAATCGTTCTGTCTCTGTAGGTTTGCCTGACCTGGACATTTCATATAAATAGAATCATGGGATACGTGGCCTCTTGTGTCTGGTCACTTTCACTGAACACAGTGTTTCCCGAGGCCATCCACGCGGCAACCCGTGTCTGTGCTCCATCCCTTTTTTACGGCTGAACATATTCCACTGCATGCACCCATCTGCTGGTGGGTGTTTATTGGGGCCTTTCATGTGTGGGCCGTTGTCAGGAGTGCTGCTATGAACGTTTGTGTGTACCGTAAGTATTTGTTTGAATAACGGTTTTCAGTTCCTTTAGGTACACACCTAGGAGTGGAATTGCTGGGTCAAATGGTAATGTCATGCTTACCTTTTGGAGGAACCTTCTAGTTCTTCTGAGCGGAGTGGTCCTCTCCTTATGCTCAGATTGGCACATGCCGCCGGTGGTGCAGAAAGCGCTGAGCCCCGCCTTCTCCCTCTGCCAGAGTCAGTCCTTGGCAGCCCTGCCCTGGGGGTGGCGGGAAAAGTGGCTGGCCCGGGAAGAAGGCCAAGAGGCTGAGCTAGGTGGCCCGGGCTGTCATAACAAAGCACCCCAGGCCGGCCGCTGGGACCACAGAGCTTTGTTTCCTCACAGCTCTGGAGGCTGGGACGCTGAGATGGAGGCGCTGGCGGGATTTTGCTCCTCGGAGGCCTCCCCTTGGCTGGTAGATGGCCGTCTGCTCCTTCCGTCTCCAGATGGTCTTCCTTCTGGGCCTGTCTGCGTCCTCGTCTCCTCTCAGAAGGACGCAGTCACATTGGATTGGGGCTTATTCATTGGCCTCGTCTTACCTTAATGTTTCTCTAACGGCCCTATTTTCCAATGCAGTCGTATTCTGAGGGACTGGGTTGGGTCTTCACCAATCAGCCCACAACAGATGCCGTGAGGCCGGCCACAGGATTTTAAGTTTGAAAGCTCGTGTCAGCCCTGCCAGTGCATAGGTATGTAGATGAGGACAAGGGGCATAATCTTTCTAGCCCTTAGTTTTGCCAGCTGTACAAGGAAGAGGGAGTAATACCAGTCTTGAAAGCCGGTAAGCATGAGGCAAAGTGTGTCGATGTTTCCAGAACTGTGTTCGGCACAAAGTGGATGCTGACAAGCGTGGAGTTTTGTTCCCTCACATCTCTTGCACTTTCTATATCTTATCTTCCTTGGCAAACACATTAGAATCACAGATCCTTCCCAGGTGGCAAATGAAGGCATCCCTGAGACGACAGTCCTCACAGGTCTCTGTGATTTACCCCGGGACACAGTTGTCAGCCAGAATCAAAGCATCTTTGTGTAGTGAGAGGAATAGTAAGTTATAAGAGCACCTTTGGTATGAGATATAGGTAGTCCACAAAAAATGTCCCTTTGAAGTTTTGTTTTGAGAGCTGAACGTGTCCAGGTTTGAGAAAAAGTTAATGGGAAGTCAGTCTCCCTTTTCACTGGGGCCAACCCGGCTAGACACTCCCCACCTTCCTCTCCCCTGAACGCTGCTCCAGTGTGCTAACCTACAACGCTCCCAGCTTCCACCTCTGTCTTCCCGACCCAACTACCCACAGTTTAGTCCTTCAGAAGTGTAGTTCGTTTTTCTTTCTTTCTTTCTTTCTTTCTTTCTTTCTTTCTTTCTTTCTTTCTTTCTTTCTTTCTTTCTTTCTTTTCCTCCCTCCCTCCCTTCCTCCCTTCCTCCCACCCTCCCTCCTTCCTTTCCTCCCTCCCTTCCTTCCTTTCTTTCTTCCTTCCCTCTTTCCTTTCTTCCTTCCTTCCTTCCTTCCTTCCTTCCTTCCTTCCTTCCTTTCTTCCTTCTTATCTTTAAATGTTTTTATTGATTTTAAAGAGAGAGGAAGAGAGAGGATAGAGATAGAGACATTAATAACTACTGCAAGCTCCCTACTGGGGACCCAGCCCGCAACCTGGGTATGTGCCCTGACAGGGAATTGAACCGGGGACCTCTTGGTTCATGGGTTGTTACTCAACCACTGAGCTACACCATCTGGGCCATAAAGCAGTTCTTATCACATCATTCCCCCACACAAAAAAAATCATTAGCGTTCTGATCACCAAATCTAAACTCCTATCATTTTATTTTATTTTATATTTTTATTTATTTTTAAATATATATTTTATTGATTTTTTACAGAGAGGAAGGGAGAGAGATAGCTAGAAACATCAATGAGAGAGAATCATCGATCAGCTGCCTCTTACACACCCGCTACTGGGGTTGTGCCCTCAACCAAGGTACATGCCCTTGACCAGAATCGAACCCGGGACCTTTCAGTCCGCAGGCTGACGCTCTATCCACTGAGCCAAACCGGTTTCGGCACTCCTATCATTTTATATAAAGCCCCAGCCTACATTCCAGCCTGTTTTTCTGTTTCCTCTTCAATTTCTTGTGCTCCCCCGAACTGGGGCTCATTTCCCTTTCTTGGATAGTGCTCTGTGTTTCCCCACCTCTGTGCTTTTGCTCTCTGCTCCTCTGCATCAATTAGGGATGTATTTAGCTGCAAGTACCGTAAATGCTAACCAACTGCGCCTTAAAGAAAGCATCTAGTCATGCGCACAACAAACCTGGAGGTGGGCAGTTCAGGGTTGCTGCAGAAACTCAGTCACGCCATCAAAGAACCAGTTCCAGCGAGTCCTTCTTTTGGTTGCAAAGTGTCTGTTATTGCTCCAAGTATTTTGTCCATGTTCAAGGTAAGAAGAGTGGATTCATCTTTTATCAAATAATAAAACCATTTTCAGAAGCCTCCATAATCTTCCTCTAACATTTTATGTCCAACATTGTATCACATGGCGACCCCTACTCTAGCGGCAAGGGAGGCTGGGAAAGCGAGCATTTAGTTGGAAAGCGAGCAAGAAGGAAGGAAGGTGGGATGGCTATTGGTGTGCCCACCATCACTGTCAGCCACGCCCTCCCTTACCCCTCCTCCAGAAGGCACATTCTCTCACCCACATGCCAGAAGCCCTTTTCCCTTCCGGCTCCTGAGGGCTCTTTGAATCTTGATTTCAGCACACACATATTCTTTTATATGGTAATGTGCAGTTCTTTTTGTGTTTATCTTCTCCACTAGACTAGGAACCTCTCAAGAAATGTTTTGTTAATAAGTCATGAGTAGTGACTGCAGTTTAAAAACCTGTCTTTTGCATTGGTTGATTAACACATTTTATATTTCCTTTGAGAATATTTTAGAATATAGATGATTATTATAGCAAACATAAATTCTTACCATTCGAAAACATGTGATAATGCTTGTAAGATGCTTAGCACACTGTAAAAACTGAATACACACCAGCTATTGCCAAACCCTTCAAGCCTCATAACATTCCATTGAGTAGGTGCCATTTTTATGCTTGCTTCACAGACAGGGCAGCTGAGGTTTCAGACAAGTTAGCCCTCTGTGTGAATGCTGGACTTTCTGAATATGAGGTCCGTGATTTTAATGATGAACTATACTATTTCCATTGTAGGTTTCCTACATTTCTTCCCCTACCTCTGCAAGACTGGCCATTTAATGGAGGTTAGGTTCTTGGGTGCTGACTTGTACATATTCTTCATACCCTCACCATCCACCTGGCCAGGGGATTTTGTGCATTGGCCTGGATGCAACCAAAGGAAACTTATCTGTCTTTGGCAGGCTGAAACTGATCCAAAGAGACATTGCCTTGGGAAGAGCTGTGGACTGTCATTCTCAGGGGCCAGGTAAATCTCCCGAGAAAGCCATTTCTGAACAGACTCGGGAAATCTGGTCCCTATTATATGGCCCTTGTCCAACCTGTGTCTTCAAACCAGCACTTAGCCTGAATCTGATCAACACCAGGCTCAGTCACAGAATGGCCTTGGACCTCCCTCCTTCCTCTGATCTTTAGATGATGGTTACTTAATTCCTTACCCTTTGGCTTTGTTTATGGCAATAGCATTAGACTTCTCCAGCCTGACTCAATAATCACCTTGGAATACCGTTTCCCTTGCCCTTTCATCTTCCTCTCCTTGGCTGCATCAGGTAAAAATCTGAGTTTGACTCAACCCAGCAGCTGTGATCTCATTGTGGCCGCGTGGTGAGCCTCATTTGGCTCTTTGTATTGGGAGAGCTCAGAGCAAGCAGAACATTAGTCCAATAAAAATGTTCACTAGCGTCTAAAATGCACACTGACCCGGGTGAAGCACTGTTTCCTTCTACCACTTGCTAGCCCTCTCCATTTCCTGGACTTTATTATTAAAACTTAACCATCTTCCCATAAGGCCAAGTACTGAACGAAAAGTCAGCCACGTGCATCTTCTCAATGTTTTGTGACCCACGTGTTTGGCTCTAAGGGAACCTTGGCATCTGTGCACATTAAACATACGGACACCCAAACATCTGGATGAAGAATGAAAAACTCAGCAAACACAGAGACCATTGGCATTTGTAGAGAGAAGAGTTGAATGGCTGACTGGCCGTCACGCGCTTTCAGGCTGGTGTAGACAGAGCCTCAGCATTTCTTATATCAGCACAGGCTCTGATTAAAGACAGGCCCAGCCCAAACTGGTTTGGCTCAGTGGATAGAGCATCGGCCTGCGGACTGAAAGGTCCCAGGTTCGATTCCGGACAAGGGCATGTACCTTGGTTGCGGGCACATCCCCAGTGGGGGGTGTGCAAGAGGTAGCTGATCGATGTCTCTCATCGATGTTTCTAACTCTCTATCCCTCTCTCCTTCCTTTCTGTAAAAAAAAATCAATAAAATATATTTTTTTAAAAAAGAAGACAGGTCCAAGTCAAATGAAATGAAAACGAGGGGCGGAGTCTAACACTGACCTTTCTGGCTCACCTTCCAGCCTGTGCTTCTTCCAGCTTCTGGGTTCTGGGGCATGTGCTGACTTGCATCGCGTTCGCAACCTGCTTCCCCAGCTCTGGCCAGTCCTAGGAGGCAAAACAACCCCCCTTATCCCAACATACCACAGCTACTTAGACGTTTAACCTTCTTAAGAACAAAATCCCATTACTCACCTTGTCCATTATTATACTGGAAAGAACATAGCCTAATAGCCTGATAGAAGTAGGCTAGGTAAAAATAGCTCATCTATATGGCGTCCATTCTTAAAAACCCGAGACCCCTATTACACTGACGATTTCTAGGAGTAAGTACACGTGGCCCAAGGTTAATGGACAAGGAAGTTGTGCACATAGTTGTGCTGCTTTGAAATTTTCAGGGTCCTCCTTGTCTTTGGGAGGCCATGGAAAGAGGGGAGTTTGGCGTTGGACCAACCTGGACTCAGGTCTTGGCTCTGATGATTTCTGGCTATGCGACTCTCCCCGAGACCCTGTTTTGGTTTGGTTTTGCTTTTATTTGCTTCTATACCAGCTACCTTTGGGCTGTTGTGGGGGTTAAGTGAAATAAGGTCTGTAGTTAGTTCTTTACTGTGTCAACATTGTTCCCCGCATGTCTATCCTTCATCCCTTCCCTTCGAAACTTTTCTTCCCCTTCACGCCAGTCGAAGGTGGAGGACACAGCACAGTATAACATCCATGTTTATAGAACGTTGCGTGAAAACCTCGCGCATGTTTCCATTCTAGTGAGGCATTCCATGTGCCTTGCTTCCTTCTGCCCTCCTTTTCCTTTTTTTACTCCACGGTCAGATGAACTAGATCACCCAGAAAGCACATTCCTTATCCAAAACATCAACACACTCGATTTCCTTTGAACAGCAGAATCAAAGGAAAGCAAACAAGCAGACCAGAGAAGCCGATCTGCGTGTGGGCTGGGGAGATCTTGGTCGCCTCTGGGATGCTTGGATGTGAGCCCTCCACTCCAGTTTCCGCAGGCCAGAGGCCGTCCGGAGAAGCACCGACTTCCCTCTCCTAAAGCACAGTGCCCCCTGCCTTCAAAAGCCTGTTACTTTCCTGTCAGGCCCAAAGCTCACTATCACTGTCTACCTCAGCCCACGGGCACCCCCTCCCTTCCTCAGCAAACACTTGGTGTGCGCCGATCACGTGATAACCCTGCAGTCAGCCAACTGGTTGGAGTTGCATTTCTGGATTGATGGCTCCAATGATAGGTAAACCACAAGAATTTTCCTAGCCTCGGGCAGAGGGGTGTCTTAAAGTGTTTACAATGAAATCGCCAAAATAGTCAAATCGTTCCCATAGCGTAGAGTACATTTTTCAGTCCCCGAATCTTCAAAATGTAAATAAGGATTTTTCCCCCCTTATCGTTTGTAAGCAGCAAAATGAATAATCCTCTAGCCTCAGCCGTACGTTGAGTTCGTCTGACTGCAGGCAAACATACTCAGCCAGGCTTTTTAATCTTTTAAAATATATTTTTATTGATTTCAGAGAGGAAGGAAGAGGGAGAGATATAGACACATCAGTGATGAGAGAGAATCACTGATGAGTTGCCTCCTGCACCCCCCCCTCCCCCTCACTGGGGATTGGGCCAGCAAACCAGGCATGTGCCCCTGACCAGAACTGAACCCAGGACCCTTCTGTCCACAGGCCAATGCTCTGCCCACTGAGCCAAACCGGCTAGGGCACCAGGCTTTTTTTGTAAAAGGGTGGGGGTCATGGTCCTCTCTCTCCCCTTCCCCCATTTCCCCCTGAGTGCTTCCACACGTTCTGGACCAGGGAGAAACCTGCCTTCCTCTCCCTCCTGTACTTGACCCTCCACACAGGTGAGGTGACCTCTAACTGGGAGAAGGGTCTCCGAGCACCCCTTGGGCCGAGGAAGCCCAAGTGTAAGTCAAGCACTTGCTCTGGGAAGTGTCCTCAGAGTCTGTCTCTGCTGGAGTGTGTTTTCTCTTTCCTTCGTCTTACGTGAGCCTGGCATTGCTGGGCCTTTACAGTGCCACACTGGATAAACTTGAGCTTCCAGGTTTTTCAAATTCCCAGGGTGGAGATGGCTGGGATAGTTGGCCACTGGAGCCTTTAGATGGGTCTCTGGCCCACACCTCAGCTGCCCAGATGTGACCACAGCTGCTCATTCAGTTGCCCAAAAGCCTCACTCACACCAGGTGAATATAAGTGCCAGACTAGGGTGCCGGCAGGGAGGGAGCCTCCCGCCTCTCCACACTTCTCACCCCCTGCTGACTTCTTCCCCCCCCACCCCCACCCCATACCCGCTGCAGGTCCTCTCCAGCAGAGCACCCCCACTTCCTCTCCTGCCCACCACGTCCATGCCTCCAGGGGCTCCCCATTTACCCCTGGATTTACCAAGTTACTCTTCCAGACAAGGAGCTTCCTCTTGAAGATAAGTTTTGGTGGCAGCTGGTTAAGATGATAACTTTATCCCAACAGCACACTACTGCTTGTACGGCATGTACCCTATACATCCTGGCGGGGTTTACAGTGATGGGAGCTGGGGTCCATGCTGTCCCTGCTCACAGGAAAATGCCCCCTGATATATGCCAGCACCCCTTGGTCAGGGACTCAGTTGTCCCTTTGTGCCCCCACAGAAGGGGTCCCTTACCCCAGGGGAGGTACACATGCCCAGGACGTTGTTCATCGGAGAAGTTGGCAGGATTTTCCCCAGAGGCGGGGGTGGGGGGGTGGGCAGTGTATTTTCCTTCCTGGACCCCTGATGGAAGGGTCTCCTTTCTTCCCGCTGGAGTCCAGACCGTCCTCCACCCCTGTCTTCAGCGGCCACCACCCCTGCTCTCCCCCTCTCTCCCGCCTGTGAGGAGAAACTCCGTCTCTCACTTCAGTGCAAGTGAGTGTCTTCCCCGCACACACCCAGGGTCCCAGTCACAGAACCCGTGAGGCACGTGATGTGCAATGTAAGGGTTGCCGCCTGACAGAATGCCCTCTGTGAGCTCGGCTTGCTCTCATGCAGGATGGTACGGTGTATGGACAGAGTGGTGTGCTTTGAGCCCCAAGGATCCCGATTTCAATCTCCCTAGTCTGTCACCATTTCACCGAGTAGCCGGGGCTACGACTCTCTTAACCTCCTAGAACCCCTGTTTCCTCATTTATGAAAGGAAAATGATGGACCGGCCCTTACAGAGCTGCTGCGAGAAAGAAGGACGATCTTGTATTAATTGCCTGGCACATGTTAGGTGCTCAGTTAAAGCCATTCTTTCAGGAGGGCTGTGCTGGTTGGAGGAGCGTTTGCCAATCTCACTATTGGTCCTTTTCAAGTGAAAACCCGCAGGGCCTAACGAAGATTCTGAGGATATATATATATATATATATATATATATATATATATATATATATATAATGGTTCTCTCATATATATATGCCTAAAAAATTAGTCATCCCTTTAGGACCCTAATTGAAGAAAACAAATTTATCAAGGTATATGGTGACTTTGCTTTGCTTCCCAATTCCTTTCCTGGCATCACCCGATTCTTCTGTAGCTTTTTGGGTCCCCAAATTCAGTCTGTTTCCGTCGGTCCTTCTGTCCTCCCTAGTAGGTTATTTGCCTGTGAGCATGCGCAGGAGACAGTCTTCACAGATAAGCCCAAGTCGTGGGTCCCGGAGCTGGCGTGTGCGGGAGCCCATGGTGCGCATCTCTCCGCAGCTCGCAGCGGTGATGCCACACGGGCCTCTGAGACCAGCCAGGAGGGAAGTATTGGCGGCAGGAGAACCAGCAGGTGCCCAAAGCTGGACCCCCCACCCCTCCCGGGGAGCTGGTTTCCCACCACTCGGCCGCGCACCCACAGCGCCGTCCAGGCAGCCCACACACCCGCAGAGAAAAGCTCAACAGGCGTTTCAGAACTGAGTGGAGGAGCCTGCAGGAAACATTTAATCCACAGACGTGCTTTCCATGGAGAATCTCAGGTAGGCAGGTTCTCTGCTTCACGAAGACAAGTAACTGGCCTTCAAAACGATGCTGGAAGGTGCCCTCCAGGGACCAGATACATCTTACCTCCTGTACCTGGCAACAGCTTACCATGCCCGGGGACGCCTTACAATGTGAGGCTCAGTGCAGTCCGGAAATGAAACAGGGGAGCACAGACTTAGCAGAAACCCTGTAAATCCAGGAGAAAGAAAGAAAGAAAGAAAGAAAGAAAGAAAGAAAGGAAGGAAGGAAGGAAGGAAGGAAGGAAGGAAGGAAGGAAGAAAGAAAGAAAGAAAGAAAGAAAGAAAGAAAGAAAGAAAGAAAGAAAGAAAGAAAAAGGTTGGCGTAGCCTGAACTTCAGTGTTTCTACACACGGTGGCGCTCTCTTCCCAGGAGAAGGAGACAATGAGAAAAATGCTAATCGCTGAGCCAGCAGCCAGGCTTGGACTCGTCTGCATGCTATAATCTATTGCATCAGGGCAATTGGATGGAGCCGAGCAACATTAAGGTCAAAGTCCCTGGCTCGTTACCTTGCAAATGTGTCTCTGTGATCATGAGTCAGCATTAATTATTCCACTCCTGCGGGAAGGGGAGTAGAAACACCAGCCCTGCGGCAAACCCTCTTGCTAGTGAGCTTTATGTTCATAGATGAAGGGCAGGAAATTATAATGGATTCCCTACTCTTGATTAGTCACCAAAGGGTTCCTCGGTCTCCAATCAGAGGACAAAAAGGAGGTGTCAGACATCTCTTTGTGGGCCCTGCTTCTGAATTCATGGTTTCCTCCTGCTCCCCTCCTCACCTCTGCTGGCCCATTCTCCTGCCCTCTTCACATCACCAATTTGCACCCCCAATGACATCCCACTGAAAGTACAGGGATTAGAGGGAACAAATGTGGCTCAGATAAATTACAGACACAGTCTCTTATCACTCTCCCAGCCTGGCACAGATGCAGGCACTGACCAGTCCACTGTGGGTCCTCCCTGTCATCTCTCCCTACTTCCGTAGTCTCACCACCATGGCTAACCTGCAGGTCCTGGAATCCCTGTTTTCTGTAGCCAGTACACCATCCCTAAACACCCCAGCCTGAGGCCAACCTTTTCCTTTTGGGCCTTTTTGGTCACAGGTACCAGCTTTCACTCTCTGACCCGGCCTAGAACAGCATTCTTGGGGTCACTTGTCCCTGGGGCCTGGCTAGTGTCCCCTCCAGCTGTCACCGCCAGTATTGTTTACTGAGCTTTCTTCTGACCATGGCCCCTCAGCTCTTCTCCCATGTCTCTGAGCCGGCCCTGCTCTGTCAGCCTTCCCTGGGGGCCGGTCCCATCTCTTGGCTCCTCCTTTCCTCATATGCCAGGGGCCCCGACTCCCAGGCATTTCTTGTGCTGTTTCCCAAGCCTGCTGCTTCCATCAGCTCCCCTCAGGTCTTTCCTCCATCGCTCCACGAAACAGAGCCTTCCTGTTGCTCTCAGCATGGCCCTCTCCGTGGAAACCAACTTTGGGAATTTCTTTGTTAAGTTCTGAGGAGGCAGCAGACACCCTGTGCATGTTGTTGGATTATGCCACATCTTAGAGTCAAGATTTAAAAATATACAGTGGTCTCATATTCCAACCTCGGTGGTCTTTGCCAATGACATGGGGGGGGGAGGTGTGAAGATCTCACCCCTTCTCTCCTCAACTGGTCATGATCGAGTACTTCTGCTCCCAAGTTAAGCCTCACGGAGTTTGAAGGGAACAACTATGTATGGTTGCCAGTATTCCTTGCTAACCATCGATTCCTCTTCTTGTTTACATTTCAGGAATTTCAGGAGCTGGAGAGGCATATGAAGCCAAGTGAGAGTTTATTTAAGGGGAACACATCATATTTGAGTGTTGGGAGGCAAAGGTCCAGTTGGTCAGGAAAGCAAAAGTATTTGTGATGACCTGCAGTGAACTTCAAAATCACCATCCTTTGCCCAAGCTTGCACTGCTCACAGATGTGGAGAAGGCAAGCCAGGAGGTCAATTTGAGGCTCATCAGTCTAACACTCAAGACTCATTTCTCCTGGTGACCAGTTCTACCAATTTCTACCATTCTCTTCCTGACACCGCCATGGAGATTTTCCTCCTCCATCTAAGGTCTTGATTCCAATCTCTTCCAGCCTTGCTTCTTTCAGGTTCTGTAACAGAGTGATATCCTTAATGGCCCCATGAATGCCTTTTACCTTGTAGCTTTGCAGTTCCCACTCACTCTGACTCTGGGACATGTGACTTGCTGTGGCCAATGGGACCAGAGCAAAATGGATGAAAGCATAGACTTGCGAAATACTTGTTTGCTTCCTTCTTTAACTCCTGCTTATGTGAACAAATCTGGACCTAACCTCCTTGCAGATAAGAGACCATATGGAGCAGAACTGAGTCATCCAATGTGAGGCCATTTTAAACCAGCTGGCTCCCAGCTGTCCTGCCAAACACAGGTGATCCTGCTGAGATCACCAGGGAAGCCCAGCCAATCTGAGCAAAAAGAAAATGCTTGCTATTGTACTCCACTAGGGTTTATTAGTTGTTTATTATGCAACAGCATTGTGACAATAGACTACTGATACTGCCATAGAATGTGAGTGTCATTAGCAATGTCTACCACCTATGTGATTCTGGGAGCGATTTGGCTTGCCTCTTCCCTCATCTCTCTCTGCCACTTTAGGCCAGTGGGAGTAAGTTGGGGAAGTGCTGAGAGAGTCTGGTGACATATTTTAATAATAAAAAACAACATGGATCAAAGAACTATGGTACATTTACAATATGGAATATTATGCTGCCGTAAAAAAGAAGGCATTCTTATCATTTGCAGCAACCTGGATGGAATTGGAGAACATCATGCTGAGTGTGAAATAAGCCAGTCAATGAAAGAGAAACACCACATGACCTCACTCATTTATGGATAATAAAGAGCATTATAAACTGATGAACTAAAAGATAGATGTAGAGATAGTAAAGCAACAAGCAGACTGTCAAATGACAGCGGGGAGGGGAGGGAGATCTGGGGGAGATAAGAGATCAACTGAAGGACTGGTATGCATGCATATAAGTATAACCAATGGACACAAAACTCTGGGGAGGGAGGGCATGTATGGGAATAGGGAGGGGCAATGGTAAGAAATGTACACATATAATAATTTAATAAAAGTATGCATTAAAAATAAATTTAAAAAACAACAACAACACTGGAGACCATCGCCCTTTGAGCCGGAAGTGTGTGGGAGTGACATCACCTGAATAGAAAGAGGGACTTTTGCCATCCTCACTAGGCCTCTGTTATTGGCACCTCCTGTAACTAGACTTTATTTAACCTGTCTAGGTGAGCAACTCCTGCTTATGGGGCACACTGGTTGACTTTGGGTTTATCACGGTGTGACAGCATTTGCCTCTAAACTAAAGCCTAACAATCAGGGTTTCATCACCAGGATTATTGCAATAACTCTTACTTCATGTCCAGACCAATCCATCCTGTCTGCCACTGCCCGTCTGACCTGTCACTTCTAATTCTCTCTTCGCTACTGAAGGAAATAGGGTACTTTCACCATGGCCTTCTGGACTAAGCCGAAAGTCAGCCTAGTATTTGAGTAGCCCTATCATCTGCCCCATCGGGGTAACTTACTCCCCTCTCCACCGTTCCTCCTGCCCCAGTGTGTTCACACACCAGGCTCCGTATGCCCATTCTCACTCCTATTTCCCTCCCCGCCTGCCCCACCCCATCTCCACAACACCTATGCTGAGCCTCCTGCCCCTTCGAGTTTGGACTCAGCCCTCATCTTGTCCATGCAGCCTCCTTGGCAACTCTAGAAAATGTTGATGTTTGCCTGTTTTGAGACCCGGTGATACTTGTAATGGGGAACAAGTCTCATAGCCTTCCTTTTCCTCAAGGGCCAGTCTTCAGAGGACAAAGCCACTGGTGGAGAATGTAGATGAGTCCTTACTGAGCATGGTCAGTTCAAAGCCTGTCTTATTCCTGAGGGGACAGCTGCTAAGGAATGTGTGATCTTTTCCTTATTCTGTAAGCCTGAAGAGGACTAAAGAAAAAGCAAACAGTACTCTTTACAATAATAGGATTCTCTAACCTCATGGATGAAGATAGTACCTTCGAGATTATGAAAGAGGAAATATTTCCTTTCTACTAAAAGCTACTGTCTTTGAAAATTAATGCTTGGTGTGTGTGTGTGTGTGTGTGTGTGTGTGTGTGTGTAAATGGTAAGGTGACCAGAGGTCCCGCTTTTGACGGGACAGTCCCGATTTTTAACAATTTGTCCCATATCCCGCGGTGTTTTTAAAAAAAGTCCCGAAATCGGGACGTCTGGTCACCTTAGTAAATGGATCTGTTTCAACAGGTCCAGCAATTAAAGGAACAGCCATGCTTCTAACCCACTTAAGTGAAGAATCTCAAAGGCAATCTGAACTAAAAAAATCCTTCTGAATCCACTAGGACAGTGGTGGTCGGCAAACTGTGGCTCTCGAGCCACATGTGTCTCTTTGGCCCCTTGAGTGTGGCTCTTCCACAAAATACCACGTGCGGGCACTCACATACAGTGCGATTGAAACGTCGTGGCCCGTGCGCAGAAGTCGATTTTTGGCCTGGGCGAGTCTATTTTGAAGAAATGGCGTTAGAACATTCAAGGGGCCAAAGAGCCGTATGTGGCTTGTGAGCCGCGGTTTGCCGACCACTGCACTAAGAAATCAGAAATTCCAAAGCTGTTCCCATGGGACTGTTCTGTGGGGTTTGGGGTACTAGTTGGCCATCAGCGATAATCTAGGAGAATTCTCAGCACCCTCCTGCAGTCTGAGTGATTCAGACTTGGGAAATTACTAAGGGGGAAAGGAAATGGGGGTAGGCATGTGGTCAGTTTCAGTGCACAGGGGTTTGGTTTTTCCAAAAAAGTAACTGGACATTCCAACCTGGGAGGTTTGATGAATGGGGATGCTTTGAGGAGAGAGGTGGGGATCCCAGGTCTGGGAGTCAAGTTAGGAACTAAGGGTGCACCCATGAGGGGCACTTGCGTGGAGGCATTAGTGTTTTAGATGTGTTGCCTTTGGAGTCTGGGAGATCTACTCATTTGGTGCTCGGCTTTATCCCTTCTCCTCCAGCACTGAGTTCAGCCTTTTGCTTGACCCAGTTCTTGTGAACGCACCCTGCATGGATAAACAGGGGAGGTGAAGGCCAGAAGGTAGGGTTAAAAGCATTCTCAGGGCTTTGTGACTCTGTTACAATACATTTTTAACTTAATGATTTTTATTTGGTGAAAATCTAAAAATGTTCATCAAAGATTGTCTAAATGAGCACCCTTTAACCAAGATTGTCAGAATACTTTTGTGCTTGCATTGATACTTTGTATACAATCTGATTTGCACTGAGATAGAGCCAAATTAAATCACAGTGGATATATGAATGAAGGTTTGCAATTTCAGATAAGGAAGTGAGGTGGACGAATGAAGCCATCTCATGGCTCCTAGTGTGCAGACTTGCTGAGGGCCACAGAGCCTGAACCCACATCCTTGCTGTCTCATATATACACTAGAGACCTGGTGCACATAATTTGTGCACAGTATGGGGGACCCTCAGCCCAGCCTGCACCCTTTCCAATCCAGGACCCCTCAGATATCCCTCTCACAATCCTGAATCACAGTCTCCTAATCGCTCACCTGCCTGCCTGCCTAGTTGTCCCTAAACCCCCCCCCCCCCACCGGCCTGATCACCCTTCACTGACTCTGCATTCCAGCCTGATCACCCCTAACTGCCCCCTCCCTGCAGGCCTGGTTGCTTCTAACTGCCCCCCCCCCCCGCTGGCCTGGTCACCCCAATTGTCCCCCACCCCACTGGCCAGGTCGCCTCTTATTGTCCCCCCTGCTGACCTGTGGTCGCTCCCAACTCAACCCTCCTGGCCTGGTCACCCCTCACGGCCCCTCCTGCCAGCTGGTTGCCCCACGCAGTCATTTGGTTGTCCCTCACTAACACCCCCTGCTGGCCTGGTTGCCCCATGCAGCCTGCTGTTTAGTTGTTTGGTTATCCCTCACTAATCCCCCTGCCGGCCTGATCTTAGGCAGCCATCTTGTGATGGCACGAGGATTAATTTGCATATCACCTCTTTTTAATATAGGATTGTCAGGGTTCTGGAGAGAAACAGAACCAATGGGGATATATAGAGACATATAGGAAGAGATTTATTATGAGGGATTGGCTCACACAGTTATGGAGCTCTGAGCGGTCCCATGGTCTGGCCTCTGCAAGCTGGTGGCCCAGGGAAGCTGGTGGTGTAGTTTCTGTCCAAACCCAAAGGCAGGAGGACCAGGAGCACCAACGTCCAAGGGCAGGAGAAGAGGGCCAGTCCAGCTCTGCTTCCTTTACCTTTTATTTTTCTATCTAAGCCCTTAATGGATGGGATGATGCTCACGTGTGTAGGTGAGGGTGGTTTTTTACTCAATCTAGTGATTCAAATGGTAATCTTTTCTGGAGACACGCTCATAGACACACCCAGATATGATGTTGTACCAGCTGTGTGGGCACCCCTCAGCCCAGTCAAATTGACACAGGAAATTAACCATCACAAGATATAAGGAGAGCCGAAACCGGTTTGGCTCAGTGGATAGAGAGTCGGTCTGCGAACTGAAGGGTCCCAGGTTCGATTCCGGTCAACGGCATGTACGTTGGTTGCGGGCACATCCACTGTAGGGGGTGTGCAGGAGGCAGCTGGTTGATGTTTCTCTCTCATCAGCGTTTCTAGCTCTCTATCCCTCTCCCTCCCTCTCTGTAGAAAATCAATAAAATATGTTTTAAAAAAAAGATATAAAGAGATTTATTGTGTGGCTCAGCTGAGTTGACTACTTTGTAACTTGCAGTTCATTAAAAGTTAAGTATAGTGATACATTTATAATAAATATTTTTTTCCCCTGATTATCTGGAGCATTTGAGATCTTGCTGCCTGGCATATGTTGTCAGTTTGGCTCAAATTTTAAGTCAAAATGGAAGGTACCTGAAAAAATTTTTTTTCTTTTAGGGGATATTAATTACTCTAGCTTGAGAAAACCTAGAAAAATTAAAAACCAAAAAAACCAAAACAATAAACAAAAAAAACTGTTTCTTCCCTAAAACAGGCAATAATGGGATTAAATTTAATGCAGACTCGAGCATCCCAATGTTAGTCTTAACTTCAGTGGAATTAGACAGTTTTACAGTGTTATCAGATGATATACATCATTAAAATAGTCATTTGAGAATAGCATTTGGCAAGTTTGGGTCAAGTGCGAGGTCTGGTGATTCTGCAGGAGCCGACAAAGCCTGAAACCACGGGCGTCCTTTTGAACAGCACTCTTGTGTACACAGGCCCTCTCTGAATTGGTGTTCTGAAAGCCAAACCACAAAGCCAAGCCTTTAAATAAAGAACCGGCCCTCGGGCTATCGCTTTCTATTATTGAAGTCAACACCGCTAATTGGGTTTCAGCAAAACAGGACGAACTAAATTGGTTTTGTTAATGCAAGTATTATTGTGTTTGTTTTTTTTCATGAATTTTCCTTGGCATGTAATTTATAAATTTGTTTTGGTATTTGTTTATACATTTTAAAACTTTATACAAAGTTTTATGTTTATACAAGTGCAAGTAAGGTTATAAAAATTTTAAGTCAAAATGGAAGGCCCTTGAAATTTTTTTTTTCTTGTAGGGCAGTGTTTCCCAAACTCCTCTCATGATGAGAATCACCTGGTGGAGTTGTTAAAATACAGATTCCTGAAGCCCAACTAAGAAGTGCTAAACTAGAATTTTGGGGAAGGTATAGGTAAAATATAGCTTAGAGCACTAGTTAAGTATACAATTAATTGTACCTATATGTTCCCAAAAATTCTAGTTCAGCACTGCTTAGTTGGGATTCAGGAATCTTTATTTTAACAACTCCACTGGGTGATTCTCATTATGAGAGAAGTTTGGGAAACACTGGTGTAGGGGATATTCATTTTCTCTAGTTTGAGAAAAACTGAATTGGGAGAAAGATCCTGGGGTTATGTACATGTTACTGGCATTATGAATTTGTCTCCTGTTCTTCTCCAATTTGCTTGATGTATGATAAACGTGGTCCCCCAACTATTTGTCACAGCACACTGGGCAGGTTAAAGCTGGACAGCAAATACTGCCCAAATGGGAGTGGTCTGGGCTGTGTGAGTGGAGGGACATTGATTGGAAATGGATTAGAAAGAAATGGAGTGAAATGTATTCCTGTCTTACGAAATTCCTTGGTGAGGCTGAAAGTTCTGATAATGTAAGGGCCTTTGCATCTCTCATGGTGCTAATGCAAAGGAAGCGTTCAGTTCATGCTTATGAAGTAAAAAGGTTTTATCCTTGGCAAAAGGAAGAAAAAAAGTAAATAATCTCCTTAGAGTTCTGTACATGCACATTCAGGGAATCCACTGTTGCACACACACACATGCATACATATACACATACACATACACATACACATATACACACATGCACACACACACATGCACACACTCTCTTACTTTCCTTGTAGGGCAGGGTGAGGGTCCAAAGTAGAGCACTATGATGGTGTTGGCCATGGGAAGCCTTGTCCCCAGAAGGCCTTCCCTGCATCTGGAAATCTGACCTGACCAGCTCAAAGGGGGTAATGTAATCCTGGTCACATTTTCTCTGAGCTCTCAGGTATCAGCACCTTCCTGATACATCCCCGGGGCTGAATTTCCCCACTAGCTCGCCCAGTGGGCCAAGCGTTTCAGCGCAAGAGCACAGCTCCTGCTGGTGTGGGCTTAGCTACCCAAACCGTGGGCAGCGGGCAGCTGCGCCCGCTAGATGTCCAGGCGTCACTGGAAGTTGAGGGCCGTGCAGGTCCCGGTGGCATGCCTGGTGGGAGCTAAGAAGTGGCCTCAGTGCTATTTTCAAGGGAGAATCTGGCTTCTCCCAGCCACCGGAATCCAGGGTTTGGAGTCCAGGGTGGTAGGGCAAACACGGCCGAGGGTGGGGCCCAGGAGTCTGAATTTAAACCAATCTGCAGGGGATGCTAATGCACACTACAGTCAGAGGACTGCTGAGTTTATTAAGGCCCGCAATGCAGTTGGCCCTTCCTGCCTGGCTCAAGTTCACAAGTTCTCCCCTTTCCTGGGAAGTGCCATCTCAGATTCCACTGGCCTGGGAACTGAGTCTTGGCCCACTGACTTCTCTCCTGCCTCCTCCTGCCCTCCAACCAATCTTGGTCCCCTGCCCCTGCTGTCTTTCAGGCCATCAAGATCTGAGCTGCTCTGACATTTATATCTCACGTTCCTGCTTTACAATATCCTAATCACAACCAAGGCCCTTTCCTCCTGGCCAACTCCTGCCTCTGCAGCCAGCGGCTGCACTTCCCTTTCCTTTGGGGCAATCATATATCTGACCGGGGACACGGTGCTAAGAGATGGGATTTCTCTTGAATCTCTTCCTGTGCGGGCTGAGGGTTCTCTTCCTTACCTCCTCCACCTACCTGCCGCTGCTGCCTTGAGTGATGCGACCCAAAACAATTACACCGAGGTGATACGGTCTCGGGAGGGCGCTGCTGCTTCTGTTTCCATTGAATTACAGACTTTACATTTCTCCCCTTTATGATGTTCAGCAATGTAACAAACATCTCAAGTCTAGGGGCCGAAGGAAACTGGTGTAGCTTCAAACATCAAGGAAATACATACATCAAAGACAAAGAAAGCCAATGGGCGTGCTTGTACCTCTCGGTATTTGAATGCATGCGGAGGAGCAGTGCTCAGACAAGGCTGGCTGTGAGTTTCGCCTCCCCTCCCTGCTGCGTTTCCAGCTGTGAGCTCGCAGGAAAGGGCTGTGAGGATCTGCCTAGCTCTCTACCTTCAAACCCAATGCTTTCCAGCTGGAAGCGCTAGAAGGCAGTTTGTAAGGCCGGGCCACCTTGTTTGCAGTTAGAACATGCTAAGGAGCCCAGCAGCCCCAACGTCTAGCCACCCTCGCTCCAGGCCCCTGTGGCTTCACGGGTGGAGTAACCCACGCCTGTGCCGGGAACTATGCATGTACCGTGCGCGGGGCTGGTTTTCTGTCTAGTGGCCTCGGTCTAGAATTTCTACCTGGTTCACTTACCTGCTGGTCTCATCTCAGGGGATCTGAGGCACGCTTGTGAGTCCTTCTCAGGGTCGGGATCCTGTCCCTCTGTCTAGATCTCTTCATTATACCCTGTTGACAATCTAGGTTGTTCTATCATAGGCCAGGGATTTAGTCTCTGCGGTGGGCTGAATAATGCCCCCCAAAGATGGCCATGCCCGAATCCCCGAGACTTCTGAATAATTGGTTACAGGGCAAAGGGGACTTGGCAGATGTAATTAAGATTTTAGACTTTAAAATAGGGGAATTATCATGCATAACTGGGCCCAGATGAGCCCAATCTAATCATATGTACTCCTAAAAGCAGAAAATGCTCTCTGGCTGCAGCTGGAGAGCGGCAGAGGAAGGGTAGGCAGAGATTCTGAGCCGGAGGAGGAGTTGATGCCCAGCGGCTGGTGTGGGACCTGGGTGCCCAGGCACAGACCCGAGGAAGGCCTCCGGGGGCAGGTGCAGGCCCGATCCCCGCCGGCGAGAAGCAGGGAGCCAGCCCGACACCCGCAAGGAGCGGTGCTCACATGTCGAACAGCCTGCGTGAGTTTGGATCCAATTTTCCCGCAGAGCCTCCAGAAGGAATAGTCCTGCTGACATCTTACTTTTAGTGAAGTTGGAACTGCGTTGGGCTTCTGACCTTTAGAAACTGAAATAATACATTTGTATTATTTTAAGCCACGCAATTTGCAGTGATTTGTTATGGCAGCAATAGCAAACTAATAAATCACCTCATTGTGCTATTTAAAACAACACAAATACACTTAGAGTGGAAGCAAAGAACATGCAATAATCCTGTTGAAATTGCCACCGCCAGCAAAAACTGAGGCGCTTACTCATCAAATTCCCAATTTTCCGGGTTCTTCGCCCCTCTCCCACATTTCTCAATATTTCTTCTAGTGCCTCCTGTTCTTCTGGGACTTCCGATTGTTGCCAAAGTTGGGCAAGGATCTCCATGAGGTGAGCATGATAACAACTACTATTTCATGACAGCTCATATGCTCCATCATTTCACTTTCTGCACACAACAACCATGTGAGGACGTCAGTACTGCCGTCATTTTACAGGCGAGGACACGGACATTAAAGCTCAAAGAGGCAGCCAAAACCGGTTTGGCTCAGTGGATAGAGCCTCGGTCTGCGGACTGAAAGGTCCCGGGTTCGATTCCGGTCAAGGGCATGTACCTTGGTTGCGGGCACATCCCCAGTAGGGGGTGTGCAAGAGGCAGCCGATCGGATTCTCTCTCATCGATGTTTCTAACTCTCTATTCCTCTTTCTTCCGCTCTGTAAAAAAAATCAATAAATATATTTTTTTAAAAAAAGCTCAAAGAGGCTTAGGGACTCGCCCAAGGACGTACGTTTGTTAACTGACTGGGAACCAGGATTCAGACTGAAGGCTGTGAGTTCAAGGCCCATGTTCAAGGCCAGGACTTGACCCATGATTTGCTTTTAATGAACAGAACGAGGCGTGAGTGGTGATGTGGGCGCTGATAGGTCATAAAAGGCAGTGGGAATCCTCACGTTCTCTCTTTCCTTGGGTTGCTCGCTCGCTCGGCCTGAGGTGGGCAGGCGGCCAGGTAGTGAGGAGCTCTCTAGAACTCCATGCGGCAAAGCACCGAGGCCTCCGTCCCACAGCCAGTGAGAAGCCGAGGCCAGCTGAGAGCCACGTCCGGAGCTTGGAGGGGACCCCGGCTCCAGGTCAGCGGCCCAGTCCCTGCTGGACAGCAGCGTCCCCGGAGACCCTGAGCCAGAGCCTCTCCGCTGAGCTGCTCCCACACTCCCGACCCGGGGAGTGACTTGATATGCAGCAACAGATAACTAACGCTCCATGGTTCTTGCTCTCTCCCTGATACCGATCCTCAGAAGGAAACTCTTTCATGGAATCTCAGATATGCGGACTGAAAGGAATTCTGGAGATCAAGTAAGCCAAGCCCCTTTTGGCCACGGTGAGACAGACATGCACCTCACGAGGATTTTGTAGAACTAAGTAAAGGGATGGGATGTGTGTCCCATCTAATGGCCTCGGTCTAGAATTTCTACCTGGTTCACTTACCTGCTAGTCTTGTCTCAGGGGATCTGAGGCACGCTTGTGAGTCCTTCTCAGGGTCGGGATCCTATCCTTCTGTCCAGGGCGTTGAACTGAATGCTCAGTGATGGCTGACCTCCTCCCTGTGGAGGAGGGTACGAGGGCCCCAGGGCCGAGTCCTAACGCAATTTCCTGAAGCGTGGAGCCCAGGGACCCCCTACACTTTCCCTCACCCCCACTTCTCTGCCTCTCAGTCATCCACCAAATGGAGAAAATGCTCCTGTGAGAGTGAGGGTGACATTCAGGGGGTCGGGGAGAGCAGCTGAGCAGGGGCTGTGCTGGGCTGAGGTCACATTTAGGCCACAAAAGCCAATTAGCTGCCCTGGTTTGGCACAGCTCCAAGCCCCGCCCCCTTTTAAAAAATGTATTTTTATTGATTTTTTTTTCAGAGAGGAAAGGAGAGGGATAGAGAGCTAGAAACATCGATGAGAGAGAATCATTGATCGCTGTCTCCTGCACACCTCCCACTGGGGATGTGCGCGCAACCCAGGTACATGCCCTTGACAGGAATCAAACCCGGGACCCCTCAGTCCGCAGGCTGACGTTCCATACATACTCTGAGCCAAACTGGTTTCGGCCATGCCCTTTCTTGTACCCCAGAGCCTGGCACAGTCTCCTTGCTCAGAGTGACAGGCCATACATGTTTGTTGTTCCTGCCTGTAGCCACGCTGTCGCTCTGTCTCAAATATGCTTCGTCTCTCAGGTCCCATGTGCCAAGCATGCCTGGTCTTCAGAATGAGGCTCAGATATTCCTGCTCCACACACAAGCATCGGCATAGGATTTCTTAGAGCCATGGGATATTTCACCTTGGACTTCCTGGGCGCCAGCCGAGCTCTCCCCCTCCCAAGACAGGCAGGAGCTCCGAGTCTGGAGCAGACCCATCTTGGGCCTTATCTCCACCTTCCAGACCGGGTTCTTCCCTGTTCCCCTGGGTCGTATCTTCACTCTACACACCCGATTCTTTCCTGTCCCTCATGAGTAGCAGAGGGCGCTGGGGCGGGGCAGAGACGTGGGGCTTTGCCTGGGGGTTTCACTCTGAGCCCTGGGCTATTGGTGGCTCAGACCCTGTGCAGGGGGCTTGCATCTATATGGGTTTCAGTGTCATCAGATAATTCAAAACTGTCCTTTAAAAAAATCTCTGGTGTTACCATAAAACTCTGTGAGTGTAAAATCCTGGACCAAGTTATGTGGCATGAATGTTAATGCAGAAAGTAATGGTCAGCAGGTAGTGTACAGGAACGAGTGCACAGGCCAGTATAATTTCGCCGTATTTTACTAGTAAATATGGTCTCACCCAAAGAGAAGGACCTCTAAACACAGGAATCATGTTCTTAGGGTGACCAGCTGTCCCGGTTGTCCAGAGTTGTCCTAGTTTTAGTGCTGCAAGTTCTGCATCTCAGGAATCTCCAAAGCCCTTGGCAAACAGGAACAGTTGGTTGTCCTATGTCAGCACTGAGAGCTTCTCACATTGTCAGAGGCCTGTGGGGACTTCCTGGGTGGGCTGGGGAGCAAGGTGGTCCGCAATTCTTTATCTCTTTCTCTGTCTATCCTCATACCCTTAGTGCTTGTAACAGAGTTTGCATTAGTCATATAAAGTACCTTCAAGATATTGCCTAGATATTACTGAAAAAGCAATCAACTCCCCCTTCCGCCCCCAAACACACACACACACACACACACACACACACACACACACACACACACAAAACCAACAACCCAAAACACAGTCTTTTCGAATATTGAGTCCTTGATGCTACCTGCAAAGCAGAAAATCAGTGCATATTGTCTGGGTTTGTGATCAGTGTGTGTGTGTGTGTGTGTGTGTGTGTGTGTGTGTGTAGAAGCAAGAAGCAGCCTCTGACAGGTCTCAGACACTCCCTTGTTTGTGAGGTCTACTTGACAATTACTGCCAAATGGAGCTGTGTTGGGGTGTCTCCCAGCATCCTCCAGTCAGCGCCAGGGGGCACATCTCCCTGTCAGATCTCAGAGGGGACAGAGGACAGAGACTGGCAGCTGCTCCCAGCGTTAGGTTGGCATTGATGATCTTGTCTCAGCTTTAATATCAGCGATGTCACCTTTGGCTCCCTGTCAGCCTTCTCCGGACAGAAGGCCACTCTTGGAGATGTTTCTTCCCCCTCACCCCCTGTCTGTTGGCAACAGGGATTTGACAGGTGAGCAATGCCTGGCTGTGACAAAGAGCTTTTGTGGAGTCAGGCTGAACTACTGCCAGGTCTGAAGAGGGGAACTGGAGCGAATGGGTTCATGCATTGTTCCTGCTCTGATATCCCGAGGGCTGGAGAAGGGGGTTTAGGCAAAGCAAGGAAGTGGAGTCTCCCCAGGAGTCTAGAAGAGGGTGAGTGGGACCAGTGCCGTGGCCAGAGACAGGGCCAAGCCAGATGGGCAGCTCTGGGAGTGCCCTCCACACAGCTGATGTGTCTGCTGAAGAAACTATGGGAGCACCAGCTGGGTTCCGAGCAGGCCTTCTCTCCTCTCTTCTCTGAGAAGTGGGCTCTGGGCTGATCGCCCCCTGACCCCTCCCCACCCCATTGCCCCCTGGTCTGCAGTCTCACACCAGCATTATGGATGGCCTGGCAATCTAATTAGTGATTTTGGGGGCTGGTTTGCACGTACTTAGGTACTTTCTCATTGTCGTGAGGAATGGAGGAGTCAGATCTAAAAGCCTCCTTCTGTAAATGACCTGCAGGAGGCCAAGAGACAAAGAGTAGAGTGGGCCCTGACCCAGGAAGGAGGGGGGACAGCGGGTTCCAGCAGAGGGAGGGTGCCTCTGGCATGTAGGGAAATAGTTGGGATTACTCTAGCTCTGTGCTCTGTGCTGTCTTTTGTTCCCACTCCAGTTACAGCTGTGGTTAGATGCCTTCTGCAAAGCACTGCTCTTAAATTCCCATGATGCATGTGTCACTCAGTATCATCAGTCTCTTCTGTCCTCCACTCCCCCCCCAACCAAAACCCACCCAAAACTCTCCATTGGCTCAGTAATCCCTGTGAAAATCTCATTTTGGCACCTAAGGTGCATTTTAATTGTATTTAAATTTGTTACTCACTTATTGAATGCTTGTCTGCTCTCTTACATGGAAGTCCAGTGAGAAAACTGTAGCAGTTTTGCTTGGCATTAAATCTCCAGGACCTAGTATAATGCCTGGCTTAAAGTATGTGTTTTAAATACCATTGACCCTTGGAAAAAACATGGGTTTGAACTGCCTGCGTCCACTTATATGTGGATATTGTTCAGTAAATACTGCAAATGTATTTTATCTTTCTTACAATTTTTTATTTAAATATGGTTAGCACCCTAACCAGTGTTGCTCAGTGGGTAGAGCCTTTGGACTGAAGGGTCCCCAGTTCGATTCTGGCCAAGGGCACATGCCCTGGTCGAAAGCTTAATCCCCAGTGTGGGATGTGCAGGAGGTAGCCCATCGATGATTTCTCCCATTATTGATGTTTCTATCTCTCTTTCCCTCTCCCTTCCTCTCTGAAATATATATATATATATATATATATATATATATATATATATATATATATATATATTTTTAATAAACAAATATTTAGTATATTGGTTATATTATTTGCAAATATGCAATATAGTGATTGACATTTTTATACTTTACAGTGTGACCATCCTACTAATTTTAGTAATCCTCTGTTACTATGCAAACTTATCACAATATTATTGACTACAAACTAATCACAATATTATTCACGTTTTTCACCCATCTCTCTCTTCCCTCTGGTAACCATCTCTTTGGTCTCTGTTTCTATGAGTCTATTTTTGTTTTGTTTTAGATTCCACATATAAGAGAAACCACATGGTATTTGTCTTTCTCTGTCTGACTTATTTCACTTAACATAGTATCTTCTAGGTCCATCCATGTTGTCACAAATGGCAAGATTTCATTCTATTTTATTGCTGTGTAGTATTCCATTATATATCTGTACCACATCTTTATCCACTGATCTATTCATATATACTATGTTGATGCTTCCCTGTCTTGGCTATTGTAAATAATGTTGCAATGAACATATTTTTTTTTCTTCAAATTTGTGTTTTTATTTTCTTTGGATAAATACCCAGAAGTGGAATTGTTGGGTTGTAAGCTAAATCTATTTTTAGTTTTTTGAGGAATCTCCATAGTGGCTGCACCAATTTGCAGTCCCATCAATAGTGTACAAAAGTTCCCTTATCTCTACATTCTTGCCAACACATATTATTGGTTGACTTTTTGATAATAGTCATTCTGACTGGTGTGAAGTGGCATCTCATTGTGGTTTTGATTTGCATTTCCCTGATGATTAGTGAAGTTGAGCATCTTGTCATATACCTGTTGGTCATTTGTATGTCTTCTTTGGAGAAATGTATGTTTGTGTCTTCTGCCCATTTTTGATCGGATTATTTTCTTAAATAATTGAGTTGTATGAGTTCCTTATATATTCTGAATATCAATCCCTTATTGGATAAATCATATTCAAATATAGTCTCCTATTCAGTAGGTTGTCTTTTGTTTTGTTGATGGTTTCCTTTGTGTATAGAAGCTTTCTAATTTAACAAGGCCCCATTTGTTTATTTTTCTCGTGATTTTATTTTCTCTTACTATTTTTTATTTGTTTATTTTTAAAAAATTCTCACTTGATGATATTTTTTCCATTTATTTTCAGAGAGAGTGGAAAGAAGGGGACAAGGGGGAAGAGAGAGAAAAATATTGATGTGAGAGAGACACATGGATTGGTTGCCTCCAGCACGCACCTCAACTGGGGCTAGAGATCAAACCTGCAACCTAGGTATGTGCCCTTGACCGGAATCCAACCCGAGACTCTTTCAGTTCACAGGATGACACTCTAACCCCTGAGAAAAACTGGCCAGGACTCTATCTTATTTTATTTTAAGACTACAGTTTATACTACATTTAACATGCAAAAATGTGTCAATTAGACTGTTTATGTTATTGCCAAGGCTTCTGATCAACAGCAGGATATCAGTAGTTAACTTTTTAGGGAGTCCAAAGTTATACACGGATCTTCAACTGTGCAGGAGGTTGGTGCCCCTAACCCGTGCATCGTTCAAAGGTCCACTGTGTTTTCTGCATAAAGACAGGCTCTTCTTGGTGAGGTCCTACTGCTTTTCATTGGAGGCTAGCACAGCATGCCAAATGCTCGTGCCCATGTGTGAGTGAATGTTAAACCAAACAGGAGAGAGAAAGACTTCCTATGTTGAATCTGAGGGGGAAGAGTCTGGATGCTGTTTGCCTTTTAGGCCTCTTTCCCTCTCCCCCTTCCTCTCCCCCAAACCCCTTTTTTCAGGCCCTTTAAATGAGCCACCAAAGGAGCTTGCTCTGGGACAGAGGAGGAGGAAACTCCCTGAGGTGGGGTTTGGCATGTGGAGAGCAGGCTGGCCCCAGGGGGATGCTTCCAGCTCATCTATATGTAGAAAAGCCTAAGCGACCATCACAACTGAACGGACTGCCGAACAGGCTGCGTGGGGTGACTAGGCTGGCAGGGGGTTTAGTGAGGGACGGCCAAATGACTGAGCAGCAGGCTGCATGGGGTAACCAGGCTGGCAGGGAGGCAGTGAGGGGTGATCAAGCTGGCAGAGGGGGGCAGTGAGGGACAACCAGACCAGCAGGGGGGCAGTGATGGCCGACCAGGCTGACGGGGAGAGGGGGAGCAGCTAGGAGCGACCAGGCTGGTGGGAGGGGGCAGTTGAGGGAGACCAGGCCAGTCAGCAGGGGAATGGCAGTTGGGGGTGACCAGGCCAGCAGGGTGGGGGTGCCAGTTAGGGGCAATCAGGCAGGCAGGCAGGTGAACAGTTAGGAGCCAGTGGTCCCGGATTATGAGAGGGATGTTGGACTGCCGGTTTAGGCCCAATTCTGGGGATCGGGTCTAAACGGCAGTCCAACATCCCCCAAGGGGTTCCAGATTGGAGCGGGTGCAGGCTGGGCTGAGGAGACTCCCTCTCCCTCCGTGTATAAATTTCATGCACTGGGCCTCTAGTTAAAGATAATTTGCATCCAGCCCTGTGGCTGTCCCTGCAAAGGACAGGCGTGGAGGCTGAGTGACATCTGGAGAAAGCAGAGGACCCCGAGTGACTCAGATGAGAAGCCTGCTCCATTCTTCAGAGAGGAGCACCAGTGGGTCTGAGTTGGGGAGGGCGTGAGGCCGGCAGAGCTCACACCTGTGTGGCTCCCAGCTACCTTCCCAGTTAAACCTTCCTCCACCAAACAGGAACAGAACTGATCTCCCAACCTCCTTGGACCCCAGCCACAGATAGAACTCCGTTACAGCAGCTGCTCACAGGCCCCTGTGGGCACCCCCCTCTCCCCTGGAAGGGCTCTGCCCCTCTCGGTGGCGGTCACAGGGTCACCATTTGTACGTAAGCGGTGCCAAAGAATGTGAGCTCACGCCGCCTGCGGCTGTCACTGAAGGCTAGTCTAATGGTGGAACAGATTTAAATTTGGGGCCCTTAAGCCTAAACTTCCCTCTCATCCCTTAAAAACACACACAAAGAAACAGGCAATTCACCCAAGGAGCGCGGCTCTCCTCCTGAATTGCGGTGATTTCTGGGAATTTGCTGCCTGGACTGACAAAGTGATTCACCAAATTGGTGCTTTTACAGTGTGACTTTGTCTCTGTGCTACATCAGTGTCAAACCACATTTCAGTAACGAGGCACTGATGTGGTTTCTGAGCCGTCAGAGCTGACAGGGGCGATTAGATAGCGTGCTGATTTGGGATGTTTTCTCCCAGGAGGAGGCCGTGTCCCTGCAGGGCTGACTGAGGTACGCGTGGAGGGTCTGTGATTCATGTGTAAATCTGAAGACTTGCTCAGGATGTTCTGTGTTCTGAAGAGAAGCAAGATGTAGGATCCGGAGTCAATGTTTGTGAGTTCCTAGGAGGGGTCAGAATTCACATGCCAACTTAGTCATGATTCGCACGAGGCCCGGGACACAAGCTTATGGTTGTGGACTTTGCAGCTGGGTGGCAGCTCCAGTGACACCGAGGACACCAGAGTTTCTCTGCTCCAGAGCCGAGGTCCGCCAGCTGGCTGGCACCAGAGCCACGGGTTGCCGTCCCACCCTCCCAGGCTCCGATTCAGTGGGGCTGGGGGTAGGACTGAGCACTTGCATTTCTGACAAGACCCTGAGAGTGAGGAAGGGCACGTAATAAGAACAGAACCCAGCCGGCACGGCTCAGGGGTTGAGCATCGACCTATGAACCAGGAAGTCATGGTTGGATTCCTGGTCAGGGCACATGCCTGGGTTGCAGGCTCCATCCCCCCTGTGGGGCGTGCAGGAGGCAGCCAATCAATGATTCTCTCTCATCATTGATGTTTCTACCTCTCTGCCTTTCCTTTCCTCTCCGAAATTATTTTTTTTTAAATTACTGGAAAAATAAAAGAATGGAGCCACAGTTGTTTAGTAATTATTCACCTTATAGTTATACATAAGAGGTTTTCCTACAGACCCCGGGAAACTGGGGGATAAAACAAGGCTGCCGAAAAGATAAGATGCCTCATTGGGTCCATTGCTCAGAAAAGAAATGCGCTCTGAGAACAGACCAAGGACGGGACGTGCTTTGATCTGGTTGCTGTGCCTGGCCCCTGGCCCCCTCCGGCAGTCTGACCGTTCTCCCGTCCGGGGAACGGGCTGAGCCGTTTGTAATGGAAGGTTAGCCACCTCGTTCTCAGACTCCGAGCTCCTGGCAGGCCTGCAGACCTCCCCCCCTTTCCCCGTGACACCTGCAGCTCGCAGCTGCGCGTAGCTACCTTCTCCCTCACCAACTGGCGAGGAGGGGGGTCAGAGAGCAGAATTTCCGGGGTGACTTGCTGCTCTCCCATCCTGCCGGCATTGTTGGAATAAACACTCCTATGGGATTCAACCCTGTCTCTGCTGAATTTGGCTCAAGTAGTGACGGGCGGCCTCGGACCCACTGTGTCCGGTTTCAGTCCCAGGTGATGCCGCTGCTGGTCCAGGGACCTCGCTCCAGCACCTCTGCTGAGCGTCCCGGGAGGAGGAGAGCGGCTCAGTGCTTGTAGAGGCCAGGCTCTTCTGGGTGGGGCTGCTCCTTTCAGAGCTGGACCGTGGGTCCTTCAGCGCCACCCCTCCCCCCTTCCCCTGTCCTTCTCTCCTAACAGGCTGCCCAGGGTCCGGACAAGCGTAGATAACCTCCTCCTTCTGATGTTTTATAATTTAGGCCTCTCAGAACTTTGCAAAGCTTTTTTATTTCTCTTATTGTTATTATTTTTAATAAAAGGGGGGATCCTGGTGTTCTTGGAGACAGATGGCTTTATAGGTTTGCTGTGTCCGGGGAGAGGACTTTTAGCAGTGTTTCCCAAAGTGTGGTGTGCGTACCCCCAGGGGCACGGGAAGAGTTTGGTGGGGATACACGTTGCACCGGAGTTTGGGGGGGAATATGCACTGCACTGTGCTTAGCTGCGCCTAATTCTACGTTCTCATGAGTCAAGTCAAAACAGTCTTGTGAGGCGTGAGATGGTCCGGTGTGCAAATAAATGTTATTTATAATATAAATTTTATTTATATTTTATTATGAATAATTTTACTTTTCATTTATTATTATTTTGTGTATGAACCAAAAAATAAAAAATAAAAATATTTTGATTGTTATTAAAATACATCCACTTTTTTTTTGACGAGGGGTACTCAGTGTTACAAAAATTATAGAAGGGGTACACATATGTCAAAAGTTAGGGAGCATCTCAGGGAGCTTTATCTCCTCTGTGCCTGCCAGGGGAGCCGGTGAACAAACAGTCACTCTGTTCTCGAAGGCCAGGCCAAGACCCCAGTGTCCAGCAGCGCTGGGCCCCTGACCACTATGCTGATGCCCGATGGTTTACATCAGCCCTGGAGAGGCGGATGGAGATCGGTGCCTGGCACAGGGAGGCTCCTGGCAAATGTTAAACCGATAGGTGGGGTAAGAGCTGCAGCGGGAGGTTACACGGGGGGAGAGGAGTGTCTTCTGCCATATTTAGGAGAAGACTTTCTTCTATACAACAAACTTAGATTCCCGAGTCCTAGTCTTGTAAATCGATCCTGTGAGACAGAGGGATGAAGGTCATTGCCGCGGGCACAGGCTCACCCTCTCGAAGCCTCCTCCATAAGCAGGGCACAGTGAGAGTCTCCCCTCGAAGGCGGGAGAGCCCTGGGATGTTTAGCCCCAGGCCTGGCGCGTGGCTAGCCCTCTGTAACCAGCGGCTGCTCCTCCTCCGTCAGGATTTATAACCCTCAGCAGGCCTCACTGTGCGGGGCCCGGGGCTGGGAACGGGCCGATGGGGGTAGGCAGCAGGTTTTGGTTATTGGCTGCTGCTGGTCCCAGGGACACACGAGGCTCTGCCCTCACAGAGCTCAGAGAAGCAGCCCTTCCCCCACTCCTCCCTCCAGCCGCACCCGCACGTGATGCCTTTGGGGCAAGCTCCCCACGGCTCTGCTGTGGGTGCAGTTGGGGGAAAGGTTGATGTGAGGTCCTGAGGAACTCCCAGCTAGCCACCCCCGCCACCACCCATGTCCTTCTCTCGGCCCCCACCGGGGAGCTGAAGGGCCGTGGAGATCCCAGGGGCTGGTGACCAAGGGTAGGTGGGTAGGTGGGTCCTGGGGCCCTGATTTGCCATTTGATAGCTTTCTGCACTATCTAGGTACTCGCTGTCTCGGGGGGCCCCTTCCTAGCTCTGCACTCTGGACCCTCTCAGGTCCCACTCCAATGAATTTCACTCCCAAACCATTCCTCTCGTCTCAGGCCTTCAGGTTCTGTTCTGCAGTTTTCCCATTCCTTCCTTCCTTCATTCATTCAACAGTAATTACTGAGTGTTTACTCTCAATGCAACAACCAACCAATCAAGGCTATGTGGTGAGTGAGGCCGGGGCCTAAACGTCAGAAGCGTGGAAGCACACAGATGGCGGGGACTACAGAGGGTCTCTGGCCCTCAGTGGGCCCCCGGGTTCCCAAGGCCTCGGTGGCAGGGGCTGGGGGCTCCGCCTTGGTGCCCAAGCATGGTAGCTGCTGGCTCCCCACTCTGTGGCAGAGGGACAGACAGGCATTGCATTGCTTTTGGCAAGAAGGCAATGCTGCTGCATGCAGAAGCCTCGATGGTAAGCTCGCTCCCATTTGAGTGGGAGACTTGTTTCTCTGAACACAAAATTGCCTTCACCATTTCCCCACACAGGGAATGGCAAACACCGGGCTGTGAGTAGGTCTTGGGCATGTGGATGGATGGGCAGGGTGCCAGAGCCTCGCTGCCCTGAGAGCTGGTACACTCTCCCCGCTGATCCGCCGGGCTCTGCCTGGCTTTGTCCAGATTGGCCAGGGGCCTAGCCGGAGTGAGTCAGCAAGTGCTGCCTTTAGTCTGATTTCCAAAGGACCAGCATGGACATGCTAGACCCTCCTGGGGGTGGTAAGGGCATGATTCAACTGAGGCCTTCGATGTTTGATACACAGCTGACTCACCCTCCCTCCCTCCTTCCCCCCAAGAGACCTTCCTCATAGGGACATGTTGTGCTTGTGGATGCCAGGGGCCAGAGGAGAGGGAGAGAAAGGCGGGCAGGCCTCCACTCACTCACCCGTCCGCTTACTCATTCACCTGCAAAACACGTGTTGAGCCCCCAGCACTCGCGTAGGCACCGGGACATTGACGTGAGCAGTAGACTGAAAGAAAGCACTGGCTGACATCCTTGGGAAGCTCGCCAGCAAGGTGAACCTGTAAGAACCCCGTTGACAGCCCCTCTGTTAACTTTGAGAGCCATCACTGTCTTTCTGGGGGTCCAACCCCATAAGATGCTTGGAACCAGGAACGTGCACGGTGCCTCCATTAGAATTTTTCCACTCAGTTGACCAGAATTGGGTGCTGGGAAACCTGGGTTGTGGGCTTAATCCCCAGCGACAACAGGTAACCGTTCAAAGAGAGGAAGCCATTCACAAGCAGACATACTGAAAATTATGTCCTTGATTCTGGAAAATGAGGCTTAGCATAGCTCAAACCACTCCCAGAAAACAAACAACTCAGGTGGAAGTTACAGATATGATTTGAAGGTCTAGAATGAGGCCAATCCTGGGAAGCTGGCGGATCCAAGAGGCCTTACAAAATGATATTGGTATTAATGACCTCCCCAAAGGAGAGAATACGCCCTAGTCTTATGCATGATCTCCCCAAGGTCAAAGGCCTTATGGACTCAAAGCTTGATTCAATCAGCACCACGAGGACAGGTCTAATGCTTGAGAAAGATTTGCTGTAACCAAATGTTTAGGCTTGTGGATCGAATGAGAATTCCACCTTCTTCATTTATACAGAAAAATACAACTGTAATTGTCTATACCTGTCTGTTCCTATAGAACAGTGTTTCCCAAACTTTTGACATATGTGCACCCCTTCTATAATTTTCGTAACGCTGAGTACCCCTCGTCAAAAAAAAAATGGATATATTTTAATAACAATCAAAATATATTTATTTTTTCTTTTTTTGGGTACATACACAAAATAATAAACAAAAACAAAATTATTCATAATAAAATATAAATAAAAGTTATATTATAAATAACATTTATTTGCACACTGGACCATCTCACACCTCACAAGACTGTCTTGACTTGACTCATGAGAACGTAGAATTAGGTGCAGCTAAGCACGGTGCAGTGCATATCCCCACCAAACTCTTCCCATACCCTTGGGGGTATGCATACCATACTTTGGGAAAACACTGCTGGAACAATCTTCAAGCCAATTGTCAACAATAGATTCATTGGTGAGCTTGGAATCAAAACAAAGGGAACTAATTAGATAGCTTTGCTGCTTACTAGCCTTAAGCTTTGCGAGTCTGATCAATCACAGCCACTAATGGTATATGGAGCCACTAGCACCGATGAGCTTGAAGTGGCCAGGGCAGCCCTCTTGAGCATAGCTTGGGAGGAGGCTGCAACTGCACTTCTTCTTTTAAAAAATATATTTTATTGATTTTTTTACAGAGAAGAAGGGAGAGGGATAGAGAGTTAGAAACGTTGATGAGAGAGAAACATTGATCAGCCGCCTCCTGCACACTACCTACTGGGGATGTGCCTGCAACCAAGGCACATGCCCTTGACTGGAATCGAACCTGTAACCCTTCAGTCTGCAGGCTGACGCTCTATCCATTAAGCCAAGCCAGTTAGGAGTCATTCTATCATTGACACTGGGGTTCCTGGGTCTAGGAGAGTCTCCACACCCAAGACTAGTGGACTCTTATTTATCCTTTAGGTTTTGTGAAGAGTTTTCTGATCACAGCTCTGAGAGCTCATCGCAATTTATAATTACATGTAATATTTTGTGATTCTTTGATTAACGTCTGTCTTCTCCACTCATTTAAAAACTCCCTGAAGGCGGACAGCATGTATAATTTTGTTCGCTTTTGTATTCCTGATGACGAGCAGGGTCTGGAACACAATAGGCGCTCCGCGAATATTTGTTGCGTGAACAAAGGATAACATGGCCAAGTGCAGCCTGGTGAAGGAGAGCTTGGGTGTGGGGGCTGCAAGGATGGTTTGGGGAGAGCGAAGGCACGGTGGTGAGGGAGAGTGTGGTTTCTCTGGGGAGCTGGAAGTGGCAATGAATGGAGACCTATTGGGGTGGGGTGCGTGTTAAGAAACGAACAGGGACCAGTTCATGAAGCTACGTGCACATCGTCTAATAGAACCTGATCTTTATCTTGAGAGCCATGGGAAGCCATCTGCGGGTTTTCAGGTAGCGGAGTAGTGCTCTCTGATCGGCTCCCTTCCATTGCCCAAGGAGAACCGGCTGGGGAGGGTGAGAGCAGGGCCAGAGGGAAGGAGACCGGCTCAGCGCCCTGCTATAATACAGGACCAGCGGTTCTCAGCCTTGCTAAATGTGAGAATCGAGAATCACATGGAGGAGCTTTCAAAAATTCTGGTTCCCCGGCCCCAACTGGCCCCATTAAATCAGAGTCTGGGGCTGGAGTCTGGGCCTCAGTGATGAAAGCCCCCAGGTGATTCCAGCATGTGGTCAAGGCTGAGAACCGTGGATCTATCGCAACAGAATGGCAGCCTGAATCAGGGGGGTAGCAGTGGTCGGGCAGTTTACCCCCCCCCCCCAAGACAACTTTCCAGGAGGGCTAGCCCCGCCCCGCAGGAGGCAGGGAAGCACTTTCTCCTTCCTCCATCCCCTTTCCTGGGGTGAGTTGCCACCTGGGCTCCCGCATCTTCTGTCTGCACCCCTCTCTGCCCCCTCGTGCCACTTCCTCTCCTGCCTCTTGACCACTCACCTGGCTCCTGACTCCTGCTTCCATCGGCCACACTCATCTAGCCAATCCCTTGGCCAGCTCACCGTCCCCCACAGCCTGTCCCTACGATTTGCTGAGCAAATGAAAGCGAGCTCTGCAGACCCAGGCCCCGGGTCTCCCTCTCCCGCAGGGACCATCCCAGGACCCAGTCTGTCAAGAGCACAGGGCTTCTCTTGCTACGTGTTGGCTTAAACGGAGCAAGACTGGAGAAGTCACCAGACAGACCCTTGAAAGAAACTCATTAATTCAAAAACAATAATTTTTTCTTTTTTTAAAATCAATTTTTATTGATTATGGTATCACATAATTGTCCTCATCCCCCCCCATTCCCATCCCAAACCCCTCCCTACATATACCCCTACCCCCCTGTTGTCCTTGGCCACTGGCTAGGCCCATGTGCATGCACACAAGTCCTTTGGTTGATCTCTTCCCCTTACCCCCACCCTCCCCTACTTTCCCTCTGAGGTTTGAGAGTCTGATCGCTGCTTCTCTTTCTCTGGGTCTGTTTTTGTTCACCAGTCTATGTTGTTCATTGTTTCCTCTAGATGTGTGAGGTCATGTGATCCAAGAAATACCCTTGTAAGAACCTAAACTGTGACAAGCCTTGATGGTAACAGTTATTTTTTTTCAAGACCTGTTCTGGCTTAAGCACGGCGCTCTGGCCTGGGCCCGCACTGGTTTCCCTGCGGCACGCTTTCCTCTCCGCAGAGCGGGAGACCTGCGGGGCCGCTGTGCTGTTTCCTTGTAGGAAGACACGAATCCCCGCCCGGGTGTTCTCTCTGGAACAGTAATTTATTTCCGTTAAGCCCAAGTGCTCTGGAGAGGAAGCCAGTCAACCTGAATCGATGTGTTTACAGAGCTTCTATCCTGTGCTCAGCACTGAGTGAGAATCCAGAAAATGCGAGGGTCGCCTCCTGGGACACTAGTTATCTGACTTTGTCTGGGCTGTGATCATCTCCCCCTTTATTCCCCACCCTATGCACAGATAGATCCCTGGGCTTTTCAATTTTCCTGCAGAGGCTGAAGTTCCCAAGGTGGCCACGGCAGGGCGCCCTCGGGGAGTGCAGGCTGTCAGCTGGCCAGCCGCTGCCTGGGGGATCAGATGGGCATTGAGTCCCTGCAGTCTGGGCTGTTTGGCCCCGGGGGTGGGAGTGGGGGCCTGTGGAGAAGGGACAGGGGCTGTGGTGGAGGCTGCGTGTCTGGTGGGCTGGCAGGTGCCAGGGGGGCCTCCACAGCACCCAGCCAGGGATCCAGGGAGCCAGGCAGCTGAGGTGCAGTGTGGGGGGCCCATGGCAGCAGTTATTAACCAAAGGGTGTCATCTACCTTTCCCTTCCTTCATTGTAGCCTTCTGTTTCCCTGCTGTCTTCAAACAAATTCCCCAAGGGAACCTCAAAATGCATGCACCAGGGAGCCACCCTCCTTCCTGCCCCCAAACCCACTGGCTTGCTAAAGTCCTGTCAGCTCTATGTCAGGCATGGACCCATCGGCCCCTCTGACGCTGTCTGCTTCTTTCCTCACGAACCCTTGCGGGACACATTTTAGCATCGGGGCCCACATCCCTTCTCCGGGAGGGCTGCTCGTGGCCAGAAAGGTGCGTCCCTGGCATTCGGGGCTTTGGTGGTGTGACCCTCCTCCAGGGTGCAGTGCACATGGAGACCCGGGCTGGGGGCATAGGGAAGCTCTCAGCTCCAGCCGGTCACGTGGGGCCACGGTCACTCTGCCCGGTGATGTCCGAGCTTCCGCCCACGTGGGGGCAACAAAGTCAAGATTGTTCTCTGAAGAGGTGAACGTGAAGCTGCTGGCCTGGACGGGCTTCTTATGTTGCCTGGACCCCGGGGGCCCAAGAATACCGGCGCCTCAGCCCCAAGGAGGCCGAACCACCGTGGTGGAGGTCGAACCACCGTGGTGGAGGCCTAGGAAGGCCCAGAGCTGCTGCCGGCCTCACCCACACACAGGGGGCACCTTCTCCCTTGGTGTCTGCCTCAGCTTTTCCTGTGTGAGGAGGGAGCTGCCACCTTAACTGCTCTCGGGACTCTTGTCCTCGATTTTCCCCAGGGAAAAAAGGGCGAGGGGAGGCTCAGCCAGGGAAAGCAAGCCACTTCTTCTCAAGCTCCAACTACGCTGTGTTCACGGTCCCGGCTGCAGACCATTCTAATCTTGTAGATGGTAATGATGTGGGTGGGAGCAGTTTTGTTGTTTACTGAAGCAGGTGAGCGATGACTGCAGAGAAAGGAGAGAGCAGAAGGCTTTCCCCACGGGCTGCACTTCTTGCCTGCGCTCTCTCTGCTTCCATAGTCTCAGGCTGAAAATCACCTGCCTTAGTTGTGTCTTGTGCGGTAGAATGACAGGCCTGGACAGGGAGCACAGCAGGGGAGGACGGGAGGGAGGAAGGGGAGCGAACCGGAGGCCTGGAGCTTGGACAGTCACAGGGCTGGCTGACTACCCCAGGGTGGGGAGGGTGGCTCTGCAAATACCTCCCTGCCCACAAGACGGGGTGCGGGTGGTGCAGGCAGCCTTCTGAAATGCAGCCACGATGGAAAGTTCCTTTTGGTGTCGGATCCAAATGCCTCCTGGTGCAGCATAAAAAGGGTAGAAGGTAGACAACTGGGACAAATGGAAAGTTATTTTATTTCACCTTCGTAGGTTTATCTGTCCGCTTCTGTGGGGACTATACAGGTCATGAAACATTTATTCTGCTTGAAATATCAGCACATATTTCTCTTTAATAATGCATATCCCTTAAATTAGCCCTTTGTCACAGATATAGAATCTATCGAATGCCCACTGTGTGTAGGAGCCAGGGCTGGGAACTCGGGGTGCAATCTATGGTTGTGTTGGGTTGAGATAAAACACAGGATGCTTTAAATGCACTGAAACACATGTTAAAACGTTATAGATGGCCGAAACCGGTTTGGCTCAGTGGTAGAGCGTCGGTCTGCGGACTGAAAGGTCCCGGGTTCGATTCCGGCCAAGGGCATGTACATTGGTTGCGGGCACATCCCCGGTGGGGGGTGTGCAGGAGGCAGCTGGTTGATGTTTCTCTGTCATCGATGTTTCTAGGTCTCTATCTCTCTCCTTTCCTCTCTGTAAAATATCAATAAAACATATTTAAAAAAACCACACACGTTATAGATTATGCCATGGCTTTGTGGACATGACTGCAAAGCAGGCTGGGATCCGAGGAGGTGGGTCGGTGGGCGGACAGAGGAAGACACCCGGAGGTGAGCAGGACTTGGTCTCAGGCAGTGGTTCACCCGCAATGGGGCCCCATCAGCTGGGCATGATTCCATGTGCATGGACCTTCCTTTCCTCCTAGGTCACCAGGGCCTCCACAGCAGGGAGTTTCCTTTTGTAATTCCCTCATCACACTGAGCACCGAGCCCAGGCCCAGCGCAAGGGCTGATTTGCTTATTTTAACACATTGCAACGTCAGTACAGTTTGTGGCTGATCATGGTTATCAGGCTCCTTCTAGAGCAGCTGTGGGCAAACTACGGCCCGCGGGCCGGATCCGGCCCATTCAGCTCTTCTATCCGGCCCGCGGAGCTGAAAGAGCAGAGGGTTCTCTTGCTCTCCTCCGCTCCTTCACCAGCAGCCCAAGATGAGAGTGCCAGCATGGTCAGGTTGCTTTTGTTCCGGCCCTCCGGTCCAGTTTAAGAACCCATTGTGGCCCTCGAGTCAGAAAGTTTGCCCGCCCCTATTCTAGAGCCTTGGGAAGCTGTTGCGCTGCAGCTCCCACAGTCACAGTCGGACTGGACAGGGCCTTCCTGTGGCACAGCCTTGAGAAATTGGCCCAATAGGCTCCTGACACTGATGGAATCCATGTCACCAAGGCCAGAAGAATGAGATGATGTGTGTGTGGCGGGGGGTGGGGTGGGTGTGGGGGAGGTGGGGGTACTTGGCTTTGTGTTCTCAAAACTGCAATTCAGAGTCACATTATGCAGGTCTCTGAAGCTCCCTGTTGGGGGGAGGCCTGACCCCCCCCCTGCCCCCATTAATCTATAAGATGCTTTCCCTGCTCGCTCTAGTTGAGCTGGAGATGTACTGACTAGGATGCTGTCTGGCTTCGTTGTACCGTTGCTGCTGTTCTTTTCCTCCATGTATTCAGTTGTGGATGACAGTACGAACCATGGGCAAGGTCGGCAAGGTCGTACGGCACTTGTTGGTTCCTAGGTCGCTCGGTCCACCCCAATAGCAACATGTAGGGAAGGGAAGGGGAACATGATCCTTTGAGGGATGTGCCATTTGAAAGCGCCTCTGGTCCTAGCCGCTTTGGCTCAGGGGATAGAACATTGGCCTGGGGATTGAAGGGTCCCAGGTTCGATTCTGATCCTGGGTTCATACCGGGCTTGTGGGCTCAATCTCCAGTAGGGGGCATGCAAGAGGCAGCTGGTCAATGATTCTTATCATTGATGTTTCTATCTCCCCCTCCCCATTCCTCTCTGAAATCAATGAAAAAAAATTTAAAAAGCACCTCTGAGGCTGGCCTGATTGGGAAGCTGGGTAGACTGGCAACTGGGAATCTGTGTTCATTTAAAGAGGTACTGTCTCTGCATGGCTTCCGCTGGAGTACATTCACATACGTTAAAATATGAAGCTGACGCCAAGGAAGGAACAGCACAGGGTCGGTGAGCTGGCGGCAGATCACAGAGTTGAACAGTGACATCTCTGGAGCAGTCAGTACATATGAATTCACATTTTATTCATAATTAATTGCCTTTTCATCAGTTGTTCTTAACAATTCATCATGTTATCTCTGAGTTTCTTTTGTACAATTTTAGAACTGCCAAAATGCTTAGTCATTGCTACCAAATGTACCCAGTGGCAGCAAAATTCTTAGTTGGGAGATGCTAACTCTAGTTACTTATTAAGCCAGACCCTCGGAAAGTCCCTAGGATGTTGTTTGCTGTGCAGAGTAGAGGGAGGGATATAAAAATCAGGACCAGGACCCGGGAAGTTAGATGGGAAGGATCTAACAACCCCACAGGTGATTTCAAAGCGGTACTGATTGCATTGGAAGCAAAGACTATCTTGGGACTGGCATTGTTGGTGATAATAAAAACTTTGAAATAAATGTTTCTCAACAAGCATATACTTAAAGAAACCATGGGCCATGTGCAATAAAACAATATAAATCACTAAAAAGAAGGAGGTCAATTTGCATGTCTTGATTTGAAAAATTGTTTAGGACATTGTTAAGCAAAACAAGCAGTTCTAGAACAGTCTGTTGCATATGATCTCATTTCGTAAAAGTAACAAAATAGAAGTATTTGTTGGTAGATAGGTTTATATATGTTTAGGAAAAGGTCTGCAAGGTTTACGTAAAATTATTCAGTGTTGTCTTTTCCCAGGAGTTGGGTTTTCAGTTTCTCATTCATTCATTCATTCATTCATGCATTGCATAGTGACATGTGTCTCAATTTACTTGGTGTAATATACATTAGATATTGGTATATTGGCAAAGGTGGACTTAAAATTATGAGTGTGAAATATATTCACTATGCAAAAATCATCTGCCTAGAATTTCCACCATTGTCACTTCTTATCTCAATATCACAGTGTATGTACTTAGAATATAAATGAAATAACGTTATTATTTGGTAAAATGTTAAGTGAATATCACATCCTTTAGCTCCCACTGTTTTCTGACATGTAAATGGATGTACCGACTTGTCACAGAGCTGCTTCTTTAATAACAGAAGCCAGTGCATTCATAAATCTTTGGAAAACACACACACGTAGCAGGAAATAAACCAGTTTTGATTTATGAAAGATATGCAAAGATAAAACAGCGAAAGATTGAGTGAAGGAAAAAGCAGCTGTGGGGTATAATATTTTACAAGCTCACTATGCAAAAAAAAAGAAAGTTCTGGGTAAGTAATATACCTGTATAAATAAGCTATTTGCATTTCCTATAATTCTGTTTTTGTTTGTTATATATTTTTGGTGAGATATCTATGTAAACTTGCTGAGTACTTACGCAAATATATATGTAATTTGTACATATACACATATGTATTTTAAGTTATATATATATTTGGAAGCAAAGCAATACACACACACACACACACACACACACACTACTTAACAAGAACATGTTTAAATAAAACATGGGCCATATACAATAAAAACAAGATATATATGAATTTAAATTTATTCTAATTAGCATTGTAATAATAAAAAACTTGAAATAGCTCAAATGTTTTATATGTGTGTGTATTCTCTGTGCACATATCTCTATATTAATACATGAATATATGCACAGAAGGTAATGTATCTATAGCAATCCATAAGCAGTGGCTGGGTGATGTAAATGAGTAGGTTTATGGATTTTTTATTTTATTTTATTTATTTATTTTTTAAATTTATTAAGGTATTATATGTGTACATAGCTTACCATTGCCCCCCCTCCTATACATGCCCTCCCTCCCCAGAGTTTTGTGTCCATTAATTGTACTCATATGCATGCAGGTTTATGGATTTTATTTTATTTTTAAAAAATATATTTTATTGATTTTCCACAGAGAGGAAGGGAGAGGGATAGAAAGTTAGAAACATCGACCAGCTGCCTCCTGCACACCTCCCACTGGGGATTTGTTCGCAACCAAGGTACATGCCCTTGACTGGAATTGAACCTGGGACCTTTCAGTCTGTAGGTCGACGCTCTATCCACTGAGCCAAACCCGTCAGGGCTGGATTTTATTTCTTAATGACCACTTTAATGGCCTGAAGTGTCTGATTTTTCTATAGTGTATTTTTCTATAGTATATTTGCTTTTATAATAGGAAACATTTATTTAAAGGGTGAGAAATAAAAAGCTGTTACGTCAGAGGTGTTTCCGAGCAGTAGTAACAGGGGCAGAAGCTGGATGGCTGTGGGAGAGGAGGAAGCAGAGGCAGGGAGCAGGGAAGATTTCTTTAATGACCAGTGACGGTGAGGCAAAACATAACACGAAACTAGAAGTTGATGTAGCGTTGAAGGGAGGTTTATGCTTTTTTCTACGCAGGCCCATCTGTCCATCTGTGGAACATTGCACTCACGCTGAGTTTTCCTAAAAGCAGTCTTACTTCCATCTTCCACTGTCCCTTTAAATCCGAGCTAGGAATTGGTCATTTCCCTGGTTCCTCTTATGTAAAAGACTAAAAGCCCGATGCATGAAATTCGTGTAAGAGTAGGTCTTCCTTCCCACAGCTGCTGGCACCGACTTCCCTCCAGCACCCAGATCCGGGCGTCCCTGGCAGCCCCAGCTTCGTCCAGAAGGTCGAAAGTCATCTGGTCTAAATAGCATATTATGCTTTTATTATTATAATTATAGCAAGGTTTTCCTGGAGCTGTCAATTCTCATAAATTTTGTGTATGTTTTCTTTTGATAGAAAGGCTTAAAAGAATTAAATTTTAACATCCTGCCCTATGGTTTCTGTTTTCATTTTATTTTTGAGACATTCCTATAGCAAGAAATATTATATCTCATTATAATGATGCTCCTTAAAACTATTAGCGTTGTATCTATCTATGTAGCTAGCTCTTTCTTTGTTTTATACATCTTTATATTTTTCAATTGATTTTTTAAAGACCACTTTAATATAGAAAATTTCAGCCAGACTCAAACCCAGACAAAAGAGCACAATGAACACTCCTGTCCATCATTCAGCCTCAATTATTACCAACTCATCTTATTTCATACTAGAGGCCCGATGCATGAAGATTCGTGCAAGAATGGGCCTTCCTTCCCCTGGCTGCCAGTTCCGCCTTCACTCTGGCTGGAGCCACCTTTTTGCTCTGGCCCAGAGCTTCCTTTCTGCCTTCCCACCTTCCCACGCTGCCCAGAGGCCCGGAGTGGCTGGGATGTTGCCTGCGTCATCACCATGGTGACAATGCAAGCACCCTGCCCCTGGCCACTTGGTGCCTATGTATGCAAATTAACCAGCCATCTTTGTTGGGTTAATTTGCATACTCACTCCTGATTGGCTGGTGGGCATCCTGAAGGTATGGTCAATTAGCATGTTACTCTTTTATTAGTGTAGAAAGTTTTGAATCATATTAGGTCATAGTCTCAATCTCAGTTAATTTAGAATGTTTGCTGTGAGATAATCAATGCTTGGAACTGAGTTTAATGTTCTCCCCCTCCCCAGCTGGCCCCTTGCTGTGCTGATAGGGGCTGACATGGACCTCCTTATACCCCCTCCTCTCACCCCCAACCTTTCTCTTTTTTTTCCTGCTTGTAACTGTGCTTTTGCCACCAGGTCAGAAACAGGAGTAGGCATGACAGGTGAGGTGGGCTCCATGGGTTCCTGGAAGGTTTGATTGGTGGGCCCTTCCCACTGCAACTCTTTTGTTGTTGTTGTTGTTAATCCTCACCTGAGGATATTTTTTCATTAAGTTTTAGAGAGGGTGGTAGGGAGAGGAAGAGACAGAGAGAAACATCTATGTGAGAGAGATACATCAATTGGTTGCCTTCCACATGCCCTCTGACCAGGACTGGGGATCAAGCCTGCAACTGAGGTACTATGTGCCCTTGACCAGAATCAAATCTGAACCATTTAGTCCATGGGCTGATGCTCTATTCACTGAGCCTTGGCCATTGCAACTCTTTAGCTGGCCTTATTGCCCTGACCCATCCTCACTTCTGCCCTCAAACCTACCCACCTACCGTGGGGCTGCTAATGCTGTTACTTCTGGGGTCTTCTTTTCCTGGTAGCCTCTCTCCAAGCAGGATTCTTACATTAAGTTCCTAGGAGTGAAGGCACATCCCAGACTCAGCCCTCTACCCTGCTATCTGCCACAGGCTAGTCTGACTTCTCAGGCTTGAGCCTGGTCCCAGGAGAACACACAACTCTCTTCAGTGGTCGCATTAAAGTTTCCTCACTGCGCTTGAGAAGAAGGCAGACATCCTGTCACTTGTCCATCCTTAGGGGATGAGACCCATAGCATTCTAATGGTTCTACTCAAAAATCCTTACAACCCTCACTCGCTTGATCTTTTTATCCTCCAAGTAAGTGCCAGGAATTTCAAAGTTGTAGTAATGGTTCTTAGTTACTCTGCTTTGACATTTCACATGCATCCAGCACACCCTTTGGAGTGTGATCTTCATTATATCTGGGTGCTTCAGTCCCACCTTCTAATTTCCCAGTTTGTTATATACAAACTAGAGGCTCAGTGCACAAAATTCATGCACGGGTAAGGTTCCTACACCTGGCCGGCGATCAGGGCCCATCTATGGGGCAACCAGCAGGAGGATTGGAGGCTCCCATTTGCACCTGTCTTGGCTGGCCTGGGGCTGAGACTGATGGGGTTGAGGTCCCAAGCCTTGATGGGGACCTGGTCTCGAGGGAAGAAGGGGCCTCTTCCCCATTGTGACAGGAGAAAGGGATTAGAGGAGACGCTGGAAGAGTTGACAGACCTCCCTCCCATCTGACGATTTATAGTATCTTCAGGAAATAGTGGGTCAGAGGTTTACTGAAGCACAGTGGGGAGGAAAAGTCTTGATTGATGGGCGTGCCTCACTAGTACGATGGAATCTGAGGAATTTCCAGTCCAGCTTTAAGTTGTAAAACCCACTCCAGTGGCTGCTGAGCGGTCTGATGAGGTCCTCCGGCATATGGAGAAGTCTGGGTCAACACTTCCCCTGGGCTAGCACTTCCTGTCGCCGTCAGGGGAGACAGATACTGAAGAAGGAAGGGCATTACCTGACAAAGGAGGACCAGAAAGCCCGGGGTGGCCGACTCCCTGGTGCAGAGAGGAAACGCTTTATCTTTGCAAATAGACTCAAAGTTCAGGTTTGAACGTCCTGAGTCACAAAACCCCGGTCTGTACGCTACCCAGCACCCCGCTGAGTCCCACAGCTCCAAAGAGGAAGATGATAAGAAAAACAAGTCCTAATGGCCCGCAATTACTGGCAGGTTTTGGGAACTGGCGGGGGGGAAGGATGAAGTCCTCGGAGTGAATTCAGCCTCAGAATCCGCAACCTCAGAACCTGTGATTTGTTCAGACCCGCAGAAACACTCTCGGGTTTGTTGCAGGGGGTGCATCACCGTGTTTGATGGCGACACTTTCAGATGTCTCAAACACCATTCTCGCTGTTGAAGGGTGAGGGTGACTGGAGCTTTATTATTTAGGTTAGCAGGGATAACCAAGCGCCGTCACAGCTCCTTTGACTGTCGGAGATCAAATAATGAGAACTGAAACTAATATTTTGGTAGTATTTCTCTTCCCTCTTCCCAAAGGCCAGGGGAAGAGAGAAGAGAAAGAGAAAGTGGAGCATAAGAAATTCCCTCAAAGCTAACTGGCTACTCACAACCAGGGGGGATTAATGGAGATGGATGATCTACAGTTTTAAGCAGGAAGCCCTTCTCAGCATTGGCTTAAGAAAAAAAAAATCAAATCAGATAGGCACACTCTGCTCAGCCTAAGTAAAGGCTCGTCTCATTAATATGGGTCTAAAAAATGGCACTTCTACCGACGATGGACACTTTAAATTGTCCCATCTTTCAGTGAATGTTGTGGGGCGATGTCGGGCTAGTTATTGGGCCACTGAGAAGTTGTAAGGTCCCAAGACCCCCCGGTGAGTCCGACGGAGGGGGCGACGACCCCATGTCAAACGCCGAGACCGAAACTTGATGCAAAAAGCATGAGGTTTATTACAAGCGCAGCGCAGGGTCTCTCAGGCAGACAGCAACCCGAAGGAAATGCTGGCTGGCTGGAGCCCCGAGTAACTGCAGAATATGAGTTTATAAAGACCACACGCAGGTGGGGTTACACATGGAGGGGGAAGAAGGAAACAAGGAAATTCCAAGAAGGGCAGCTGGGCTCGTTTAATTACATGTTTTAATCTTGCAAGCTCCTTGGTCTCTCCCCTTCCCATTCCTCTGGGCAAGTCCTCAGGGTAGGGAGTTTCTGGGGACTGATTTCATTCTTGCCTAATCTTCAACCATAAAGAACTGACCTCATCCCTGTCTAATCTTTAACCGTAAAGGTCACATCGTGGAACAGGCAGTGGGGAAGGTCACTTCCTCGATCTTGGGGTCCTACAAAGTCACTTTGAAAATGCGGGAAAATGAAACTTAACGTCTGAAATAGAACTTTGCTTTTTCTTCAGATCTCCCAGTCCTGTTGGAGAGAGGGTGGGTGGGCCCCTGGCATCGTGGTGCCGAATGTGTGTGTGTGTGTGTGTGTGTGTGTGTGTGTGTGTGTGTGTGTGATCTGCATGCAGTTTTCTCTAAAGAGAGAAACATCTTGAGTCTGAACAAAGTGAAATGTGTTCTAGCGACTTTTCAAACAGTCTCCACTCACAAGGGCAACACCTTGCAGGCAGTGCAAACAAAGGAAGGATACAGATTTCGTCAGCGGGGCCCAAAGCTTTTTGATTGCCACCCCGTTGAAATCTCCAGTGCTAATTAGTGCCTGGATTTCCTGAGCCGGAGCTTCTCAAGTCGGGCTGGCTGGAGTGTGAGGCACACCATCTGAATGTTGCAAAACCTCCCCAATAACCACAAAGGCAACTGTTTACCTCAGTCCTCACTTCAAACACCTGCTTACTGACATTTCTGAGGCCTGTGATTGACAGTCTCACACCTGGCTGCTGAAGCTGATGTTTGCCCACGCTTTTGAAATGCTGTTTTACTACTTAGTGTCTCGTTTCTTGTTGCAATGTATTAAGTGGACTGGATGCATCAGAACTCTTGTCGTTCTAAAAAAAAAATTAATCATTACAGATTAATAGCTTCTTTTCATTAAAGAGACAATGAACTGGAACATTCCGATATTTGACTGCAGCATTGCTCTTTACGATGGGGCTGCAACGTGTGTTACCAGGAAAACCTGCATTGAATTCCTACCCTAGACCTATGAGTCAGTATCCCTGCCCCTGGGCCCAGGGCTGGCATCCTGAACTAGCTCCCAGAGGGTTGGGAAGTGCTCCTTTAAGAGAAGGCCACTTTCAGTTGGATCCTGGAGTAGAATGGGTATCTCCCTCTGGGTAGAAACTTCTGGTTTATGCCTGTGAAATGTGAGTGAGAGCTACAGGTTTGGGTTAGTCCTTGGGAGATGCCTCAGCATCTCGCCTGGCTGGGTAGTGAGCCACAGGCCTGAGGGGGGGGCGGGAGAGTGGGCCCCTAAGACTGTGATCAGTAGCCACTTCCCCCATTCATTTTACAAATGAAAAAATTGAGGCCCAGAAAGGTGAAAGGATGGACTGAAGGTCATATAATACCAAGTCTGGAAGGGATATCCCAAGGATGTCAGGAAGGGGTGCCTCGCGTTCTTCAGGACCCGGCTCTCGGTGAGGCCACCTCATCCTTTGCAGTAATAACTTCTTTCTTCAGAATCTTCAGAGCGTAATACTTCCCACTTGCCTTCTCTCCAATAACTTTCCAAAATAACTTTCCCAAAAGTGCCTTTTTACCCAGTCGCTTCAAATAGTCAAAATCATCCATTGTCTTTCTTTTACGATGGGTTGCAGAAGCACCCATCTCCTCCCCCCACCCTGTATTATCAATCCGTGAGGTTGGACTGCATCAGCTCCTCCTCTCCTCCTCTTGCCTCTGCTACGGCCTGAATGGCTTCCGTCCACTCTTCCCTTTCCTCTGGAGCATCCGCATGAGACGTTCTCTCTATAGCAGTGGTCCCCTGGAGACATCTGATAATAAATGCGTTTGGCTTTGGCCGTTCTGTTTTCATTAACTGGCATTTTGCCACCGAGAAGCTGTTGAGGGGGTAAAGGTAGGTCCAAGACTTGAGAAGTCTTGAGGTTTCTCTTTATAGCCTGTGAAGGAGCCGTCTGTCTTCAGAATGAAATACCGTGGCCTCCAGCTTTTTATGTATCCTCCCCTCTTCTGAACCCCGCCTTCTTTCACAATGGTGACAGTGCTCATGGTGGCGCCCCGCTGGCCCCCAACGTGGAGAAATGGGAGTTGGTGGTATCAGCTTTGGGGTTTTTATCTGCTGCTGCTGCCCTTCCCACTCTCTGGTGGTGACTCAGCCTTCATCTAATTCCAACTCCATGTCATTCATGTGCTATATGCTCTCCTCTCGCTTTAAAAAGAAGCTCAAGCCAATTCAAGATAGTGGGGTCAACCTGCAAAAGCTGCGGAGGCAGCGGCCCCGCAGCTGCTCAGGAGGTGGCGGAGGATGGAGCCGGGGGGCTGGGGGAGGAGAGGGGGCAACTCGGGGGTACCCCCTCCCTCCTCCTCCCCTCCTATCCTCCTCCCACCCCGTAGAGCTCTGGCCCCCTGGAGCCCGGTGCAGAGGGAGGGCAGGCGGGGGGCCGGGCCCAAATTAAAACATTTTAAAGGGGCATGTTGATAGGTCTTTCTTCACTCTTGGCCTCTATCAGTTATTTTCTTCAAAGGCAAGTTATGACCACATGCTGTGCATATCCTTCCAGAGGCATTTATATACAGTGAGGTGTATCATATATTATTTAACACATCCAAATGGTAACATACTAGGCACAGTGTTTGTCACCTTTATTTTTAACCTAACAGGATGTCTTCAACAACAGGTAATAAAGAGCTGTCATGTCCTTTTTAGTGGTTATGTAGTACTTCCATCTGGGTTTATTATCGTCTATAATTTAGCAAGCCACTGATTAATAAATAGACCTTGAATTTGCTTCTAATTCAGTGCCATTATTAATACAAACAATGCTGCAATGAAAATCCTGGAGCATTTAGGTCAGAGAGTATGTCCATTTAAAACCGTGAAAGTCAATGTCAAATTGGCTGTGTATATGCCCAGACATTTTGGCTCAGTGGTTGAGCGTTGACCTATGAACCAGGAGGTCATGGTTCAATTCATGGTTGGGGGCACATGCCTAGGTTTCTTGCTTGATCCCTAGTTGGGACATGGGGGAGGCAGTCGATCAATGATTCTCTCTCATCATTGATATTTCTATCTCTCCCATCCTCTCTGAAATCAATAATTACACACACACACACACACACACACACACACATATATGTATATGTATATATATATATATATATATATATATATATATATATATATATATATATTTGTTGTTTGTTTGTTTTGTAGAGGTGAACCACTGGCCATTCCTCCCAAAGGTATAGAAAAGTACCTGGTTCCCTGCAGCTCTGCTGGAAGCACCCTTTCATTCAATTCTGGTCAAGGTTGGTTAAGCAAGTCCCAATTTTTGCTACTAAATCAGATCTCTCATTTTGCTTCCTAACTGGTCTCTCCCCAGTTACAGAGACAAAACTATTCTTTAGCCAGAGCCATTTCCTGCCTTTTTAGCTGCTTTTGCTGAGTCAACTCATTAGCTTTAATTGTCTTCAAAGTGATCCCCAGCTGTGTCATTCTTTCTGGCCCAGCAGAGCTATGGGAAATGCTGTCAAAGCCAAGGGTGTGTCTGGAGGGAGAGAGAAGTCTGTTCAACCAGCAGCCAGAGTTGGCAACTGGAGAATTAATCAGCCTTTTTTAAGACCTGAAAATAGGTCAGATCCACAAAGTCAGTGAGGAGCCGGGCAGTCATACCAGAGCCCAGACTTCACCCTTTTAATATCCAGATGGATGTGTGAAGGCACATCTTTGTAGACAGGTCAATGTCCTGACCCAAATATCCACCATCACAACCTCTCATCTCCAAATATTTTGTGCATGTCGACAAATAGATGTGATCCCCTCCATTGTTCCCTAGCCAGCAGTATGCTGGAGTTGGCTTATATCATTTGAGAGCTGATTGCTAAATTTTTAGGAATTTTGTCTAGCTGGTGGTTAAATATAGCCCTTATTGAAACTCATGTAAGTGTACAAATAAGTGTATTTATTCAAAACAAAGGTTATAAATACTCAAAACACATCATAATCTAAATATTATACATTTTACTTTTGTGTTTGAGTTTTTACATCCGTTGTATCTATATGGTGGAGACACTATGTAATGGTGTGCTACTTTGTGTCTATCCTCAAGTAGTGGTTGGTATCATTTCTTTGGGTGCTTAAAATCAGCCATGTTGTGAGTATTTACACCAAGGAAATTGGCAAATGCTATAGATCAGTGCTTGGTTTATTGTTTGGTTGTCTAGACTTAGGAAAGTGAAGGAAAAAAATACTAATTTAGATTAAACCCCAAAGTCTGTCATGTCTAGAGCAGGAGGTGAAAGAGGACTTGGTTCCAATAATATAGTTTACACAAGAGTGAGTTATTCAGTAGATCTTATATTTCATGGCAATAAATTTACTGGGAAACAGTAGTGTGAGATACAACTCCATATGTCCGATCATGGTTGAATCACAATCATAGTTTGACTACAGATACCAGGATTTAGAAATTTAAAATAGAACTGCCTTATGATCCAGCAATTTCACATTTGGGTCTATATCTGACGAAATCCAAAACACTAACTTAAAATAATATATGCACCCCTATGTTCATTGAGTCATTATTTACAATAGCCAAGATATGGAAGTAACCCAAGTGCTCCATCAACAGATGAGTGAATAAAAAAGTTGTGGAACTTCTACACAATGGAATACTACTTGGCCATAAAAAAGAATGATCTCTCATATTTTTGAGACAGCATCAATGGAGCTAGAGGGTGTTATGCTAAGTGAAAGAAGTCAGACAGAGAAAGACAAGTATGATTTCACTTATGTGTGGAATCTAAAGAACAAAATAAACAAGCAAACACCTAGAAATATTCACACAGGTACAGAGAATAGACTATGGATAGAGGAGAAGGGTGTTTTGTAGGGGGCTGGGTGAAAAAGAAGGGATTAAGAAGTACAAATTGGTAGTTACAGAATAGTCACCGAGAGGTAAATTATAGTTTAGGGAATATAGTCAATAATCCTATATAATAAAAGGCTAATATGTAAATTATCTTCTTGAGAGTTGGACTGACTAGGAGTTGATATGTACTAACTACCAGAGGGCAATATGGAATGATGAAGGCCTCGGGAAGGAAGGACCCATGGGGCTCTGATCACCGGCCAAGCCTAGGGACCCTACCTGTGCATGAATTTCATGCACGGGGCCTCTAGTATTGTAATAACTGTGTATGGGGCCAGGTGGGTATTTAACATATTGGGGGAACTACTCTATAAAGCAGGTGATTGTCTAACTATTATGTTGTACACCTGGAACTTATACAGAATGATATTAAATGCCAACTGTAATTTTAACCACCTCCACCCCCCACAAAAAACCAACAAAAGCATCCTGGGATAAAAATCAACTATATGGGCTCTGTAATAAAGATTGTATTTTGTCACTATCCATAAATCACATATTGTAAGTACATATTTTTTCTATTGGTAGTATTTATAATAGCCTTATGTATGTATATATACACATTCACTTTTTTTTTTTTTTTGAGAGCTGGTTGTTAAGTATTTACCTGCACACTACCATCCTAGCTCCAGAATTCTGTGACTGTACATTGATTTTATGCTATTATCTCAAAAGAAGCGATGCTATTCTCATCAGTGCCCATTCTGGGCAGTGGAGATAAGAGATGGTGAACACACCATTTGCCTCTTTGCTTACGGAGTAAAGCTGGGGACTGGGCAGTGTATTTACTGCAAGCTCAGGGTGTCACTCATGACTGGAACAGGGACCAGGCCTCGTGCTGATGAGCTGGCTCTTTGGAACCAGGCACTTTTTGCTAAACCTTTTTTTGTTGTTGTTGTTCAAAGGCCAGAAGTTTATGGCATTTTTCTAACTCAGGGGTTGGCAACCTTTCTGAATTAACAAGCCAGGTCCTCATTTATTCACTCTAAGGTAGCGTGTGCCAGGAATGCATAATAACTTTGAAAAGTTCTCTCTGTTAATCCACGTTCTGGCTGAAGTCACTGTATAAAAGAATTCTTTGATTAAGCCAAAGACTCTGAAACATAAAACCAAAACTATGCAACTTCTTTAAACTTTGACAGGAATGGAATGTTTGTTATTTTTGTCCCTCGTGTGCGGGAGATTTTCATCTTGCCCCGTGACTGGAGCACCAGGGCATGTTTCTTGTATCAATGTCCCAAGTCAGTGCTCAGGGTCTGTGTGCTGCCGCTCACGGGCCAGGGGGAACGGGCTGGTGTGGGGGGTGTTCCTGAGCGTGGGTCATGGTTTAGGGGGCGTGATATTTTTTTTTCCTTGGTGTGTCACCCAGAATTCATCAAGGCAAACAAGACATTCTAGCTCCGCTTATGTAAAGAATGAAGAGATCTATTGAATGGAGATTTGATAGGTCAAAGAACCCTTGGGAAGGCTATAGAAGCAGGTCTGGAAAGAGAGTAGGCATCAGCTAGGACCACAGCCCAGTCACACTCCAAACAACAGCCCGGTGAAGGCCCTGGAACCGCCTTCGCCATCACTGAACTCTGGGCACCTCTGCCTCTTGATTTGTGTGTTGTGTGAAGACCCGACTCAAAGTCTGGCACATAGGAGCCTAGGCCACTAGCCTTTGTTGAGCTGTGAGGCACCCTGGGGAAAAGACTATTTGGCTTTTTTCAGGATCTCTAGTGGGAAGAAGGCTCTGCTCTCCACAGATAAGCACAGGGGATTCAGGCTGGGTGGCCAAAAGAGAAAAATCAAACGTCCATGACACTTGGCCACATGTTCTGCAGATTTATACGCTCCCAGGTGTCAGCTGGGATGTTCCCAGGTACATGGGAACTTTCTAGTTTTCTGTGGCTCTGTGGGACCACTCTCCCTGGGCCTCCTCTTCTCCATGCAGGGACGCTGTCTGAGCCCCTTCCCCTCCTCTGCAGGCTCAGGGGTGAGTCTGGAGGAGATACTGGTGCATTCTTTCTTACCCATCCCCAGGATAGCACCTGGGCTCCTCCTGGGTGAGCTGCGTCATGTGCTGCTTCTGCGCCATCACTCAGACCTCCCCCTGCTCAGCCCATGGTGCATATGTAGTCCCAGGAGGCAAAGGATGTAAGAAACCAAGGACTGGGTCCTTGCACCCCTACACCTCGTGGGTCTGGGCGGGGAGGGTCCACTGGAGTCCTCTTAAAACTGTAGCCCATGTTGCCTTGGCGATCCCTTGTCTTGGTGTTTCATTTTGAAAAGTGCCACGTCCTTACTTTTGGGAAGATACTATCAAAATAACACATTGCATTTGTTTGGTGCTGTAGGGTTTTCAAACATTTCCATTACAATTATCTTATTTTATTGTCTTAGTCACTCTCTAAAAGAGCCATTATTATCTCCATCATGGAGTCAAGATGCTGAGGTCCAAAGGGCCCAAGGGCCCAAGGCTGCTGAGGGCTAGCCTTGGCCCCATTTCTCCTTACACCTCCCTTGGCGCTCCATGGACTGCATGTCTTGTGTCAGCTTCTAATGACAATGGCATGTGCAGCTATGAAGAAGTCAGTCACCCAAGGTCCAGCTCCTTGCTGAACAGTCGTGTCTCCCGTGGTGTTTGTAGACCCCTGCCTGAGCTCTGTCCCAGCTCTGGGGTCAGATCATGTGAGCCAGGCTCCCCCCTAAGGTGGCAAAGAGTTCTCAGCAAGACCAGAGCCGTGGATTGATTCCCAGACCCACTCTTGGCCTGTAGCTCCCACTCACTCTCATTCCCTGCTAGTCATGGAATGCCTCAGGGGCAAGGCAAACGTGGCTGGTGAAGTAGTCACAGTCCCCTAACAGGAGGCCACAGGGAGGAACACGCAACAGCCCCAGCCCCTCAGTCTGCAAGACAAATGACTTCTGTTTCAGACCAATGGGAGTGTCAGGTTATTCCAGCCTGATGAGATTACAGCTCAGAGGGTCACGAGCAATCGGTTCCTCCAGAAGAGGAAAAAAACAGCTGGCACCGGAGGGCCTTCTGCTCCAGGTAACGTGGGGTCACAGGCTGACAGGCTCCAGGTGTGGCTGGATTAGGGCGAGAGCACCTGGCATGTAAAACAAGCCCCAAATATAGTGATAAGCCAGGGACTGTCAGGAAGGCTCAGGAATGTCAGGAAGCATGACTTTGATGATGCAGACACTCCAGATCCCGGGTCCCTTCTTTCTGTCCAGACACAACAAAGGGGAGATTAGAGTCCAACAGGAAACCGAGAGAAGTTAGGACTGTCAGAGGGAAGGTAGAAGAGGGGTGGGAGTTAGGGAGGGGCCAGTGAGGAGAGGGAGGTACTTTTTTGGGTCACAGAGTTTGATGGGGAGCCCCAAAAATCTGAGAAATCAAGATAAATAATATCTCAAGGCAATATTTACAAAGGTTAACATGACTGCAAAAATAACCTGTGTTGAACAAAAGGACATTTTAAAGGAAGACTGGGTCAGTAACAATGCTGTGTGGAGCCATATCAGAGCCTTAGGCAAAGGGAAAAATTAATATCGATTCTGTCTTTATTTAAATTTTGACATTTTGTTCAACATGATTTTTGGGGGTATTTTTTCCCCAATTTTTTTGTGATTAAGCATATACAACACAAAAGTTACCATTTAAAACATTTTTCAAGTGCCTAATTTAGTGGCAGTAAGTACATTCACAATATTAGATACAACCAGAGGCCAGGTGCACAGATTTGTGCACTTGTGGGGTCCTGTGGGGATCGGGCTGAAACTGGCTCTCCAACATCCCCCGAGGGGTCCCGGGTTGCTAGAAAGTGCAGGCCAGGTTGAGGGACCCACTGGTGTACCATCAGGGCTGGGGAGGGACCGTGGGAGGGCCCCAGGGTGTCTTCGGCCCATCTTGCCCAGTTCCGATTGGTCAGAACCCAGCAACAAGCTAATCTACCAGTCAGAGCATCTGCCCCCTGGCAGTCAGTGCACGTCATAGTGACTAGTTGAACGGTCAAACCAATGGTTGGATACTTAGCATATTAGGCTTTTATTAAATAGGATTATCATCGTCGTCCATCTCCAGACTCCTTTTCATTTTCCCAAACTAAAATTCTATGTTCATTAAACACTAACTCCCGTCTCCTCGCCCTCCAACGTCTGGCAGCCACCATTCTACTTTCCGTCTTCTGACTGCTTAGGTACCGCATATCAGTAGAATCATACAATATTTGTCTTTTGTGACTGGCTTGTCCCACTTAGCACAGTGGCCTCAAGGTTCATCCACACGGTAACATGTGTCAGAATGTCTCTCCTTTTAAATATTTTTATTGATTTTTCACAGAGAGGAAGGGAGAGGGATAGAGAGCTAGAAACATCGATGAGAGAGATACACCGACCAGCTGCCTCTTGCACACCCCCCATCGGGGATGTGCCCGCAACCAATGTACATGCCCTTGACCGGAATCGAACCTGGGACCTTTCAGTCTGCAGACCGACGCTCTACCACTGAGCCAAACCGGTTTCGGCAGAATGTCTCTCCTTTTAAAGGCAGAATGACATTCCATTTTATGTGTGCACCACATTTCCCTTATCCATTCATTCATCGCTGAACAATGTGGGCCGTTTCTGCCTCTTGGCTATTGTGAATTAAGCTGTGGTGACTATGGGGAGACAAATAACTGTTCAAGTCTGTTTCAATTTGTTTGGGGTGTACCCAGACGTGGGATTGCTGGATTATATGGTAATTTTATGCTTAATTATGTAAGGAATCAGCTTTTACATTAATACATTGCATTAGAATATTTTACTTACCTTGTTACTCAAATTTTCAGGACTTGCTTCAACCTAGTCCTGGCCCCAGGACACAGTTCATGATGCCGAGGGGTCCGTCCATGGCCGTGTGCTGGGCGGAGTCACACCGCCCTTTTCCAGAAGCACGAAGAAAAGACTCCGTGGCTGGCCTGTTACTCAGTGTTTTGTCCTTACTTGGGAATATGATGCTTTGGGTTGTTTTTCTAGTTGTGAGACCAAGTAACACCGACCTGCTGCCTTGTGACCCTGGCACAGATCAGTGAAGGCGCCCGGGTCAGGGTGTGGTCTGCCACAGAGACATGCTGTTCTGCTGAATGGGATGCAAATTGTCCCGAGCAGGAACTGCCCCTGCTGACCTTCTTTATCCTACATTTTATTAGCAGCTCTTCGTTCTTCACGGTTCCCTTGGTTTTCTTTTCTTTTTTTTTTCCAAGTGAGATTCTCTTCCATAAAACCAACAAGGTTTTGATCCCTTTGCTCGGTTATTTTTGTTTGGTTGTTATCAGTGGGAGAAAGAAGAGCAGCCCCGGGTGTGGAACCTAGCGTGACCTGCACTCTGTCTAACACAGCGCCCGCGGACAGCCTGAGCACGTTCTGGAATTACAGAAACAGGTGCCTCTGAGGAACAAAACAGCTCTTCTCTGCTGGTGCTTGAGAGGAAGATGCAAGTGCTCACTGGTTCCTGGGGTGGTCCCCACGCACCTCTGGGAGTGACAGGTGCCTTTGAAGAGTGACATTTGGGAGACCCCCCCCCCCGAAGGTCTCACCAACTACTTCTTGGGGTCCCTCCCCCAGAGGGCAGGTCACTCCTTGGCTTTTTGGGTTACATATGTGTTTCCCAGGTTATAATCTCCATCCCCCTGGCGCTCTGTGCTCCATGAAGGTTGGTGAATGGCCGCCCTTGTTCGTATGCTCATCCTAGGGCCGTGGTCGGAAAACTGCGGCTCGCGAGCCACATGAGGCTCTTTGGCCCCTTGAACGTGACTCTTCCTCAAAATACCACAGCCTGGGCGAGTCTATTTTGAAGAAGTGGCATTAAAAGAAGTTTAAGTTTTTAAAAATTGGCTCTCAAAAGAAATTTCAATCGTTGTACTGTTGATATTTGGCTCTGTTGACTAATGAGTTTGCCGACCACTGTCCTAGGGTATAGGAGTTGTCTCTTTACTTCTCACCTCCTATCAGGGACTTACTATTCTTTTCTCACTTGATCGGAAACTGGGTGGGGAGTGGACATGGGAGCAGAGAATAGCATTTTACCATTGACTTTAGGGAGGTGGATGAGCCACTTCATAACTCCGTGCCTCAGTTTCTCCAGTGGCTCTAAATAACATCTGACTCCCCACTGCCTTTGTCTGTTGGGAGGAGTTCCTCTGATATGAGAAGAGGAGATGTGGATTACGTCTAAGGGTGTGTGGCTGGGCTGGCTGTGTGTGTAGGAATCTACACGGAGCTCCCCTATGTCCTGCCAGCATTCTAGGTGCAGCAGGTATAGCATTGCTGAAGCATGGTTAGGGTAGTGCTGGGGACACAGGCAAATGAAAGGACTCAGTGAGAGTGTGTGTTTAGTACAGTGCCCAGTACAGCTCAGCAAGGGCAGTGCTGCTTTCTATCTTCCTCTTCCTCTCTTCCCTTTCTTCTCTCCCCCTCCCCCTTCTTCCTCCCGGTTATAGGGAGGGGAGCACCTGCACTTTCCTCGCCCCCCCCCAGGCACTGTGCTAGGCCTTGGGGGTGAAGCTGTTACATACAACGATGAAATAGTTACATTTCCTTCCCTTAATTTGCTAATAACCTAGAGGGAGAAATAGACGTTAACTCAATTTACATGGAGATGAGTTAAAAGCTATCCCATCTCCCTCGAGTCCCTCCTCACAGTAATCCCTTTATGGATTAGGAAACAAGGCTCCAAAGTCATTTGGTTTCTTTTACTGTTTGTATTTGGAAATACAAACAGTAAAAGCCAAGCCCAGATTTAAACCTGGGGCACTGGGATGCGGAAGCCAGAGATGTCCCATCTTTCAGAGAGGTCGGTCAATGCTTGTCAAATGAATGTGCATTCATGGGATGCAGGAGAAAATACCCAGAACAGGCACAGCAGGGAACAAAAGAGGAGCGTAAGGGAATTGAAGAGTATCTGCAATTCTTCTCTCCTGCAATGTGATGTATAAAAAAAGAAAGGAAGAGGAAATAGCAACTGAAACCCATCTTCTATGAATCAGTAGCAGAAAAAGACATAGACTCAGCCAAGACCAGAAAGTCTGTGTCCCCATCTGAGTTCATATATTGAAACATAACCCCCAGTATGGCTGTATGGGGAGGTGGGGCCTCTAAGGAAGTAAGTTGCTTAATTGTGGTCATAAGGGTGGGCCCCCTATAAGAAGAGATATCAGCACCCACCTCTTTCTCTCATTCTTTCTCTCTCTCTTGGACAATGTGAGGACACAGTGAGAAGTTAGGAAGAGAGCCCTCACCAGAAATACCTGGCAGCCCGAGCAGACTAACCTACCTTCCTCCATAGTGACCCAGGCATTAGCATTCACTGCCCTTGCTTTGGGCTTTTGGTCTGTGTCTCTGTCTTCAGTGCTGATTGCTTTGCTTTGCAATTGCTGCACAGAGATGCTTACCTTAGTTTTGTGTCCAACTATGACTTCCAGTGTTTCTTTTTCACACATTTTACTTACTGTGAGGTGTCCTAGGAAGTGAGTATATCAGAGTTCTAGAAGAAAGAATCATAAGGAGACAGATGTGCCATTTAACTTTGCCCTTACTAAATCGCTTTTTGTTTTTTCCTTTTCTTGTGGGCACAGTGTTTGGAATCAACTGGCTATTACTCCATAGTTACTAATGATTCTGAGGTTCACTAGGAAATAGTATTTTCCAGGTCACTGTGGGGGAAGGCAGTCAACCATCCC